>JBAPLJ010001630.1:0-1200000 GCA_037832345.1 Rhizophora mangle | reverse complement strand
GCAGGAGGATCTCTTCCATCGCCGTCCCTGGATACAAGAATTATTTTGGGATTGTCTTCACACATTTGCTGAGCCACTTCTCACAAGATGGCCCCTTAACAACTTCATAAGAGAGAAGGCACTTGAAATAACCATGGAGCACGTTCATTATGATGACAAAGCCACTCATTACATTAACCCTGGAAGTGTAGAGAAGGTAATGCCATTTTGGTGTGTTGGGGCGCATGTATACGCGCTTAAGAGAGCCAGTTCAAATATATGTGTTTGATTTTTGAGCAGGTGATATGCATGGTTGCTTGCTGGGTGGAAGACCCAAGTGGGGAACCATTTCAGAGGCATCTTGCAAGAATCTCAGATTACGTATGGATTGCGGAGGATGGAATGAGAATTACAGTATGTATATTTTCATACATAATTTGATTTTAACTAAAGCTTTCTTCTTCAAAATTGGTTAATGCTTATACGCAAGTAAATTTGAACTGAAATATTAATTATATGCAGGGTATTGGCAGTCAGATATGGGATGCAGCTCTTTCCATTCAAGCTTTGATTGCTTGTAACCTCATAGAAGAAATTGGACCAACATTAAAGAAAGGATATGACTTCCTAAAAAATTCCCAGGTCTCCCTCATATATCTATATATAAGAATTAATACTCCCCCAATCTATCTCCAAGTTCGTTGCAAAGTAGAACATTTTGCTCTTTTGGGTGTTTATTTTTTGTTTTTTTTGGTTTATATTTTTCAACCATTGCCCCCTCATGTGGTTAAAAAATTTGGAATAATATCAAGGCCAAGGACAATCCTCCGGGTGACTTTAAAAAAATGCATCGTCACTTTGGCAAAGGCGCATGGGCTTTCTCCAGTCAAGATTATGGTTTGATAGCTTTGGACGTTACAGCAGAAAGCTTGGTGGTAATGATTTAATTTTGTTCGCTTCAAGTTAAAAAAAAAAAAAAAAATGATTATTATTGGCACCTAATACTGTTCCATTGCGTAGTGCTGCCTCCATTTCTCGATGATGCCACCGGAAATCGTCGGAGAGAAATTGGAACCTGAGAAGTTATATCTTGCAGTAGATTTCATTCTGTCTCTGCAGGTAAGGTTTTGACTTGGACTGGGACGTCAACCAAAATTTCAATATCGTTCCAGCCTCAGTAACAATGAACCAAAAAAAAAAAATCAATACTATGTGTATTTTTTTTTTTTTTAATCATTTCAATTATGCTCACATTTAGGGATAATAATACTAAAATTAATTACTTTAGATTGTCTATGATTTCATTATCAAACAGGAATCAACTACCAACGGAGGATTTAATTTCTAACTTTCCTAGTGATATTTATACTTAAATATTCTCTCACATTTCCAAGGCTTTCCTTGACATTTATGTATCAAAGCTAATCTTTTGCCTCATTGCAGAGCAAAAATGGTGGTTTGACCTGCTGGGAGCCTGCTAGAGGTGGAAAATGGCTAGAGGTACCAGCCCGTTAACAATTTTAATGAGTATTTCAAATTCAATTTTATAATAATATTCTTACAATTGTTGATTATATATTTATAATTGTCGAAAGTATGATCACTTGTGCTACTCTGATATTATTAGAAAAAAAAAAAAAAAAAAGTAAATATGTAACATTTCCCTCGTTGTTACTGAGTGGCTCGTTGGAATTTTAGGTGCTTAACCCCTTGGAATTTTTTGAGAACATCGTTGTCGAGCACGAGTAAGTATCTTTTTCTTTTCTTTCCATTGGCATATTGAGACTAGGATTAAGATTTCGGTTGATACTGAAATCTATCTTAGACTACGAACACTACGTGGCTAGGTGACAATTAATTTTGGATTGTAAAATTTTAATATGTTCATGAAAAGGGAACACTACCGATGAGATAAACAATTCACGAATTATGGTGTACAGATACGTTGAGGTTACTGCATCGGCAATCAGCGCTTTAGTCATGTTCAAGAAGAGGTACCCCGGGTACAGAGAGAAAGAGATTGAACACTTCATCTCAAAGGCCGTACATTATCTCATCCAAACCCAATTTCCCAATGGCCCATGGTATGTGTATAGATAAGTATAATCAATCATCTTTGTACCCCTTTGCAGGGAAGGAAGTAAATGAATGCAGAAACCTACCTGGGTGTGATGAATTCTGCAGGTATGGGGTATGGGGAATTTGTTTCATGTACGGCACATATTTTGCTCTCAAGGGGTTGGCAGCTGCTGGTAATACTTACGCCAATTGTCCTGCCATTCCCAAAGCTGTTGATTTTTTACTGAAAACACAGTGCCAAGATGGTGGATGGGGAGAGAGCTACCTTTCTGGGACAACCAAGGTTAGAACATCCAGGGCCTCGCTCCTTAGAATTATCAAAAATTAACTTCTTGATTTCAAGCAAACTATTTGTTACATGAGTTAATCAGTTCATTGTTTTCATGGTTGGTGATGCAATGTAGGTGTATACACCTCTCGAAGGAAACAGATCAAATTTAGTGCAAACTGCTTGGGCACTCATGGGTTTGATTCACTCGGGGCAGGTTAGTTCAAATATTGCTCGATTGCTTTGCTCTTGTTAAAATCTCATTTTAGTTTCCTGTTTGAAAAACTAGGCGGAGAGAGACCCTACTCCTCTTCATCGTTCGGCAAAGCTACTAATCAATTCTCAAACGAGTGATGGCGATTTCCCACAACAGGTATATCTTTATGCACATTTTCTAAGAGTAGGGACTACTCGGTAAAGGAAAAGGGAAACAACAGATTAAATTCTAACCTTCCTTTTGTCATTTTTGGCTAGAATTGAAATTACCCAATACATCTACAATGAAATGGAGACCTGCAAATCTGTGTAAAGGTTCAGAGGATTAGTAGTAAACATACTTGTTACAAGAACTATAAATATCTGATTGCTGAGCTCCCTTTGAAAGGAGCAGAAAAAATGTATTGGTCTTTCTATTCTAATATCCAGTGATGGCTGTTGTACACGCTTGAACGATGGCAGGAAAGTACAGGCCTTCTCAAAGGGAGTTGCGCAATGCATTATGCAGCATACAGGAATATCTTCCCACTGTGGGCTCTTGCTGCCTACCGCACACATGTATTGGGCCTCAAATCCAAGGCCCACTCCTTGGTGATGGAGTAGAATTTGCAAAGGAGCCAATGGATACCGAAGATATTAATAAAAGGGTGGCATTTATTCAAAGATGATGCCATTGATTATTGTCCAGAATTTCTACAAAGCTTATGCTGTTTATTTAGGAAAATTGTGAAGTACACGATCCATCAATATTTTTATGAAATTGTGAAGTTGATGTGCCAATGATAAAAGGAAAAATTGGAATTCTGTAGAATAAGTGCAAGATTTCATTTTCCAATTTCTCAAGGTGAATTCCCTAATGCAAGTGAAATTGTTAAAATAACAGGCACAATGCTAGCAACCTGAGTTTGTCTACTACAAGGATTTCATGGCTTTAAAAGACTATTGTTGCGGTTTTGTTTGGCATCTAGCTAGTTGTTTGCTCTTTGGAAGAAGTTTGAAATGACAATTTTATTGGGATCTTAAATTTTTATATTCATATTTAGTTTTTATTATAATAAAATATTGGGTGTTACTAATTTGTTTGTTTTAGTGTGGTTAGCGAAAATATAAAATCCAACAAACATAGAAATAGGAATGAAAGCGATGCAAAGCATGAATGAGCCAACCATTAAACAAAAGAAGTTGATGAATTAGGTTTGGAGCATGTCTTATGATCATCTCAACTTTTGGAAGAAGACTCCCAAAGCCCAACAATAAAGCTTAGAGAATGGAACACTCAAATGCATAAAAGGTAGAATGAAATAAAAGATCCAGTTTTGACTCAGACTAGCGCACAAGATCATTTGATGTGGTTGTTAATTCAATTTTTAAATTTATTCGATCAATTTACATTTAATTTTATTTTTAAAAAATAACGATAACATAATTAATAATAAATAATAAAACAAACAAAATAAATAATTAAAAATACAAAATATATGTTGAATTTAATTTAAACTAAAAATCTATTTCTATACCTAAAAATCTGTTTTTAAAAAATTTAAGAATGAAATCATTTTAACCTAAAATTACAAAAAAAATATTTACGAAATTTTCATAAAAATCAACAATCTTTTAAAATTACACTTTATATCACCTTTTTTAAAATTATTTTTACTCTTTTATTATTTTAACTAAAACACTTTTATAATTTTACAATTTCAACTTTTCACTCTAACAATAACGAGATTTGACATCAGTTTCAAGACCTCCCTGGCTACTTCTCTGCCTCTCAAACTCATCAACCGCCAACGATTAAAACCATTATGGCCCATCTCTCTGCATCAAATGAGAGTGAAAGATAAGGCATCGCTTCCATAATTATTAGGGTCTGTTCAGTAAGGGTGTGAGACGAAAACCTGCGCTGTTCTTGCGGGAAGCATAAGGATAACTGTGCTACTTTCCAAGGAAAAGCCTCGAATGAAAAGAAAGTAGATGCTTATTAATAATTCCCAACTTACGTATGAGCTGGTTAATATAGATGTTTGCTCGCATTAACGATCATAAAAGGTTTAACCGTTTGTTATTTCAAAAATATTAAAAAAAAAAAAATCCGTGAAATGTCAAATTACTCAAAACTCTAATGATGTAATGCACGCAAAACATAAAATACTCGTAGACCAAACGACACATAAAACGACCCCTTTATATCTCATCTGACCCACCCACTAGCCACCTTTACTCCTAATTACGAACGTCCCTGCCCTGTAGATGGTTACTGATGGTACCAAGTCCAAGGCCTAGAATTTCTTCTACCACAACTGATCTGATCTTTGACTATATTTTTCCTTTGACCAGAGATGTATTGCCAACCTGCTTGGGGTTCACGGATGAGCACGTGGTCCTCTTCCAATTTGTTTCCGGTGGATTATTTGTCAGCAGCTTTGATAGATGTACTAGTAATTTCGATAAGAACAAATTGATTACCAAAGACTGTTGATAAGCTCACATAAATAATAGCCCCACTAATACTGATAAAATTAAACGAATTCCCAAAAAAAAAAAGTGCTTGGGGGCGGGGGAGGGTTGAGAGCTGGTCCTTAATATGAGCTTTACATGCCACAAACTGGAGACAATTTTTTTTCCTTCTGTCAGGATACAACCCATATACTCCATAACAAGAAATACTAAGCAGGTTCCAACCCAATAGTTTCTTCAAGCAATTGCTGACAGATTACATGGCTTGCGCCAAATGTTGCTTAGTAGTATGCTTTGCGAGGATTGTTCTGTAGATGACAAACACAACATCAAAACCAGGCTAAAAATCTACACATCACTGCATCAACAGTTAGCCACATTAAGAGGAAGGTACCAGAGGATTAGGTCTGTAGCGGTAACCAAGCATCATCCGCTTCTTATACTGCTCATATATATCATCCTCAGGGGTTACATCTCCAGGATTGTGAGCACCAACACCCAAGTTGTCCTTCTTTACGTTACCAGCCATGATTGGATCAGACATACCACTCCTGGAGCTGCCCAGACCCTCCCCTGAGAGCCACACACAATATTATAAGCCTTCTGCCTCACACTTGCAGAAAACAAAGTGACAACAAATGCTTTTGAAGATAAGTTCGAGTTCCCAGAGAAGCCCACACCCCAAGCACTTGCATATGTTTTCCCAATCAAGCTATTAGCATAACCACAAAAGTATGCATCTATGCATGGCCATGAAAAGAAATTCAGCTTTATGTGCATGCTTGATGCTATTTAGCATTTATGAATCAGTAAAACTTGAATGCATGCATAAGCCAGGGTGGAGAAAAATCCTTGAATCACTTTAGATGGAGAAAAAAAACCTTCTTTCCAGCCCATTTTGGACAAAAGCTTATGTCCAACGTTATCAGCCTGGATTCTAGCCCTCTCTGCAGCCTCTTTAGCAGCTTTCTGTGCAGTAACATCATTGCAGGTAGCCATAAATTTTTCAAGCTCTTCTTGTGGAATGTAGTCACCCATGTGATGACCTCTTTTTGAAGAAGCTGAAGCTGCAGCTGCAGACAAAAATTAGGCTTATTTTCTCGTATGAAGAATAACACAGAACCAAATTATCCTGCAAATGAAGCAAGCAGTGTTATCAAACCTTGAAGAGAAGTAGGCGGAGGCATCTCATTCTTGGACTGTTTAGGCTGCCTCATTCTCTCTTCCTGAGCAGCCTTTTTCATGTAGAACTCCATCATAGCTATAGGATCTGTACCCGCTGGTTCGCCAGATTCAGCTGCAAATAGATTAGTTAATTTAATAGCTAACATGGCCCATTGCATGAAAAACTGATTCCCAATCATAAATATATAGCATGTATGATGTCTGTCATTTTGAGAAGTTTCTACGCCAAAGTTGGAAGGCAGGGCAAAAAATTCTTGAAAACTGGCTAATAACTTAAACTCCAACTAACAATGATCAATAATTAAGTTAATTCCAGTGCTTCAATGGAAGTATGGAATTAGCAAAACAAAGTCTCTTTTAGTCTAATTACTTTATGGGATGGAAATGGTTTTCTTGTGCGCTGCCCAGGTGGCGGGGGAGGGGGGGGGAAGATGGCATTCCGATAGACTCTGACACACATGCACATTATTCTTATCAACTATTGCATCACCCAGTACTCTTGTAAAGACAAAAGGTTAAATTAACTTCAGCAGGGGAAACTTTTACTACAAAGCAAACAAGACCATTAATTGAGAATGCTGCTATATAAAATTACCAGTTATTCCAGAAGTCACAAAACCGCTGGGCTCTTCACTAGCTTCATATAAAGCTGAGGCAGGAATTTGGTAATTTGATGGCTGCTCTCTTTGGGAACCACCCGCAGATTTGGAAGCATAAGAACCTGTAGCACCTTTGCAAACACAAAGTTTACAATGATAACTCATTCCAAATATTGTTGAAAGATGAAAGTTGAGATGGACAATCCTTTTTTGTTGGCTTTTTTACAGTCTTAAATTGACAACAAAAAGAGTATCAGAATCACACTGTAAACATTTCTCCAATACATCTTCAGACACACATGCACATGCATGGAGCTATCAAATATCAAGGCAACAAAAACAATATCTCACAATCACACCTGTAAACACCTTTCCAATAAAATCCAGACACATGCACATTCATGCATCTATAAGATATTAAGGCAACAAGAAAAATGTCTCACAATCACACCAATAAACACCTCTACAATATAAATTTAGACACGCACAAGCACATTCATGGATCTATCAGATATTATGGCAACAAGAATAAGCAAAGAAACACAAGGCAGGGAAGTACAAGGCAAACTGTAGTTAAAATTTGAGCTACATTAATCTTATTGGTCCAACATAAAAAATCATAGTTCTCGTAAAACTTTAATGCAGAGACCTTTCAGTGGAAAATGAACCTAAAAATATCTTCAAACAAGCAGGGAAAACATTAAAATGGTAAAAAGATATGAATAGCTATGCTGCCACACAACACCAGAAAAATATTCTCTGCCGTCACAGATATTCTAGCAACTGAGAACGTTAAAAAAAAAAATACACATGAACTGACACAACCATGAGAATAATCTATGGACATCAAGCTGCATCTCTTTAACATCAATATGAAGCTACAATAGCTCCATCAGAACTAAACTCAAGCATAAAGTTAGTGATCCAACTAACCAATTGATGAGACCTGTGAATCCCTCGTCTGTGAAAGAAGTTTTTCCTCTTCAGCAAGCCGATATTCATAATATTTGTAGTCTGAGCAAGTTTTGTCAAACAGGAATCTAGCAAACAAAGTAGGGACCACATAAGTAAGAGACTAAGATCCAAAACCTGTTGAGGCCAACAAAAAGCATATTACAGGCTTAAAACAGAACATTGATCATGAAAAGGTAAATTACAGAGGACATACTTGAAAGGTGTGTCCCCAGGATTCTTCTGGCGTGTAACATCCTCAAACTGCCTTCCATTTTTGGCAACAAAGCTTGCTAGTTTGTCTGCAACTTTCATCACTGTAGGATCACTTGGGGAAGGTGGTGCTGCACATCACTTATAAAACTGATTAATACCGAGACCATGAACAACGGAATGCAAATTACTCTTGTAGCAGGCGTGCCAAATATGCCAAATCTTTCATTTGAACATCTCTTTCCAGCAGATGTTGGTTTCTACTTAGGTATAAGCTGCATTCATGAGACAAGAAATATTCAAGAATGTTTTGTCCCTTTATTTTCCAGAACAAGATCAAAGCATGCAAACCAAAATTGATTTCCATTCACATTTTTTGGAATGAAGGGGACAAATGTCAAATGTAACAATTAGATGTTCTCCTTGCAAGTGATCCACCTACAAACAAATATAGGTAATACTGGGATAATAAAGAACACATGCTAACAACATTCCAACTGCTTAGAGGAAAAATGATGACAAGAAAATCATTTGGATTAAGTCTGGTGATGGTCATTTGTTTCTCATTGTGGGAAGATCAATGCAGAGAAGTTGAAAAATCACAAGCTTGTAACAAAAGCACCAGCACAAAAAACATTAGGATAGATTCAAAAGTATTGTTGTCAAGAATGCAAACATAATTGCCATAACATCTGTAGCATGTGACAAAGTATGGCTTATTTGAACAAGGACTAGAAAGGTTTTCTATCTGTGTGAGAATAACATTGGGGTCATTTTTGAAACTGTGCAAGCAGAACGTTAGTCTAAAGCTGCACGCAAAGGTAAGAAACATTTTCATTGGTATCTTGCGCCTCAAGGATGTCAAATGCCAAAAGCTCAGGAAAGGATGTCCATTGCAACTCAACCATATTGGAAGATATCTATGTATGCAGTAATTACCAACATCCACAGGTCTTGCAAACCGTTCAGAGGCATCTGGTTGACCTAGCTTCTGCCTTTTCAATGATGCATCAAATGAGGCATTTCCAGCATCTGCTTGATCTTCATCTTCCTCATCAGCACCCAACTTCACCACAGGTGCTACAATCTTTGACTTCTGTTTCAAGCTGAATGCAAGTTTCCCTCCCAAAGCAGTCTGTGGTGTCCCACGTGCATCATTTATTTTAGATTGTACAGAAAATTTTCCAATTGAAAGTTTAGGTGTCACACTTCCCGAGACAATTGTTTTAGGTTTAGAATCCTTTTCTGCAGCACTCTTTTCCTTCTCACGGGTCTTCTCTTCATCATTCCCCTTGTCTTGCTGAAGCTGTTTGAACCTCTCCATGAAAGAACCATCATTAACAAAAAGACTAGAAGGCGTTCCTTTGTCCATTGCTAAACAGCCCAATATGCAAAGGCTCGGTTACTGGAATACACTGCTTGACAAGAAAGCTTCAAAGCTATTTAGACACAGATTCAGAGTATAGTATCACCTCATGCTTTTGTTCTTGTGCACTTGTTTAAAAAAATTATTTTAAATTTTAATAGACACAAAAGTAAATACACAACTACCAGCAAATAATACATCAAGTTGTACCATCCATCATACAAAGGAAACCAGGAAACATAACACCAACTGCCTTAGCTATCTTCCTAAAATGTTGAAAACCCTTTTTCTCAACAAACAAGCAAACATAGCATCTAAATGGGAGATAAGGCGCCAATGAAACATAGCACCATAGATGACATCATGAGACAAGTTTCTAACACAACTCTAAACTTCCCTCCAGTCCTTGGCAGATAGTAACTTGATCATCTAAAGCCCTCTAAAAGGAGCGAAAAGTGAGGCACTTAATTATTATTATTATTATTATTTTCCTTTCATGAAACTGGATCAAAATCCCTTCAAGAAGCTCGCAGCCTCAGACAAAAAATCAAGCTCTGGAATAGAACCAACCACGTTCATATTCCACAGAGTCTTTATAGTCTGTTCACCTTTTCAATAAAAAGGAAATTAGAAATATCAACTTGCCCACTCTTCGGAATCGGCGTGGCCACGAACCACAAAAAATTAAAAAAAGACTCGAGAAAACCTAAATCTAAATTAAATTTCTAATTCACATCTACAATCTAACAGATCCAACAGAACACATGAAATCAAACCCTATAAGATCGATGAAACAAAATATAAAACCCTAATCCTAAAATTAAATTAACAGGAATCAAAAAAGAAAATACAAAAAAGAATCGCAATGATTTTACAAATCTCGAATTCCGAATGGGTTACCTGACACCGTAAGTCTCCGGGAATTCTTTCTTGATCGAAGAGAATTTTTGAGAGATAATTGTAGATCTTAAATAATAGAGAATGAACTAATCTCCCAAATTGTTTTGTGTTTGTGTATATATAGGTACATGAGATTGCAATTGGTTGTTTTTAAGGGATAAGGATTTTTTTTTTCTCTCTCTCTCTCTCTTTTTATTTTTTTAAAATTTTATCAATGTATTTCTCTATCTATTTTTTATATCGTTTTAGTCTTTTTTTTTTTTTAATATTTTGTTCAAATTTTATGTTTAGATCATCAAAAGTCAATTTATTAATATACAAATAAGATTTCAGAAAAAAAAAAAAGTTTTTTCAGTCTTAATTTTTTTTTATGTTTTAATATAGTTACATGTCTTTTTTTTTTTTTTTATAACATCAGATGAGTCCTAAATTTTATTAAAATGATTATATTGAGATCATAGTTTGGACGGTAAACCATAGAAGTCATCACTTTATAGAAGGAAACACATGAAAATATAAGAAAATTTACCAAAAAAAAAAAAAGAAAATTAGGTCATTTGGTTATCAAATTGACAAGATAATTTCTGGTGTAAACTAATAGTTACATTAGCCTTTTTTTTTTTTTTTTTTGACCTAAACCAATTATCACATTAGCTTTTTCCTCAAAAATATTTAAATTAAAGAAATCCTACTCTTTTTTATCAATTAGTTGATGCTGAGAGACTAAATATATTCAAATAAAAAACTTCAAGAACTAATGTTATAATAGCAAACTTTTTGGCTATTTTGATAGCTTTTTTTTTTTTTCGTTTGGATTTAGTTATTTGATAAGAATTAATTTATAAAGCAGTGATTGTTGTGAGGTTGTAAAATACATTGATCACAAGAGAAAAAAAAAAAAAAAAAAAAAAGGTCGGTGTGGCGGTAGCAAAACTTTGCGTTTGACTAGAGTTTGAGATTCTCCAATTATTATTATTATTATATCTAAAGAATCCAGTCTTTGCCAAAGCTTTTGAATTTTCATCTATTATTGACAATTGGTGCTTTAAGCATATTAGTAGGACATTTACATTCTTTGTATATGATTTAACAAAGAAAGACACTATTAAAGAAATAAATCTCATTGTCCAACTTTATCCTTAGCTGATGTATCTTGCTTCTAGTTCTTGTTTAATAAAATTAATCTAAATTATCAAAAAAAAAAAAAAAAAACAGTCATATTATCCTCTGGGTCTATGCTGATGTTGGGTGACCAACTTCTTCTAAGAATTTGTCGTCTGCATAGGCATTTAGCCGGAGATATTCATCGTATAGATACATATTTTCTTTTCTTTTATTTTTCAGAAAACCAATACTATTTTGTTGTACCAACAAAAAATGAATGTGATTACCGAAAATTTATATGGATCATACGTAAATAAAATGTAATATAATTTCAAATTCCTCGAGACATTTTTTTTTAAATAAAAGAAATCATATCCGACTAACTCAGAATCTTGTTTATATGATTTCTATGAGAAAAAGAAATAATAATATTGTTAACTTGTCGTATTTTTTAAGTTGTTTGGTTTATTATAATAATTTGGGTTAAACTGAGCGATGTTTCTTAGAGATATCCTACGAGAAAATGCACGAATTTTTATTTTATTTTTTTATCAGTGTGCATATTGAATTTTATTACGATATAAAAGCTTACAACTCAATGTGCCTGCATTAAACTATCAAAAGCACACCCATAATCAATCAAAAATCATTTTATTATAAAAATTTAAATATTATATTAAAAAATTATTTTATTTAAAAAATTAAATTGTTTTGTAAAAACCAGAATGACAGCAAATCAAAGCGCTCGTCACTCGCCGCCAACTCATTGCACGCCAGAAATGTCGCTTACAAGAACTTGAAAAAAGCTATCTTTTTGGCAAGGCCGAAAAATGGAGGCCCTCGGCCGAGCCCCACCACAGGCCCAGGTAGCTCTCCTCCGCCGTAAAGCCTCCAATTCGGCCTCAGAATCCTTCCTCATTTGGCCCAAGAAAAACAACTGCGGTCGTGCCGCCAAGCCTTTTGCCTGTATCTTTGCCACCCCCTCAAAGCCGACGGTGGAGATCCCGCCACTGGAAACTTCTTCATCCGTTTCTCCCTGTGAAAATTTGTTGCTGACCTCAACTCCTCTGTCACCGCTGACTCGAATGAAAGTCTCTTCCAATTCTTTCCAGTATCCATCCGGATACCTTGGTGCTGTGCCTGACCACATAATTCAGAATGGAAAATGACGACATTATAACGGCAATGGGCTATTTGACGAGTATACTGTCCTCGAAGGTTCACGACGTGGCGATTGAATCTCCATTGCAGTTCGCGTCGAAGCGTTTCGGAGAAATTAGGCGTCAAGATTTGGCTCCAGAGAGAGGATTTGCAGCCCGTTCTCTGATTTAAGCTACGAGGAGATTATATCATGATGGCAAGACTTCCGAAAGAGCTGTTACAAAAAGGGATTATTTGCTGATCAGCTGGAAACCATGCTCAAGGTGTTGCATTAGCTACAAAGAGATTAGGCTGCAATGCTACGATTGCCATACCTGTTACTACACCTGAAATCAAGTGGAAATCTGTGGAGAAGTTGGGGGGAACAGTTGTTCTAGTGGGGAACTCCTATGGTGAGGCGCAGGCATATGCTAAAAAAGATGGGCGAAGAAGAGGGTCGAATATTTATACCTCCCTTTGATCACCCAGAAGTCATCATGGGACAGGGAACGGTTGGAATGGAGATTGTGCGTCAAATGCAAAAGGCCCATTACACGCAATCTTTGTGCCGGTGGATGACGGTGGTCTGATAACTGGCATTGCAGCTTACGTGAAGAGGGCTAACCCTGAGGTAAAGATTATTGGGGTGGAACCCTCTGATGCAAATGCAATGGCCTTGTCGCTTCATCATGGTGAAAGAGTAGTTCTGGATGAGGTTGGGGGTTTCGGAGATGGTGTGGCTGTTAGAGAAGTTGGCGTAGAAACTTTCCGCTTCTGCAACGAATTGGTAGCTAGTGTAGTTCTTGTCAGCCGTGATGCCAGCTGTGCCCCCATAAAGGACATGTTTGAGGACCAGAGGAGCATTTTAGAGCCGGGAGGCGCTTTGGCCCTCGCCGGAGTTCAGGCATATTGCAAGTATTATGGCCTTGAGGGAAAGGCTGTTGTTGCAATTACAAGGGGAGCAAACATGAACTTTGATAAAGTTCATGAGTTGTGACTGCGCGTGCCAATGTTGGGAGGCACCAGGAGGCTGTGCTTCCAACCTTTATGCCAAAGGAGCACGTCGGGAACGGGATCCAGAAATCTGAGCCAGAGGAGCAAGTTTACTTATAATTAATAAAATTATCATAAAAAATAATCACATTTACATCAATTTTCTTCGGTAGGCCAACCATGAAACCCCAATGGAATTGATATTATGAATCTGAGTAAAATTTATACATGTCAATCATCACTAATATATTAAATGTTTAATATATATTACATGTTTTGGGCCCAAATCTTATTTCATGGCTCTCGATCTGTCTTATAATAATGTCCGACACCGAAATTTTTGTCATCGGATTTCTACTTGGACTTGAGCCACAACCATCTGTGTGGATTCATCCCAGTAGGGTTGCCATTTGATCGCCTCGAAGCGTCATCTTATAGTCACATCGATTGTCTCCACGGTAAACCACTCAGGACTTGCTAAGGTATCGGCCGTGCCAAATATAGGGTTCCATTCCGGGTTTCCGCCCGAAATACCGAGTTAAACTGTTTAGTGTTGCCACAGTGATTCTCATATATCTATCGTTAGTTGTGGATTACAATATTTATTAACAAGCATGTTATCAGACACTCTTTCTCTAGCCACTTTCCTAATAGAGTTGTGGTCAAAAATCTACAGGCATCCAAGGATAAAACAAGACGCATTAGACATTTTCCAAATCATCCTTAATCCTTGTCATATCATGAAGCCATGTGACCAACTGGCTATGAACCCCATTGCAAAGCCGGAAGGTGAAACGGGCACAGCCCCGAGTTAGTAATACAGAGACTATTGAACAATGTCATCTCCATGGAATACACAAACGACATGTAGAGAATAGAATGCAGAGTGTAATGGACAAAAAATGATTCTTAAAGCTGAAAGAAAACTCAAGTTACGGGACAGGAAAAAATTTGTAGGTCCTACCAATCATCATGTAGCTTAGGCTATCATGTAACTAGCTTGCCCCTAATAGCAATTTTATCTCTCAGAATAAGTAAAAAGCAATAAGTTCAATAAACCTAATTTTGCAAGAACGCGAAGGATTGCCATTAAGGAAAAGGCTAGCGGGACGTCTCCTATTCAAGTAAAAATCACATTTCAGATTCAAATCCAATATTCCAAAAACCTTCAGGGGTCATAGGAGGGACGTACTTGTACCGATGCCTGGAAACACCAACATGATGCTCACAGCGTAAATTGTGTTTATTACCATTGGCATCCCTACCTCCATTGTCAGGGAGAACCGCATCATAAAATTTCTTGCACTGCTTGCATTCAATTCCTTTCAAATTTTCTCGCTCAACCTTCTTTCTAACTGGTTCAATGTACTTGAAGCCCTTTTTGCCAGCCACTGAAAATGGCATTTGCTCCTTTTCGGGGTTAGGATCACCGTTTGCATCCTGCGTTTCGTCATCTGGGCTATCAGAATTCATAGTTTTTTCTTCTGGGATGTAAAGATCATGAACTTCCTCCTTTGTGGTCATATTCAACCTTCTCCTGAAGCTCTCAAGCGGGGTATCAAGAAAATCATCATGAGGATCATGCCCTTCTTTGTGTGGACGAGACCTTGTCTCTATCCAACAAGATGCAGGCCGCTTTGTTCCAATTGTTGGGGCAGATTTTACACTGGGAGGGCCTCTCGGTGCAATGTGAACAGAACTGGGAGAGTTGATGGCTGATCCTGGGAAGGGTTGTGCTGTTTCGTTCTTCAAGGCTACGGGGCAATCTTTATCAATCTTCACTTCCTTTACATCACAAGTAACTGTGAAGGATAAAATATGTGAGAAGAAAATGTAGTCCCCATCCAACAACTATGCCAACCCTTAGGACAGTAGCCATAACCCATAACTAATAAAAACAAGGACTCGTATGGATCATCAGGGAAAAAACCACCCACTTTTAGTTTCCTCTAACAAAGTAAATTATTAATCAATGTATAAAAATAGAATGGTAACCGTGCAATTCTTATTCTTTTACAACATGTCAAGCAAATTATATATAAAACTCTTACCAGTTGAAATTGTGTTGCTTGTTTGAAGCTTCAGACCGCCATTTTCATTTTCAAATTTATCTTTTGGAAGCATATTATCCATTGTAAGACCAAACTTTGAACAGAGAAAGTTATACTGAGACTTCAGCTTTTTGTAAGCATCAACAAGATCCTTTTTTTTCTTTCTTTCCGCCAATAACTCAGAGGATTTCAATTCAACTTCCTGAAGTAACTTTTCATTTGAATGCTTTCCTGCAGTCTCCTTACTGATGTTACCTAGACTTTCCTGAAGCTCCTTAACTTTCTTCTCTAAGTCGTGTACTTTGTCCACAAGTAGCTTTCTATCTTTCCCATGCTCTTCCAGCTGTTCCTCTTGCTTCATCATTTTCACATTGTTCTGATCAATTTGTTCAAGCAGTTGTGCTTGAGATACTCGTCCTCCATCAATTTCTTCTGTCTTTTTCTTAATCACCTTTTGGAGTTTGAGAATATCATCCTCTGCACATTCCAGTTTGAATTTAAGTTTTTTGTTCTCCTTCTCCAGCTCTTCTAACTTCGTTACACTGTCCACTACCTGTGATATCAGAGAGTCAGTCTGCCTACGTAAATCTCTTCCAGATTCTTCCTCCCGCTCTAAAGCTCTGGTCTTTTGTTCAAGATCTCCATGGAGTTCTTCAATTTTATCCTCCAAGCCATGCATTTGAACAAGTAACTCTTGTATAACATCTTCATGTTCTTTTTGTTGTTCTGTCTCCACTATGGTAGGGGCTGCAGCTGGAATGATTTTTACACTTTTATCTGCCAGGCCATCAGCAAATTCATTCTTAATCATCACTTTCCTTGACTCACAAGCGGCTGCAAAGGTTAAAATGTGAGAGAAGAAAATGCAGTCCTGGTGCAATAACTCTGCCAGCCCTTAGGTCACTAGGCAGAACATAGCAACAACAAGCACACATAAAGATTGTTAGGAAAAATCACCAATTTTAGTCCTTTCTAACATGCAAATTATTAATCTATCAATGCATTATCATAGAAGGCAATTACACGATTCCTATAATCTTTATAAAACTCTCACCAGTTGAACTCATGTCATCTGTCTGAAGTTTCAATGCACCACTTTCATCTTCAAGATTATTTGGTGAGAGCATATTATTTGTTGTAAGAACAAACTTTGTGAAGAGAAAGTTGTAGTGAGACTCCAGCTTTTTGTAAGCATCAGTAAGATCCTTCTTTTTCTTTCTTATGGCCAATAATTCAGAGGATTTCATTTTAGCCTTCTTACTGCTGTGATCAAGATTTTCCTGCAGATCATTTACTTTCTCCTCTAAATCATGTACTTGGTCCACAATCAGCTTTCTATCCTTCTCAGACTCTTCCAGCTGCTGATTTTGCTTCATCATTTCCACCTCGTTCCCGTTCCCATCAATTTGTTTGACTGATTGTACTCGCAATGCTTTTTCCCCCTCAATTTCTTCTGTCTTTTTTCTGTGTTCCTTTCTGAGTGTGCAAACATCGTTCTCCATACATTTCAGTTTAAACTTAAGTTCTTCATTCTTTTTTACAAGCTTTTCTTCCTTTGTTACACCGTATGCTACCTGTGATATCAGAGAGTTAATATTCCTAAGAAAATCTCTTCCCTGTTCTTTTTCCCACTCTAAAGTTCTAGTCTTTTGCTCAAGATCTCCTTGGAGCTCTTCAATCTTCTCCTCCAAGCCCTTCATTTTGATAAGTAACCCTTTTTTACAATCTTCATGCTCCTTCAGCTGTTTCTCTCGATCCAATATCATAGAGGTATTTGTTTGGATATTTTCAAGTAACTTATTCTGCAATTCCATTCCCTCGTCAACTTCCCGAGACTTCCGCATAATATCCTGTTCTAACTCCTCAATTATTATTTGGTGGCTTTTTATCTTCGCCAGTAGTGAGTTCGGTTGCTCATCGTAGAGTTCTCTGACTGACTTTTCCTTCTCAAGCTTAAGACAGTGGTTCTCCTTAATGGCTTCTTGCTTTTCAACTTGAAGTCTATCAATTTGGAGCAAAAGGTCTCGTCCCTTGTCTTTCCACACATCTCCTGCTTCTTTCTTGCCGTCAGAATAACTCTTTTCAAGGCTATTGGATCTAGATTGGAAATTAGGGTACAGCTGGTTGCAGAATATGTATTCTATCTGAGAGATCCTGTCCTTCGCATCCTGAATTGTGGCAACTAGTATGGTACTAAGCCCCAAAACGTACTTCGCACCGTCCCCATCCATAGGATACCCTAATTCCAGCGAACACTTGAGTTTCCCCTCCATCTGCAGAGCCGACAAGATAAGAATGGCCACCAAAAGAATGGCTAACGCAATTGTTGCGAAATTCAGTAACGATGTAAAATCCAATTCACTCATTGCAACTCTAAATCGAAAAATTCTGCGGAAATGAAAGCTAAAACACTCGATTTTTTTACATTCCCTATCAGCAATCAATGAAGAAAACAAAGGAAAAACGAAACCCTATAGAACCATGAGCCTTCGATGGCAGAACACTATCCAATATAACTTTTACTTCAAATTACATTATAATCGAAGGCCAAATAAGAAGATGATATGAACACTAGACGATATTCAGACTTACCCCCAGATTTTTCGATGGCCAAGCCGAATCAACGCATTCACTGATCAAACGTCGCCTCTTTCTCTGCCCCTCTCTCTCTCCTGCGCTAGTGCTCGCGCTCGCTCTGTGTGCGTGTGTATCAGTGGCTTTTGGTGGGTTTGAAAGGAGAAGTCCCGAAAATGGAAAAGCTTGGCGGGGAAGATTTGCCATCTGCCGCGGACGGAGGATTTTTGAAATGGTGAATTGAGGCCGAGCCTAGGCCTGGGCCTGGCCCGAGACTGGATCCCATTCCTTTAGTTCTTTTTCCCTCTTATTTTCCTTTCTCTTCCCTTTTTCTCCCCTCTCAAACAAAGTCAGAAATTACGGAATTTATTATCTCCAATGACACGTTGGCTTCCCCACATTAAGGCCAATTCACAGTCCTCAAATTCTCACATATCAAGACGGCTCAGAAGAAGGTTACTGCCAAGGAACACCTCAAGTTTCAATGGCCAAGTATAATGAATCTGAATGATGACTTGGCAAAAAGGATAAAATGTGGGTGGTGCTAGTCCTAGTTTTAGAATATCCCAGGTGCTCTCTATTTCAACCATCTCTGTAAAATAGTCCCTGCCCTTTTCCCGTTTTGGATATGGTCTCAAAATTTGGGCATGCAGCTGGAATCAAATCTGCACCTCCCTGGAAATGTGGCATCCAATGCTGCGAGAGAAGGGCCTGAAAATTTTCTTCTCCCGCTGGCGATATGTAGGTAGTAGTACTGTCTAGAGTTCAGTCAACTGAGTCATTGTTCTGAATTTGATTGAAGTTAGAAATTTTCAGTTGGCTGTCAAAGGTTACCAGGCACACTATATATATATATATATATACAGAAAATTGGCAAAGAGGAGCACATATATTTTCTGGGGAGCTGTCGTTGAGTCATCAAACACTCTGGTTTAGCTTGCTATGACATCTTAACTGCCCAACTTTCTTTTCTGTTGCTCACTCGTTCATTCAAATTTCTCTTATCCTAAATGCATATTCAAGCTCAGCAATGACCTAGCCACCGTGTTTGATTCCAACATTAGATGGGATGAAATTGAGAACACACATCCTCTGTCCATGCAGTAGTATAGGGAATTTAGAAAATCTTTCATGTTTTTCAAGAAGGCAATTACAGGCAAGGAGATCGCAGAAGGTGGTTGCTACAAGTTATATTTTCTCATCATTTTTCTATATAAATCAAGTATATCAAATATTTATTTGTAAATTGTAATTTATGGCGAACGGTAAGAGAGGACAAATGGACAACGGAAGCTCCTCTAAAACCCTGTGCTCCCCTATCAGGGAAAAAAGCCAAAATAAAAGAAAAGATTAAAAATATAGATTTTTTTTTTTTTTTGAGAGAGGAAAAACATAGATATTAAAGGACCATGAAAACGAGAAAACGGGGAAGGTAGTTCCCCTGATAGTAAGCATGTGAATGAATATCATAGGAAAAGCCACGTGCTAAGTGACAAATGTGACCTGATCATTGGTTCATTTTCTTAACCACCCTCGGGAAGACAAAGCAAAGTGGAGCCCGCAGAGGTGTCTCGTGTCGGATAAAATTAGATGCCTCACTTTCGGTTAGGATTTTTTTTTAAATATATATATATATATATATATTTAAATATATATTTTTTCTTTTAATTTTTTATTTATTATATTTAAATTTACAATAAATTCAGATTAAAATAAAGTCAATTTTACTTAATTTTTTAAAAATTAAATTTTAATTTTTATTTATTTTAAAATTTATTATTTATTTTTATTTTTATTAAAATTATATAAATATATAATATTTAATAAAAATTAAATATTTATATTACAAATATTCACACATATTTACATATATAAATTTTTTAAAATATTATAAATATAAAAAATAAAATAATTAATTATTTAAATTAAATAATTATATATATATATATATATAAAATAAATTAAAAATTATATATATTAAATATAATATATATTTTTAATATATAATAACTAAATAATATTTATGTTTATATATATTTTTATATATTTTAAATAAATTATTTTAAATAAATTTATTATTTTATTTTTTAAATAAATTTAAATTAAATTATTTAATCTAATCGAATTAGGATAATTTCCGTACTAGTATCACTCTCATGCTCAAACGTAGTCCCCACTCTAATTTTTCCATGGGAAATCACATTTTCATAAATAAGTATACAAACACTTTATAATTAATTATTTTATTTTATTACATTGTAAGTACCATAACAATGGTGAATTTTATTCTACCACTTGCAAAATTTTATTTGTGAGGCATCATTTCGAGTTTTATACCCATAAACTCAACCGTTTGTGGCCGCTGGATCACCCCCTTTCTCCAGATCAGCGCATTATTTTCTTGGTGTCGGTACCAAGTTAGTGGTAGCCAAAAAAAACTTGCATATAAAAATTATATCCATATAAAAATTTGAAAAATCTAAAATTACAATTTATGAGGAAGTAATATTAAAAAAATAACTTATAAATTATCCACAGCTAATTAAATAATGAAGAAAATTTTTTTCTCTAATTATGTGTGAATTATGACAATTAAATTTTTTAAAATATATTTTAGAATGTTTGTTAAAGTTTCATTAAGATTGATTATTTTCAAAATTTATCTAAGTCTGAATTAATTTAATAAAATTTTCTTAAATTTAAAACGAAAAATAATCCATGACATACTGCAGTATATATATATATATATATATATATTGTTAATTTGTTTTCAAGAATCAGCCTGACTAGTTAATAAAATAAGGACTAAAAAACAAGTGAGCCCACAGAATTAGGTGATTATGAAAGAAATATGAGTAAACCTGAACACATCAAATAATTTACAATTTAATAATTAATTTAAATTCCATAAAATTTGATGCTTCAAGATACGCAATATAATTTTATTTGTTGAATTTGATTAAATTGATGGATTATCAAATACACTGGAATAAAATTTTAGTTGGACTTGAAGGTGAGTTAATGTCGCAACAATCCAGAAAGACTTCCCAGAATTTACATTCGCATGCCATTGGCCGGAGCGTAGCAAGCAAGCATGCGCTTTGTCAATCAATTATCTCTAATTATTAACATCGGAAAAACAAGAACCACCACGAACACACACAACCACCACCACCGCCACCCCCAAATATTATATTCATAATAATTTGTCATTCTCATAAAAGAAAAGTGATAATAAAATTGAGATTTTTAATAGATTTTTCAGAATTTGATCCTGATCTTCAACATCTATGATCTCTTTTGTGTCTCTCCGTGCTCCTTGAAGACATAACACCGTCAGCATGCATCTGTCAGAGAAGATATAGATGGAGAGAATCGCACTTGTGAAAGCATCGATTTAATTTCTGTTTTTGCTCAATGAATCAGACTTTCACGATCTTAGCAGCTTTGACGACGGGGTTCTCTCTGGCGATCGCCTCGCGTCCTGCGGTCTTGTAGTCGTAGCTGCAGTCGTGTCGGTCGGAGTACCTATGTTCCCAGCAGAAGAGATCTCCGCACCGACATCGGAATCCGGTCAACCCAACCTTACGACTGCATCCAGAGCACCTGTTCACCTCCCTTCTAGCCGATACCACCGCCGCATCCGACGACTTTTCTGGATCATCCTTTTTACTGGTATCCGGGAGCGGATCTTTCGCCGGCAAGCGAGCCGAGCTAGATCTCGGCGATTTCTGAGCAGAGAATTTCAAGATCCGGCGGCCCGAGGCACTGCTGCCGATGACGGCGGCCGTCGTGGCCGTGGTCGTAGTAGTAGAGGTGTTCGATGTGCTGGTCGAGGAAGCGCTGAAACACTTCTGGCACATGTTGTTTAAAGCTGGGTTTCCTGTAAGCCCACAATTGTTGACGCATAGAGTCAATGTTTCTGCTACCTTATACTCCGTCTCCTCTTTCCCCGTTTTCTGAGCCATTTGATTTTTATTACTCAAACCACAGACCAGTTTTCGATTTAGACTTTGATGAGAACAAAAGCGAAACTAAAATAATAAAAATAAAAATAAAAATAAAAATAACTGGAAAAAAAGAGACTAACTTTGCTTCTGCGTGATAATTTGAGAGAGAGAGAGAGAGAGATAAGGGGGGTGGGGAGGGGGGTGGGGAGGGCGGGGGAAGTTGGGTAGGCCTTTGGTGGTGCGTGGGGAGAGGAGAAAAGGGGTTTTATTGAATTATGAAGGGATTGTGAGGTCGGTAATTGGGATGGAATATGGGCCTCTCCTCTTTCCGTCACACAGGTCACAGGCACGTATCCAACATTTCTTTTGCTACTCTGATTTGCCCGAAATGCCCTTCAAATTTCGCAGGATTTACTTCTCCTTGTCACCTCCAGATCGTCATTATCCGAAAAAGAGACCCTGTTCATTGAATGATTCCGCCTCGGGAAATATCATTGTTGTACCCTCTGATAAAAAAAATAAAAAGAATAATTAAAAAAAAAAGGACCCTGTTCATGGTATGACTCCATCTCGAAAAATAACTTTTTTTTTATTTATAAAATAAATACAAAAATTACAGATATATTAATTTAATATTTAAAATTTTTAAAATTTTATTATTATTTATTTAAACTCTTAAATTTATTTTATTAAAATAAATATTAACATGAAAATTTAAATTTAAATTTAAATTAATATAAAAAATCACCAATAAGATTATAAATTCTAGTTCTTCAAACTCTTTGAGTTATTCGATAAAGAGACGCCTAAAATAATGGCGAAATGTCTGATAGGCACATTAAAGGTGAAGCATCAACAATCTTTTAAGTTAATCAACCTTGACAGCTATTTTATCTTTTTTATTTGCTGAATTACAAACTATTTTATTTTTCACGGTTCATCTTTGCCTTCGCTTGCGTGTCCATCCCGGTGTCTTTGTTTTGCATTTTTTTCGATTTCTGCCTATGTTTTTGTCCGCACTAAGGTTAGATAGACACTACTAATTTGACTTGTCTAAAATATAAATTCATATATTCAATTGCTATAATTATTGATTATATATTCAAATTTTTTAATATATAATAATTATTAATAATATAAAATAAAAATAGGAATATAAAGATAATAATAAGATTAGATAGAATCAAGCAAATTAACATTGGGGAAATGGTGTAATGGAAAGTTACATCACCTTCACTAGTTTGCTGACGAACTACAATATCTTGATGGCAACTAAGAAAATGTGAAACTCTGGATAGCTTCTTAACATTCAAATGACCTTATCCCAATAATATTATTATTAGTTTTTCCTCACACTGCCTGTCTCAAAATGCAATCTCATGTATCTGTCAAGAGTCCCTCGTGCGTCATACTCTTAATTTGACAGTAAATTTGGATTTATCTTTTTTTAACTGAGGATAAAAACTCTAGATGGAGACACTTTATTTATTAATTCTCAAATTTATGTTTGTCTCAGTAATATGCAATTAAATATTTTTAAAAATAATTATTACTTTTTGTTGTCTGGAACATATACATTTTGAATAATTTCTAAATAACGTTTTTTCTGAGTGTTTAAAGACAATTCAAACTCTTTTATGAATTAAAAATATTTTCTACTTGAGGCAATAATCTCTAATAGTTACTATTTAAAATATTCTACAATATCTTTTTCATTAAAATTTCTGCAATTTTTTTTTTGAGACTTAGGTGAATTATATACATCCTAATTTTTTATTAAAAATTCTTCTAAAATGTTTTATTTCATTTTCCAGAACATAGATGTCTCTAATTTTGTGTTACTTTTTTTCTGCATTTATTGGGTTTGTAAAAAAAAACATTTAAGGTATTTAATTAATATATTTTCTAATTTAGGAAGATGATCTTGTAGTTGTATATGTGTTCTTTTGCCTAAGATTTTCCCTTGCTTTTTGTAGAAAATTTGGGATGTATCTATTGTTGAGAAAAAAATAAATTAAACTTTGTGTTGAGAACTTTTTCGTTATACCCATTTATTGTAAAAAAAAAAAAATTAATAAAAAGTGACGTGTCTGAATTTTTGTCATTTATTCACCATAAAAGCTTGTGATTTGACTAATTTACCTCTCGAATTTTTCTTTAGGGCCAGCAATTTCTCTCATTAAATTTATAACTCAAGGGCATTTCAATATACATGAGTTTTTACGTGGGAACCAAAACGGCGTAGTCTGGTTAGTAACTTAATATATTTCTCTTTACATTATTTTAAATTGAAATTTTCTCCATGTTATTTGTTTTTAATAAATAAAAATTTATATTAAAAAAATATTAAATTTTAAAATTATTAATACTAAAACAAAAAACTCATAGCCTCATTGTTTACAGCAAGATATCCATATCCACATATCTTTATCTCTACCCCTTTTTATCATCCCCGCTTCTTCTACAAGCTATTAACTAAACAGCCACATGTTGCTGTGTAATACACATATGCGTATATATGTGTGAAGCGCAAAAATAAAAAATTAGCACTCGAAATTTCCCTATATTTAATTTTTTAGGACTAATTTCAATTTTTTTTTTCTCTACCTTATTTCTTCTATCAGTTCTCCACCAACTGTAAGATTAAACTATTACTGAAAAACTGAAATTGCGACACTGGTATTCTCTAGTAACTTAATTATTTTCTTTTTTTTAAAAAAAATTAATTAGCTAGTTTAATCACCTTGTCTGCGCAAGCAGAGCACGCATTTATGTGGGACAACCCATGACGCCTAGTGGTGCACGTATTTATAGGATGGATTTGGCGGATGGAATATTTTTAGTCGTTTTTTTTCTTTTTTTTTTAGTTGAGATATCAAATAATGGAAAGCGACAAAAGAAAAAGATGCCACATATTACATGAAACCCACCTGGGGGTATGGTGGGGATAAAAAAGAAGGCTTTAATTTGCGCCTCAGCCACCCAATCTGACCGGCCCCGCGCACCCACCTCTCGTCCTTTCATTTCTTTTCTTCCTCCCTAAGGCCGCCCTCGACGACTCGCCTTCGCCCCTCGAAACCTCTTTGTTACCGTAGTGTACACGTGTGCCACTTCACTCCTACTTGTTGCCTTCCATTCTTACTTTTTGCGCTAGGCATCTAGCGCCTTTTTTTTTAACGACTACATGAGATACAAGACAAAGTGACGGGAATGATGTGATAATACATTATACATATTATTTTTTTAAAATTAATTTTTTTTATCTAAAATAATATATGATACGATTTTTTATTAAGAATATATATATATATATATATATATATATTACTTTTTTTCTCTATTAGTTGACTCTTGTGTTGTATTATTACAATCATATTTATATTATTTTATTAATTATATCTAATTATTTACATGTTTAATACGTATTTTCTTTTTTATTATTTGTTGAAGCGTCTCCGAAATAATTTCTTTGATATGCATGTTGTACATCTAAAAAAACTCAATCACATTAAAGTAGAATTCTTCTTGTGTCATCCGCCTACGGCTTGGTCAAAGGAGTGGCCATCTTGTGCCAGATGGACAAGAAACCGGGTTTCTATGATGCTTGGGCTGGTCTGCCTGTCCTGACAATGCGTGTCTATCCATTGTCAGCTTAAACCAAGAATTATATGTTTTTTAATTTATTTAAAATTTATTCACTCACGCAGAACACTTTTTAATTTTAAAATTTTCATAATTTTATAATTATTTTTTAATCAAAAATAAAAATATTTTAATTATTATTGATGATAACATTCTTTAAAAATTAAATATAATGATTAAAATATATTTAAAAATATAAAAATATATTTTATTAATTAATATTTTGATTTTTATATAATATTTAATTAAAAATAATATGGTATATCTAATAAAAAGGTTAAAAAAAAGAATGTTATTGACTGATAATTTTAATAAGAAAATGATTTAAAAAATATAAAGAATTTTGAAATCTTGTGACGTGGGGAATTGATATTAAAAAAAAAAAGAAGAAGCATCGTCATAAAGATTAATCCATCCATTCTCAGTGCAAATAGGATTTTTTTTTTTTTTTTTTATCTCAGAGCATTATCCCTTTACCACTGCAAGCCGGCCACCAAAATCTACAATTACACAATAAACCCGTCGCCGTGGAGAGACTGAATGCAAAAGGCACCGGCTGTCGTCAAACATCCCCCAGGAATTTCATTTAAAAAAACAAATTTATTCATATGGGAATTATAGAATATAAATAATTCTTTTATTTTCATTTATCTCGGAACCTTTCTTAGGAAATTTCTAGGATCACGCCTGCCTGGAGATTTTTCTGACTACTGGCTTCAAAACCAATCCTCCATTAAACCCCCAAACAAAGGACACTCAGCAAGCAAATATCCCAAATAAATGTTAAATTCACAAAAGATTAACCGAAGATTGTCTCAACCAAACACGATTGTCACCGATCCACCCACCACAACCTGGCCAAATCTCCACGCATCCACCGCTTATGTCACCAAGCAACCCCCGAATCTCCACGTGAGAAGGAAGGAAGCCATGAAAAGGAATAAGCAAACAAGAACAAGGGCGTTAAATATTTCTTTACAATCTACACAAAGAATTAGAAGTCATTCTCCTCATTTCAATCCGTTCTTCACTAAAAAAAAAATGTTTACATGAATGATTTAAATTTAATTGTAACGTCACAAAATTAGATGAAAAAGTAAAAAAAATTACCTTATAAACAAGTTTCGTACTTTTAACATAATTGATTAAAATATTCTTATATTTTTGAGTCAAGGTCAGGACATCAGATTTTTTCAGTTTTGTATTTGAGTTTTCTAACTTCTCAATTTTCCTTGTAATAAAAGAAAAAAAAAAAACAGAAAAAATGCCAGTTACTAATGCAATTATTTTTTTTTTATTATTTTGTTTAATTAACATCTAACACAACAAATATGCTAAAAGATAAATCTAAATTACACAGTTATATGTATTGATAAAATTAAAAGAAAAAAGTTATAAGTTCATCTAAATATTAGTAAAAAATTTATTTACCTTTAAAACTTCAAAATTGTAAAAATTAAGAAACTCACCTAGTTTTTTTTTTCTCGAAAATTTAGTTTCATATTATAAAACGCTTTAATAAAAAAGCTTTTCTTTTTCTTAGCTCTGCACTTTTTGATCAACCAAAAAACCACTAACAATATTCTTTTTTATTATATTTTTAATTGATTGAATAAATTTAATTTAATATATTAAAAATATTTAAAATAATTTCTTATTCTAACTCTTCCTCTCTTCCCTCATTTAAAATTTTTTCGTATAATAAAAAAACTTAGTGTGTTAACTAAATTAGTCACTTATTAAAAAAAACTTCTTTGTCACCGTGGCAGTAATAAATACATCGTTAGGTATAGATACATGCTTATTTTAGCATTCTATATATATAAATATATATATATATTTTAACAATTGGTTTAACTCAAACGTCGGATTTGGAGATTTGCCTCTTAAGGTATTTTGTATTTTTTGAGGGTTTTTTTTAATTATTTAACACCTAGCAGTTTAACTTTTGATTATTATTGTGTTTTAAAAAACCAAATATTTCATTAATTAATGAGAGAGGAAAACAACAACTGAGTTGTTTTAGGATTTTATAGGTTGGAAAACTATTGCGGCATATTAAAGAAATAAAACATGTCAGAGGAAAAATAAAAATTTTAAAAATATTATACAATTATTTTCTACAATATTAATACAAAATAGTTTTTAATTGTTATATATATATATATATATTATTAGGAACAAAAATGCTGGGGTTTTCCTTTCCAGGATAATAACTCATCTTCTCGTGTACAGAAAAATAAAATCTGAATCCCTTTTCCGTCACTCTCCTGAGAGAATTCGGAATCAGTTCCCACATTCGTCGAACTCATTGCCTTACGCCTCTCCTCCGTCTTCTAAAATTCTGATTACAAAAGGAGACACAGGTTTGATTGAGAAATTGAGAGAGAGAGAGAGAGAGAGGCGATGGCAAGCGTTGATCGAGTTGAGGATCGAACATTTAGGGTTGATTTCAGCGAAGAAGGAGTCGCCAGGCTGAGAGATACTGTGATGGATAAGCTCAAAGAGTTCATGGGCGACTACACTGACGATACGCTCGTGGTGTGTGTATATACGCATTTGTTTGTTTATTTCCCGTTGGAGTTCTCGAATTAATTTCCATGCTGTGGAATTTGAAACTTCTTTGTTTTTTTTTTTTTTCCTCCTAGGGCGAGTAATAATCTAACTCTGTGTTTTAGTAGGTCGAGCCTTTGTTGGGCATTAGGGTGAAATTTTGTTTAGGGTTTTTTACTTTGGATGGTTAATTTTCTTGCCTGATTATTATTATTATTTTTTGCCCCTTGCATTAACGTTGCTTTATCTCAGCATGCTCTGGTTGAGCAAAACAAGTCTACAAGTGGTGTCAATTTGTCTTGGTCTATGTATTGCTAGCCATTGTTTGTACGGGTAGTATGTTGTTACTAGTTTGTGAGAATGTGAATCATAATTGTTAGGCAATGCCTCTGAGAAGTGATAATATATTGATGTCGTTATCAGCCTGAAAAAGTCCGTTTGGCAAATTCTGACCGTTTGGAGTCTAAATTTACCAGATATGGCTTTTCAATATCGGTGCTTTAGTATTTCCGTGTATGATGTTATTATATATGAAATGGTAAATACTTTCCATTCTCTGGAGCTTTGGCAACCAAAATATTCTAACTGCTGATTTCCGTTGGCAGGAATATGTGCTTGTGCTGCTGAGAAATGGCAGACGTAAAGAAGAAGCAAGGAATGAATTGAATGTTTTCTTGGGGGATGACAGTGATTCTTTTGTTTCTTGGTAAGTTGTTTCTTCTTTGATCTATTAACTTGCAGCTGAAGGAAATATTTGGTCTGTTTTGTTCCCTCCCAGATAATCTTATTTTCTATTTATCATTGGAACAGGTTGTGGGACCATCTTGCCACAAATCTGGGTCTGTATTTACACCCCCAGGAGCCTAACAAAGGTGAAGCAACCAAAGCAAAACCTTCATTAGAAGAGCAGGCTGGCAGAATTGGATCTCATCACATAGTTTCTGACTCAGAGAAAGGAAAGTCTGGTATTTTATCTAGGAATCGACACAAAAGAGAATGGAAAGGTTTGATGAGGGAAGGAAGTGATCCACCTCCACTTCGGAGCTCTGAGGTTGATGTTAGTCACTTGGAGGAAAAATCTTCTCTTAAATTTAATCACATGAGAAGATCTCCATCCCCCCAACCTCTGCGACAGAAGAAAAGAAGGCTAAATGATGAGAAACAACAAATCAAGGTTTGGGTAGTTCTTTCTTCTTTTTTACTGCAGTTTATTCCTAATTATTCTTCAAACTTTGTCAATCCCTCCCCCCCCCCCCCAAAAAAAAAGAGCAATAAGACTTCCCGTTCATTATGGTTGGGTTGTGAAATCATTGGAGTGCCTATAAGTTGTAGATTAGACATATGTTGAAAAGGTATGATATCATGAAAGTTTTTTGTGTGCTCTATCTGTTACTGATGTGGAAGCTGATAATTGATAGCCACACTGAAAGAACTTCTGATCCTAATGCTCTGATTTTTCTGAAAATGTCACATCTGATTCTTTTTTGGCATTGGGGCTTTCAACTGTCTTGAGGGTTGCAAACTTTCATGTTGTTAGTCATTATTTCGTGATCCCATATTTTTGAGAAACTTTATGGGGATTTGTGTTTCTTGATGTTGAAAAACTTTCAATGTTTTACACGTGACTCCAAGAAGTTTTTCTTTGCCTTCTGTGTGATGTAGAGGCTTTACGTATTGCATTGTTGAGTAAGAGTTCGCTAGATGGATTTTTTGTTTTTCAGTGTAAGTGATTTGTGGCTATGTGTGATGAGATTAGTCTTTTATTTATGGAGAGAACAGTAAAATGTTTTCACTTTCATTGTTTTCCAAACTTGTCATCCATCAAAAATCCTTTTTGTAGGAGCAAGCTTCTCAGGCAACTATTGATGCTCCTCGAAGATTACTTCAATTTGCAGTGAGAGATGCTGTAGCAACTTTAAGACCACCGGGTGCTGAAAAAGAGTCCTCAGTAAAACGTCTTCAATCTGTGGTGGCCACGTCTGCTGGTGAGTCATTATTAGTTGGACAACCTAGGAGAATTCAGTCAATTGCAAGGGTTCCCAAGCCGATGGCCACTGTTCTTAAAGCCATGCAAGAAGCTGCTGAAGATGTAATGAAAGTTAAATCTGCAGGAAATGTGTTTGACCGACTTGGTCACAATGTCCATGCTTCAGAGGCCACTGAACAAGGTATTGAATATGGAGATTCTTGTGTTAAGGATGAAGAGTATATTGGGGTTAGCCAAATTCAGGATGAACGCCATTCAGGATATCTCCAAAGAAGTGAGTATAGTGGTGGGCATTTAGGGACAATGAGTCAAATGGAAAGTGGAACTGGGTTGACCTCTGATTCAATGTCTGATAATGAAGGTTATGATGCCCATGTTACAGGCAATAAAGTCATGAATGTCAGTGCATCTGGTGGAAACAGAAATGAAGATTCATTTTTGCAACATGATTTAGCTAAGAATTCGGCTGATATTTTGCAAGTAGCACAAAATAAAGAACAGGATCAGCATGTCTCGGCTTCAAACACTTCTCATAAGATTGTAAACATTTCTGTGAATGTAAATACTTGGAAACCACCCCATTTTCTTGCGTTGAAGGAGCCTGCAGAAACGGATACTCAGAAATCTGTGTATGAGAATGAGGCTGAGCCTGGCAAATCTGTTGCTAAACTAATGAAACAGAATATCAACCCTGTCTTGGTTAGTAATGGAAATGCAAGTACTTCTATGCCTTGGTAGTTTATTCCACCATTTATCTTTGTGAATCAATTCTTATTGGTTGCTGTGATTTTGTGGTGATGATGATGAACAGGTCAGACCTGTTACTGATAGCAAGAAAGAATCTCAAAAGACACTACAACATGTTGCTGGTTAGTTTCACTATCTTCTGAATCATTAACTTTTCGGCTTTCAATATTATAAAGACACAGGTGATACAATGGCATGTACAGCCACATCACACCTACTTGTGTTGTTTTCTTTACCATCTGTTGACTGCATCATTAAAATGCTGACATGACATTTTTGTTCATATTATGGATTTTTTTCTTTTATTCTAGAATAGCTGCTGCTGTCTTTAATTTTTCTAATTGCTTTTCATGCATGATCCTTGCAGGTTCATATACAGCTGCTCGTCCTTTGGAGGATGCTAATTCTCGAACCATTTTTGTTAGCAATGTAATTTCTCCTACATGCATGCGTGGTCCAACCCCTAGTTTGAAATTGGTAATTTTTTTGTTGCTTATGATTTTCTTGTCATTTTTTGCAGGTTCATTTTGCTGCTACTAAGGACAGTCTTTCCCGACATTTTAGTAAATTTGGCGAACTACTCAAAGTGGTTATAGTCACTGATGCAGCAACTGGCCAACCTAAAGGGTAACCTGATCAACACGCTTTCTGCCCTTTTTCTGCTGACAATTGTAACTCTTTTTTTGTCTTCGGCTTCCTTTTGATGAATTTATAATCTGTACCCAGGTCAGCTTATGTAGAATTCATGCAAAAAGAAGCAGCAGACAATGCATTAGCCCTTAATGGCACATCTTTCATGTCAAGAATTCTCAAGGTAAAAAATGTGTTTATGTTGGATGTTCTTCTTGCTTCACACAATTTGGTGGAGATTGATGGCCATCTCTCATTTATATTTTGGTTCCTCCCATTTAGAAATCCCATGGCTTCTCAACATTGTTTTCCTCAATGTAGGTTGTGAAGAGAAGCTCTGCAAACCGAGAAGCTGGCACTAGCATGACCTGGCCACACATTGCCCGTGGCCCTTTATATGCAGCAGCTAGGTTTTCCAGAGCTCCTTTTCCAAGGGGAGTACCTGGTATATTTAGACCTCGGCTTCCTATGAAACCTGGAGCCAGAAGCTTACAGTGGAACCGAGATGCTCAAGGCAGTGCTGCTGACAGTGGCACATCAGGCTCTGTGCGTCCTGTCCTCTCTCCCACTATTCGCAGTCTCACCTATGTCCGGACAGAGTCTAAAGCTGATGGGAATTCTGGTACCACTTAGTTTAACAATTAATGTTTTGCCCACATATCTGGAGTATATTGGAATGGCTGGATCATCATTTCATCAAAGGATTCATCCTAGAAAAAACGCAAATATGACAGATTCACCTGGTCTCAGGGAATGATTCTTATTATGTCCTTGGGTCTACTTGCAATGATTGGGGAACACACTAAAGAAGCATAGTTGGAAGGTGATTTTCCATTGGGGTCAGGGTTTTGCTGAATCAGAGTTTTCCTACCGTTGAATTATATATGTATTTCAATGGAATTTTGTGAATAGCATGGACAAATAGTTGATTTTTCATTTGAGAGATTTTATTTAGTTTCCAGTTTTGTGATGGAAAAAGAGAAAATGGAAATTTTGGGAAACAAAAAGAGAACTGAAAATATATTTTTTCTGGGCACATATGCCACAGCAAACACTATGCATCTTAGAGTTTCTTTACTTTCCTTTGTAATATTGCTCTTTGTTCAAATTTTCAACCTTGGACTTTTAGCCATACTTGTCCGGTGGCTTCTTTACTCATGCATGGAGATCATTTAGATTTGTTTTTTTTTAAAAAATATTTCAGGCTCTAATATCATTTGGCCGGGGTCTGATTCGTGAGGTTTCTAAGTTATAATTGTCATGTTTGTTCCAAAGCAATAAGTAAACGGTGTTTGTTTATTTCCAATTCAGTTTGACAAGAATTTGAAAACATGATAAAGAGAATGAATGAACAAAGCAAGAAACCTTAAAATTATAGTTATAAAATAAAGGGAGAAGTTTTCAGAAATGTACAAAGGAAATATTCGAATATATGGCAACATGAGGAGCATGAGTCAGAATCTCTTCTCCATTTCCTTGAAGAAGCACATAGGCTGTCTTCAACAAATGTCTCAAGCGGACATAAGGATAAACAGACCCAGGACCAGAGCTGTGTGTAGACGATGTAAGTTGAGAAACAGGAAAGATGGGAAGGCTTCGCAAAACTTTGCAAAAGAGTTCCATTTGACTATTCGATCAAATGCGCTTTTTTTCTGCAGTGCGCGCTGATACAACAAAAATATTAGAGCGATAGCAAACATGGAAATAATTATAATTATAAAATAAAATACATCCGCGTATCCAATTGTGCGTTCGTATTTTCATAATGAAACTCTTCGTGCAAAGACCTCACAAATTTTTGTGGGAAGGAATACTCTTGTACGAACTTTGTAATTAATCTTGGTGCTAACTCCTCTGTCCAGTATGAAAGCTCTGTTACAGGCTGATAGTGGAGTAACTGGTTAATTTTTGTTTTCCTAGTCTAAAATAACTACAAAAAGAGGGGTTTGGTCGTAAAAGGGATGGCCTGGTTTTGGTTTGAGTCGTAATGGAATTAGAATTAATCAGATGAATCAAATTCATCCTTTCTAATTAATGATTATAATTTTTTTTATTATCCTAACAATATTTCTAAAAAGTTTATAATTTTTTTTTTGTGTTAAACATAATTAAATTAAACTGAAATTTTAATGAAATTAAAACCAAATTGTAAATGACAAATTGAACTAAATAGCTATCAAAAATCACTTAACTGCAGGTCAAGTAATAACAAAAATGAAAAAAAAAATTATCTGCTATGATTTAAACACATTATGACCATAAGAAAGAAGTAATATTAAAATGTTGAATTATTTTTTATTAATAATGATATAAAAAAATGCAAAATACTCTTAAATTATTTAGAAGTATATGTTGCTACAAAACTTTTCTGTTTTTCAAATTAAAAAGTAATATTCACAGAAATTGTTGCCAATTTCTTGTCAAACTATCTTAACATTTTTTTATATAGGATTACTTGAAAAAGAGTATTTTTAGTTACAAATATAACCACAAATTAAGAAAAACATAAAATTGGTGACAAATTTTTTATCAACTAATTGGTAAATAATAGGTTCTTATTTGTTAAATTTTGTTATAATATTAAAATACCAATTATTTTTTCTTCCATATAATTTTTACCCATTATCAATATGTTTCGTTGGAAATATTTGTCTTGATATTAATTATATATCTTAAACTATATAAAATTTTAATTTAACCCATAAATAATAATAATAAATATTAAAATTATAACTCGAATATGACCAACATAGTTTTGGCCAATAAAAATAGTAAAAGTGAAAAATAAAAAATTCTGTTTATTAGTTATAGTTTCATTTTATTCACTTCTACTAAATTTTTTGGATGATATTGTCTATAGACATCTACTTGTCGAGAGAATTATATTTAGTCATTTAGGAAGCTGATCATAAATTTTTATTTGTAATAGTTGATGAGTGAAATCAAAAAAATTTTTCCAATGGTTGTTTATATTTACTTGTTCGAATGACTCAATTATACAGAATAGTACTAATATATATATATATATATATAAAAGAAAATTGAGCTTCTAAGTTTGGGAGAGAAAAAAGAAGAGTAGAAGAGTTACAGGAACACATTGTCATGTTTCCGATATATAAAGGCCGTTGGTGTTGCCAACATGTCATGGCGAGAGGGAAGACACTTGTCATGTGCAAGAGTGTGAATAGAGGCATCCATTTGTACGAAGAGATATGAATCAATGGAAATCATATGTCGCACGGCGACACATGCCACGTATTAAGTGCTTAAGATTATCACATAGAATGGCACCACAAATGTCAAGACACACCCGGATGGTAGTGACCATGTCTCTAGCGAAGAATGATCCTTGTCGTCGTGTTTAAGAAAGGGCTTTTGACTGCCTTAGTGGCATTGTAGTTATCGTTTTATTGTGCAAGAGAAAACGTAAAATCAAGTTTCAGGGATGCTCACCAGGAGACTAGGACCTGTCATAATGTAAGAACATCGACACCATAAAAAAATGGAAATAAAAAGTTAAAACAATAAGGAGACGGAATAGAAAAACAAAAGAGAATAAATATTATAAAAAGTCACCTAAAAGTCATTTGTTTTAATGTTCGATGAATATTTATTTTTTAGAAACATTTAGATTAGTAGAGTAAGTGAAATTAAATGCTACTTAAAATTATCAATTCTATTACATTGGGATATTCAAATCTTAAAATATCAAAATTTCTTATATTGATAATTTTTTTATTATATTAATATATATATTTTTTAAAATGTAAACTTATTTAAATAAAGAAATTAGAATGAAATGAATTTATCATTCCAAACAAGCGATTGACAAAAACATTATTTTGTTGTTTATTCTTTCAAAATACCAAAATCACCCTCCAAAACAAGAATCAAGATCATCAACAGCCACCTCCTTTAACAGCAACAACTAACCACCCCATTTACTAGTTTCACCAGCCTAGCTAAACCACATAGCCACCAGTCACAATGGTGGATCGTAAAGTGGACACCATTTGAATCTACGGTTACTCATTTTTGTTGAGAGTTTTTTCCTTTTTTTCCTGATCAGAGAAATTTGTATAGGAAGTTTAGAAGAATTGCTATTTGTAAATTCAAGGTTTCGTAAATCTTAAAGGTTCATAGTAATTCATGTAGTAATTTGAGAGGAGCCGAACGTTACTCTAAAGACAGTGATTATACGAAGTCTCTTTAAAACCTATTATTTTTCTAACATTTGTCGTCGGAGAGTTATATTCCATTGAGAAGTTGTAATAATTTTTTCATTTGAATAATTAACAAAATTATTCTCGGTGGATGGCGACAAGGGCCTGTATATGGAGCTGTCCGGGAAGCAACGTTTAGCCGATTAATTGTTAAATAATAATAATAATAAAATTCACATCCTTTGTGTTGAAAAGTACGACTAAAAATTGAAAATTTGGACCATTTCATTTTATTCATTCAAGTTAAACATACTAAACATCACTTAACAACTAAGCAAATAGAACAAAAGATTCTTAACGCATTTTTCTTGGTAATTAATTAATTACAATAGTTGTAATTATAAAATGCATTTGCGAGTGTTCACTGCATGGATTTGCAGCACATTATTATTAAAAAGACAGAATTACAAGAAGGAAGTAGGGAAGAGACAGAGGGAAGCAAAATGTTTATTATTCTTCTTTGAAAAAATGGTTTGGAACCCAATCCTGTATATGGAATTTCAGGTTAATACAAACTATCGATTTTGGTATTACGTTGTGAGTAAGCAGAGTGAATGCTTTCATTTGCTTGTTTTAAAAAATGTGAAAAAATAAAAATAAAAAAAGCACAAATGATAGATAGGACCACAAGCAAATAACATCAAAAGAAGACTCTTTTATTTCATTATGGTAAGCTTCAAACATTCGGAGTAAACAAAAAAAAAAAAAAAAAAAAATTATTAACCAAATAAAGCTAACAGAGAACCTCTGGAGAAATCATTCTCCACCCACAACCCACCTTTTGAAGCTTTCCCTTCTCTCACTTATTTTTTTTTCTAGTTTATTGCAGGTAGAGGGCAATGAATGAAGCAAGGGAGGCACCCACCAATGACCCAACAACGGCAGAGGCACCGCTAGTTGGTGCTGGAGCAGGAGCAGGCTCCTCAGCCATCACTGCACTCATGGAGGCGGCAGCAAAGAGGACGGCACAAGCAATCTTCTTCATCTCCATTTTTTTTGGGGTGATGAGGCAGTGAACGGACAATGAAACCTCGAAAGCAAATCTCTGCCGAACCTGCCTTTCAAATGGAGTTTGCAGCCTGAAGAAACATATCCTTGGAATTGGGAGGGTATTTATAGGGCACGTATTGAGCTGTTTTTGGAAAGAAAACAGCTGTTCTTGGGGCTGTTTTTTAGGGTCGACAATGACATTATTAGGGGGTTGGTTTGTTAAATATGTCAACGGTTCAATTACTAGAGGCTATTCATGGATTGGCTTCTTGTTTTGAGCGAGTCTTCTGTTTGAACTTGGTTAACAGGGAAGACAGCATAGCTAAATAGAAGACATTGGAATGGACGATCCTACGTTATCCTTTGTTTTGTTGGACTGATTAAGAATAAAAAGAAAATTTATACATCATCATTCGTCAAATTACGAGAAATGAAAATAATTAGCACCAAACATCTTTTATAACTTTTTTTTTTTTAGTTTAAAAAATAAGAAAGTATGGAGGGTATCCACAATTTCACCAGAAAAGATTGTATTAGATTCAGGAAGGAGAAAATTTTTTGCGTACTCAACAAGAATTATTAATCACTTTCATAACTGTGCAAAGGTCATACATAAGTTTAATTCTACCAAATACCCTGATGAAAATTTGATTATATAACCTTGTAATATGAACCAATTTCTTTCATTTCTATACCACAACAACAACGAGCGGTTGTATTAGCACAAAATGTCGGAGCTATATTGCATGAACATGGATATGAAAATCTGAGTGTTGCTGACATGGTTGTTAGATGTATATATATATATATATATATTTTAATACATTTATATTTTTCATGGTTGTACGCTTTAATTTTGGCAAGCTTTCTCTCTATTTTTGGTGGTCATATTAATTTATATTTGTATATCCATATATTTAGCAATACTGCTAGGATCATTTTAATGTATATTTATATCCGTTAAATGATAATAACAAGAGATTTACAAATTGCAATTAAATATTCCTTGCTGTCGAAAATCCCTTGAATCTTCAACTAGCTCTTTGCTCTTACTTATTCTCCCTCAATTTATAATTTACCAAAGAATAAATAAATGATCAAAGAACATGGGTATTCATAGGGCTGGAAACTGAACTATGTTCCAAATCCATGAAAAAGGAAAAGCCTCTGTTTATTTCGTTCTGTAATTCATCGATATATATATATATATATATTCATGCAAGTTGGCGCAGTAGACCAACTCATCTTTTATCACTTCAAAGTCCACTTTAGCATTTTCTTTAGAAAAAGTCGGTGGTGACGGTACCAGTTCAACCACCGAGTATTTTTGGTCTTATCCTGACAAATTTTGGCCACAACCGACGACAAATACACCAATCATGGGATTTTAATTTGAAAACTTCAAAGTGGGAATCGATGATGTGGTGGAGCCTGAGCATTCGATTCTGAGACAACGGTGGCGTATGGAAATTTGAAGGGCTTTAGCAGCAGGTGGTTTAAATCAGGGAAAGTGACGGATTGAGAAAGATGGTTTGGGCACCATATCTTTTGGTGGGTAAGGAGCCGTCGACAAGTTTAGGGGGATAATGAGATTGGCCGAATAGAAGAATCCCGACTTAAAGCTTCTAGTCCTTTGGCTTCATTGAATATTTTAGATTGGTTAACTATATATTCATTGTCATCTTGGTTTGGATCATGGTCGGTAGAACCGTATTAATTATATAATCCAAAAGTTGAAGGGTTTAACTTTAATTAATCCAATCGATTTGGTTGAAACTTAAATTAATATTTAATAGTAAATATATTTATAATTGATAAAAAAAGGTGAAAAAATGGCAACTACTTATTAATATATTTTTTAAAAAATTAATTTTAATTTTAATGATGCAATTTAAAAGTTTTTTTAGAAAAAAAAAAAAAAAAGCAATGAAAGAGATACATAAAAAAGCTACTAGTACTATAAGTGTCAATATTGACAACCATTTTGTGAACAGAGCAGAAAGTGAAAGATTATTTATTTATTTATTTTTCCAACAAACAGTATTCGATGGTTTGATTAATTGTATTTTATCCACCGGCCTCCTTATCTTCTCCTCTTCCTGTACCTTTTCTTTCATCCTCCATTGACATTACTAAAAGAAAGATACTAATGACTTTTTAACATGGTCTTTTCCTCTACCAAATAATATATCAAAAAAATAATTTTAAGTCTTAAAAGAATTAAGAGATTGCTAAAAGAAAGCGCCGAATGTGAGGAGTAAACCCATAATTGTTGAACTGTCTCTTCCTCTACCAAATATCATAAATAGTCTCATTAAGTTTGATCCCATAACTAAATTGGGAATTATAATAGTTAACTACATAATTAATGGAATTAAAAGAACATTAGAAGTCGATGATTTGATATAGAATGAGGCGAAAAGAGGCAAAAATGAAGAAGTGGTACTGCGTTACACAGTCATATGTTCGGAAGACCAAAGGAAAACAAAAGTAAGCGCAATACATATACATACAAAATGGCATTTTGGGAAAGGCTGCATACTCAAAATTCTAGATTTTTGTACTCTTGACGTGCCAATGAACATGGATCTCCACTTGGCCAATTTTGTTAACAAAAGGAAAATAATAATAAGAAATAAAGAAAAAGATGTCTAGCGGCTTTGTGGCCCTTATTTCCACGGCTAGTCGATGTGTAGTCCACAGCTTCAAGTGCTCTCTTGCAGGGAACTTGCGTGATGGCGACTAATAATTAAAGCTTTGATTGCGAGCTGTTTATAATTAGGAGATGCCTGACTTTGATTTGTCCGTCTTCTGGCCCAATAAAAGGAACAAGAAACACGTCAAACAAAAGAGCATGGCAACAACCCGATACAACCTTGGGCCGAAAAAGCAGAGGAGAACAAACACCATCCTCGTTGACAGCAGGAGAAATATACACATGAAACCAATGTAGAACACCAAGCTGCAGGTGCAAATGATTAAAAAGAAGAACATCTTTGATATTCCTAGCAGAAACAAAGGTACCCCATTCCTACGATGCATGCATACCCAGATCAAAACCCCGTGTGACAGTGTATATCACCAACTCCTCCTTGGATTTTGAGGTGTTTGCAAATTGCTAAACAAAGAAAACTGAAAAGGGTGTGACCATCCGCACAAAAAGACAGGGGTACATGTGCTCTCTCTCTCTCTCTCTCTCTCTCTCTATATGGTCTGCTGCGTGGAAGGGAAAGGGAATCAAATTAATTTGTGGATGAGATTTATATGCAAGTTTGGACCTACTATAGTACGAGAGGGATATGATGCTTCTGTGAGGCAAATCCAAAGATGATTTACCAATCTCACCTCACATTCCCACTCGATGAAGTATTAGGTGAAGCTGCCGATACTCTAAAAATCGTTTAAAAATGGCTTATCGACATGACATTACAGTAAGAAGCACGCAGAAAGACGTAAGTCACAAGAAAGATTTAGCCAATCAGAGAGATTTACGCAACTTCCACGAAGCTGATTTTTTTTTGCTTTTTTTTTTTTTGTTATTTTTTACCGTCTCTTTGTCATCATGCCACGTAGTATATTATTGGGTTTAGGCGGTTGCATTTATGCTACATAATTAGCAAAATTTTTGTTTTTGTTAATATGCATTAAGCATGTTCTTAAAAAGTAGGACACTCCTCATCCATATGGCTTATTAATCGTAGACAGGTTGTGGATGTGAACTCGAAACTACAGGATTCTCCTTTTTTTTTTTTTTTTACTTAGGATTTATACAACTCTATTATTAGATTTTTGTTTTTTTTTTGGGTTAGTGGGTACAAGAACTCGACAATTAGAAAGTTCTACCTTTAAGTGCCATTTTTGGACTACATCATAAAGGTTTAATGCCTTCACAACTCGGCTTGTGTTCATCTTCAATTGCCCATTTTTCCACCCACCCACAAGCCCAAAAATGCTCAATGCCAACGTCTGAAACAACCCCAGTGCCCATATGATAAAATACAAAAGGATGGATTTACTTAAACTCGTTAATTTAAGAGAATTCAAGTTGCTCCAGTGTTGTCTACTTGACAAGGTACATCCATTATTTTATTCATTCATTCTCACTTTTAAGTAAATATAACACAATCTTTGTTTGCAGTGTTTTTATGTTCATGATAATAAATACCTTTACATTAAGGATATGTCAACATTAAATTTTAACAAAAATAATAACATGTGCATTTCAAAAAGAATTTTATTATACAAATATAAAAATTAAATGTGAGTCTATACATTATTTAATTTTAATACTAACTATTATCTATAATTAATTCAAATTTATTCAAATACTTATCCATTGAAACCACTAATTAGAATTGAGTAGTGTATATTTACATCTAATTTTCGCATCTACTTAACCACAATAATACTTAAATTCCAAACTTCTTTATTTAAATAAAAATTTATTTACTGATATAAAAAATATTTGGAGTGACCATTGGCACATTTATTCTTACATTAATATTACGATTTTTAAAAAATAAAATGCATTATTGCATTACATTCTATTTTAAAGGAATATAATTTACTTATATAAGATGGGTTGACCCTTTTTACCGTAATCATAGCTGATTAAAACGATCCTTTCTACGTTGTGCAATTGCTAATATTATCCGAGTTATCGTCGTTTTTTATCCTGTCATTACATCATATGCTTTACTGTATCATTTGGCTGTTTGCTATGATTATTTAAATATGAAAGAAAAAACTAATGTCTTATTCATAATTAATAACCCTAAAAATGCTTAGATAATGATTATTGCTGTCCATAGAGTTAAATGAGTCATTTTCAGTAATTACTTTTCATGAAAATAATTTTGAATTATCATGAGAAATTTGGACATTTAGAATTTAAATTACACTGGAAGTTTAGGAATCTTTTGAAGGAGTTCGACATTCTAAAGGTTAATATAAAAAATAATGTCAATCATACATTTTTTTTTAAAAACAATTTTAATACGATCTTTCATACATCAAAACTTTAAAATGTAAATTTAGTTATGTATTTAATTGGTGTTTTTTTTTTATATATATTAAGTGATTTTTGATTTTAAAAAAATTTAAATTTTAAAATAAAATATTTATTTTTTGTGTATAAAATTCCCTCAATATTTTTTAATTTTTTTTTTATTGTTATTGAATTAGTACGTAATTTTAGTTAATTTTTACTTTGTTTCTTCATTTTCTTTTGAAAATCTTATCCTTGTCATCTCAAATTGATTCCATGTAGGATATGAATTTTAACAACTTTGTGTAGAAGGCACTGCCCTTCTCTTCTTTTCTACCAGTTCTCGTTCTGTCCCGCAGGGGAAGAGGAAGCCACCGAGCCCCCGCCGCCACCGCCGCCGCTCAGGCCACCAAATCCCGCTAGACGACAGGCCTTGCTGATTCTCCAATCTCTCTTCCCTCATCTCCGCTGCGTCAAAGCTTAAGGTCTCACACGTGTACGAAGATGAGTGTAGAGCCTTTTAATCGGTAAATGATCTGTAGGAACACGGTTGCAGCTTGTTCTCTTGAATCATAGTCTGAAATCCGAATTTTATTTTTTCTATGTCATCAATAATCATTCTTGGCATTTTCCTGGTCTGTTGTTTGCGGATAATATGTGTTTTTTTTTTTTTAAAAAAAATAATTGAACAGGCTGGTGAAGCTTGCAGCAAGGGCCTTTTACGATGACATAACGACGAAAGCGGATAATCAGCCCAAGACTGGGAGGAGTGACAACAGAGGGATTGCCGTGGTGGTGCTTGATGCTCTCACAAGGTCGGCTTCTGCACTTTTTGTTTTCTGTTGCTTTCTATGGCAACACGTAGTCATCAGGAAAACATTAGATGTGACTGTTGTGATGATTAGAGTCTTTTTTTTAAATGGATAATTAACGAGAAATTTGGAATTTTGCTTGAATTATTATCAAACAATGGGGATAATTTGGTTTATTTCGGTCTGGTATTCTCATATCTGTGTATGTTTATGATCCCGTTTTTCTTGCTAGGGTGACGTTACTGAGTTTTATAGAATGTTCTTGGAAGATTATCATTTCCGTTTTTATATTACTAATTCCTTTCAGGAATTGGAGGTGCATGATGCAACTTAGTTACCATTACTTGGCTTGCTTGCTTCATTAAAATTAACAGCAGTTGGTGACTAGGTTTTTATATTATACTCTAATGGGCGGGAAACTTGGTGGTTATTTACTGTCCTTCTGGTTGCTACTGTATTTATTTGTTCTGGTTGGATATGTATGTTGTTCATCTATGATGATTTTGTGAGTGAGCTTCTTTGGTTCTTATGGAACTTCATTTTAGTTGGTATGGATAAGTCGTAATTCTTGATCTGGTGTATCAGACGACAATGGGTTAGGGAAGAGGATTTGGCGAAGGATTTGAAGCTACACTCAAAGCAACTTCGCCGGACACTGAGATTCTTTGAGGAAGAAAAGTTAGTCACAAGGGATCACAGGAAAGAGGTCTGCTTTTGTTTCCCCTCTTGTGATCCAACTCAGTTGCTTGCTGTCTTGTATTACTGGCTTGCATAATTTTGTTGTTGCTCTTTTTGAAACTCTTGAGCAGAGATGCTCCAAGTCTGTAATGGAGAATATTGTTTGAAGGATTTTTTGTTAAAAAGCTAGGGAAAAGGGAATCTTGGTCTTTCTTGGATTTCCTCGATCAAATTTTTAGAACTTTGATATTCAATTGAAAAATTGAGTTTCATTTTTTAGTGTGTTGAATGCTAAACCATGATGGATTGCAATGGAGAATTGTTGAACTAATACACCACTAGCTCAATTTGTCCTTTCTGCATGTGATCTAAGTTACACATCCCACAACACACCATATTTTTTAGTTAGGATTACTTTTAATGAGTTATCTTCCATTATTGCAACAATTAGTTTTTGTTATAACTGCAACTATTTACTTAGCAAGCATATTTCAAAGAAAAAATCTGCTGTTTTTTAATTTCTTAAATTTAATGCATTTTATCTGAACTGATGATGCTAACTTCAGCATGTTAGAACATGAGGTAAAAATTAAAGGTAAAAAATGCCTTGTTTTTACATGGTTGGAGGTTTGCCTTTGGCTAGGCACTTGCAAGTTTTCATCGTGCTTGCAAATTTTTCCTCTTATGGTTGGTCTACACGCCAATTTAAAATGTCCAGTTAATGATTGTGGTTGTTGTGTAAGAAAAATTTTCCTCGTTGTTGCTCTTTTCAGTTGCTTCAGCTGTTATTTTTTATTGATATTTGATTCAGACAGCTAAAGGTGCAAAGATGTATAGTGCTGCGATAGCTGCCACTGCTGATGGTCAACAGTTTGTAAAAGAGGGAGATGAGAAGGTTAAGCTGCACACTCATTCCTACTGTTGCCTAGACTATGCACAGGTTCTCTCTCTCTCTCTCTCTCTCTCTCTCTTAGTGACCTCTACAAGCTCTCTTACTTTGATCTGATTGTCAGCTGGATTAATGATTTTGTTGGATATTGAGCTGTCTCAAAGGCTTGTTCAGGCACCTAAATTAAAATTTGGATTTCAGATATATGATGTTGTTAGGTACAGATTACACCGCATGAGGAAAAAGCTGAAAGATGAATTGGAAAACAAAAACACTGTTCAAGAGTATATATGCCCCAACTGTGAGAGAAGGTATTTTATTAACATTTTTTTTTTGCTCTTTGTGGGCGAGCCTTGGTGTAAAATGAAGTTTACTCCATTGAGACTTTGTGGTCACAAGTTTGAGTTGAAAAACAGCCTCTTTACAGAAAACAAAGGTAAGGCTACATACATCTGACCTTTTCCCAGACCCAACGAATGTGGGAACCTTGTGCACTGGGACGCCCTCTATCTCTGTTTTTTTTTTTGTTTTTTTTAATTGCTCTGTCTTCCCCCCATGCAAATGAATGCTCCTGTTTTGTTTCCTTTGCATGGATGGGTGAATTTTCATTCTGTGTAGTTTACCACATTGTAATATTGTTCAACAGGTATAATGCTTTGGATGCACTGCGATTGGTGTCGCTTGAGGATGAATACTTCCACTGTGAGAAATGCAATGGGGAACTTGTGGCAGAGAGTGATAAGTTAGCTGCGCAAGAAGGAGGAGATGGAGATGACAATGCAAGGAGGCGGCGGCGTGAAAAATTAAAAGACATGCTTCAAAAGATGGAGGTCTGGGTTTTTATATTGCTACCATTTTTGTTCATGATGACTCTGGCCTTTCTCTTTTTAAGTGCTAACTGCTAAAGCCTATTTAAGCGGAGTAAAAGTGGTGTATGATTGAAGGTTTCTCATTAGATTGTCCAAGTTTGAGTTTTTCCAATACACTCTTATACAGTTGAGTCATTTTACTGACTACATCTTACCTCTCCTAGAAATCATAAATGTTTTATGTAAATGTGTTGGGTACCTAATGTGTGCATGCATGTGGTTTCCTGGTTTATCTTTTTTCATTAGCAAATATTTATAAAAGAGATCAAAGAGAAATCTGTGTCAATGCCTCAAAGTTGCTGCAACAAGGATTTTATTGTGGCTGCTGTTGTTATGATGAGGGGATCCTTTCTTTATTCTCCATTCCCTCTCTCTCTCTCCCACACTTCAGCCCTTGAATCCTTGACCTGAAGAGTATTGGTCTTAACAGAAACAAGCAGGCTAGAAGGAAGGCTGTTGAGGGAACACTTTCTAATGGTAAATTTTTTGGGTAGATGAGCTTTAAATCTGGATTTTTCTATTTCAGACTTCTATTTAATACTTATGTTTCTGATACAGAAGTTCTCTTTTCTATAAATCTCACACACTGATTATTTGTATCGATAAACTATTCAGTGTTTAGTGCTTATTACTTCTACATAATATCCAATGAAAGTTTTAAAAGTTGTGGTTGCACCTTGGCATATTGTACTAACTTGTCAGAGAAGGCTATAAAATAAAGGAAATGTAAACAGGGACACTCTTATTTAACTTAATGAAAATGGATGTGATGGCATCTTCATGTAGTGTGACATTAATATGTCTGTTCCCATGGAATCCCTATTTGATCCTGGATGTGCATAAGTAAATGTAGTTGAATCTAGATGTAAAACTTCCTTCAATATGTGAACTCCTAATCGGTATTGGCTGTTCTTTAGTGCATAAAGCCATATTTCATTCCTTTATGAATGGATAAAATGCAATGGCTGCAGGTACAACTTAAGCCATTAATGGATCAACTAAGCAGAGTGAAAGATTTACCTGTGCCTGAATTTGGAAGCCTTCAAGCATGGGAAGCTCAAGCAACTGCTGCTAGCCGTGCAGGAAATGGTGATTCTACTTCCATTGATCCTTCTATCTTCACAGGGGCTAGGGTATGGTGGAACATCATTGCCATTTCTTGGAGAAACAAAGGTAATATGGTTCTAAACACCTTATCCTTTTCTTCTAAGAGCAAAACTTGTTTTATCATTTATGTCCTGCAGTGGGTTCTAAGCTGTGTTACATGCATCCTAGGTTTCTAAATGAGAAGTGCTCATTAATAGCTGCTACATCTTATTTATCTTACCAAATTAATAAAAGATGGTTCTAAGCACCTTGTCTTCTTCTTTTAAGAGCATAACTTGGTTTTTTCATATGCTCTCAGCATTTCTACAGGCATCCCTAGGTTCATACATGAGTTGCCCTCATCAATATTTACTACATCTTTTGTAGATTAATAAATTATAAATCTTGAATGATGGGTCACCCCTTTAAGATTGTATCAGTAGGAATTGAGTTCAAACATGGTGATGAAACCCAGGAATCCACTCATTTGGAGTAGATGACTTGTAGCACATGATTTGTCAATACAATTATGATTTTTCTGTGCATATTTTCCAAATTAAAAATAGCCTCTCTCTCTCTCTCTCTCTCTCTCTCTCTCTGTGTCCTCCCACTCCCCCCAGGGGTGCCTATTTCTATCCTAACGGGAGGTGGTGATTTGGTAGCACATTTAATAGGTGACAGTCAAATTTTGATACATCTAAAAGGATCCCATTTACTAACAGTTGCCAAGTCACTTTGTTTGATTAAGACTACCATGGATGCAATCTTACCCTGTTGATTTAGCCCAGCAAGCAGCCCCATTTTTGTTGACAATGCCAATGCTTTGTGTTATAGCTTACATCAATTCTCATCATCTGTTGATGTGGTTGATGCCTTCTCAGCCAAGGAAATATTTAAGCGTGTCATGAATAGCTTTCTCAACAGTGAGCATTTGTATGTATCACATTAACTTGATTTGTTGGCCAATTCCACCAAAGTAGTTACATTCATGCTACAAGCCTTTGTGGGCCATCTTAACTTTTATTGTTTCACACTGTAAATCATACTCCACTTTGAAAGTATTCATTGCAGAACTAGTATTATGCTTTCCGAAGTTAGCAGCCAGGCATTGCAAAACCTGGCTACTAAAAAACTTTTCATTGTCCTAAGGGACATCTCAATGATTAAAAAATTAGACTTCTATCTTCGAGGTCTCGGGTTCTAATCCTGGGAAAGGGGATATGGGGTTTATGGGAATGGGGAGAGTCACTTTTATTGTGTAGCTCACAGCCTAATAAGCCTCTTAATAGATCCAAAATAAAAATAAATTAAAAAAAAAACCTTTCATTTATTGTTCTCTTCTTGTTTTTTGGAAACTACTTCTAAACTACACTTTCAGGTTTATTGTCAGCATAAACTGACACTGATTACTTGGGTTCCTTTGCAAAACCGACATAACATTTTTTTTCTTTTTTGGATAAATACTTCCTGGTTTTTGTTCTTAAGATTTGGAAGCAGAATGAACTCTATGTGAGTGCAGAAATTTATTATTCCATTCACTCATGAGTGCAATAATTTAGCACATTAGAGTGAAACTATAACTTCTCTCCAGCCTTAGGGAGCCATAAACATTTAAATGGAATTATTGCTGTCTGAAACTCTCTTTTTCCTCCTGATTGTTACTTATGCCATGTGTAAGGTATTTCCAAATGAAACCATTATTCTGAGCTTATTCGTTCTTTACAAATATATACATTCTTTTTGTGGGAACTTCCAGGTAATGAAACATGCTTCCTTCTGTGGACAATTTTTAGTTGCCCAATTATGGTTCTCAACTTCATGATTGGTCTCTGAGCATTGCAACAAAACAGGGCCAAAATGCTGTGAACACTTTAACATTTTTTGTTTTTTTATTTAAATTTATAGGTGAACACTCTTTCTTATATGAAACAATATGTTTCTCAACTAAGATTTATGGCTGAATTTGGCAGGTTGAGGTTGCTTTTTCTGGTGTTGAAAGCAAGGATGATGATATAAAATCTGAGGCATCTGGCACTGGTCCAAAAGTTTTGCCACCATGGATGATCAAGCAGGGAATGAACCTTACAAAGGAGCAACGAGGAGACCTCAAACAGGAGTCTAAGATGGATGGGACTTCAGCAGCTGTGGAATTCTCAGAGGACAAAAAATCTTCTAATCTAGATGATGAAAAGAAGAATTTACAGGTCTTTTTTCCTTTTTCTTGTTGTGATATGTCTTACAGTAGCTATTCTTCCCCTGATTCATGTTTTCACCTTGTTCTTGCTTTCCAACTATACAACAGGATGAGTATGTTAAAGCTTATTATGCTGCCTTGCTAAAGAAACAACAAGAACTAGAAGAAGCTGCCTGGGAACAAAAGGAGTCGTCACAAACTCCCATGTCCAATGGTGTTTCTGAGTCATCCTCCAGTCGACAAGTGGGCATAAAGTCGAAACGGGAAGAGGATGATGACTTTGAATGGGAAGAAGCTCCAGTTGGAGGTAATAGGGTTCAACAATTTGCCCAAGCTTCTTAAATTAGTTGACCCAAACCTATTTAGACTGAAACCAGCCAAAGTGTTCTCAAATCAAGTGGATGTGATTGCTAAATTTTGAAACTGAATAACTCGGTTTGGACCTCTTATAACCCAAAAAATTACTCATAAAACTTGCTTGTACTTTTAATTCCTTGATGTCATTCGCTGCTTATTGACTCCATGTAGCCCCCACTATTGCAGGGAATACAGGTGAAAGTTACAGGGTCAGTGACTTAAATGTTGAAGCAGAAGCGTCAGCAGAGGAGGAGGATGACATAGACTGGGAAGAAGGTTGAGGGGTAGGGGATTTAACATTCTTCATTTGTCATAGTTTCTAAAGTTAATCTAGAAATAACTTTAGCACGGTTACTGGGGTGAAGATGTCCACTAATGACATACTGTAAGTACTGCCTTTTTCACTGGAAAACACCTTTGTGATGGACTGCATAATTCTGTTATTCTTTTTACTTGTTCACCAGATCCCAAATTTAGGCTTAGTGAGCTCACTACTGATATCCGGAGAATATCCACGCGTGCGAACTATGTTGGATGTTAGCCGCAACCAATTCTGAGGTGTCATTCATTGTCCAGGACAACCAATCAAAGTTAAAAGAGTGCTTCAATGCCATCAAGAATTGAATGGTATTAGGTATTAGTTACAAAATCTAATGATAGAGGTACTTGAATTTTTAATTTAAAGTTTAGATATCGATGCTTAATTTCAACACGAAAAAAAAGAAAAAGTATGGTATTGACGAAATGCCTGTGCGAGAATGAAATTGGAAGGTATACAAGATTTCCTTGAAACCAAAGTGCTTCAATTAAAGAGAGAGGAAAGATTTTGCTTTTATGGAAGGAGTAAAAGAAGAGTGGTAAAACAAAGGTGCTTCAATTAAAGAAAGGGGAAAGATTGCCTTTTAAGGAAGTAATCAAAGAAGAGTGGCATTGAAGATGCAAGAACAACAAACAATTATAGTCTGCTTGGGATAAGTCTTGAAGTTCTAAACTTTTGTACTAAAAGATTATACAATCATCACTGTACACCTATAACGATTTGCTGTGGTTGAGCATTAAGACTTAGTGAGCCTGCACTGAAGCATCTTGTCTCTCAGATACTCATATATATAGCATGAACAAGAAGACGACAAGGATGCACATGCATGGAACGAGACTAAATTGGGTAGCTTGGCTCACAATCATTATTGGGATGCCAGACCTCTGAGCAGAAAGACTCCTAATCCCCCAATTGCTAAGGTCAGCATAAGAGGAACAGTGAAAGAATCCAGGTTCATTGCATCGCTTATCCTATCTGCTCTCTTTTGATGAGTCCTTTCCCCACGGTATTCATGGAGAAGATTACTCAGGTTATCCAGTTGGTGCACGATTTGACGTTGTCCACTGGCAATCAATAGAATCTGCTCAACACATGGTTTTACCAATTAGATGATGCATTAGACATGAGAACTAGCATGTTATTATTCTGCAATGCAGCGATGCTAGGAGAATGAAAAGGCACGGGAAGGCCTAAAATGACGTGAGATTCAAGGGTAAATTATTTGTTATTTCATCATACAGCTTGTTTGGTACACGAACAGAATAAAATGGAGAAAAAGGATGCATGCAGCCTACTTCAACTAACTTGGATTTAAGCTTAGTTGAGTTATAAGTAGATTTATAAGCTATCATTTGATGGTATTTAATACCATTTACACTGTACCCACACATCAATTGTATATAATACCATTTTTTTTTTTTTATCCTTTATGTTTCCCACTTTTCTATCTCTTCAGTGTTTTTTTATTTTATCCCCCTCTCTAATTCCAAAAGTTCCCCAATTGTCATTTAGATAAGTTGGTAGTTTGCATTTATAACATATGCTCACCTTCTCTAGCTATGTGAATTAAGAAAATAGAACTGCTCATTTCCAATCCTACATATCATTCCATTGCAGCACTTGGCTTCTCCTTATCTTTCCAATACTTATGAGACGTAAGAAATTGGTTGTGTTACCTCTTCCATCAGTGGGTTTTCCCTGGCCAATTGGCATGAAGATGAAGAAGTCGGGGGTAGAGAACCTGTCGAGGTACCATTACCCCGCCCAGTTACTAAAAGAGAAGCGGGTCCTGAGCCATTGCAGGCTTCAGCCTGTAAAGCCAAGTTTTGTTGGCTAGCTGAAGCCTTCCTGTCAGCAAACTTGGAATTCAACTCCTCAATGCAAGACGTGAACTTGCCCATTCTTTCATTTAGTGTGGAAATCTGTTCAGAGAGTTGAGTAATAACACCCTGCATCACTCCCCAATAAAAACTATGGTGAAGACTAATTCTACAGTCATAAGCAACACGGGCATGGTAAAAGACCAAAAACAACACCAGAGGGAAAGACAGCCATTTCTTTACTTCCAAAGAAAACAACAGAGAGGAAAAAATCATTTCAGATGGAACAAGAGTCAATAACTTTGATGTTCATCTGGTGGCAAGCTGTGTGCAGACTAGGCATTCATCTATCACCCCCACTGCACTAACACCAATATACAAAGGAAAAGAAGGCCAAACTTACAAGAGCAACACATGTAGTAAAAGAAAAAATCTTATTCTTTCTAAATAATACATTTGAACAGACACTAAATATGGAGACTTCCATTTTCAGATTGATTTCAATCTCAGAAAATTCTATATGTTGGTGGGTAGATAAACAAATATGATATCTGAACACTTGTCAAAAAGGAAAATATTCACCTGGTTTGCAAGTGTGGCAGGTGACTCTAGGGACCTTCCATCAAACCTTCTATTGTTAACAGCAAGTTTTGTCAGCTTTGACAGGTTCTTCTCCTGTTGATTTGCATATGAATGTGATAAACTGCTGCAGAATGGTGCAGACCACCATCAGAAGAACTGAGTTAGTTCATTGAATTTCTAATCCATTGATAATGAAATCAATAAAAGCATTGAAAGGCATTTCAATTTTTAAATTCATGAAACCACTTTGCTTTTTCTCTGTTCCAAATAAATAAAAAGAAATATTACTTTTGGAGAAATAATTGAATTTCTGTTGCATGGGAATTGAATTTTAAGTGATTGCAACGGCTAGAATATTCTATCCTCAAACAAATCACTCAGCCAAGGCAAAATATTTGTATCATAGAACCGGGCTATTCAATTCAATTCCTGATTCTAAATGCTGTCCCTTTTTTTCCTTGTCCTTTTCTCTAAGGTGGAAGGTCTATCGTGTTGTGGCAACAAACAGAGAATACCGGCTAAGATACTTATTTCTCCTGTCAGCGGAGGCTCGGCAAAGGGCTTCTTTGGGGCTTAAAACCATGTCATTATCTATGCTGAGCTTCGTCTTCAAGTCTTCTGGCAGTGCCTACAAGTTGATCAGTTAAGGACCATGCATGACATGAGAAGCATAATCAGCGAGACAAACCATACCATGACTTCATTTACAAGCTTCTCCAGTTGAATCTGCTCTATGTAAGTATGAGGAACATATGAACCATCCAAGCCTAGCTGCTCTGCTACATGTTTAACATATAGACGGTCTCTACCTTGAACCTTCATTCCATGAAAAGCATGTAGTTAGCCAAAAATAAGCTTTGAACAATTTTTTTCAATTTAACTGAAACTGATGGCTTAGATTGTGTAGTTATTTCAGTGCAAAGCAACACAGCCAAGCTCCCTAAGACACTTCAATTTTGCAAATGATGAACCAAGCTTACAATAGTTTGTTGTCAAAAGAATTTGTACTTCAGAAATGAGGGAAGCAGAAGGCATGAGGCCATGCAGTTAATATGATTGACATCCATTTCAGGCCTTCAGCCATCCACAGATCACTTCAAAAACAGCAATAGGGAAAAACACCCCAAATAACAGGGATAAGGCACCAGTAAATGGGAATAGGGTAAAACTAACAGACAGGATTGGTGGCAAAACAACAATGGAAAAGGTATGCAAGTATCCATGAATGTTGATAATTGAATAAATAGGATCAATTGGGTCATTGCAAGCAAAAGAAGACAGTTTACATTGCTAAGACCAACATGGTAATGATATCTCTATAATAACTTTAAACCTAGCCTCAAAATTTAGATCAAAATGTTGGTACCAAATTTCTAATGACTGCCTCATATGAGGTCATTGCCCCAATTGAAGTATCCCATAACAATCTGAGAATGAGTTCTGAGTCTCAATAAGACTGAGTCAACTTTAGTTCAGAAGAAGGTCAATTGACCACCCCAAAATTTTGAAAGAGTGCATCTATTTAAGTTTCTAAGCACCTGAATGTAGTGGCGATTAAGCTGTTCTAACCAGTCCATTTTCACACACACCCCATCATCACAAAAGATATGGCTGCTTCTTTTCAGGATGCTTGCAATTGTGTATCCCAAAGCCATCAGCCCTCCCAAAAGGCGCACGCTAACTTCAAAAGTTATTCTGGGTGATATTATGAAAGGACTATCTGTAAACCATTGCTGATCAAAGAGGTACATGACATTAGAAATGGCATGATAATCTCTTGTTTGTCATCAACACATTTATTAAATAGAAATTCTAATATATATATATATATATATATGGATTACCTCAACAAGAACAACAAAACATTAAAGCAAAATGATGCAGAAAGAAAGCATGAAAAGGAGAGATGAATTCAAGGTGAATTCAAGCTCTGATACAAGGTTTGTGCAGAAAAACTGAAATAAGTGCTGAATTTAGGTAAGAAATTGAAATTAAAATAACAAAATTAAAATTGAAGTTTAGAGAAAATCACTTAAAATAAATCTAGTTATCTTTCTATTAAAATAATTATATGCTAATTACATAACTTCTAATTAAAATAAATATTTAAAATAAAACAAAATAACAAAAGAGCAGAGACGCTTTTTCTTCATAAAATTACTTCAATCACATCTCACTCTATTTTTAAACAACCAATTGGGTTGTTTATGCACTTTTGACACTCAAGCAAGCATAAATGCAACCAGTTCCTGCTACAGCCTTTCCATTCATAGAATGCATGACAATTCCTTAACATAATTTTTCTTACAAAAAGATGAGAAAGCATCTTGAATTGTCTCAAGGCCATAAGGAAATATTAATAGCCCAAAGCATAAGGGATATACCCCACAACACTATATCTAACCAAGCAAGCAATTTCTTCAATGAAAAAAACAAAGAAAGAAAAAAAAAGAAAAAAACTACTGCAAGCTCAAAAATAGAGCGAGCCTTGCTATTCAAAGTTGAGTTGAATTTGTCTGCCACCAACTACATGGCCTGGTGGTAAAACAATTACTCTTAGTTCTAGCAACCAAGGATTAAATCCCAACACCAATGAACCAAAGAAATTGAACTGGTCTAAGATCCATTGTTCCATTTTGCATTCTCTGTTGGGCAGATTCAGGTTGGTAAGAACACCTGGGTGCATAGGCAAACAAGTCATATTATAAACGGGTTGTAATGTGACATATGCAACGCACACACACACAATGAGATACAGAGAGAGAGAAGAAGGGATGGGGAGGGATTACACGTGAGTGAAATCTCAATTTGCTGGGATGATTACAAAAAAATAAGATAATCACATGCTGAGAGACACTTTCAAACACATTCTTTACTTAAAGAAGAGGCCAAAATTATCCAACCTCAAACATAAGATTGTATTTTCCATCCCTGTTCCTCATCCTCAGGTAAGAATGGCATGCTTCAGGATCTTCACCAGGTGGCAAAAGATATATGTCATAAGTCTCCTCCTTGGTTTCTCTGCACTGTTCAGAAAGAATGGCCTTGATTTGCTCATCTGTACTGGATCTCGTTGACTGCAGGAAAGAAACCAGTTACTAAAATATTAGAAGAAGAAACTACCATGGCTGGTAATCACAGAACATGCACCAGTTTTTGATTTGGAAAGTTATAGGCATCTACCTTCAAAATATATGTGGGATTCTGAAATCCACTGAAAGGGTTAAATTTGCTAATGATTTTTATGTGTGCTCTTTGAAGATCTGGCTCAATGAAAGCCTTGTACATGGGATGAACCTACATCAAAAAGAAAAAGAATCAAAAGATCATGAGAGATATGCTACACGTCTCCGTTTTTCCCTTGTCTCCGGGCTCTATCAACAATTGGATGAGAGCTGAGGAAAATTGTCTGACGTGGGATTAGAAAAGCACCGTTTCAGAGATTTGATGAATTATCTCTTCAGGATCTTGTCCAGCACGTTGAATATCCCGTAAAACCCGTTTGACAAGGTCAGAGTGAACTCCACCAGTGATAGACACACGAAGATCTAGCAAAGGTCTTAGTCTCTCACTCAAGGCGTAAATTCCCTCAATAATCACAATGCGAGAGCTAGGGACTTCAACCGTCCTGTTAGGAGCATCATTATGACCAGAAACTAAGAACAACCAATGCTAGATGAGAAATATGTTTTTTCTGTCAATAATGACAAAAACATAAAAAATAAACAACACATGGAAAGATAATAAGCATGCCAAGAATGGATGATTGCATGAACCTTTGAATACAAGTGGTATGGATCAATTAGGAAGTTGAAATAGCAGGATTTCTGGTCATTGTGACAACATGTTCAAACAAGCGGGGACACAACAACAGAATCACCCTTTTTTTCTTTTTCCTTTAATTCATTTCATCTGCCTCGTGTTCATCATTTAGACAGAACAAGTGGAGAGGATATCAAGGCCAAGGAAGGAAATTCAATTTGTCCAAAAGCAAAGATTAGAAAGACACATAACCTGTAACCTGTTTGAGAGGTAGTCTTGAAATCGTATATAGGAACCTGGACAGATTTTCCAGCTTTTAAGCCATGTATATTATCAAGGAGAGTTTCATAATCTGTCACTCGTGGGTCTGTTGCCAAAAATCAAAACCATTAGAATTCTTCCAACCATCCTGCTCTCATTTTGTAGTTCCCAAACACTGCAATTAACTTCACAAACAGAATTTAGTAACAAGTGGGGGGCTAAAAATGTATGTTAGACAATTGCCTCTTAGAGAGTGAGTGCAAACTATTTCAAAAACATAATGAATCAAATATCAAGACACTGATTGTGTAAAATTGTAAGACAATACAAACTGAATCATTACATTATCAGCGGACACAAGGAAAATGAGTTTATGGCTCGCATATCCCATGCTAAAACAGACTGTATCTTGATTTAAAACTAAACAGATGCTCCTCAAATTCAGGAAGGACCAAACATAACAAGTTTGCTTAACGGTTAGGCTTGGAGGCATCATGCAAACTGGAGGCCGAAGTAGGAATATTAGCAGCAAACTCCAGGGAATGATTTTGATGATTTTGAGTCCCAAAAGTTATCAGTAACTTCAGCATTAAAGGACCCATTTCCAATAATTGTCCAGAATGAAATTCCTATTTTACCATCCAAGTTGCCATCAACGATCCGACTAGAATCATTGTAGTTGTCCATTGGAATGACAGCAATGCTGGGCATAAAGTTGAGAACCTTCTCAGTGAACACAGTCTTTCCAGCCCCGGAGGGACCTGCAATCCCTACTAATATTAGTCCATCATTCTTTTGAGCCAACGATTGGCATGCACGAATTACTATGAAGAAACCCTTCTCAAATGACAAAGTATCTTCAACAGGAACAATCTCATAACGATTAGAGTCTTTCTTCTTAACCAATTGGACCTGATCCCTCAAGAGACCATAAGGCCTCCTAGGTGCTTCAGCACCACGAGAAGTATCTTGCGCCATTTGAAGAATTATAGTATTTCCCCTCTGTTCTGCAAGAAGCCAAAAAGTTGAACACGTGAGATTTAGTATGCTCTCAAAGGTAGCAAAAAAGCACCTTGCATACTATCACAATATTACAACACCGCTGGGATACCAAAAAGTGTACATGGGATAAAAAGAAATTGCCTACTATCTCAAGTCTATATTGCATAGAAATCTATGCATGTTATTCTAATGTGATTAACAAACATGTGAGAGCTCAGGATGATTGGAAGGCCAAGGTGCAGAGACCACAAAAGTATTGGCCATCACAGACAGGAATGTCATCTTAACCAGGGCCACAAGTGTCACTTTACATCAAAGATATTGCTAGCCAGATGTGGCAACTCCCTAAGAAAAGAAACAAGGACAGCTATTTGCTTTGTGCGGAAAAATAGAAGATGATAAATACATTCTAAAACGAAGGTAAAAACCATATCCTGCTCACCCTTACCAAAAGCCAAGGCTGCTAAGCACAGCAGTGTCAAATTAACAGTCTTTTTTGTAAGAAACAAAATCACCATGTTAAAACAAAAATCGAAATAATCGCCTTCTGGTAATCTAACGTGCATAAATGCAAATTTGCATCCTTCAATACAGTGTTCTTCTCTTTGTTTCATGATTTGCCTGTTCTGGCAATGGACCCACTAGATGTTTTAAGAAAATGGCTTCATTACTTTGCCGCTGCATTTGTCTAGAGCTGCTCTAGGCCAGAAAACTGGGTTCTTGGTCATACTGCACCACTTTTTTATACAAAATTCTCCTATTTGCGCTTTCTGTATGGCACAGGCACGCAAGAAAAGGGAAGCGATGACATAAGATCCACATTCATGCACCAAGACGAACACCATCTTGTGCAAAAGCCAATCACCAAACCATTGATCAATAAATGTTGTGAAAACACAGGAAAGAAAAGAAAAGAAAAATAAAAAAAGGAAAATTCTCAATATTTCTTATCATTTTGAGTTCAAACAATTATAACAAACGAAAACAAGAAAAACTCAAACATTAATCAAGAACAATTTTCAAAACGCAAGCAAGAAACGACCGAAAAAGATAATAAAGAAACAAGCTTTGTCGCCTTCTTGAGTCCAAACGGAGACGAGCAACGAAAATGAAAAATTCCCAGAACGTGAATTCAGACAAGAAACCAATGTTTAGTACTACTGTGGGAAACGGCGAGACAAGAAAGGAAACAAAACAAGAAACACCGAGAACGTGAATTGAGACAAGACACACCAACTCAGCATACCTTTGTTTTATAAGGACTTTTCTTTCTTTTTAATCGTTTATTTTCATTTTGTTTCAGCGAATGGAGAGGAACAGAGGATCAGTGACTGGGAAGGACAACCGTTACAACTGGAAAAGGACTCAGAGAAAGGAAGCAAGAAAATCGTGGCACCGTTCTATTGGTCAAGTTAATTAGATATTAAATGTAAATAATTTATTTTTTTTTTTAAAAAAAAAAACTTAGCAAACACCTGTCTTGTCTTTTATTTATCCATCAAGGTTATCCTCATCCCTCTGGCAGCCTTCCTCCTTTATATCTCTGTGTGTCGGCCGTTCCGAATAATGATTTCTTTTTTTATTAAATAAAATAAAATAGGAGGCAAGCCTACACTCACCCATACACGAGTATTGCAGTAGATGAGAGAGAAAATTTGTCTTAATTTTACAATGTAAAAATATTTATAATTTTAGAATGTGAAAATATTTATGTAATTAAAATTCTTGAAATCTCTCCTTCACTTTTAAATTAATTTAAAATTATTAACTTATTTATTCAAAAAAAATATCACATAAATATATTAATTATAATTTCCTCAGACATGGGAGGTGCCACTTTTACATATTTTCCTGGCAATGTTAACAAATTGACAGTACCTAAAATCTTCCACACAAGAACAAAGGAAAAGACTAGGAAATACAACTTGATTTTGTTTCTTCCATTTCTCATGACTATTCATGATTTCTTGCACCGCACGGATGAAATCTGCATACTTTCCCTGGTATTTGATAAAAAGAGATTTGCAATTAGAAACTCAAAGATCAATGTACAGTCCTAATTTCACGTATCAGAAAAAAAAAAAAAAAAATAGTAATCAAAACAAATAATTTTCGTGTCCAAAATCACAAAAAAAAAAAAAAAGAGTTTGAGGTATTGAACTGCTTGTTTTTTTTCATGTAACCGGATTATATGGTCCTGGAATATGGGTGTCTGATCCTTATGGACTAACCGGAAAGGTACAATCTGTAAATCCAGCAGATAAAAAATCGAATTGTTTTTTTCATAGGTCAGTGCATTTTTTTTTTCCCTGTTTTTTTTTTTTAATAATGATCAAATGCAAAGAATATCCCAACTTCAGTTTACTTCTCTGAGACAGAAAATTATACCACTAAGCTTACATATTTTGAAGTTTTATAGACACTCGAGGATTTTGGCTTGCTTTTTCTTCTTTTTTTTTTTTTTTTGTGTATATTTAATTTTGTAATTTAAGCACCCTAAACCATTATAATTCTGTGTCTAATATTTTGCATTTTTGCTCTTTTTTAGTAATATGATTCGTGTTACAAATAATAAGTTTTGACAAAGGTTAGAGGATACAGCAACGTAGGTATTGGACATGTCATATCTTCTCGCCTTTATCCTTAGTCCTGTTTCTTTGTCATTATGGAACTATAATGAATCTTCGTGTTGTGTTCCATGCTGGAATTTGGCATGCCTATTGTCCAATTTTTTATATATATAAAAAAAAAAAAATTGCAGAAAACTCCCAAGAAAGAAAAAGAAATTTAAGTTTAGAAATCAGGTGTCTTGATCTTTTACATTCTTAAAACAATGTCAAAGTTACTTAGAGAATCATCTGAAGGAAGGGCTCATAATCAGGTGATCGTCTAGTATTCAAGTAGCTTATTCTCTTGTGAATTTGCTTGAAAGTGAAGATTAGAAACTTCCAACAATGAATGTTAATTCTAGATTCCCTTAATAATACAATGAATGTGTGTATTAGACAAGGCCTTTGCGATGCCCTTTTGGAAATGGAGTTTCCATTCTAAAGTTACATTGCCATTAATGCTTTTTAATAATGCACATTGCACATATGCACACAGTGATGCAGCTTTGCAAGAAAATTTTTGTCAATTGACTTTTGTGATGTCGAATGTTTGATGCAATTCACATATGCCTGTTATCAATGATCGTCAATGAAGATGCCAGCAGGATCAAAAGATTCATATCCAGAAGCTCTCCGCCAATTTGTCACATGGATGCTTCAACCCCAAGGAGCAATTCGCCCTTTGCATAGATGATGCTATTATTCATGTGGACAAGTCACCAAAGTTTTCTAATCGAGGTTGTATGGTGACAAAAAAGATGATTGCATTGGCAACATTGGCAACGTTGCAGTCAACTTGTAGCAATACAGCAACTTCAGCTATATATACATCATTGGCAGCCGATACACAGGCGTCAAAATACCTTTGAGCAAAAATGGTAGAGAATTACAAGCACCTGAAAAGAAAGCAATTTGCCAGGCATCCCTTTCATCAGTCTTTCACACCTCAGGGATGCATTATAGTGGCTATCATCCATTAGTGAAACTCATTTTCCTTACAAGTTAATCACTAACATCAATGTTCTTTTTATTTTTATTTTTTTTTCTTTTTCCCTAGATTGGAAATTCCTCTGTAGCTGTAAGTCATATACAAGATGCGGCATTGAATGCATACAATGATGACAAACAGGAAAAAACGTTCGGGCTTCCAACAATCAAGGCCATTACAAGGTGCAACCCTGCATGTAAAAACAGCATCAAACATATTAGGGTAATTTGAAATATTGCACCAAGAAAATAACTCACAGGCAAGAGAACGATGGATAGTGCTCAGTTGGGTGGAACCATACCAAAGACTGATAGCATCACGATTTTTGTTAAAAATAAAGCAAATAGGTAGGGCCGAAACTGTGCATCTAAGACTGAGGAAAGAGGGTTCTAATCTTGGAAATGCAGAAGTAGAATTTATGGGAATGGGAAGGATTACTCTCATGGCCCAACAGGCTTCCTAATGGACCAGAAAAAAGGGGAATGAGGGAAGATTGCATAAGCAAAATCAACAACAGATTGGAACTTACAATCTGGAATTGTTCGACAGCACCAGTCACCCAAGTTGCAAACTGCCAAGGAAATCCGAAAGCCTGCAAGTATGAAACATCTATTAACTGGAAAGATCAAAACACTTAAGGGGCAAAACAAATGTGGGATAACCAAAAATTAAGAACCATTTAAAATGAACCTGATATCTTTAGCTATCACAGTATTTCCATCTTCAGCACCCAGATGACGCAGAACAACCTCCTCCAAACGGCCATCAGAATATGCATGCTGCAAAGTTACAATATGTTTTATCATAAAATTCATAGGCTCTGCACAAATTTGCTCTCAAATCATGCAAGAACAAATGGTTGGTAATCTAATAAATAGAAAGGTCATTCACTAGAACAACCACCACATATAACAACCCACTCTTCAGACACATAACTTCAGAATGTTAACTTGTTTTGCTTAAACCTCTGCTTTTTTTTTCACTTTATACCGGTTGAGAGAGCAACTTTTAACATGCACTTCATGGAATTTTTATACTATATAACCTTCTGGCCCTGTGAGCTGCCCTGCCAGAGAAAGTACAGATATGCAGCTGTGCCTAGCTACAAAAAGGGCAACCAAGGATTTATGCAATTGGGTGACTTTGTTTACCAGTGAAACTTCTACAAACTGAAAGAATAAACAGCAACCTAAGCAAAGGATTAAGTCAGTAAATACTCCATCAATGAGCAGGCACAAACAGTTGAAACTACAAGAATTTGCTATTTTCACCATCATATGAAAGAAGCACATCTCCACTTTATCAACTTTCTTTAGAGAAAGGTATAATGGCAATTCTTAGTAACTTGCAATAGCACAAAAATCAATATGACATAATTGCTAGACGCACTAGGAAACATGTCAATGGACAGTAGAACCCTGACAGATAAACCTAGATTTAAATTATAACAAGCAATGCATTGTTGTTAATTTTTCCTAAACTCTTGTAACAAGGCTTTCAATACTCCAGCAGAAGAAAGAACCATCGAAATACAAGTAGTCCTACTACCTGAAAAGACATAATAGCTTCAAATAGATAATTGTCCTCATCACCAGAGATGTCACTTGATCCAAAATTCATTTCCATTAGCAATAAAGCCATATCCATCGATGTTAAATCTTCATAAAAAAAAAATCACCATTAAAGATGTATAGTTCATCTTCTCCAACTAACTCTCCAGACACATCATAATATGCATATATATCCAGAACATTGGATCTGCAGGCAGGTCACCTCCATGGAGGGGGTCTGCAATTTCTCCATATATATGGCTTGACAGTATGCTAGAACACAACACTATTCCATCCATTAAAGGAGTCATAAGGCTAACCTCTCCACCATGATAGTAACTGAACACAAGGGTTTATAATTCTGAGGGTGATATGCAAAAACTACTCAGAAGAAACCATTTTGAGAGCATCTTCAAGGACATCAGCAATGCAGAAATTTCATTTTATTCAGTGTAGAATCTCTACAACTGTTTAAGAAAGGCCAAAAGTGAGGTGGTTGAAAGAAATTGAGTACCCCAAGGTGAATGGAGAATGGACTACGTGGAATGAAGATTGGCCAAGCAAGCACTGTGGAATTAGAGTAAATGGTAGATGGTTATATTTTCCAATATCAAGTAGTGAAAAAAAATAAATAAAAAGATTCCAAGTAGGTGCAACCAACGTTAGGATCTTAACACAGGGATCGAGTTCCCTGAAAGTTAGTCACCAATTGGGTTCATTAAATGCATGTAGAGCATTTCTTAATATATTGGACTACTGGACTACTACAAATGGCCTTTATCCTCATGACAAGATACAACACAGTGAGCATATGAAAGCACATGCTATTGGTCAATAGCAATGGCAAATAAACAGCAGAAAGCTACAGACACTGGCCAAATACATGAAGTAAAGGCAAGATAACCATAACACCCTCCTTATGATGGACAGGTGCAGGCAGGTGCATGTTTCAATATGATAGAATTTAAAAACTTTGACAAAAAAGTGCAAAAGACAACAAATTAACACCTGCAAGATTATTATCCTCCTCTCCCTCCCAACTACAACTCATTTGACTTGGCACAATCACATTTTTCAGCTACATTATTGGCAACAGCCTGAGCATATTATGTGGAATTGAACCTTGCTCACAACATGAATTTAAAGGAAGACTGGAAATGGCATTCAGGAGAGCCAGTCAGCCAGGGGTTGTGCAATAGGGAAAAAAAAAAAAAAGGATCAGAAATAGTTCTTCAACCCAGCACACATTCCAAGCTTCCACAAGATTAGTAATAAGGACACAATTTTGCACATTGAAGAACTACCAAAAAAATCTCACATGGCATTCATAAAAGCCAAGGTCATTATTAAGTCTCTCTGCCAAGGCACAAAGAAGGTCCAAAGAATGCCAATGCAAAAATGTGCGCAGCCACCCCCTCCCCACACACACACACACACACAAAAGACACTCAAGAAAACCAAAGTATTTGTAGAGTTTGCCAGACACCTATAATTGCTAGGATAATTGCCAGCCTTATCAATTGCATATCAGTCAACAAACACAGAAATTTGTAAGAAAAGCATCCAAGTACAATATCCAAATGAAACTTCAATAGACAGGATAAAAAAAAAAAAGAGAAATCACTTTGGCAATACCTTGTAGAAACAACTAGTGCCAAAAGGGCAGTTCCCATTCCCAAAATTGAAATGCTTGCAATTGATTGACCTGCAAAATATGAAGAATATAAACAAATACACGACAGGTCATTTTGCAAAATGCAACACCATATAAATTTCTGAATCCCCTTTTTAAGTTCTTTGTTATTGATTTTGTTCATCAAGAGCTTTAAACAAAGCATCAATATAAGCCTACATCCATAGGTGTTTTTTTTTTGTGTAACCAGTGCAGCAGCTATTTTATTCCAAAATACGCTATTCTCCATCAACATTAAGATCCTCCCTTTTTTCACCAAAATGCCAAAATCAAATTTTTCATATTCTAACAAGTTTCAAATTTTTCTATCTCACCAGTCAAAGATTAAATAGATGATCCAGCATTCAGGTGGCAGATAGATATACCATAAGCATGCACAAGAAATGTAAAATTACCCAAGTTTTGCTTTGTAACTGTCAACAATTTCTTGTTTTTCCTCTTTAGACGAGTACCAAATGACACTTGGAATGACAAAGTATGAAACCTTGCGACATATAGGACAAGCCCTCAATGCAGTATTCACATCCACTCCAGAGGATGGGGAACTACTACGCCAATTCCGGATGCAGGAAACGCAGAATGGATGATCACATTCTGACAATAGCCCAAATTTCCTTTCAGCTGCTGTGGGCTTTGAAAGCACACGTTCCAGACACACACTGCACTCTATTTCTTGACTACATTTTAATGCCTCAAGATGCTTCTGCTTCTTCTCACATAACTTCAAATGCTCCTCTCTTTCTTGAGGTCTGAAAGGATGCAAGCATTGTTTTCCACAGGTAGGGCATACATCACCATGAATATGAGGACAATTGTCCCCACGGGGGCAATCACCAGCAGCAGCATGAACAGAGAGGACGGTCCACTAGTCTACCATTCCGAGGCATTATATGATCAGTGTTCTCTAAAAACTCGTGCTTCCCATAATCTGAATTCCCAGCTGGCTTGCAAGAAGGAAAGAGAGGCGTACTTGTAGTAGAAAGCTCTGGGGCAACAACTGGAACAGAAGTTACCCCATTATATTCATTCCTAAAAGGTTGAGTTAGGGCAACTGAATTTGACGCCGTCGACTGGTGAGGAACAGTCCACAAAGATGATGTGCCAGTTTCTGATCTTGAAGGTTTGACATGTTCATATCTACATCGGCTACCATAGGAGCAAATTCCTTTTTGATAATAGGTGCAGACCTGTGACGATGAACAAGAATACAAACAAGAATGATTGACATCCACAATTATAAATGTATAATTACTAATAATAGCAAGCAAGCAGCAAAAGCAAGCAGAGTAACAATCCTTACATTATTTGATGGATCTTTCCAGTCATGTGAAAACTCGCAAAGCTCCCCTTTTAAACATGCCCCATGAGCAAAGAACTTGCACAATACCCTGGAAGAATAGTAAAACAGAGCAAGATCAAAACTAATGACCTTAAATGAGCGCTACAACCATTGGAATTTCACAGAAATGAACGATTTCACATCTGCCATCGAAGATTCATTTGAAAAAATTGTCTAACTGGAAAATTTCTGAAAAAAAAAAAGGAAAGAAAGAAAGAAAGTAAGACGAACACAATTTTTAGATTGACAATTCTGTGAAAGTCTTCTGCTTGCCACCTGATTTCGACTCAAAAATGAATGAATTCCTGAGGTTTCCCATACGCCAAATGAATCTTGTTGCCAACTGGAAATCTAGAACCCGCCATTTCCAACCCATCAAACAATAAATTCAAAATCTTTCTATCGTTTCTTTAATTCATCACCACCAAGGGGATCAAACCCAATATTCTTTTCTAACGCGAAAAAAAGAAAATAAGAATGGAAATCATCGGGACCCTGAAAAATGAGAAAGAAATGCGGACAAGAACACACCAAGATTGTCGGGAGTATCAAAAGAAAATTGAATAAAAAACTAATATTTCAGTCACCTTTTAGACATGGAGATCGGAATTCCTTTCTTGGGTCTTTATCAGAGACAGATAAGGGACGAAGCTCGGTGGAGTGAAACCGTAGCAAGGAGCTTGAAGTCGAAAATCAGACCGCTTGGGGGTCCTCCAATTGGGGACTCCAAAGTGGGGAGACACAGATAAAGAGATAGAGAGAGAGTGTGTGCGTAATCGTCGAAAAGGTGTCCCTTTCGATTCTCCTCTTTTTTTTTTTTTTTTTTTTCTAACTCTCTTATGGAATACGAAGGCACTACGCACACAAACTCGGCCTCTCAGCCTCTCAGCCTCTCAGCCTCCCAGCCTCTCAGCCAGGGCAACTCTCACTCAATCGCCTTTTAGGGAGGGTTTGTTCGTTTTTTGGCGGTTGGCGTGCCGTTTGCTGTCTCAGCCACTGGCCCATCGATTTTAGAAGGTAAGGGCAGTTCTGCAATTATGGGGAAGAAGAGGCAGTGAGAGTTAGGACCGGGTACCGTAGCTAAAGGGGGCTTCCACCATAAAAACTGAAAATCGAACCAAAAAATTTGATTGTATTAAATTTAAAATTAAAATCGAACAAAAATTTTCTTTGTATATTAATTAGACGGATTCGTTTTTTCTCTCTCCTTACGTGTTCTTTCAATTTGCTAATAAATGTGGCGTATCTATTTTTAATCAATTTATCACTTAAGGTGATAATCTAATAATAATATGTTAATGTATTTTTTTTATTAATTTAAATTTAAAATTTTCTATTACTATATAAATTTTAATATTAAAGATTTATGTAATAATGTATTCTAAACTCTTATTAACACCTTGATTAGGCATGAGAAAAAATTATTCAAATCTAACCTGTATTTGAGTAATTAACATTTTTTATAAATTTAATTGAAAAAAAAAAGTCAAATAAGTAAAAAGAATCCAGTTTACTTCTAATTGATATATTTATAATATATCTATTTTTTATTAAAAAAATTTATCAATTGTATTATTAAATTTTAATAAATAAGTTTAGATTTTAAAATTGATAATTATAAATTCTCGTGAAATTTGAATATTTAAATTTTTCTACTCATACACTTAGTAGGATTTGTGTAGATTTTCTTAATATTTTGGTCTACTGTAGATTTTCTTATCTTAATGGTTTGGTAGCCTCTGTGTATTACGAGAGATAATTATTTCACTATAACTTATAGATAATTTTTGTCTCACTAAATAAATTATTTCACTACATTAAGCTATAGTAGTTATTCTCTAATACAACATACATTTTTATTAAAATACATCTTAAATAGTGAGACAATAATTTTTAATTAGCTCAACCATGAGTGATAATTAAGCTGTTAATTATTATTTGGACTTGGCCCAATTGAGTTCATGGAGAGCCTTGTTCTGCTTTTATCTCTGGTAAATCTCAGTCTCTTTTCTTTGTCAATGCACTATATTAACAATCTTAACATTTTTTGTAAATTTTAATTAAATGTTGGTTAGAATTATATAAAAAAAAAAGATTATTAAATTATTATTTTTTAAAATTATGCTAGATTTATTAACAAATGCAAAATTAAAGCTCAATTAACATAAATAGAACAATATTTTCTTTTTTTTTTTTTGTTTTTTTGTTAATCATAACTTATCTTGAACCTAGAAAGAAAAGTGATGTTATGATATTTTTGAGAAAAAAAAAATGAGTATATCTAGCATGCCTTTGACACGGCAACTGAATATGAGCCAAGTGTTACTTTCGCATGCATATGTCAAATTTCATTATTCATAGGTATCGAAACTGCAACCGACGTCGACCACGGGAGTTGGTTCCTTGGTCGGCAAAGGCATTACAATGAAAAGCAGAAGATGATGTTTTATAAAGAAAGTTCAAGCCCAATATCCTTGACCGAACCCTCTGGGGGCGGCGCTCAAACGTCCACGTTCTCGTGCATGTGATGAATTGGATGGACAGCCGGCGCCTGCCGTTCCGTTGACATTGGTACTCCCTTGACCCAACAATTAATTATAATTAAAATTTGAACGGGATGGTAAACCCTCTAATATTTAAGTATTTAAATTTAAATTTAATTTTAAATTATATATATATATCATAAAAAAATATTTTTATTCTATAATTTTAATAAGAAAAAATTTTCATCCCACCATTTCATGCGTTTGATCAAAATAGAAACCTACTGAATTTTCCTTTTTTTCTGGAATAAATACTTTTCGCTCGAGATTTTTCTTCTGACCATTCTTTCCGGCGGTTTTCGAGAAGAAAAATGAAAGACATAAAAGTAAAGAACAAAGGAAGCATCTATAAGAAATTATTAGGTTTTTATTTAGGGTTATAAAGTTTACAAAATGGGTCAAAAGGTCAACAAAGCCCAGTGGGGTCCGCCACAACAACCCAAACGGCAGCACCGACGGAGCGCATAAAAGGAGAGTTGTGTACGTTTCGTGGCTGTCCGCACCACACCACCACCACTGACATAACCACTGTTGGCGTCTCAATCTGCCTTTCTCGGACGGCAGAGACACTCTTCTCAGCCGCCGTCAATTTCACTCACGAATCAGGTAATCTCAGAATTTTGAATAAACAACGAAAAGAGAATGAACAAACAATCAAATAGAATCATTGGAATCTTTTTTTTTTTTTTTTTTGGGTTTGGATCGGATCAGATCCATTTCTCGTAATCATTTTCTCATTTAACTCTGTTTGCCTTCGCTGTTCTTTTGTTTATTTTTTTCGTTTTTCTTGATATTCTCTTTAGATCTGTTTTTAGAGCGAATTGCTTTGAAAGGTAAATTTATTTAACGAAGAGGTCTAAAAAAGTTCCATTCGCTTTCAATTTTCATCTTGATCTGGCGTTTATGTGTTCGTTTCGTGATTTGATTGTTGGATTTCCTTTTTGGGCTTCTTCTTCTGAATGAAAGGTGCTTGTTATGTTTCAGATCTATTAATAATTTTGAATAGACTATTTATACTATTAAACAAAACAAACAGAGATTTGATCGATCTTCGGAGTAAGGATAGAGTTTCATTCCTAGAATATTATATGATGTACATGCCGACATTGTTTTATATGGATTCTGTTCAAAAGCTTTGTTTTCTTTTTTTTTTTTTTCCATTTTTTGTTTGGCTGCAATTTGAGCGTATTTTCATCTTCTTTTTGTGGCGATTTTCCTTTGTATGGCATTTCTTGCTCAAGCTGAGTTGATGCCATGGTTATGGTCCTCTGTGTAGAATTGCTGTGATTTTTGTGTTTGTTAGCTGGATGCCTTTTAGGTTCTGTCATTCAATGATCATCAGTTTGTGAGACTGTAAAATGCAAAAGCAGCATGCAAATGTGAAAAGATGGAATATGATAACTCCCATTTTTATCACCTTCACGTGCCTACGCATAAAAATGTCTGTGGATTGTGAGGGAATTTTTTCTTCCCCCTTTTATTTGTATGGGGAAATTTGAATCTAAGTCAATGGAATAATTGTTTTTTTAACATCAAAACAAGATTGGACTTAGACAAAGTGTGTGAGCTGTAGCAACAATAACAAATCCCTTCGAAATTTAATTGGGGTTGGCAGTGGATCACATTAATATTTTTTGTTACTCTAATCTATTATGAATTAAATTTGGTGTAAGATCTAATTGTTCTAGGAAAATTAACTCTTTGACTCTTTAACTCTTTTTCTTTCAACATGCTTGAGGATTTGGGTAAACACTAAACCATAATTATAGGGAATGCTATCGCCTGCTTTTTCCTTAGTGCATTGAATGCTTGGAATCTTGCTTGATAATTTGTGGAGAGTTAAGTTGAACACTACTGCAGTGGATTTTTTACATATTTTTTGGCAATGAGGTTCTTGTTACCATCACATGCACTCAACATTTTTACAAGTTGTTGCTATTTGCCTAGAAGTCCTTCCTGTATCTTTTCATATGGGTTTTCCATGTGTACATGTAAACAAGGCTTGATTTTGCTGAATATCGAAAAAGCATCTTTGACAGCTGTTACTTGGGTTCATTGCAGGACAAGACACAATGATTGATCAGGTTCAACACCCTATTGTCATGCACAAGGTAGCTGGCCAGCTCCTTCGTTCTAATCTTTCCAAGATTTCCAGGGATGTGATGGGGCTCTCCAGAAGCCTGCCCTTTACCAAGGGCGTGCATATGGGAACTACTCCAATCCTGCATTCCAGTATTCCATGGTGCAGGCAAGTGGAACTACCACTAGCATGTCCAAGATCCCATCAACGGCATCTCCTATTTTTGTCCAAGCCCCTTCAGAAAAAGGCTTCACCAGCTTTGCCATTGACTTCCTCATGGGTGGAGTCTCTGCTGCTGTATCTAAAACAGCAGCTGCTCCTATTGAGCGTGTTAAGCTATTAATTCAAAACCAGGATGAAATGATTAAAAGTGGCAGACTTGCTGAACCCTACAAGGGTATTAGTGATTGTTTTAAGCGAACAATGAAAGAAGAAGGTGTTGTCTCGTTATGGAGGGGAAACACCGCCAATGTCATCCGATACTTTCCTACTCAGGTTAGTATTTAACCACCTTAATTTCTTTATGCTATTGTCAGTTCAGTTTTTTTTTTTTTTTTCCTTTTTACTGTAATTTATGCCTATTTCTGTGTGCACCAGGCCCTAAACTTTGCGTTCAAGGATTACTTCAAGAGGCTTTTTAACTTCAAGAAGGACAGAGATGGTTACTGGAAATGGTTTGCTGGTAACTTGGCATCAGGAGGTGCAGCTGGTGCTTCTTCCCTTCTTTTTGTCTACTCCCTGGACTATGCTCGGACTCGTCTGGCCAATGATGCTAAAGCTGCAAAGAAGGGAGGACAGAGGCAGTTCAACGGCCTTGTGGATGTTTACAGAAAGACGGTGGCATCTGATGGTATTGCTGGGCTTTACCGTGGGTTTAACATCTCTTGCATAGGAATTATTGTTTATCGTGGCCTATACTTTGGAATGTATGATTCTCTGAAGCCAGTGGTGTTGACTGGAAAATTGCAGGTTAGTGAATTGATTTGTATTTTATTGCTATCAAATTGCTATTTTTCCTGCTAATACATTCAGTTTCAAGCAATTATCTGTTTAAGTTTCACATGATAGTGATGGCCTTTGCATTATTTTAAGTGTGTTGCCTTTGTATGGTTGTAACAAAACTTTGCATCTGTTTCACCACTTTATGCCATGTGCTTTTCAACTTTTCAGTTTAAAGTTCTGAGGCGTTTAATTTTTTGTTTTTGTAATGACATCTTGCCATTTTATCCCTGCTGCAAGAAATTGTCCTGATGATAATATCAGATGCACAATAATTTTATATTTTTCTGGGGTTTTACTAAGATAACATCACTTTTTTTTTCAATGATTGCAGGATAGTTTCTTTGCCAGCTTTGGCCTTGGTTGGCTCATTACCAATGGTGCTGGTCTTGCATCGTACCCCATTGATACTGTTCGCAGAAGAATGATGATGACCTCTGGTGAAGCTGTGAAGTATAAGAGCTCAATGGATGCGTTTACTCAGATCTTGAAGAATGAGGGTGCTAAATCTCTCTTCAAGGGTGCTGGAGCAAACATCCTCCGAGCCATTGCTGGCGCTGGTGTGCTTGCTGGTTATGACAAGTTGCAGCTGATCGTGTTTGGCAAGAAGTATGGATCCGGTGGTGGTTAAGCAACAATATGCATCTCTGAGAACTGTTTTTCCTCTTAGCTTTAGATGGTGATGATGGTGATGAAATATGGTCTTGCTGAGAATTCGGCCGGGCCGGAGTTTTTTATTTAAATAATTGATTCTTTTGTCGGGGGTCGCTGCCCGAACTGAATTTCACTTTTAATGGAATTTTGATTCCAGAAACCTCACTCATAAGAGTTGTGGCTGAGGCCAACGCTGCGTTTTCGAAGTTAAGTTATCTTATTTGAAATCTTTGTTGACTTTATGGTTTCGGAAGTTGGTTAAGAATCTGTCATTATTGCGTTTACCATTTGATCTTAGTTCTTCCGAGTGATTCAGTTTCGACTAATAATTGCAATCACGGGTATATTTATAACTATCCTATCGGAATAGAGCCATCTTGCCGTAATGGAGATGATGAGTGCAGAGTTTGACGTCGGCCTGCGCAGCCCACATCGTTGACTCGAACTCAAAATAATTTAACCCGGACCCTTTTGATCCGATTCGTTTGCACCTCTAGCTGCGTGTAGAAAGCTTGTAGGACAGGCAACTGCTATCTCCTATTCTCCTGAAGTTTGGGTTCATAGCTATTTCTTTGACCAACATAGCGCGAGGGACTGGAAACGAAACTAGATCTCTGGGTGCCATCTTGTGAAAATTGAGTTGGCCTTAAAGTATTTTACCTTATCTTTCCGCAGAAAGCAATCTTATTACCACGCAAATCATCCATATCGAAGGACTCTTGGACATAAGAGACCGAAGGTTACACTTGGTGATATCTAATTGGCTCGAAGGCATAAATGTTCTATGGTGACGATAAAATGTCATGACATTATCCGCAATAAAATATTTTATTTTCAAATTTATTTATTTTTTTTGACAATAATTACATCATGTGACGAGGTAGGAATAAAATGTGTATGACAATACTTAAAAAGTGCAACACCTTCCACTTGCTCTCATATATTGTTTTACTTTCTTTTATATTTTATATTTTGCTAGTTCTTATAAATATCGTTTGATTTATATTAACAGAAATAATTTTTAAAAAAAGTTATATTTTTATTGTCTCGGGTTCTGTGTCGATTATTACGTTTCAGTAGTGGGACTCTAGGGATGTTTGGTTTTGCATTTCACACCTACGGCTTTTACTAATTTTGAATCAACAAATCATAGGGTGTTTTGTAAAATTTTTTAGTCTACTGTTAAAGTTGTTTCTTTGCCCCAAACAACTGATTAAACGGCTAGGCTTGAATTACGTGAAGTCTGACCGACATTACTAACGATTGTATAGCTCAGGTCAAGAGATGTGAAGTCCAACAAGCAAAGCAGCTTTTATTTTGTTCATTTAAATTGATTTTTATCATATATAATTTCCATTTTTTATTTTATTTAATTGCAAATGAATATATATGCAAAACCACAGCATTCCAAATAACCCAGTCTTGCTTTCAAATGAAGTTGCCTCCTACCATATTTCATTTTGAAAGAACTGGGTTTCTCAATTAGCTAACACGATTTGCATGTTTGTATAATAATTTAGTATAAACTTTATGTGCTGGTTTGTAATAATAATTTTGTAGATGTTAAAATTATTAGGGTACTTTAAATAATTTACCGATCTTACCAAAATTCTCCCGCACCACTGTCATTTGGCTAACAAAAATTCTACCATTCAAACAAAGCTAATACCTCTATTTTCTAATCCTAGAAAAAGGGTGTAGGATATAAGAATAAAGAACTATCCTATTGTGTTGTTCATCGCTCAATTGGCTTAATTCTTTAGTCAATTTTTGACTAGCTTTTGTAGGATAATCGTAATATAATCTCCCTCTCTCTCTCTCTCTCTCTCTCTAGGTGTCTAAGTGCATGGAAACCTGTTTATGTGAAGATAATTGACATAAGAAAGATAAATTCCTTGCTTGCAAGCTAGGGCTCCATTTTAATCATTGTGACCCACCATCTCCAATTTGGATGGGACCTTAATGACCCTCTCAAAGAGGGCAAGACCCTTTTATTCCCCAATTGAGGATACACATTACTGATAAAGAAGATTGGACTTTGCTTTATTAATTTTTAATCTTTATATTACTAGTTAAATATTGTTCTTCTGAGTTTCTTCCACCATAATTAGGGCTATGCTTTATTCTGTCGTACTTTTTTTTTTTTTTCGTTTTATCTGACTAATCTGTTTGTGGATCGCAATGCAGCATTGTCATTACTCAAAGACAACGTGCAGCATTGTGCAAGTGATTCCTCGTGAACTTGGTGGGCAGTAGGCTCGTGAGTCATGACTTGAAACCCATGATTTGATCTTAGAAACGCATTCCCTGACGTTAATTTGGCGCATTTAGGATTTATTATTATTTTTTTATATGCCATAATATTATTACTTTATATAGAAGCGAATAATCCAAATTTCATTAAAGTCCCCAAGGACTCTGACCTGGACTTTCATCGTGGACGTTTCGGTATTGGGGGATTATTGAAATAATAAATTTAAAAGGCTTTTGAATAAAGAGACATGTTGTAGTGTGCTGCTCAACACGAATATAGACAAAATCACTGCATCAAGGACCTTGGATAGATTCTTTTACCAATTCTGATGCTTTTTTTTGATGGTCAATTCAAGACCTTAACACTTTGCTTGGATTCAAAGCGAGGCGTGAAAGAAAATTGCGAAAAAGAAACTATCAAAAAAAAAAAAAGGATAAAAAATTAATTTTCTCGTAACTTGTTTAAATGAGTTAGAAACAAAGAAAAAAGAAAATTAATAAAAAGTACACTTTTTTTTCTTGTTGATGTTGTCCCGAGATATAAATTAATGTACGATGGAAAATTTCTATTTCTTAGAAATTATATTAACTGTCTTACACTAAACAAAAAAAATAAAATAAAATCAGACAAGAGTTGGTAGATGAGTCTGGTTAGAAAGCGGCGCCTCTTGTCGTGGTAGTTTTGTAGAATCATTGTTTCTGCAATTGGGTTAAGTCATAAAATCGATAAGCTAAGAAACTATTAGAAGAGAATAAAATGGGCTTGAAGAATCTTCCACCATTGTTATGGTCTTTCACCTTCTCCACAATTCTCACATATAAGTGTCGATTTTATTGAAATATTTTATATCTTAGGCTTATTTCTACCTTTTCTGTAGTTTTCAACAAACTAATCACTAACTATTATGTCGTTTCCCAAAATAAAATAAAGAAAAAACTTAGTACAACCTACCTGTGCTTTGGGATTCACTGGCAACAGCAAACGTGGCCTCAGTTCAACGCTACAATAGGCGTAGGAAAAGCACAGACAAAACGACGACTTGCTCCAGCCGCTTTACCTAATCAGGACTGCCCGACCTTTTTGCTCATCCGTCATCAACTGCCTGTCCGTCAGTAATTTGTAATTATGTAAAATAAAAATGCAACTACTTCACAAAAAAAAAATTATAAATAATTATAAATTATTTAAGAATTTGTGTTGATAAAGTGATGACAACTTTTAGAATTGATAGTTTTTTTTTTTTATTATTATTAATGTGAGGTTCCTTTTTATATGCCGCGTCAGTATTTGAGGACGGACCAGGCATTTTTAAATTATTTTAATTTTTTTTATTTTAAAAAGAAAAATATTAATCTAAAAAATCATTTTTTAAAAGTTAAAAAAAATATTAAACTTAGTATTGTAATTGAAACAAAACGAAGAAATGGATATTCAGCAGTGCGAATTGTATTTCACGCAACAATATTCGGTTCGGGCATTTTCTCGAACTCCTTTCTTACAATAACACCACCGTCATCACCGTTCCAGTTACGATTTGTCCATAGATCCATAACTCGCAGAGCGGATCCCTGAGGGCCCACCAGCCAATAATAAAAAGAAAAAACAATTTTGCCAATTTTAGTATCCAAATTAAAATAAATCAAATTAACTTACTTTTATAAAAAAATAAAAATAAAAAATAAGATTCAATTGAAATAAAGAAAAAAGAATAAATTTATTATACTTAAAAAATAAATAAAGAAGTGGTGCGAGCTCTTTTAGCTTGTATAATTTACCAACAAAGATGGGTTGCGAAGAAAAACAACACTCAGTTCAGTCATTTTCTCAGACTCTTTTTCGCTAGAGTTAATTTTGGGAATTAACGTTAAAATCACACAAATTTATTTTAAATAAAACTTATTTATTATATAATATAAAATCATAAATTATATTAATTTTTTTTCTCATTTTAAAAAACAGTGCAAGTGAAGAGAGAGCATTTTGTTTTAATTGTAATATTAAGCATATTAATTTTTAACATTTAAAAAATTTATTTTTATTTTTTTCAAAAATTATTATTTTTCTGTCTTTTAAAAAATAATTAAAATAAATTTAAAAATTGGCATGGCACATGTCAATCATTGATGACAGATTAACGAAAAGAAACTTGAACATGTAATGAAATAAACGAAGAAACTAATTTTAACCATAATAAAAAAAAAATGAAAAAGGAAGTGTTTATGTAAGTGAAAAAATGATTTATGAAAATAAATAAATAAATAAATATATATATATATATATATATATATATATATATATTAAAATATAAATAAAACAAAAAGAAGAAGGAAAAAGAGTGACAGAGACGGAGCAAGAGAAACTGCGAGTTCCTCTACAATCTCTGCTTTCACTTTCGTTTTACACACGCCTCTCTGCCCCCTCTCTCTCTCTTTCTCTTTCTCTCTCTCTCTCTCTAGGAGAAGACATAGGCTTCGAGGCATCCTGTACAATACAAACACGGAGTTGAGTTTTTCCGATAAAATGTCGTGTGTGCGTGTTTGATTTGCTATTAGATTATTTCTTAATTTTCCGTTATTGCTTATGCTAATTAACTGCATTTTGTTTGCTAATAGTGATGGCGTTTCTTCTTCTGCTTCTTCTTCTTCTTCTTCTTTACTTAGCTTCTTGTTGTTCGTTTCAGATTGTCTTGGAGAATGAAGCCGAAATGCCGCCAATTTTGCTGAATAAGGTTAGTTACACAGATTTGATTGAGCATTGTGGAAAAGAAAATTTTCGTGGCTTCAGTTTTTCTGTGTAAAAACAAAAAAAATGTCAATCAGCTTTGAATGAGCGAATATTGTTGGCTTTAGCTGGCTAGCTTCCTGCATTTTACCCTTTTTTTTTTTCTTTTGGTGTTTTTCTTTCCCTTTTCCCCGCAATTTTCTTTGTAGCCAAACGGAGAGAATCAGACAATCATATCTTCTAGTTTGCCTTTGTCGTTCTTTCGCCCTAAAGTTCAGTATACTTATCAAATATTCTAAGATCCTTATGATATAGTCATATTTTTGTTGCTAAAATTTGAATACGTGCGTGGCCACACACGCATACAGACACGCAAACACATATATATGCATACTCATATATTCTGCTTTGGTGTTAATCATGTGCTATCCTGTTTTTGTTTTGCAGGAATATTGAAATTGGCTTGCATATAAATTCTGTAAGACTTTATATATATAACTGTAGAAAAAAGCCTTACTGCACTTTGCTTTTCTTTTGTCTAAGAAGCAGAATAAGACTTCCAGAATCTTCCTCTTGTTTATGTTGGTCAATGAGTTTTTGTGACCGGTATGTTTGTGGCGTTAATTACCGTGGATTTTGCAGGATTATTTTGTCTGCACTGGAGTTGGAACTGAGGTTTCAAAATGAACGGAAACAGACAAATGGAGGTGCATTACATAAACACTGGCTATGCTTACACCACCACTGAAAGCTTCATGGACTTTTTTGAAGGAATAGCTCATATGCCTGCAAATTACACTCATGCTGGAACAATGCATGATCAGGTGCTTATAAGCTGTATTGAACTTTGTTCAACCATGAAAAAGATAGACGATATTGAGTGACAAGAAAATCTTACATAACAAATAGTAAAAGACATCCCATCAGGCTTTTCATATGTTTTTGGTAATTAATTGAAAGAAATAGCCTAAAATGCTTTGCCTGTTATTTACTTGTGTAACTGCCCTGTATAATTGCATGATTCTGTCTCATGCTTAGGGCTAGTTGAAATATTTAGGCATGGAGCTTTTCGTGTTATGTAATTGGTTTGTAGATGAAGTGATGTTTGTCACTTTTTCACAATATCATATTTCCTTTTGTTCTTTTTTTAGGAGAATGCATATTGGTCAATGAATATGAATGCATACAAGCTTGGATTTTCTGGTCCTGGGAATACTTATTACAGTCATTACTATGAGGTAAATGATAACATACCAAGAATGGACATGGATGTAAGAGCCTGGGAATACCCTTCATCCTCAATTGTGAATGTTGAAGAATCTGCAACCCAAGACATGCAGTCTGATGGAGATGCAGACACAGGTGTGCAGCTGGACCTGAAACAATGTTGGTTAAAGCATTATCTATCTTTATTTAGTTAATAAATTATGGCTCATAAATGTTGACCAATCTTTAGTTTAAGGTGGGTTTCAAAATACAATTTGCATGGAAGGTCTAGGTGTCCTTTACTTGGTTGACATTTAAGTGAAAATGTTCCTTGCTGTTGAATTTTTGCAAGCATCTATGTTTTGGAACCTTCTTCTTCTGCTTTTTTATTGATCTTTGAACATTGTTTCACTTTCACAGGCATTTCTAGCCATCCAAGTAGTAATACTCGCCAGGTGTGATGTTCGTTTTCTTATTTGCTCTTGTTCATGACATGTATCCATTTAATTTCTAGTTCCTGGCATTTATTTCCCAGTGCCTAACCCTAACCCTATTATGTTTAGTATGAGCTGATTGAATGCTCTATTACCAAGTCAAATTACTACAGTGACATCTATTTGGAAAACTCAGTTATTTTCAACTTGAGAAGTTGTGCTTAATGTTGTTAGATTCCATTGTAGAGTCTAGAGGAATGGATATTAGTTCTTGTTGATGTAAAAGGCTAATTAAACCTTCAGGTTTTGTATACTTTTGCAGGTTCAGGGTGTTAGGCAAGATGATATTGATCCGGATAACATGACCTATGAGGTTTGCTTTATGTTACTTGCTGTGTTTTCCTTACAATTGTCTGCAGTCACAATTATGTAGAGCCAGATATTTGTATCATGATTATGGGGCATTTGGATATGAGTGCACCGTTGACTAGGGCTTAGAGCTTGGAATGATAGCAATCTGAGCTAGTGGGCTAGTATCTTGGGTTAATTGGAAGAACTGACTGCACTAATCATAGACTAACTTAGACCAAGCACTTTCAACAAGACTTTTGACAAGGTAACGTGCTTTGAAGCTGATATATGTGGTACAATGGACATTATTATTCTCTTCTTCATGGCTAAGTTAAGCTGCCCAAGTATGTCAAACTAATGGATGATGTTTTTTTTTTTGTGGGGGGTGGGGGTGTTGGGGGGAAGGGTGTGTTAGAATTTATGTAAATGGTCTACCGGGAATGAAAATGCTAATGTTTTCTTCACCCATCTTGGTTCTTATATGCCAATGTTTATTGCTAACAGGGGAAATGACAATGGTTGATTGTCTAGCCTTTTGCTGGAGGTTATGTATAATTACTCTTTTTTCTGTGCTACAGGAATTACTCGACTTAGGTGAGACAGTCAGAACTCAGAGTAGAGGCCTTCCAGAAGAACTTATTAGTTTACTTCCAACCTCAAAATGCAAGTTTGGAAGCTTTTTCTTGAGGAAAAAATATGGGGAGAGGTAAACTGTTAACATAGATATGCTAGTGAATGATGCAAAGTTCCATTTATTTAAGCTTCTCTATGTATTGTGGAAGGGCATTTCTCCACTTTCCGGGGATTGAATTTCTCACTCATTAGATCTTTTCTTTCTCCAAAGATGACTCTATTGCAAACCTTCTAGCCCTTTGAAGTTTGAAATGATATGTTAGCCCTGGGGAATTTTAGGTCTTTCCTTTGTGTATTCTTGTTGAGGGTGGAGGTTGCAGACTCAACTCAGTTAGATGTAAAATGCCTGTGCTTGGTTTTTTCTCCTTCACTTGCTCCACCCATTTTTTTTCTGCAACAGTCTTATTCCTTTCTGTAAGTGCTGCATCTTAGCTGCTCACCATTGTGACTTATTATAGCATTATTGGCAAAACAGATGTGTAATCTGTCAGATGCAGTATAAAAGAGGGGACAAGCAAATGAAGCTGCCGTGCAAGCATGTATATCATTCCAAATGCATCTCCAAATGGCTTGGCATCAACAAGGCAAGTATTATATAGTGGCCATAAGCTTTTAGAATAATGCATATGCTGACCTGAGTATATCCATCTTATTGCCTTGTGTTTTGTCAGGTATGTCCAGTATGCAATAGCGAGGTATTGGTCAAGGAATCAAGGCCGTAGCGGATCAACAAGAAAGAACCTGCTGTTCTTTGCTTCCCTATCATCCTTCTTCATCTCCTATTCTTCTGGATCATCCATTTCCTTTTATACGCATGGGCTAAATTTAGTGAAGGACTACAGTGGTAATATCCTCGTTCCCCTTTCTAAAAGAACACAAAGAAAAAGAGCTACAGCGTTTGAAGATTCAGGTTTGCACGAATGACACTATTAATAGTTGGCAATGTCTCGATTGACTATCGATGAGTTATAAAATGACCAATCTTTGAGACCCTACCTTTTTTTTCTTTTATGTGAGAGAGTCTCTGCTCTCCTTTCGTTTTCTTCACAAAGCTTCTGTTGAACCTGGCCGTACCCCATCGCTTTCATGCTAAATGGACTCCGACTTGTTGGGGACTGTTGTCAGCCAATCAGTTCATCTTCCTTTCCAATCAAGCAAGGTTATGGGTGGATGTGTTGAGTTGTGATGCGTCCAACTAATTGAAGTGAATTAGTAAGGAATTGAAGTAATGGAAAATCAATTCCGAGCTAATCTATTGAATGGACAAAACGTTTTAGGGTAAGAGAAAGGAAAACACAGCAAGGTTGAGGGAGGGAAAGGGGAGGGCAAATCTGATTAGTCAATGCTTTTTAACACCAAAATACGAAACTTTTTCAATGAAATCAGCTTGACTTTTGTGCCTTATGCTCCTCTTAAAATTGACTTATTCACATTTGCTTCTGCTGAAGTCGTGGAGGATCTGCCGGCTAATGAGAAAAAAAGACTGCATTGGCAGCCGCAAAGCCTATGGTTTGAAAAGTAGACTCGAAACTGAAGTTGTTTTTCTTTATTATTATTATTATTTTTTTTCCCTCTCTTCAAAGAAACAATGGAAATAAAATAATCTTTGATGATAAAGTGAGGCAAGTGCAGCTGGAGAGTTTCTGGGTTTTATACTATATCTGAGACTGAATTTTGATGACAAAAGTACTGGTCTTGTAACTTGAAATTTTCTAGTTTGCAAATTTGAAGATACTCAATTCCACAATTGCCCAGAGAAACAAATCAAAAATCATCTTTCTTTTTTTGTTTTTTTAATTTTTATTTTATTTATCATTAATCAACAATAACAATCAGCAATAACAATTAGCAAACAAATAAACTGAATAGAACTTAACACAAACAACTGCTCCTTCTTCTAGTACTTATTAAATTATTAGACTAGGTCCTCCTCCAACGGTCTCAAAACAAAACTTCTTAGGTCCTCCCCCTATTTCTCCTCCAACGTTTACTCTCTCCCTCTCTCTCTCTCTCTCTCTGCAACCCACTAACGGTCAATTAACATATGCAGACACACCGTCTTTCTCTAACATCTTGCGCTTAGTTTCGTGGCACCCTAGTCTCTCTGTCTCTCTCGCAAACCTTTTTGTCTTAAACCCAGCAATTCTCTCAATTTCTGGGTTTTAACAATTTCATTACTCTAAAACCCTGTCTTCCTGTCTCCCTCGCTCTTTCTGAGCAATGGAACCGGCAAAGATAGACTGGAAGAGAATAGAGTCTGTATTTGTGGAAGATAAACTGTACGAGAATATAAATGCGCCAAAATGGGTTGATTTTTTGTCCCCAGAAGAAGAAAATTCTGTCGATGATGATCAGTCCTGGTTCTGCAGACCCGGTATGTATATATGTATATATGTGTGTATGCATGTATGTTTGTATGGCTATATTTACCACAACACAGATATTTGGCCATTTTTCTTTATTGGGTTTTCTTCTTCTTGTTGTTTCCTCATTTTCTTCACTCTCTCTCTTTCATTCTTTATTTTTATATTTATTTATTTATTTGCAGATTGTAACCATCCAAAAACAGCTGAGGGTTTCATTAAAACTACACCAACTTCAAAGGTTGTTAACCTCAACTTTTACTGTTACTTTGCTGCTGACCCTTTGACAGAGATAATGGAATCAACTCCGATTATCTTGCTTTTGTTTCTTTAATCCTGCAATTTGAGAAAATATAAGAGATGGGGTCTGCGTATTTCCTATTTTTTTTGCCTTTTCCTCTCTTTCCCATTTTGGATCTCAATGATGCTTGTCTCATATAGTTTTTGTAAATTAACCTAATGCAGCTTTCAATCTCTGCTGACCAAGCCAAATCCCCACCTGGCAAAAGCAATCTGAGGTACTGCTGACAATAGACAGCCACTTTGGAAGTTATTGACATAAAAATTCAATTAAAGATTTTTACCTTTTTCATCCTGAAAGTTCTAGGTTCTGAAGAATCCTCAAGTAGGGGTTCAAGACTACAATCACCATGCAGAGGTTAATTTCTCTTTTAATGTTTTGGATATAGGGATGCAAAATTGAAGAGAAGAGAAAATTCAATCTTCGGTTGGATCTGGTGGTAGATCCCAGTTCAATGAAGATGGTGAGAACCAGAACCCGAAACCAAATTCAGTAATGCCACCTAATCATCAAGCTAAGTTCATGAAAGCGATGATCAAATCAAGCACAGAAAAGAAGAAACCGATAAATGATATACCACAAACCAATGAGGCACCAAGACTGAAAAGCACACTATCAGCTAGGAATTTGCTTGCAGGGAAGGATATACTGGGTCATATTGCAGAGTTTTGCAGTGAATTGAAGAAGCTGGCAACGAGAGCAAAAGAGAGAGGGAAAGATGAGAAGGTGATAGAGCAAGAAAGTCAAGAGAGAGAGAAGCAAGTTTTGGTGACTGTGAATGAAGACACTCAAAATATTCTCAGAGAGGTGGATGTGAAGGGGAGAGACAGGAAGCCTTTGCTCGAAATGGTTAAGGAGAAATCCAAAGGAATGGATGAGGGAGTTAGCAAAGAGAACATGAAGAGGAATGAGTAAGTTAAACCATCCTTTTCCCCTTGAGAAGAACTGGTGATACAAAGAACTTTCCACTCTATCCGGACATGAACATAAAAGCATTTTTTTTTCTGTTTTTCTGTTCATCTCTTTGGTACTACATATGAGTATATGAAGCTATGGAATACAGACTATTTTACTTTTTCGCATGAGGTGATAAATTTATGAGTTGCTAAAATATTTAATTGAATTGTGCAGAAGAGTTTATGACACAGAGAACTTCCCAGTCTCTCCAAACTTGGCAAATGTGAAGAAGAAAGGCGATGAACACTTGCTGCAAATTCGGACTAATCCTCCTTCTCCCCAATGCTTTTCTGTCATGCACACAGCTAACAAAGCCACACCTTCAAAATCTTTGAAATCCAGACCCAAGGTAATCTACGAAACTAGTTGAATAATTTTTCTCATGTGACCTTTTGATCTTCTATTAGAAGAGGAATTCAAGTTAAGCTGGTAACAACAATGGCAGTAAACAAAGGAAAATGTTTAATTTATGCCTGACTATAAAACGGGATATGATATATTTTCATTTAGTTTGCGGCAGGAACCAAAGAAGGATAAAAGGAATTCCAAGGTAGAAGCTTTCATCCAAGAGGTGGACTCTGCTTACACTTTGAATAACGTGGATTTTATTTAAGGATGATGCTATTCAGAAACTTTTGAAGCCAATGAGGAGTTTGAATGTGAACCATACATATCATGTGTTCCACAAATACTTATATTAAACCAATGAAACATTTTGATTGATGTGTTTTACACTTCTGGTAACCAGTAAGTAGTTGTTAATCTAAATTCTAGCACCAGAACCATTCAGTTCCCAAAGCCAGCCATTTTTTGCTTGGCAAGTTAGAGTAAACCAATTTTGTTGTCCTCATCGATGATCTTCATCACAGTTGTTTCACAGCCTTAGGCCTTTCTCTGCTAACATAATCTTGATTTTCTGATAAGAAAAGAAAGCTCCACTACTTGCATTTTGCAGCATATTATTGAGGTCACAGCCCCAGATTTGGGGCCATGACAATTGAAATGTGTCACTGCTGGCCAAGAACAATTGATTTCTTTCTCTAAATTTTTCCTTTTTAATGTTGCATTAACGAGATGGTGATCTTTGCAGGAAAGGAGAATTCTTCAAGAAGTGAGGCAGCAGAACAAGGCAATGCCAAAGGAGGAAATTGAGGACAAGGGCAGTAGCTTTTCCATTATGGATAGAAGGGGGGAAGCAAGAGCATTGGATGTGTTCTGGTTCCTCAAGCCCTGCACAATGTCCAGCCAAAGTGGTGGAACTGTAGCATGACATCAAAATTCATTCATTCATTCATTCTTTCCAATTAAAACTCGTTACAGTTCACTTTATTTGTTAGTTATAGATGGATACTCCGACGTCCTATTACAGTTAAATAAGGGACATGTAACTAAGCACTAAATGTATACTCGTGGGAAACTCATTCCAGCAAATAAAATGTTGCACTTGCAAACTACATAGACTGAGAATGCATTTTATGCTTCATCCAACAAAAAGGAAAAATACTCTGTATATGCCACGGCTGGCCTGCCAATGTAAAAAAGTTATACCTGTTTTCAGTTTTGCTCATTTGAATAAATGGTGGATCAATCCTCACTGTCCTCTGCACAATTTGCTCTCTGTTACATAACTAGCAAGAAAAAGGATTTGAAAAAGAAAAAAACTTAAGCGACCTTAAATTGAATCAATCCACCTCTATTTCAATGGATATGTTTCCTTATTGGTAATAATCCAGAAGCAAAGCAGGCAGCTGCTGGATTACCGTATAAGGAAGAGTTATAGAAGCCAAATGAGTTATAGAAGCCAAATGCCAAGCTTTGCAGCCCAATTCTGGATATCTGCTGAAGATAAATGACAACGGCTGCCTGTCTTCAATGAACTTGACCAGATCACTAAGTGTGCATTGCATAAATTGAGAAAGAATTGTGATAACGAGATGTATACGCACGATCCTTCATTTTCGTGTTTTATTTTTCCCCCACCAGAAGGCAGAAACCAGAATAACTCTCCGGTTTTTATTACCTTTTTTTGGGATTACAACATCAAACACAAAATGCATCCAGCAAAGCCGACAAAGAAATACCATTTTAATCATAGGAACCGAGTTCCCATGTCTCATCTTGACCTACTTTTAAAACTTGTAGTGAGATTTCACTTCAAATCTCAGAATAGAACAAAAGATTGTTTCTTTATTCACCGGAGATCTTTAGAAACTCATTAGATCCATGGAAGGATCTGTATACAACACAATCCCGCACTGATTTATGTATTTACAGAAAAAGAAAACCCCATGACAAGAGAAGAAAGAAACGCACAACAACACAAGGAAGAAAGATGCATGGTCTAAAGTCGACTAATCGATCAATCCAATTCAAAACCTTAAATTGCAAAGCAGGGCATCTAAGAGTCTAGACCAGACGAGACTTGCACGTGGGTAGAGTCCACTAGTATAGACTCTGGAGTCTCTGAGCAGATTTTCCAAGGTCTCAACGAAGAGGTTCAAGTTTCTCATAGGCGGAACGTAAAGAGTCAAAGGCACAGCAGAGAAAGCAATCGTAAAGAACAGCTGCAGCATCTTCTGAGCAAACTAACCAGAACCCACCAGTAGCAGAAACCCCAGAAAGTAATAAATTAAGCTCTCTTGAAATCAAAGCAGATTAAGACCCTCAAAGGCGGCTTCTTTGAGGATTCCGTAGAAAGGAGGGCTTCTGGTCGAATAGCCTTTCTGGGGTTCTTCTATGTATTGAACGGAAGATCTTAGAAAATTCAAGGTGATTGAGAGAGGTTCTGGAAACCTTTACCAAATGTCAATTAGGCTAATGTGAACTTTTGTGAAATAATGAAAGGCAAAAGTAAACGTGCATTATGTTGACAAATAAATTAAATAAATAAATAAAAGACGGATTTGGATAACGAGGTGCTTATCTTCTTTTAAAAAAAAAAAAAAATTAATTTTTTTTTTCTCTTTTTTAATACATACCATTTTTTTTTTTTCTTTCTTCTTGTAATGTTTGTGATGAGGAATCCTTAACCCCACTTGCAGATAGGTTTTTTTTTTTTTTAATAATACATTAAAATAAAAAACGCAAATATTTCATGAATTGTAACACTTGGAAAACTTTATATTACATGAATATCCTTGTAATTTTTTCATCTAAATATCAACATTTATATTTATAATTTAATTAATAAAAAGAACATCAAATATATATTACAATGTTACTGTTTATTATTATTAGACTCATAAATTATGAAGATAGAAATAAAAACATATATTAGCTAAACTTAATTGCAAATTATAAAATTTTACCTATATTTAATTTAAAAATTATCTATAATAAGAACCATATAATTATACAATATTATAATCTAGATATAGCTATTTATTATAAAAATTAATAGTTAATATCATAATATCAATATATTAAATTTAAGATTAATATGGATTTTTTATATCAAAATTTCTTAAAATTGGGAAATTCTGCTTTCTCTCCCAAAGGCCTCTTGTCTTCTTCAAACTTATTTGAACTTGCGGCTATAAATAAGAGTGCAAACCTTTTTCGTCACTCGAAATCCCACGTATTGGTTTTTTTTTTTTTTTGCATTATTTAATCTCATTAGTTTAGAGTTCGTAAATAGGTAAAATATACATAGCAATTGATTCAACTTATCACTAATTTTAAGTTTTATCAATCTATTTTAAATTGTTATAATTAGGTAAATTAATTTTTATTTTATTTTAATTTAATTACTCTTATTTTATTAAATAAAATTTATAAAATTTATTTATTAAAAAAATATATTTTTATATAATTAAATCTATTACATTAATTTTTGTATAATTAGTATTTTTTATATACTGAAATTATTTAAATTTTTCTATATAATGTAACAAAATATTAATAATGAAAATTAAAAAAAATTATAAAATTTATAACTTCACTCAAATTATTAATAAAAAGTTTATAATATAAAATCTAAAAATTTTTAAAAAATAAACAATACAAAAAATATATATATTATATATTTTTGTTATAATATGTAATTTAAAATGATATAAATAATTTTAATATATATAATATAAAAAAAAAAATTTAATTGTATAAAAATATATTTGTTAAAAATAAATTTTATAAATGTTTATTTAATAAAATAATAAAATAATAAAATTAAAATAAAATGAAAATTAAGTAATTTAATTATAAAAAATAAAATTGTATAACAAAGATAGAAACAAATGATAAATTTAAGGATTAATTATGTAAACTATTCGAGCAAAATTAGAAATGAACTTTCCGTTTTCGTTTATCTATTCTCATATTTGGTGAAGGCATTGGCATTCGTTTTCAAGCTATAGATTTTATACCAATGGTAAGTATCATATTATTATAATTCGGAAAGGACTGTTTTTTTTTTTTTTTTTACGGAAATTAAACATTTTGGAATATGCTGTAAATTGCATCATTATTCCTACTTGAGTAACAGATTCTAAAAAAAATAAAAATGTTGAAATATATATAATTCATTTCATTCATATTAAATTTTAATATACTTGAAAAGTTAATATTACAGTGTTTAAAACAAATGAACTTTTGATATACTCAATTATTTATGTACGAAATATGAATTACACAAAAATAATTTAAAACAAACATCAATGAACACACATCTTTCATCTTGAATCACATTGCAGATAAGAAACTAGTTTTTCAAAATGAATTCTTGATTATAATTATCATTTTTTTTTTTGTGAATAAATATTGCGTAAGATAAAAAACAATCCAGCATTTATTTTGTGACGTCAACGATTTTGTTATGGTCTTTGATGAAATGGAATAACTATAATTTATATAAATTAAACAAAAAAAAAAAAAAAAAAGGAAAAACATTTGGCCATGGTTTGAATGTAATACGAAAGTTTGGCAACATGTGGTAATTTAAAAAAAAAACAAAATTCAATGTAAACAAGTAACGAGAGAAAGCATAGAGAAAAAAGAAAAAAAAAAAATATACATATATATATATATATATGCAGAGAGAAGAGAGAAGAGAGAAAAAGTGTGAAGAAAGAAAAGAAAAGCAAATATAGAAAAAGAAAAAAGAAAAAGTGAAGTGACTGTTGAGAAAGAGTTCAAAAAGAGATGGGAAACAATCTAGAGAAAGTTACATAGATAAAAAGCATAAAGAGATATATAGAGAGAATGAAGAAAGAGAAAATATAAAAAAATAAAAGTGTGAGGAAGAAATTTTTTTTTTTGAAAGAATAAAAAATTAAGAAAAAAAATATGGAAAAAGATAAAATATAATTTGAAGAGAAAACAGTGTATAAAGAATTAAGAACAAAAAAGTATAGAGAAGAAGACTATAAAAAGAGAAGATAGAAAATGTAAAAATTAATGCAGTTTAAAATAATCACAATCCATAAACTTTGATTTTATTGCTTTTCTTGTCGGTTTGTTCCTTAAAATTACTAAAATATTTTACACTAAAAATGAAAAAAAGAAAAAATTCATTAAACATATTTTCTACTGTGCGACTAAGAAAACCCTAAAAAATTAAAAAGAAAAAGCAAAAAAAAAAAAAAGAAATTGGCAACCATGCCAAACGAGCCTTTATTAGGCTAAATAAACCCGAAATTCGTTCATCGGAAACGGTAATTTTGCCCGTTTAGAGTGTAGAAGCATGGTGCAAGGAATTAGATGATTGATTTAAAAATTGTTTTTCATATTATAATAACTTTTTAAAAATATTTTTTTATCTTATAAATTTTTTTAATTTATTTTTAAAATTAATATTATATTTATTATATAATTTTTAATTTAATATTATAATTATATTCATTAATATTTTATATCCTTAATAAAATATAAATTTTATTTTTATTAATAATATTATTATAAAAAATAATTATAAAAATTTAAAAATTAAAAAAATATATAATTTGAAAGAATAATCTTATAAAAAATTAATAAAAAATCATTACAGTATAAAAAAAGTAATTTTTGATTTAATCCTTCTAATTATTCGTCCACTTTTTGTCTGTCAGCAAGAAAAAATTGCAGAAGAAATCTACATTCCCGCATAAATTGCACATAGCATGTATCAATAATTGTCATATTAGTTCCCCAACACGAACTTGGCAGAAGCCAGCTGATAGCCGTTGAGTCATAGCATCACTTGCATCATCCTTTGCAAACGGAATCCTCCAAGGTGTGGCCACTCGTTATTTTGGAGTCCAGTGTCCTGCATTACCAGGCATTCCTAAGATTTACTGCTAGACCGTCCACGCCCCAACAGACGACGGACAAACAAACAGAGCCAAAACTTAGGAAGACAACCCCCAAAGATTTCAGCCCCAACCTTGCCTTGCCAACGGAATTAAAATGCAAAAGGCCAAGGCCATCACGACTAAGCTATGGGATTGGTGGCTGCCACCTCAACTTCAGAGAGGATAACACGGTCATCAAAAGGATTTACCATTAACTTAAGAGATAAGGCAACAACGTAACAATAGAGTTTGGAACTTCATCTATCCATCAAGTACTCCTCGATCAGCCCTTGGCACTTCAAAGAAATAAAAATATAACAAAAAGAAAAAATAAGACCAAAAAAAAAAAAAGCAATAATTTAACAAGCAGAGGAGCACAATCTCGCAGTCCCAGAGATCAGCTGAAGGAACCACAGTCTTGCAGTCACATGAACATAAATACACCGACTAAGCTGAAATGTGGAAGTGATGATGAAACCTGTGTTTCTAGCCAAAGGTGAATACTGCTATGCTTTAGACTCGCCAAGCTCAACATCTTTCACAGGAGTGGTATCCACTCCTTCCTTCAGAAGTCTAATTTCCTCCTCTGTCAGACTGCTCTTGACATGGGGTATGTTCTTGGCACTTGAAGAACTCTTCTCAGCCTCCACGGCCCAACTATAAACTACCATGCCAAGAACAGCTATTACCATCCCCATTATGTTCTTGAAAGTCAACTCAGAATCAAAAAGCAGCCATCCCAGCGTGAGAACACAAATTGTTTTCATGTGACCTAGAACCTGAAATGAAGTTGCAGAAAATCTTCCGATGCAGAGGTACTGGCTCACATTGCAGAATACAGCTAGAGAGCATGAAAGAATTATAAATAACTGCACAAAGTGACAAATCCATTACAAAAAGATCAGCAATAAGCCTTTTCTAGCATATAGATTCCACAGGGAAGCACTCAGAAATTGACAGGCTTAGAGTGAAAGTAAAAAAAAAACCTCACCATGGCAGCGGTCGACATCTTATAATTTGTTATAACTTTATTGTTGAGGTAGTAATCTATGAATGGACCAAAAATTAGGAGAGAAACAGCCTGAATTGGAGCAGTTTTACTCAGCAATTCAAAAGATCCAATTGAGTACTTCTTCTGCAAGGAACCTATAGTCTGTTCCAGGAAAGGAAACAAAATAAATCAAGAATTGGTCCACAAAAAACATCAAAAATGCAATAAGAACAATCTTGCCTTTGAATCTGATAATTCCTTTCAGGAAAAAAAAAAAAAGGTTTTGTGCTGTTTGTTTGACAGTACAAAATCCTTGCTGATTGCACTTAACTCACCTAAATCAATCAACCAAACTAGATTCGCCTTCAATCAAACCACTTGCACAAAACAGCCAAGACTTGCCAGCAATGGCAAAAGCACAAAAAAACGAAAAAAAACTAGCAAATACTCAAAAAGTTAGAGGGATGCAAAAGCCTCTAAGGTAGTAACAAATTGAAATTCGGCTGTTGAATACTCACAATTTGTTGCAAAGAGGTAGACAAAACGGCTACGCAGGCGCAAATGAAACCTTTGGCGTTAACCTTGACATCAGTCACGGTGCAGACACCAACGCCTATTACGACAACCAGAACAGATAATTTTACTTCTTTTGAATATTGTTTGTTGTGGAGGATCCATTCCATCACGCAAACCACCGGGATCATGCTGAGTTTAGAAATCTGCGCAACGGTGATTTATCTATTAGATCAATCACATTTGTTTCTTTCCTTCAAGAGCAATTGTAGATCATAGTGAGAATAATCTCGAGAGAGGAGCATAGCATAGCATGAGCATACTTGGTAGAAGCCGACGGAGTTAAGCATGAGGCTGAAGTTCATGCCAGTGATAGACATATTGGCGACAACGGAAAACCAAAGAAGTTCCCACAGAGGAACGTGCTTGGACACCGATAAACCGGTCGCATTCGACACCAGACCCACCAGGGCCGTTACGGCAAAGTGGAATCCCGTTAACGTCGTCGCTGTGTTCTCCAATCCAACAAAAAAAAAAAAAAAAAAAAAAAAACCGAAGAGATGTCCTCCGATCAGTTTAATTTCAACATAACAGCAGAGGTAAACAAATCGAAACTTGAAATTTGAAAGTTAGATTTAAAAAGAAGAAAAAACAAAAAGTAAAAACTGGAATGGGGGAAGAGATCTGAGAGGGATACCAAAGCTGAAACCGTAACCGTTGGTGGACATGAGCTGCTTGTTCGCCATGATTATGCCGACGGAGCTGATGACATTCATGGCCCACGCTCCTACATTCGACACTGCCGACCTCTTGATCTCGCTCTCCATCTCTCGCCCCGCTCTCTTTTTCCTCACTCCAGAAATTCGGAGATTTATTGTCTAGTAAATGGAGGAGGAGAAGGAGGAGGAAGGCAAGAAGGAAAGCCGCAACAGATTGGAATTTGAGTATGCGGCTGAGAAATATAATTGATTAACGATGGCACCAGATCTCCTTCTCCCAGTTGTCACAACAAGAATTCAAATTTAAAAATTTTTTTAAAAAATAAAATAATTTATTAAAAAAAAAAAAAGCAAGAGAGTACGAGATTTCAGTGTTTGTCTGTTGTTGTTATTGTTGCTGCTGCTGCAGCACAAACAGGCTCTTGAAATTTTAAAAAGAAAAAAAAAGGAATGGATACGAATGGAAGTTTATAATAAAAAAAATAGACTGCAGATCTTTTGGGAGGCGAAAGAAAGCAAAGGGACTGATGAGAGACGAGCAAAAGCAAAGGCAATATTTGTGCGGCGGCATACGGTCCTGTTTCACGTTGCCCTTCCTCTCCCTCTCCCTCTCTCTCTCTCAGATCGTTTCTCGCAGCGCACACCTCTTTTGCTATACCTTACCCCTACCTCCCAAATGCTTTAGCCCAACGTAATTCTCACTCGCTTTTCTTTTCTTTTTCTTTTTTTTCTTAAATTTTTTTTTGAATTTTTTTATAACTTTTAAATTTAGAAACACAAGACTTGCAAGTTATTTAAAAATAATATTTAATATTTTATTAAACATTTCAACAATTAAAAATTTAAATATTTATTTTTAAAATCTCATTCATTAAATTTTAAGAAAGGGAAGAATATGAAATTGATAAAAATAAAGAAACTAATCAATACTTTCTTATATTTTCTTCGGAGATCCCAAGACTTTTAAAATCAATCATTTTCTTTTCTTTTCCTCTTGCCAAAATCCAACATAAATTTACTGAACAGAAAGATTAGGACGAATTTCCACGGACTTCCGAATGATTACCATATGGAAATTAGATGGATTTGTAATTTCTTTTCCCTTTTTTCATAATTATAATTAATACTGCCAGTTTTATTATGTTAATAATCCAACAACCAGAACAAAGAATTTTCATTATATATTCAACAATCACACGGCCAATTAGCCTCTTAATATAATTTTAATATATATATTTAATTTATTCAAATTACTCTATCACAATTTCATATATATTATAATTTATTTAATTTACAATATAAATATTCATAATTAAAAAAATAAAAAATATATCTAACTTTATATTAACTTTTTATTTAAATAAAATATATGTAAACTTGAAATATCAAATCCAAATATAAGTCTATGAGCCAAGCTGTTGACATAACTCAACTCCTAATACCAAACCTTATTAAAGGGAATAGCCGCCAAAAGCATTAATTAGTAGAGTCTTCTGCCCAGTCTCGTGTCCATAGACGGTAGATCCCATTTAGATTAGATTCTATGCATGGCATGGTCCCCTTCGTTTTCTACCACACAACCCATCTCTTAAATTTCCAAGCCAAATTTCTACTTTCTTCATTTACAGCACAGGCTTTTTTTTTTTTTTTGGAATATTTTCTGAGAGCAGCAGGAAATCTTATGTGAGAAGTGAGAATGATAATTTTGCAAAAATTTAATAAAAAAAATAATTATATAATGACTATATAGAGTCTAATGCCCACTAAATTTAAAAACAAAATAAACTTTACTAACAGTTAATTTTGGGAATACATGTGTATTTATTCCCATACTTTTGCTAAATCATAATCTTTTTTTGTTATTTCTTATCAATAATCATTTCATTTGTCATCCCTTTTATTGTGTACTGAATTTTAGAGTGGATAATCATTGTAATTTAGAAGTGCAAATCATCTTTGTCAAATTACGGTTCCATTCGAAAATTTGAAAAAGAGAATGAGTTTTTTTTCTCTCTCTCTCTATATCTTCTTTTTTATTTTTATTTTTCTCATAATTTACATGATTATGACACATATTTCATTTTTTATTTTTTATTTTTTGATCTTGACGCGTCTTCCAATTTGTGAAGTCAATTCTGCACATGAACGTATGAATCACAATCACACGAAAACAACATCCCAGCTGTGATTTAGACTTTTTTGTGGACATGATGGTTCCACTGAAAACCAAAGCGAAAAGCCTGCAAATAAATATCTGATTAATGTTAGTCAGCGCCAACTAATTATTTTAACGAACTTCAGCCTTCCACCGCCAACAAAAGAGACAACATGTAAAACTGCAGTCGACCTTTCTCTCCCTTACATTATACAGAAACCAACAACATTGAAGAACACAATACAATTAATTAAACTATATATATATATATATATATATATATATATATATATTCTCTTTATTAATTTACCTTTGACGTTATCGTATTAATATCTGTATTACTTGATTAATTATGTTTAATTGTAGTCATTACTTCTATAGTCAACATTATCTTTTCTTCTTGTCTTTTCAGTCTTTGTCCATGACCATATCAATAAGCAACACAAATGGCTTCATTTTTTCCCACCTTTGCTAAAATTACCTAAAATTTTATCCAGTCAGTTGCAGAATTATATTTCCATTCAGGGAAAAACTTGAGCATAAAAAAAAAAATATATTCAGAAAATTCATGAACAAATAGAATAGTTATGCTGGAGAAGTGTTTCAAGAAAATGTTTGCTTTGTATAATAGCATGCCAACAGCTTACAATCGATTAAAACTAAGCAAAAATCAGGGTCTAAATACATCTCATCTACCAAACAACAATGATACAGAGACGGATAGCCTACAACATAATTGAACAAAGCTAAATGCAGCCACCTAAAACACAAACTTCGGAGGGATGGTCTGTCCAGATCGTCTCCTTATATTTATACAAATACATTTCAACGCATGAACACTGAACAAAGTCTCCCTGACGCACAACATTATACATGATGTGTACAAGCTTTCACAAATCAGATGGCACCACTACACTCACTCACTGCCGGTTTAAGAATGTCTCTGTGCACCAGGTGGTGCCGTCGGCTTTGGGAAGTCATAGGTGAACTTTGTGCTGGTGAACTGCGGCGCCTCCACATAAGGACTCTGCAATGCCCCAATAATGATAATTCTTGTAAGTGGTGCAAAAGGAAAGAGGTTTTAACGTAATGACAGAGATGGAAAAACAAAACGACTGAAATTAAGATGAAAATTTCCTTATCTTCATTTCCTGTTATCCAATTTGGAAGGTGGGAGGGAATTGGCAGGGGACATGAGAACAAAGAATCAGAAATTTTTCCATTGTGACTTTTTAATTTTTCTTAGCCTCCAAAAGAAAAGAAAAGTAAAGAAGAAACATAAACAAAAAATGCAAGGAGTTGCAACATTAAAGTAATAAAAGCAAAATTCAAGCTGAATGGACCACAAAATGCTCTTGCTGCAAAAAACAACAAAAACAAAACTCCAAGGAGCTCAATCTCCTATAGGAGTAAAGCCTCGATTTTGTTAAGAAAATTTAAATTTCAATGCAGAAAAGCTAAAAAGCTATGTGCCTTGCTCTTGTACCAACTATGGACAAGGAGGACTATCGAAGTTGTCAATACATGTTTTGGTTATATGTGACAGCATTATTCTGGTTCACTTGCAGTCTCAGCAATCCCTTTTGGCTTTCACAATCCAATATCTTGTGGGCAAGTGAATATTAAGGCAGCCACCATAGCTGTAAAAGCATTTACTCTTTCTGCTTTCCCCTCTACTTTCTTTTTCCTCCACAAGTGTGCGGGCACTTCCTCATACACTCAATATAGACAGCCTAATGAAATATGAAGCGTCTATGCACGAAAGACCTCACCTATTTTGAAGGTTAATATAAAGATATCTTAATTTTGAAATATGATAAGATTAGAACCAAGGTTGTATTTGTTCATCCATGTTTGTGTAAACTAAGTGTATTTAACATTTGCAAATCATTTAAATACTAAAACTTGTCAAAAATGTTCAATGCAGTTCCCAAACTTCATTCATGTTCAATTGACAACATGTTTTTATTTAGTAATATTCAGTCTAATCAACAGTTTATACAATGCCAGTCTGTGGAAAAGAATATATGCACTAAACCATTAATCCAACTATCTCATGATCTAAAGATTTAGACATTAAACTAAAAAATAAGTATGATTAACAATTAAGGTTTTAGATTGATTCTTCAATGCACATTTTCATCTACAAGCAGCATCATGGGATGTTTTATCACATGATAGTAATATGACTACATTATAAATTGGGATCAAGCCACTTGAACATTGAATAAGTTTGAAAATGTACACGAAAATTTTCTGAAAATTTCCCGGGACAGGGAGGTGGTAACTAACCTTTGCACTGATATGCCTCAAGAACAACACAGAAAAGCAAAATAAGTTGAAAGGATTTTTTATCCGTATTATAAATTCTGGAGATCATGGAAAATACCTGTGATGCAAATGTAGTATACAGTGGCTCTTCACCAGATTTTGGTGATGTTCCAGTAGAAGTATCATGGGTTGATTCACTTCCATTCAATTGATGTAGAGTATCGCCCATTTCACTCTCACTCCCATTGGCTGATTTTGTCCTCTATATTCAAATATTTTCTATGTGCATTAGAACCTGGAAGAACTGTTTAACATCATAGAAGATTTAGCGCACACAACTTGAAGTAAAAATAATACCTGAAAAATTTTACCAAGAGCTTTTAATCCCTTAGCTCTTGCACGGAGCTCTTCTTTCTTGACACTATTGTCTTGAAGCACCTAAAACATATCATCAATAGATTACCACCTAATACAATTGGGCTCGGTATCTCATTGATGGTAGGCAAACAATAAGTTAATCTATGGACTAGGCAAAAGTACCATTTGGCAGACACGGGAAAGAGTGGCCTCAATATCTGCTACATTAAGCTTCCATAGGGAATCAATCATTAGCTTTTTGTGGGATTCCATATATTCTTCCAGCTCTTCTTCAGTGTAGTTTCCTTCAGCATTGAGCTGCTTTTTCATATCCTCCTGCAGCTGGATCAAGGCAATGGCACCTGGCATGACCAGCCAACCAAACAACCAAAATAAATTAACAATGCAACTTGATTGTAAAGTCATGATACCATTAATTCAAAGAGCAAAATGAGATGAATCTCAATTAGACCAACTGCAAATGTTACGGCTGTAAAAGAGAATAATTGAGTCTCCCAATCAGTGCAATGCTATTGTAGTGCCACAAGCACAGAGAAGAACAATGTGAGAAAGAGAAAGCACAGGCACATGTCTGGCACTCTGAGTCTGAAAGCACATAACACATCTATGTACAGACTTTGTCCAAGTGCCCTTGGTCTATTTGAGAAAGTTATTGGCTACACATATTTACTAACCAGTTGCTGCAGTCACTTGGGATTTAATAAAGTGGCCTTTGTTTCTAAACCATTCGGCAATGAATGGAACACCCAGATATATTGCCTTTTTTCCAAGTTCTTTTGCTGCTTGCCTTGAATAGATATATCCAATTGTATTCAACATATCACCACCATATGCTGTAAAAGAATGCCACAAAGTTAGATAAAGTATGGGAAGACTCCTTAAAGACATCCAATTGTATTCAACATATCAACACCATAGGCTGTAAAAGAACAGCACAAAGTTAGATCAAATACGAGAAGACTGCTTAAAAGACACAATGATCATACATAGCCCAATTTAAACAATCATCAATTGAAAAATTGTCAACCAAGAAATAAGCCAACTTCACTGCAATGAGGGATAGAGAGAGAGAGAGAAGGGGAGAAAAAAACAGAGAGAAAGTAGGGGAGGCAGAAGCAGAAGAGCAGAGAGAACTAAGAAATAGAAGTAGAGGGGCTGGGAGCCTGACATGCAAAACTCAATCTATTAATTTCATCATTCAACTGGACTGCCAATACATATAATAGCTTATTTAGAGGCACCTTGCTACCAGAATATTGGAAAATATATAAGAAAAAAAATTAAATAAGATATCTACCCTCATACTGATCAAGTAACAAAAAATTTATCATGATTATAATATCTTAATAGATTCTTAAAGTTCTAAAATGAGGGCTTCCTTATTCTCCATCACACTTACTTGTAGAAGTATAGCAATGGTACTTAAGAAAAGAAACAGCCAGGAAGACATTATGGATGATATGTTTCTGACTTGGAAATTTCATTTGATCAATTTTGTGCTAGCTGGACAAACAAATTTAATTGCTTTCCTGCTCTCTTTATACCTGTTCAGTCTAAATCTTGGAGCAATAAGACACAAAATGCACAATATGAGATAGAATGAGAAGAAATACCAAAACCCAATTTACTCAATGTGACTATTTACATTCATGGCTCAACCAAGTGCCAAATTATATGGGGAGAAGTAGAATTTGTTTCCTGCAAAATGCGCCAGGATCTTCAGTTGCAGCCTGACTCACTTTCTATTGTGATCAACCTGATGCTTTAAATGTCAACCGGAATAAATTATCATTTCCATCATATCACAATCTTCATCACCTTCACATTTCTTGTTTTAAATCTCAGTAAGCCTAATAAAGGCTGCAGACTTAGGCAGTTACAGGATAATCATTAGGGTGCATTGATGCCAAATTCAATTAGGATCTGCCACATGAATCATTTCTTGTCATTTTGTTCTCTTATCTCAAGGTACTGCAGCATGTGGTAATTACCACAATATTATTGTTCAAAGAAATTTCTAATGCACCTGCTTTTGACAGCCTAGTTACTTCAGCTTCAGCGTGACTAACAAAATCCTCTTTGTTGCCCTGAACATATTGGTTAAGTCGATCTTTAAGTATTTCAGCAAGCTTTTCTTCTCTCTCCTTCTGAACAACCTACAGAAAACAAGTACAAAATGATAGTGAAGATCTAACAGGAGAGAGTAAAGGAAAAGGCAGTATTAGTGCAACAGAAAATGTACATCCCTATCTTCAATCACACACACATACATACAAATGCAAAAACAATAATCATAGACCTCTGACTGAAAAAATAAAAATAAAGGAACCTTCCTTGTTCCAAAAACAAAAATTTGAAATCATCTTCCTCAGTGATTAATGACACATCCAACTAAAACTAGCCATTGCCCAGTGCCATGGAAAAGAATTTTGCAAACAAGTGGTGCAGCTTGATGGCAGCCAAGAAGCAAAAATTTTGAAGATAAGAATGTGTCCAAAATATGCCTCTCAGAGCCACACTATGATGGATGCATAACTGGCAATGATGCGGACACCAAAGGGCTAAAGAAAAATCAACTGCAAAGAATTATTGAACTTAGAATTATGTCCTAGCTCTGATATTTGATATGTGGAGTCATTCTGGGAATACTTACTGTAGCACAACTATTAATGGTTACCTCATCTTAGCAGTTTATTTTAAGATTACAACCAGTAGTCTGTTTCATTTAGCCAATGGTTACTTTTATTGATTTGTAAGGCTGGAAAATCAGTGAAGAGAGTGGACAACTAAGCCAAATGTTGTTCCATTAAAACTATTCTGAGATCTTGCAGTCCCACCTTATCCATCCATTATCAGCGACAAAAGCAGCTATCCCTTGGTTTTCTTAATAGAGTAATTTTTCCTCAATTAGTTAGAAAGTCTAAATTCTACAAGAATTAGACCTGTCGGGAGTACATATATGTAGAGTGTTTACGTATATTCAGAAGAAGTTAATGATTGAGTTTCTGCCTATTGGTAATTTCTAACTAAAGGGTGTGATGCTTTCTTCCCCTAGGAGTGACTCCTAAACCCTGCTGGAGTGGTTTAGTGGTTCTACCACTCAGATGCTACTAATTCTTACTGCCTGTTAGTGTGATATTAATAGTTTCTTTCAAATTACACTGCTCTTCCCAATATCCTACAGATCAGAATTCCATCTTTCAAACCATAAAGTTCAAGCTCCAAATGAAATAAACACTAGACCTAAATTTAAAATATGGGCATCCCAATGCACATGGATCCCACACTGTGGGGTCTAGGGAAGGGTCATAAGTACACAGCCATAAATCTTCCCTCCAAGCTATAGTGTTTTGGACAATTCAACCAATGAAACATGTGTAATAAACAGCTTGAAATAGCCCAAGCAGAAACCTCCTCGATTAAAGGGGGAGAGGTTGAGTCTTCAAGTATTCAAACCATCACAACTCCTTAAGGCCTGGCAGTTGACTATTACAATATGGATGGAGGCATTGAGCTCAAGCCAGCTGCTGGCCCATGGGTATCCAGGCTCCCTCATGGGCTAGGGGATGATTAGTCTGGCCAAAAAATGCTGGGATACAATAATGTTGGGGAAACAGATGAACCAGATGCAATAAAAAGCCAAGATACCAAAAGATGAACACTCATGTTCTCATTAACATCATGAAGTGATTAAAAAATATTTTGTTTACGAAGAGGCAATGCTCACAAGTGGACAATGTTGACTCTTAAATTCATACCAGCATGCATTGTGGCCCAAGAATGCATCACAATGAAGGATTAACTTTACAATGCATTTGTTTTCATTACTGCCTTCCTTCTACCAGTGTCCTGTTTTTTTTTTTCTAATCATTCCTAGAATGATAATTGATTAAATGCATACAAGTAGTAGTGGGCTTAACCAAATTAAAACTTCACCCAACCCTCTTTTATAGCTTTGAACAGTGTTAAGAGGGAAGTTCTATACTGCAAAGAGTGCATTTGCACTGTTAGATGGTTTGGGACTTCATGCAATTGAATTATTGGTCCTAGAAAATTTGATCATAGAAACATCAATCCTGACAAATACATAATTAAAGAAAAGCAAGAACAAATTACCGAGCACTCATGGGGTTGAAAAGTCACCTTCAAATTTCTTTTTATACCATTACTCACTCTTTTTTTTTTCCTTTTTTTCTTGGTTGTCTAGATCATAAGATTTCCTTTTGAAAAGCAAAAAAAACAAGTGAAAAAGTGTAGAGAGGATGTAACACATCACATAGTAAAAAGTTTAGCTAATCCAAGAAATCATAATGATTCTAAATGATAAAATACTATCAAATTTTACCCGCATTTTCTCTTGCAGCTTTTTAGCATCAAATTGTTCCCCCTCAGTGAAAATGTCTAATGAAGCCATTGATGCCATAGCAAGCTGTCCAATGTAGTCCTCAAACAGCTCACTACCAAAAAGCATTGCAAAGATTGCTGCAGGATCAATAATTGCTTCCCTACAGAGAAAGCAAAACATGAAAGTCATGCCAAGACCCTCATAGATAGAAGCCCATGAGCCAGACCTCCAATCACTCATAATATTCACACATTACTAGATTAGGAACAAGAAACTGACGTTGAGACTCCAGATTTCCCATTAGTATCATATGCCTGCCGTTGGCTAGGATCGCTCAACACTTGGTAAGCTTCCCCTAACACCTGAATTCAATTTAATGAAAGTACAACCAGAGATTACCGATTTTCCACTGCCTACTGGTTATCCAGCTGGCCAAAAAATCATTAGCCTAGCAATAATCTGAACAAAGCATGCAAAAGAAGGATTAAGGTGATGTCTAGTTCCTAACTTCTAGGGCTCATTATTCTGATTTTCTAGGTCTTCATGTTCTCAATAAGATCAATAATAAAATACTCAAAAGTTTGTGGCTAATTGATGCAAGAAGGTGAGCAGAAATATAAGCATTGGGCGACAGAAGGTAGGGATAGTGAAAAGTCTAGATGAAATCAGGTCTTCATGTTATGCTCATATAATGATCAATGAAGTGAATGGGTGACCTGCCTCTTTCTTTTGGTTTGAACGGAAACCAAAAATACAAAAGCAACTTCAAAGAGTTAAAATGGTGACTTTTCTGCAAAGACTGATGCATATACCAAAAGATCATCACAATGAAGACATCCAAACTTCAAAGAATATCCCAATTTTGTAACTTTATTTCAGAGGCCTCCACCCAAAATAAAAAGAAAAGAAAAAGTAACCATAATTCAACAGTTTGTTCTCTGCAAAAAGTGTGCACTTTCAAACAGAATATCATTTTGTGTATGATAGGAAAAAAAACACAGATACTCCTATTGTCACCACAATGCACTAGTAACCAATGACCTTATATCAAAACACGAATCTCTCACTGTTCAAGCTGTAGAGATGGTTACACTCTCTCCCCGTCCTCAGAAACTCATTTTCGCTCTGCCCATCAAGATTTCCATCCTCTAGTCTACGTATCATGGAAATGAATTCGTAAGACCTGCTAGCAACAGCCTGACTTCCCCTCAACGCATTCTTCTGATGGCATTAATCCGAAGAATGCAGCCTGCCTCACCACTACATACAACTACATATCTCCCTTCCTCCATAAAGGAAACAAAACTCAAAGAGCCCAAGAGGGGCGCATCCAGCAAGCATCATTTTTTGTAGAATACAAGAAATGTTGTTCCAGCAATCAAAATGACTTGCATGGGGCAAACAAAATAAGAGTCCATGCCTGAAAATTTTGAGCAGCAAGAGGATCATCGGGGTTTTTATCTGGATGAACCTGCCGCGCCTGCAAACCAAAGAACCCCAAAAAGAGAATCAGTGGGAGGAGCATAATTTGACTATTAGGGCCACAATAGCATAGGCTGGCGAAAACACAATCATAATCAGGAAGTAGGTAGCCAAGCAGAATGAGTAAAAGAATGTTAAAATTTGGGCTAATAGCAATATTAGATAACTGTCAATCAGAATAATAGACCGGACAGTACAACGTAAGCAGCAGATCTGAAGCACAACCCTGTTTGATTCTGATCACAAACTCGGAAACTCCCAAGGTGAAGTAAAGCCAGAACCTTACCAAACAGCAGTAACAACAACAACAACAATAACAAAACAGATAGGCGATCGAAGAAGAAGAAGATGATGAGAATATAAACCTTCACGTAATAAGCTCTCTTGATCTCGGATTCGGTGGCGGTTGGGTTGACCCCAAGAACGTCGTAGTATTCCGTCTCCTTCACCATCTTCCTCCTCCCGATACCTCGCTACTTTCTTTCTTTTTCCACTTTAATTCGAAGGTTGTCGCAAAACAAAGTCACACAAAAAAGGAAGGGTTAAAAAAAAAACCAAAAAGAAATAAAAAAAAACAACAGAAATTCCTTTTTTTTTCAATTTCTCTCCAAGATTAATGGCGTAATCGATCAAAGGGAAGAGAGAAAATTCGGTGGGACAAATCTAGACAAAGACTGAGATTATATTACAGGGGATTCCGGTTGTTCGTCACACGATGCTACGCTACAGAATGGTGTGCGACAGCCGACAGTGACTTGGCCATACGATGATGCTGAAGAGGCCTACTTTTCTTGGGCGTTGACTACCGCTTGCCTTCCGCGTTCCAACTTCTTTAATTTTTCAAAAGTTATTATTATTCTTAGAGTTCTGTCAAAATTAATAAAAAAAAAAATCGAAATCTCATTCTTAAATGGTAAGATTAGATTAATACCACCGAAGATGTGACCTGATCCGGCGCGTAAACTGTTGTTCCGACCTGATAAATTTATTAGACGACAATATTTATCACGATTCTTTTTTTTTTTTTAATTCTTGTTAATTATATTATTAAAAAATAAAAATTATTTAAATTTTCCTTCTTTTATTTTAACGATTTAAAATTTTTCTTCGAATTATAAGGATATGAGCCTTTGTGAAGTGCCAAAATAATCAAAAAATTTTACTAATTTAACAAATTCAAAAAAAATATATAAGATTCTTGATATTAGGTTTCTCCCAATGGGGAATATATCTGCAGCACTCGAGTCTAGAAATCCAATATGAAAAGCGAATTTTTTTTCTTCTTCTTTTTCTTTTTTTTTTTTGAGAATTATCGTGCAGATCGCTTGTACCTATAGCATATGGAAATATAAACTTAGAAACCCAATTTCTAATGATAAATAGATTTTGTAGATATCCACTTCATCTTAAGAATTTATATTTTTACCTTTAAAATCTTTGATTTGAAACTTAAAAAAAATGTTTGAGATTTATAAAGATATAGAAGATTTATTCTACTATGTAATATATAATCTTATAAATTTTTAAATGAAATAAATCAAGTTTCATGAATATTAAAACTTGAATATCTTTTATTTGTAGACTAATACATGATATTCTTAAATATTGTTTAAAATGGCATGGCTTTAGTGATATACACCTTATTCATTATTAAATTAAAATTAATTTGAGCTGTTAAAAGAATAAATTAAAAAACACAATGACAATATGAACAACTTAATATATTTTGTTGTTATGTAATTAATATTAGGGTTACGAGTCATTGAAAATTTTAGAAATATTAATGAAATAAATAACATTAAAAATAAAAATTAAAAATAAAATTTATTAAATAAATAAAATTATTTATTTATTAAAAATAATTAATTTACCATAATAAAAAAATTATTATCAAAAGTAATATAATTATATTTTTTTTTTTTTTTACACAATCTTCTTTGTAAGTTGTTATAAATCATCATCATTTAAATATTTAAATTTTTAAATAATTTTATATAAATGTCTAATAAATAACTTACAACTATAGAAAGAGAACAAAAGAGAGAATAAAAAAGGAGGCCAAAACCTTTATATTAGGCTTAGTCATGTGGATAAATAGTGATTCTAGCTTTTAAATTATATATAAGATATTTTTATTAATTTTTAGTAAAATATATTATAATTTTCTTTATTTTTAAATACCTTATATTTTATTTTATTTTATTTTTAATTTTTTTAATCAAATTTAATTCGTCATCAATTTTTTTAAGTGATCTTTATTTATATATGTGATTCATTAGAATCTCATGATATTAGTGATGAGTATAATTATAATATTAAAAAATTGTAAATAAAATTTATTTAATTTATTATTAATTTTTAAAATTAATAGATTAAATTTTGTAAATCAAGATTATTGACTAAACCATTTTAAGACTTGTAGGGGCAATGTCCCCACTCAAAAAGTAATTTTTGGTGTAATGGGTATAGGCCTAAATAGTTTGTCATTATTTAAAATTTTTCTTGTTATATTGAAAATTTAAAATCGTTAGATTGATTCAATAAAAAAATTTAATTAATGTGAAGTATTGGATTTGTTATCAATTTATTATTGTTATTATTATTCTAATGAATAGTTAATTATATCTATTATATTATAAACAAATATATAAAGGATTTTAAGTTCTAACAAAATTTAATTTAAATTATAAACAATTTAAATATATTTATTTTTATATATTTGGATTGAAATGAATAAAATATTGATATTTGTGATATTTAAAATTTGAATAATTCTTTAACTAATCATATATAAAAATTAAATATATATTTTTAATTGATGTGTAAAATTTATAAGTAAAAACTAGTCTCATAAATATACAAATAGTCACAAGATCTTATAACGCAATTTTCTTTTTCTTTTTTGTTTTTAAAATTATCTTAGAAAAATTTAGATGGTTATCACTTAATTCTATCAAAATTAAATTTCTCATATATTAAAGATAATTAATATACAAGTAAATTATAACCAAAATAATTATATAACATTTAGGTGAAATTTTTATAGTTGTTTCATCAAAATTATTTTATTTTAAAAAAGTAACATTAGATATTATTTTATTAAATATATGTATATTTAGTGCATCACTATAATTTTTATTTCTACTCATTAAAATTGATATTTAGTTTATGGATATAAACTTAAATGTTAGTATTATCTAAAGGTGACTTGATATATTTTTTTTTATACACTCTCTCTCACTTTAATTCAATACTTTTATCATATTATTATTATTATTAAAATATAAAATATAAAATTAGTATTTATTTTCATGTTGTTTAATTATATTTATTTTTTTTTAATTATATAGATTATTATTTGTATAAATGAGATTATAATTTTTTATAAATATTACTTATATTTAATGATAATCTTATCAAATGATCTTTAATTAAAATAACTTAAATATAAAAAATCAAAATATAATAACTCTCGATTAAAATATTTTAGTAATTTTAAATTTAATTATTATCATTTGAATAATTTTTTAAATATACAAATATAATTTTATTTTAGTATTTTTATTATAAATAAATTTAATAAATTTTGTTACTAAAAGAAATTAGTGAATTTGTTTGTTTAATTACCTATTTATTTATTCAAGCATCTTCACGTTTTTATTTATGAACCCAATTTCTTTTTTTGCAAAAGAAAAAATTTCCTATTTTTTTCATGAAAATTAATATCTCACATACGTTTGTATCATTATAATATTTCTATTAATATCTTATTTCAAGTAATCATAAATATATAAAAAAAAAATATATTTTAATTAAATATATATTTTATAATTATAATTAAATTATAATAATAAATATATTTTTTTATAAATTTTATTTTTATAATTTATTTATAATTATACTATATATATAAATAATATTAAAAATAAAAATATAAAAATATATTTTATCGACTAATGATATATATAAAATATTTTATATAAAATGTTAACAACTATTTTATTTTTAATGTTGTTATAATCTATTATAATATATTAAATTTAAAATTTAATTATATAATTTTATTTATAATTTTAAAAATATATTAAAAAAATTAAAATATAAATTTAATGTGTTAAAACATGTTAAATTATCATTAAATTTTTAAATTGAACGGTAGCATTACCGTAGTTAAATTGGAGCGAACACGAATAAATTAAGAACAAAAAGGCACCAAAGAAAGGATTCAATTGCACGGTTATCCTCGCCAACAATAGACTTGCTGAAGTTGTAGGGATTTGATGTACTAAAGGTCCAAAACTGCTTCTTACTTGTATAGCTCATTTTGGGCCTTAATTGGGCTTCATTCGGAGCGTAGCGAAAAGCGTTCAAAAAATAAAATAAAATCAAGAGAGAGAGAGAGGGAATCGAGGCGAGTTTGAAATTCAAAAAACCAAATGTTGCCGTTTGGGAAGGACAGGGGCAATAGCATAAAGAGGAAAGAAGCAACGGCATTGTTCGCAAGTGATTTAATGTTCTCCGATCTTGCGAAAAGACAGTAATAGCGAGAGAGAGAGAGAAGGATATTATTGAGAATGGAGAAAGGAGGAGGAGGAGGAGGAGGGAACATGGCGTCGTCGGCGTCGGTGATGGAGGCGTTCGAGAAGCTGGAGAAGGTGGGAGAGGGGACGTACGGGAAGGTTTACAGAGCGAGAGAGAGGGCGACAGGGAAGATCGTTGCCCTGAAGAAGACTCGTCTCCATGAGGACGACGAGGGAGTCCCTCCCACTACTCTCCGCGAGGTCTCCATCTTGCGCATGCTCTCCACCGACCCCCACGTCGTCAAGTAAACTTCTTTTCCTCCTCCCCTTTTCCTTTCTTTTATTTTCTACAATTTTTTCTTTTTCCAAATTTCCTTCCCTTTTCCCTAATTAGATCGCACGTCTTGTTGCTTCAAACTGTGTTTTATTTTTCGATTTAATTTCCTGTTTTCGTACTGTTGGATGGGATCGGATTTTATGTCAAGAAACAAGAAAGTTCTTTCAGTCCAATTGATTTTTTAGGGTTTCGGCTTTTGCCCAAATTTCTTTCCTATTTCATGCGTTTGGAGTCTGTGAAATTAGACTTTGCTTAATAGATAAAGGAGAGGGTTTATCACACACAGTTTTTCCGTCACAGTTTTTTTGTTTCCTGTGGGAAATGGGATTTCACAAACAAAGAATGGGTAACCCTATTTGATTCACGTTGTTTGTTTTCCTTGTTTTATCGTTCTATCATAGCCATTGAATTATTATAATTTCATGGATTTTTTTTGTTCTTAATTCGTAGACTGATGGATGTTAAACAAGGGCAGAACAAAGAAGGGGAAGACAATTCTCTACCTGGTCTTTGAGTATGTGGATACTGACCTAAAGAAATTTATAAGGAGCTACCGCCAGTCCGGGGAGAAAATTCCTGTTAATACTGTTAAGGTAAGGCTTAATCCCCCTCCTCTTTTCATTTTTGCTATTTGTTTCAAAAACCATCCCTCACTTGTTAGATGATCCCAACTATGGATGATCACCCACTCTCACGCAGAGCTTGATGTACCAACTATGCAAGGGAGTTGCTTTCTGCCATGGCCATGGAGTGCTCCACAGGTCCTTTCCTTTTTACAATTTAGTATTCTGTTGCGCCTTCCACCTTTACTTTATATTCCAAGTACTGCAAAACCAGGGGGGGTGGGAGAGGGGGAGGGTGGTTCGTCATTGCGTAGCTGTCTACTCTTTCTTTTTGACACTCACCCATATCAGGGATCTTAAGCCTCACAACCTTTTGATGGACCGAAAGACATTGATGCTTAAAATAGCTGATCTTGGTCTTGCTAGAGCATTCACGCTTCCTATCAAGAAGTATACTCATGAGGTAATGCACAGTTGGCGCTGATATTGTCTCATGATTAAACAAATTCATCATTATTTTTCACTGCTGAGTTTATTAGGTCTGAAATGGGTCTGGTTATTTCTTCAGATATTGACGTTGTGGTACAGAGCTCCTGAAGTGCTTTTGGGGGCTACTCATTACTCAACTGCAGTGGATATGTGGTCTGTTGGTTGTATATTTGGTACAGAATCTCTGACCCTACATCTTCAGTTCTATTTTCCAATCATGAAAATGTTTAATGGCTTCATGTGCTTTTCCTTTTTGTTTTTTTAAATTCTAGCTGAACTGGTCACAAAGCAAGCTCTTTTCCCCGGGGACTCTGAACTGCAGCAGCTCTTGCATATATTCAGGTTCGATAAGATGGTTTCCACTTCCTCCTTTTCTGCGTTACTGCATGTGTTCTCTGTATTTGGGCTTCTTTTGATTCTTCCTGAACTGCAGGTTGTTGGGCACTCCAAATGAGGAAATGTGGCCTGGAGTAAGCAATCTGGTGAACTGGCACGAGTATCCCCAGTGGAGCCCTCAGAATCTTTCAACAGCTGTTCCTAATTTGGATGAGAATGGGCTGGATCTACTATTGGTAAGTTCTGTTCAATGACATCCATTATTTTGCAATGTTTGGAGTGGAGGATGAGGCGACATGGAATTCACTGCTGCATTCTTTATACACTCGTGCCCATTATAACAAACAAATTGAATGACTGAATGTGCAGCAAATGTTGCAATATGAGCCCTCGAAGCGCATCTCAGCAAAGAAAGCATTGGAACATCCTTATTTTGATGAGCTGAATAAGGCCGGTCTCTGAACAGACGGTGGCATTCTTGTTCTGTAACCACTGGATTGCAAAAGTTTTAAATTTGTAGGAAATCAGTCCTGTACCTTGTACTACCTTTTGCTTCCCTCAAGCATATCTTAAGCTCTGGTTATCTTAATGGAGGTGTTTCTAGAACCTTGTATTATTAATTTCATTGCTACGTTGTGAGGTAGTTTCACAGCTCGTTCCAGTTTTGAGATTCACACTCACATCACACACAACATAATAGTCTACAAAAGGTAACACATCTGCTTCCAAACATCGTCGTCCCCCATCTCTTTTCCGTGCAGCACACCCATTCTAAGCTGAGTTTGAAAGTGGAGGAACATCTGTTCTGACATCAGATGTAAGGACTGGATTGAAAAATTCAGAGAAATAGAGAAGATGTTAGAAGGGGAAACTGAAAAACAGGAGTTTGGATGACCCAAAAACTGAAAAAAAAAAAAAAGAAGGGATAACTAGATTGATTCAAATTATAACTAATGACAACTCATCCTTACCCACGCATTTTATACATCATACATCTCAATTTGTGGTCATGGTCAAGCCTCTAATAATCAGCCATCACTTTGTAGAAGTTTGTAAGAATTACATAGTTCCTGGGCAATCTGGGCAAAAAGTTACTATTTTTCTGATAAAGGATTTCAAGATTGTTCCTCTGTAATTTACAGTGCCAGCATTTTCAGGCGACAATCCACATGAAGAAGGTTGACCATAGAGTTAATGAAATTGAAGCTAAGGTATAAGCCCACAGCATGATGACAGAACATTCTGATTCGCCTGCTCCAAACAGTTGAGTTATGGTACCTGCCAAATTTGTATTATGATACTATCAAAATTTGTTTTAACGTAGCAGCACGCTAGAACTTGTGAATGACTGAACAAAATCCACATTCATTGCAAAATAAACCTTTTGGTGTCAGCAAACATACCATTTTCATAGACCCTTTAGTGCCCAAAAATGCAAGTAAATGCGATTCAAATTTTGGTCTTTTTCTTTTGATGGTGGTGGGGGGAGGGACCATGTAGTTTTCCATGATAATTAGAAAATTGCACAAGCACAATACCTAGGTTCATGGCAGGCGGAACTGCAAATTGAAGTAGAAGAACAAATTGATACAAAGGATCGGGAGGAATTAAACCCAAACCAAGTGCTCCTTTGACAACAAAAATGCCAGTAAGTGGCAAGGCAATATAACGCGCGACTACAATGCTGAAAATGAGAGACTTTTGTATGCTTGATCCTTGCAAACCTGAAGGCAATCAGATACAATCATCAGCTTCCCACCAGCAAGAACAAAAACTTATGAATCTCTAATAAAGGTTTGGGAGGCAGGAGGCTACAATCAAGATAAAAACATTCGACTTGTTAGCACCTTTCAAGAGGTTACCCCCGAGAATCAGGGTGAGAGTGGGGATTGCTCCATCTCTATAGTGAAAAGGAAAAGGAAAAAACTTAGCATGCAGAGGCACTTCATCACTTCAAGCTTGAAAACGAGTATAAAAGATACCCGAATGAAAGTAAGTTTTACACAGGTTATATACCCCAGCAACGAAGCAGAGTGTTGAATGACATGAAGAGGAGCATCGTTCCCAATCATTAGCTTTCGTATTCGTGGGATGAGTCCAATCACAAATCCAACAATCTGTACCAAAAGAAACCAAAGGATCAATTTGGTATTGACTTTAGATGTTTTAGAACATATTCATTCAGAGGCATGTATAGGCAAAGAATTCTTTTTGGATGTGGAATGAAAGGAGAAAGACTGGCGATATCCAAGGAATTCAAACCGCTCCAATAGTGGAAGGTGCAAACAGTGACTTCCAATTAACATCCCTGATCAGCACGATTGCTTTTTGCTTCAGTTTGCCTACAACACTCATCTGTTACAGGACAGCCAAAGATCAATCTTCTAGCCTTAAAAAGTTTGCACACCATATTGAGAAAACAAAGCAAACATGTAGAGCAATGAGAATGTGATAAGCGGAGCATGGAATGTAGACGCAACAAGCAACATCCTATTTCCCATTTGTTATTTGGACGTAAGGAAAAATGAGATGGTCAAAATTAAATCTTTTCAAAAGGCAACAACCTCGACTGTCACATCAGATCTAGTTCCTGCCAATTGATGCGTGTGGTCCTCAGATGCCGAGAATTCCCTGGAAGTAAGTAGGGATTCAGTGCAACTCTCCACTTCAGATGCTGAGTTCATTCTTGAAGATTTACATGCTTCATGGCTTTTGGATTCTTCGACACCCACAGTTGAATATGTCCTCACAATATTATACACATAGGACCATAGGTAGATTGCTCCAATCTGAAGGGTTGCATCGACATGAAATTAGAACTTAACCCTTTTCATAACAAAGAATGTGAAACGTAACAAGAAGTTCATGCTGTATTCCAAGCAAGTTTGTAACATTCTGGCGGCTGCCTAATATTCACTGCTCTACAGCTTGTCGAATAAAAGAAGAAAAACACTAGTTTGGAACTGAGGCTGAGGCTTCAGTGTCCAACTAAGGCTGATGCATATTATCTTATGGCATCTACAGTGTTTGAGCCAAAACAAATTAAATTGTACGTACTGCCATTGAAAGTGAAACATATGCCAATCCATATGACTGACAGGCATCAGGAGATCCAAACGGGCTGGCTTTCTCTTTACACACTGCTGGGATCATGATGAGAAACATATTCCCTAAATTCCCTGTGCTTATCAACGAGAGATTCAAATTAGACGAAACGCATATATGGCAAAAAGGGTCACAAAATGGCACATATTAACTGTACTATTTAAGAAAAATAATGCAGGATTATAGTATAAGATTAACCAGCAATATCATTAGAACTCAAAGTCCGTGTAAAGCTAATGCATAAGAAATGCTACGAGGGATATTTTCTGTTTATTGCTTCATTTGCCAGCCTTCAGCCCAGAAATGAATCAGCCCACCAAACACAATGCTGTCACTGGCATGACGAGCCAACAGCGAGTGGACTTCTTGGTCCTCTGGCACCTCACCTTTGGCAGAAGCATGTTGTAGCAGGATTAGCACTTAGTATCTCCACGAGCACGCCTCACACCCTGTTTCTCTACAAGCACACCTACTTCCCATTTCCGATCCAACACCAAATCTTGTTCATACACTCCATCTCTCTGCCTAAAGATTCCCCCTTTTCCAGACACGTGTTTTCAGATGTTCAGTGTGGTTTTTCAGTTGCATGTTTGATGTAGCATTCCTTCCAAGTATGAAAATCTCAAGTTCCCTTCTCCATAAGTTGAAAAGTGACTAAATCATTTGAATAAACAAAGAAGCTAGCTAGAATTTCACCACAAACAAGAAGATATTGGCAACATGCACATTAAACATGTAATATTGGTTTTAGCTTTCTTTTTGGTATTTCATTTCACCCATATAGACATGATCCTCTGATATTTTTAGCACTCCAATCAAATCCAGGAGCAAAGCAGTTCGCATTTTATGGATCTAGGCTATAGAATTACCTGCAGCACAGCAACCCACTACCATGCCTCGAAGATGTGAAGGAGGCCTAGTGAACTGGATGACAATCCAGCCTAGCACTGAGCCAATGACAAACGTGATAAAGATATTGAGAGGCATGAACCACCTAGAAGCGTCATGTAAATTATGAATTCGGTGGAGAGGTCAATTGAGCAATGCATAGACAAAATAAACCACAAACCGACGACAATGGACTTACAGCTTGATCATGCTGTGAAATGTAATGGTTTTGGCAAGATTGGAGGCGATGAGGGCTGGATTGAACACATAAAATACAAGCTGTTCGCAACAAATTGAAACTAAAGAATAAATGTGTAGTGAAAAAACAGTGAAAGATGGAAACATGAAGCTGAAACGGAATTGACATGCGGAAGCATAAACAAACTTACAATATTTACGTGCTTCCTTGTGTCCTCTCCCAAGACATTGACACGATCTACAGCAAGATAAGAGCCAAGCGCCGTTATCACCAGCACTTTGAGCACTGGTATGGACGAAGCGACCAAGAGATTCAGAAGCCCCATGTTGGAAACAGGCACTTCCCTTCTACTTGCAAAAGCAAATATGAAAATGGACTTTCAGTGCTTTCAGCAATGTGTCATCTGTTTGCATATATATATATATATATATATATATTCTACCATATGCGTTGTATTATTTATGTATTTACAACTTCAAAGACGGCACGGCACAGAGCTGGAAAAATTCAATTAAGGGTAGTTGGCAGCCACTACAACCTTTTAGTCAAAAACAAAAGGGAAAGACGAGGCACAAACATGGAAAAGAGACAAACAAACAAACAACCAAACAGGGGAAAGCATTAATTGGAATTAGGATCCTCCAGCAGCATTAGCAGCATCACTACAAGCATAAGTTCATACATGGATAGGGATGGAAGGTCAGCAGCACTTTCCATTCATGTTGCAGGCCCACCACCCATCGTTTTCGAAAATCTCTTTACGATAAATGTAAAAATCCCCTCAAACAACGATTCGAATAAGGCACTTTCCTAACAATACGTCCATAGACAGCAGCGGAGTGCATTTCGACAGCGGATCTAACTTCCTGTTCTTAATTTCATCCCACAAGGAACAAAAATTTAAATTCGTACTCAAACATCGTCCTCGTAGAAAGAAACATGCTTCAAGTTGTAATTTATTCTAAAGCAACAGAACTACAAAAACTGAATTGAGCTGACTGGTTCGAATAATAAATAGGTGAACTTGAACCTTGTTCAATGCACTTCTACCAGAAAATAAAAAATAAAAAACAGATTCGGCCTCAAACTGACATGAACTGGCATAACCTGCAGAATTTTGCAAAATTTTCAGATTAAGAAATAATTGTGAAATTTATTAAAAAAAAAATTACCTTTATTGTGGAATTCACAGTATAACTATCCTCCTAATAGACTAATTAAAAAAGAAAAAAAAAACTATTAATTTAAGATTTGATAGGTTAACCATTTAAGAGGTCAGTACTGCCACTACAAACCAAGATTGATGAAAGTTTAATTGGTTACTTTTTCTAAACGGAAAAGGTTGCTGGACAAATGGACACAACCGTTACACAGAAATTGTACGCAGGTAACGTTAACGTGATATTATCTACATTAATATATATATATATATAAATATATATTCAATAAAATATGTAATTGTTATGCTTGTTACTTATTTTGTCCACTTATTGCTCGCTCATATAGTGATTTTGGGCAAATAAATAAAAAAAAATCAAATATTTAAAAAAAAAAAGATTAATCAATTAAAGAAAACGTCACACTGATATTATTTATATCATCAAATGTACAATAAAAATAGCAAAACGTATAATGTGCGACAAACTTTACACAAAAGGCAACAAACTGTTAAGATATTTTATTTCACATTTTGTAATATTTATTGTATTTATTTTTTTTTTTCAATTTAATAATAATAATAATAATAATAATAATATTTTTTTATTGCTAACTTAGCATGACACCAATGAACCTTTAATCCGGCTCCAGCCTCTGTCCGTCTGTCGCTCTCTTACCTTAAATGCTGTATAAAAACCTTGGACTCTACGGAGAAGCCCAGCGCCTACCTGGTCTCCACTGAATGGCATATTGGATTTGTTTCAAGCCGACATTATTAGAAATAGTCCCTGTTGGAAAAATGATAAATCGATTACGATTTTTATCGTGAAAAAACAGTTTATGGAGAAGCTCTCCTCGTTGATTAAACAAGAGGAAAGCAATGGACGGTAGCCCGTCCCAACTTTAGTTCTGTTAAATAATATAAAATTTTACAGAATCTCTGGTAATTTATAATATTTATATAAAAATATCTTAATGTTTATCTTTCAAATAACATTTTAATAGTTAAAAATTTAAATTCAATCTTTTAAACCTCAAAATTCTAATCTTGCAAAGGGATTAAAAATTTAGACTTCTATTTTTTAAAATCTTAGATGAGAATGAAAGTATAACATTTAAGAAAATAAGAATAACCATCCCACTGTATAATTCACAATTTAATGGAAAAGAAAAAACATAAAAAAAGAAAGAAAAAGGCTATTTGACACATTTATTTATTTATTGGCAAATGAATTTCTGCCGTTTGCGCAGGCTTCCCTGTCATCAGGCTGGAGCTACTTGTGCTACTCTGCGAATTCCATGGGGTGCCTGGACAAAGGATCAGTAATAAAACGAGTCATTGTTGCCGTTATGTCCTAACAGAATTCGGTTAAATATTTTAGGAGTTCCGCTGGTTTACAGCAAGGTCACACGTTATTCTTCATTCCTTGACAAAGAAAAAGGTAGATTAAAAGGGCGCAAAAGTCGGCTTTTAAGCACGGCAGGTGTGAAACTTAGACAAAGTCGACCACGTCGGTTATTTAGGAATTTAGAATTAAGTGCAAACTGTACATTTCTAGAAACTAGACCTAATAAGCTTTCCAGTAGCAAGTCATAGACTCAATTTGGACGTCTAACGATTAGAGAAATGGGCTCCAAAAGCTAAGACATTGCAGACTACAGTGATTAGAAGGTTTTATTCAGTGACGACCAGAACTACGACTCGGGCTATCAAGTGAACAGCGATAAGCTTGCTTTCTCAAAGGACTGTACATCTTAATGGGAAATGCATGCTTGATATCTGAGCATGTCTTCCTCATTTTGAAAGTTCATGGGATTGAACATACCCATGGTTTGTCAGCAAGCCATGTGAAAACCCAAATATAAAATACCGAGGAACCTTGGAATGAATTGAAGACTCCCAAAACCTAAAAAAAAATACAAAGGATGATGCAGACACATGCCTTCCGCACAAGCTAAGAAAGAAAAAGTTTCAGAAGAAAGGGTGCCCCTCAGATGTCTTTTTTAGCTGTTATTGTCACAAACCTCATCCATCATCTTCATATTCCTTATTGAGCAGCGGAGAGGTTCTAGATAGCGCAGATTTTACTTATAAGGAGAAAAATGATACAGAGCAGCAAACAGGTTCAAATCAGACCCAAATGTGCCTTTACACGAGAGAGATATGTCCAACAAAAAATAGTCCCTCAATAGAAATCCCACAATTTCCTCACAACTTCAACTCTAAAAGTTAACCAAATTGAGGCTAGCAACAACCTTGGATTAACAAAAGTTTCCAACCAGTGTCCACATAAAAGGCAAAGACACAGAAATGTAGACTCGAATTACCCAAGAACCTTGCGATCAGACATGAAACAAAACAGTAAACCAATAAATTAAATGCAAAATATGCAGCTTGGCTTTTGACAATCCACTTTTTGAATGCATTCTGCTCTTTTCATTTTTTCTTTTTATAAGTAAAAATTCATGGAAATTACAACATGTTTACAAGCCAAAGGGCAAATGAGCCTTTTTCACAAACATGTTATGGGTAACAAGCAGTACCCAAAAAGATCAAATTCGGGATGTGAGATATATAGCCAATTCTGAACCACAATTCAGCACAGGCACAAGCAAAGACCAAAGCAATGAAGAAAAAACATCAATTCAATGGAACACAACCGACTAAAGAACTACAACGAAGCAATAAGTTCATTTTGCAGGTTGACGCCCTGTTTTGCTATGAGAATCTGCCACTGAATTTGTTGGTCTGCCGAGGTGTCGAGATTATTGCTCATCAGCCAATGGATTAGTGACTCAAAAATCATCTCTAAGCTCTTGTTATGATCTTATTCTCATCCAAGCATGCAAACATCTCAAAATATGTAGCTTATCAACATAAGAGCAATTAGCTTACATCTACAAAAGCAAGAAAGAGTTGTATTAGATACTGAATCTATTTTTCCTATAGTAACTTACAAAAAAAACATTTGATCAACATTACAGAACATCGTAATACAATAAACTGTCTATGACAGGCCGACAAATGTATCTTACACATATTGATGTCGTGACAAATTATTCCTCTGTCTTCTTGTTTGTTTTATTCTTATTGCCGTATATCAATCCAGTTTCCTGAAGTCAACCACCGATTCAAAATTCAAGCTATATATCCTCATGAACATCAAATATTTAAATAAAAAATTAATATACATATGTGAATAAATAGAAAATAATAGTCTGTGAATAAACTGAAATTATGAAAGCACGATCTAAGCAAAATACCTGAGGATCAGGAAGGGGTTTTCGCTTCTCAACGTATCGATGAGGATCTGAAGCGTTACTAAGAGCGGCTCTTTCCTGCAATTAGACAAACAGTAGGAAATAAAGACTATATCCTCAAACTCGGAAAATAAGAATAGGAAATTGATGCGAAACACACCTCTTGCTCTCGTCGCAGATCTTGGGAGGGCTTGACCCAGAGAAAGTATGCTAGAGTTCCGGCAACGATCCACGAGGCCAAGTTGCTTCCTCCCCTGAGCCCTCCCATCGAATTGCCTATGAACGATCTCACATTTCCTACCGTTCTCCTCCAACTACTCGACATCTTTGCTACAATCACTTCACAGTTGCCAGCAATTCTTTGATTTCAATTTTATTTATTTTCTCCCACATAAAATAAAAAATTTTAATATATATATATTGAATTTATCGAATTATAGGGTTTAGACTTCCTGACTTGGCTGGATAAATATGCTAATTCAAGCATGTGGCAGTCTTAAACGTACAGCAGTCTTAAACGTACAGATTGTTCTATTTTTATTTTTGATTTTTTTATAATAATATAAAAAATTAAATTAAAAATTATGTTTTATTTTACAATAATTTTTAATTTAATATTTTTAAAATTATTTTGTATATTATAATTTTTAAATTTAAATTTTTTTATTTTTAAAATTATTAATATTATTAATTTTAAATATTAATTTTTATTTTAATTATATATTATTTATAATTAATAATATTAAAATAAATATAATTTAAAAAATTAAAAATTTAAAAATTCTTATAAAATATTTTAAAAATAATAAATTAATTAAAATTATTAAAATGTGTAAATAATTTTAAATTTAATTTTAGTATTAAAAAAAAAAATCGTTGTGTAACCAATAAAAACTAAAAACCCTAAATATCAGCATGCTCATACGAACCGGCCCAACCCGGATCAGAGAACTGGTGAACCCTCCACTGGCTTGGACTATTCTCATAGTAAAACCCCAAATGAACAATTGACCAGAAAAAATCCAAGTGGGCCGGCCTGTTTATTTTCGTAACCCAGATAACCTATCGACCGAGTTATTAATTGTTTCCAATTTCATTTCATTCTTTTCCAACAGCGTCATAACTACTAAATCTCGGTATAGTTCGCCAGAATCACTTATTAATACCAAAAATAAAACATGAGCTTTGTAAAAATTTCGAAATTTTAATATAATTTTTTAAAATATGTTACAAATTTTACATTTGAATCTAAATCTATCGCCTTGTTAATAAAAAGAGAAACGGAACACATCAATATGGTATTAACAGTCACCATTAAAATTGGTCTAAGTAAGTCAAGGTTGAACTATTAACATCTTAGTAGGTGCATAAATTTTGAAATATGGAAATATATACATATAATCTTTTTATATTTTTGTTTGAGTTATATATTTTAAAATTTATTATAATTTTTGTTGACAAAAATAGTTAATCTATTAATACTTTTATTTGATTAATATATAATTTTTAACAGTTTTAACTATATTCAAAAATATTAATTTGAAATAAATTTAAAAAATATAAGAATCAAATAAAAATTTAAAAATTTAAAACTTAATTATAAAAATATATAAAAGTTTATGATTTTATCTTTTTTTTTTTTTTTTTTTTTTTGTATATCTATGGTAAACTTGATACTCTATTAAAAAATCAAGCAAATTTGACTTAAAAAAAAAAAGAGAGAAAAAAAAAAGGGCAAAATTAGCTCAATTTCGAAAGTTCAAGTTACAATTGAACGAATGTAAAGCTTGAGTGTAAAATGAAGCTCGAGGGAAACTTTTGGGCACTACTCCAATCATAAGAATGTTGAGACATGATGCAAAATAAGAGTGAAAATCCTTTAAATTCTTTTATTCTTCTCACTACTAAATAGTGGATGCAAAAGAATGCCTAAAATGCTTCTGTATCAACGGTGCCGTTCCCACAAATTTCGGTTTCTTAATTTTTCTTACTTTCTTTATTATAAATCTAAATTAATTATTTTTATGTAACGAATCAATTTTGCCTAGTTTACTTAGATGAATCAATGCATGCAGATAAGAAAGAAAAAACAAAAGATTTTCAAAATTAGCCTGTCATTTTTTTTTTTTTTGGGACATTGGGTGTTGGGGCTTGGAAAAAAATAAAAGAAAGAAAATTCTTCTTCAGTGTTACCAACTTTTATTATACTTTAAAATCAGTCCTTTAATTTTTATTAAAAGATTTTTTTTTTTTTTTTGGAACAATAAGACGATATCATTGATAATATCTTGAAAGCATCAGGAGCTGCTAAAAACAATCTCGAGAGAGAGTTGCCTATCAAAGAACATAACAAAGAAATTAAAAAATAATAATTTTTTGAAAAGAAAAATAAAAATAGGGACAATCAATATAATATAAAATATTTTTCAGAATCTAATTTAAACTTTTTATGAAATTGCAAGATAAAAATGTCAATTTTCTTCTATAAAAATCATAAGACACAAAATTTAATTCTTATAAACTAAATTAAACTTTACCAAAAGGGATGATTAAAAAACTTAGAAACAATAGCGGTTTTCTGAAATCAAATGAAAATAAGAAGAACAAATATGAAAAGAGAGCAATAAATCTTGAACCGTCGGACAGTGATACAAAGAGGTTTTTTTCTTTTTTTTTTATATATATATTATTATTTTTAAGTTAATTATTTTAATTAAAAATTAAATTCAAGACCTTTAACAAGTATTTATTTTTGCATTTATTACTTGTTACTGTTATTATCAGTAGGGTGGCAGTGTGTTTAATAAACTCTTTTGGATTGCTGTTGGATTACTCTTTGCTTCAAATAGCAATTAATTACAAAAATAAGTATGAATTATTTTTTGATAAAAAAATTGATGATATATATATATATATATATATATATATATATATATATATATATATATTAACTGATTAGCTACTCTTCATAGGACAGCCTCACTGTCCGATAGATCTCGTGGTCGATGCTGTCCTCTATTATCATATGATTTTATTTTTATTACTATTAAATATTTCACGTAATATATAACATGGAAATGTGGATGCAGGCACGTGCATCTGCACGGGAAATATTGATTTGTTGTTTCTGGTTACTTTTGAACAGAATGGGATATTCTCCAGCGTACCCAAGAAAAAAAGGGAAATGAAATTGATATCCCAAGATTGTATCATGTTCAACTCTGTAATGGTTTTGTTTTTGTTTGACGGTGATCATCAGAACACATTACACACGTCTTAACTAATATATTTACTCACTAAACAAAAGGTAATTTATGTAAAGATTAACAAATTTTATAAATAAAATTTGTAATTATTGATGGCCAAGAATAAATCATAAGGAAAATCTAAGGTAAGTTGCATGAGCCTCCGTCTAAAATTTGAGCTACTGTTAAAATCATAGAATTTTAAATAAAAAAATAGAAAATAATACATTTATCAAATACAAATTATTTCATACAACTTCAAATCATAATATTTAGTTAAAAAATATTTTTAAAAAATTTAATTTAATAATTAAATTTCCACTATTAAAACAATAATATTATTCAATAATATTTTTAAATAAAATTTACTCACATATTTTTTAATTTAAATTTTTTTCAAGTGTTATTAAATATACAATAGAATCAAATAAAATGTGAAATATAAATAATGTGTGATAAACTGTCACAAAAATATAATAATATTTTTTTATACATTGCTATTATATTAATTATATTTTTTTTATAATCGTTATTAAATATTATTTTTTTTTTCAATAAATTCGGCTTTTGAAAAAATTTAATCAATTATTGTTATACCGACATGACGACAAGACAGTCACATCTGAAGTCCGTACAAAATGTCCTCTTCGTTTAACCGCAGCCACGAAAATATCGACCCACATCCGGGGCCTGGTTGCGTGAGACCAACCGGCAAACCTCCTCGGCAATCCCCTCCTCAATTCAAAAGTCCTTTGTACCAAAGTCAAAATTCCGGGCCTTGTTTGCTTGTCATACATAAAGAAATAAGTTATAGACAGTTCACACTTGAACGCCACTCTCGGTTCGGTCTCCTACAATACTACTTGCATAATTAAAGAATTAAACCAACATTTCATAACTCTTTCCTTCTTTTTATTTTTATTTATTTATCTCTCCCTCTCCCCCTTTCCCACTTTCCCCAAACACAACGCTGGTGAGAAAACGATCTGTCGTTTTTACTTTCCACAATTTTGATGGGGCACATTCAATAGTTAAATTCCCACCCACCGGTGCAACAGGTAGACTGTAAGACTTTCGAATTAGATGTTTAAGTTTTTTAATATTCTCATTGGGTTGACTTCTTATTCTTAGGACCACTATAAACGTTATTGCCCTTAAATAGGGACGAGACAGATACATAATTGTAAGATTAATTGCATAAAAAGTTTCAACTTCTCGTGTAAATTGAAAATTGAGTCTCAACTTTTAGCACTTTACAACTATGAATTTAGAGTGATTGGGGTCTACAGAGACAATGAGAGCCGAAAAAATGTCTATTTTTTCTTGAAAAAAACAAAAACCAAAAAGGTGATTGAAAGCTCAAAGATTTGCCGCAGTCTGTGAGTTTCAAGGGGAATATGCATTGCATGGTGTCTGTAGAGTCCGAATTGACAACGCAATTACCAATTGCCTCACATTCCAACTCTAAGAGCTAAACACGTCAGTCTGTTTCCATGTAGCAAATAGTTCAAGTTGTCTGTGTTTTGAAGGCCCCACGTCCATTGCTAAGAGTCGATGAAATGTTTGTTGTTGACAGAGTCACCTGCCGGATAGTTCAGTGCTAGAGCTCTTAGCATATCTTAATTCAAGATTTCTAAACCAAAATCTTTAAAAAAAAAAAAACAAAAACAAAATAATCGTTGAGAAAGAAAGCAACCGTTGGTGAGACGTCAATATAACGTTGTGAGGAAAAAGACGAGGCTACTGGGACACACGAGAGGAAACTGAAGTCCATGTGATTAAGAGCGCTAACTTAAATGGTTGACCACAACGAATATGTTACACGTACCCTGCAGTTTTTTTTTAAAAAAGTTTCTTTTTTTTTTTTTTCAATGTGCTCTATCGTCTTTTGTAAGCATAAATTTAACTTTACCAAAGTTCAACCCTAAGGTTTATAGCTTGACAACGAACGACCTTTACCATTTGTACAACAAGATTAGTGGTTATACCTAACATATTTTGTAGTCTCAACTTCATCGTTAGGGAGACGCGTCTGCCTGCGGGACCAAAGTTAAAAAGCAAAAGATCAAGTTAGAATTTCTTTTGCTTATTTTTAGTTGATATTTATGTAAGACAATATATAAAAATTATACAATTAACCGTGTTCTTTAAATAAAAAAAAAATACAAATTTTGACTTAGTTCAAGTATTAAACCTCTTAGAAAAGTCAAACACAATTAATAAGACTTCAATTAAAACTTCTGAATTTCAGTTCCATTATATAAGACTTACAACTCTATTAATAAGACTTCAATTAATACTTCTCAATTTCAGTAAAATAGAAAAACTATGAAAAAGAATGAATCTCTCACCCCTCTCTCTTCACCACATTTCATATAATACAATAGATTTTCTTTCATCATTTTTGGAAAATAATAAAAAAATGAATGATATAACAATTGAAGTTATTTTAAATTTATCGAGTGATTAAGAAATTACTAAACAAAATTTTAATCTTTTGGGTACCTACAAGACGGTAATTCAAACCACTGGATTAGATAGATCATTCAAAAGGTCTCATTCTTATGCACAAGTACACAACAGGAACCACAAAGCTGAAGCACGAGGACCACACTCTGGTCCCAAACATCGAACATAAAGAATAGAGTACATAGGTTAAACATCCACGCTAGTACACAATATCCAACACGATTTGAGGAACACATTCCGCTCATCAAGTGTGAAGAGGATTACACAACACTCATGCCATGTGCAAAGAAAGAGCGAGAGAGAGAGAGATAACCGTACATTATTCCTCTCCCGACACTAACTTGCATAATGTACGCAATACAACTATGCCAACTAGCCCATTTCACATGGGCAACAACAGCCTTGATTTCCTCCCCACTACGTCTCTTAGGTTTTCAACGCATCCTCCACAATTTATTTTTTACTCCATTTTCCATGCTGGGGTCCGCTTCTTTCTCCCTCTAAGATGATGCAGCGGCGGATACATCTCTGCTGGATCTGTTGTACTTCAAGTGACTCCTGACCAGCTGCCCGGCTGCAATGGCGGACATGAGGGAGAGCTCCCCCGCCAAGACTGAACCAGCTACTATGGCTGCCAAGAGCCTTGAGTTCGAACCAGGAGACTCTCTACTTGCGCCTTTCACCCCAAGCAAATTCAAGCAGGCAGACTGAGATGCAAGTTGAGTCCCACCACCAACTGTACCCACCTGTCAGAAACAAGGAACATATTGAACTTAACTGTGTAAGATTAATGTATGCAACAAAATAAGACTGCAGCTTCTTGATGAAAGACTTTAGTTACCTCAATCGAGGGCATAGTCACAGAGATGTGAAGATCCTTTCCATCATTGACAGCTTCCATCATGGTAATGCAGTGAGAACTTTCAACATTTTGAGCTGGATCTTGGCCGGTGGCTATGAAGATTGCGGAGACAATGTTGCCAGCATGGGCATTAAACCCTCCGAGAGAACCAGCAACGGCTGAACCAGTTAGATTCTTGAGGATGTTGAGCTCTACAAGGGAAGCAACGCTGGTTTTCAGCACCTTCTTTACCACCTCTTCCTTGATAGTTGCCTCGCAAACAACGGATTTTCCACGTCCTTCAATCCAGTTGACGGCTGCCGGTTTTTTGTCCGCGCAAAAATTTCCTGGACAACAGAGACGCGCAAAAATGCTAGGAAAGTGAAACAACCTAGATGACAGTGACACCTAATACTCTTCAAATAGTACACTCCAAAAAACATTTGCACCCAGCGAATTGAATAAGCCATAGGAAAAGGTTCCAGGCATGGAGTAACAATTTCGGTGCAGGGAGGATGTAATAAGGACGCTGACGTGATAATGATATAAAGAAACCAAAAATAATATGATATTCAGTAAAGCAAAATTACTAACATAACGTGTAACTCTGAAATGGAATTTTCCAACCAACCCAACAAATGGACTTTACCAGAGATGCCGATAACATCCATGTCAGGGAAATCACTCTGAAGAAAGTCAAGGACGTTCTGAACCCCTTTGGAAACCATGTTCATCCCCATTGCATCACCGGTGCTGCAGCAAAATCTAGCGTAAAGATTCTTGCCAGCAATAGAGCACTGAATACCTTGGAGCTTGGCAAATCTACTCGATCTGCAACCAACCCAGATAAAAAAAAAAAAAAAAGGCATTATAATCATCAGAACTTAAAAGTGCGTATAAACAGTAAACGTCCGTTGACATTAAAAAATAAAAACAAAGACCTGTTAAACACTACTGCCAAAGTATCGAAATTGTCAGGATTCTCTAAGAAGAACTTCAATTCGGAGGCTCTTTTAGCCGACCCAAATCTAACGACGGGCGCCCTGGTCATGCCGTCCTTCAACAGCATGCTGCTAGCCCCACCGGAGGCGTATATGGCCTTGCAACCTCTGTTGGTGCTGGCCACCAAACAGCCTTCCGTTGTAGCCATCGGAATGGAGTACTCGAACCCGTCCAGCAACAAAGGACCTGCAATCCCCACCGGTATTTGAACGTATCCAACTGGCATTTCACAGCACTGTCCCAAAATCGACTCGTAATCTAATCCTTCCAAAGGTAAACCCTCGAGAGACCTCCCAGTTACCCTCTGCAGCGCCTCCCGCCGTATCATAGCCGCCCGCCTACAATCCCCTAGCTTCGTCTCCAGAGAATACGATGGAATAGCCCCGGCTACCACCGATTTGACGATCTCCTCGTCTTCTTCGGTGGCTAAAGGCGTGATTATGGGCGCTTCTGGACGGGCCAGCTTTGGCGGTTGTGCAGCAATGGGAGGACAGGTGACGAGATAGTTAGGGTCGGTCTCGTCAAGATCCCACGCGTCATTAGAGGCGCGTGAGATGAATGACTGAACAAAATCGATCCCGAAGAATCCGAGGAGGTAGATGAAGGAGGCGATGAGAGAGACAAGGGCGCCGATTTCCGAGAGTGTTACAACGTGGAGGGGAGTCGAGTTGCGGATCTTGTCGCGCCACCGGTGGAGGAGGTAGTACGCCACGGAGAAGAAAAGCGTGAAGAAAATGGCGTTTGTGAGGTAGAGAGGCAACGGCAAGGCATCGGACGCTTTCGGGGCGGGGGACGAGGAGCGGTGGTCTTGCTTTTGCAGTTTCTGAAGGAGGTGGTGCTGGCCGTTCGTGGCGGCGGCTTTAGATGGCCTGCGTCGGTTGTCCATTTCTCCTCCCGGCCTCCCTTTTTTTTTTGAATTATTTTAGACTTTCAAACTAAATAGATTTTTTCTTTTTTTTGGGGTAAAGAATTCTGAAAACGCGTTAATGTTGAAATAGCTTGCCGGCTTGGGCTCACCGGAGGGAAGGAATGAGCGGAGGCTAAGGAGACGTGAGAGAAGTTTTATAAAGGGGCAGAGCTCGGGGACGGGACCGCGACCCTTATGGCCCACACGTGCTGAGTTGGTCACTTGTCCGGTTCTTCATCTCGGTTCACTGCGGACAGCTTTTTGCTAGCTTGGTTTTTTCACATGTTTAGCCGCACCTTACGATGCGCCAATGCATTAGGTACATTGCATTACAACAACGAAAACAACGTTACACGGCAATACTTCCAAATGATATTATAACAATAAAAAATATAAATTTATTTTATTTTATTATTTTTATAATTATTTTATTTCTAAATGAGCAGTGTTAAATGGTAGTGCTCGAAACAGAGAAATCTTAGACAAACTCGAATTCATAGATTAAAGAAGAACTAAAATGATTATATTTTATATTTAAAATATTTATATTAAATAAAAAAATATTTGATACAGCATAAATTATAATAAAATAATAAATATTAATATAATTTTTTATATTATATAAAATATTATTTATATAATATAAAATATTTTATTACATATATGTTGAGATCCATTATGTATCTCATAGATGTACAATAAAAATTGTACGTGTAATTTACTAGGACTCTACGGGTTGACCCCACTTGAATTTTCTTTGTCATTCAAAGCCCCCCCCCCCCCTTTTTTTATTTTAAGGAAAACTCATTAGTAATTGCAAATTCGAAAACAAACAAACTATTAACAAAAAGTCTTCTTCTTTTCTTCAGCATCTATTTCTTTCCTTTGAAGCCTCTTCGTACATATTTATCATAATTCCCTCAAATATGAATTTATTAATTTTTTAAGTAATAGCTTTCGGTGATAATTACTAATTTAGAAAAAGATTTCATTATTAATTGATAAAGTTAATAAGATTTGCTTTTCAAGATAAAGTAATAAATGCTTAGATTTAATTTGACTTAAATTATGTTTAATAATATTATAAAATAAAATATTATAAAAAGATATTATAAGTAAAAGTAGTAAAAATAAAAATATTATTTATTAAAATAATATAATGTTGTTATTATTATTATTATTATTATTATTATGAAAAAAATTTTAATTATACAAAAAAATTTATTTTAAAAATTTATTATAATTAAATTTTTTAAAATAGAAATTCTTAAAAAAATATATTTTTTTATTTAAGATATTTTATATAAATAAAAATTTATAATAAGAGGATAATAATTTTATCTAAATTTAACATTTTTTATGAGATATAAATTTTTAATTTTGTAAGTATATTTTTAAAGTTTTAATAAACTTAAAGATGATAAAAAATTTATTTATAAAAGAAAAACAGAGAGTTTATGAAATAATAATATTAAATAATTAAAATTTTTTCTTTTAATTTAAAATTAGTTATAATATGGTTATTAGAATTTTTAGTATTTTTTAAAATTATCTCTAACTTACTTTTAAATTTTAAATTTTAAAAATATCATAATTAAAAAAAAATACTGATTAAAGAGATAATAAATATTAAAAAAATTACTTTTAATCCCAAAACACAATTTTCATATCTTAACGGAGTTTTCGCCACAAGTTCAAATAAGATTTTAGTTTCGTCACTCGAGTATCTTGAAGGTGCTTTAAATTTGGGTATCTAGAAATTATAATTGAGTCTCACAACGGTGCTTCTTAGCCACCTCCCTTCATTTCGATATGAGATTGACTTACATTCTGAAGGCAGTAACAAGGCTCACAGCTTGAAGCCTCCAAAATTAATAAGATTTCTAGGGAGAGTATACAAATCCTTGTCTTTTTTAAATATCACAAATACAGATGACTTGGCCATTTAAGAATTGAGTTTAATTAATTAATTTATTTTTAATATAACATAAGAAAGTAAAGATGATACTTTACAATTTTATTGAAAAAAAAATTACATCTATAAGAAAATTAAATTTTATAAGTGTATCCGTTTAGTTTCAGTTAACATTTTAAAGAAAAAGTCAACCCATCACCTGTGGCATGATAGTCAACGTTCTTTTTTTCTCTAAATCACAGCTTAGCCTATAAACTGCATGTTTTACCAATAGATCTTAAAACTTGGTTAAGACTAACTTGTGGGTCCTAATTGGCAAAGTAGACTACATGTTAGTGAAACACTTTTTTTTTTTTTTTTAATATAATTATATATTTATAAATAATTAGAAAAAAGAAAAAGAGAGAGAAAGAAGAGGGACAGAGTCGAGCTCCAGATTTCAAAATCTTGGCTCCACGTGGGCACGAGAAGATAAGGCAATCATACGGGTAGTTTCCAATGCCATTCCCAAATCAAATGAAGCAGACCAAAATAAGAAAAAAAAAGAAGAGAATAAAATGGTAAAAAGTTCCATTTAAGCCAAAGCGTTTAACCGTTCTGTAAATTGGAGGTATTTAAAAAAAAAAATCGTTTACAACGTTGTTTTATTCAATAATTTTATTTTATTTTTTGTTGATTTATCATTAAATATATCATGTCAGTAGGATAAAATAATTGATCACTTGATTGAATGGTACATCACTTTTTCAAAAAAAAAAAATGAAAATTTGGAAAAACTTATAAAAATTTTTTAAAAAATAAAAAAATTATAAACTCAAAAAAGAAATACAAAATTTTTAAAAATTAAAAAATCAAAATAAAATATGAGAATATTTTTAAAATCTGAAATTTTAAAATTTCAATTTAAAAATTGAATATATTCAAAAAAATTTTTAATTTTTTTTCAGTTTTTAATTTTTTGATTGTAAATTCAAAAATTCAAATTTATTTTCACTTTTTAGATTTTTTGAAAAAAATTCAAATTTTTTTTAGTTACTAATTTTTTTGGGAATTTTTTACAATTTTAAAAAAATATAGATTTTTTAAAATATGACATCATAAAAAAATTATGTGGTATTCTAATCTGCATTCATCAATATTTAACAAAAAAATTAACAGAGAAGCAACAACAGAGAAAATGTCGGGGTCATTTTTTTAAAAAAATATTATTACTTTAATTTAAAAAATAGAGAAATATTGTGATTCAATTCTTTTTAAAAAAAAAAAAAATTTTTGAAGGAAATTTATGTCCCCTTAAAACAAAGCTTATATTTGCGGCATCCTTATCGAGCAACGCTGACTGGTCTAATTCCAACGGGAAAGGTGCGCTTGTGCAGGAAGCAGCTCAGGCGGAAAGCTTCGAAAATGGCGGCAGCAAGGGGAAAGGTGTGCGTGACTGGGGCTGGAGGATATCTGGGCTCTTGGCTCGTCAGGCTTCTCATCTCCAAGGACTATTTTGTCCACGGAACCGTTCGAGAACCCTGTAACTAAACTACATATATACCTCTTTTGTCTCCTGCCTGTCGTCTGCTTTGATTTTGATTAGTGTATTATTCGTTTATTATATGCCTCTTCTTTCATTTCCTTTTTAAAAAAAAATTAATTTTCCTGGTTCTCGCCATCAGTTTGATGCCACTGACTATGTTTCGAACCCCTAACTCTGCTAGACCTTAAAATTTCTTAGCAAATGTTATGCAGTGGACCAGAAATATGCTCACTTGAACAGTCTTGACAAGGCACCTGAGAATCTCAGACTCTTTAAGGCAGATTTGCTGGATGGCAACTCCCTTTGTTCTGCAATTGAAGGTTGTACTGGAGTGTTCCACGTTGCCTCTCCCGTTCCATCCATTACTGTACCGAATCCCGAGGTGTGAGGGACACCCTTTGTTCTGCAAATTGTTTACCCGTAAAACCCACGAATAATGTTTATGTTGATTCAATAAAGAAAATTCCTTGGACCTTGATGTTATGATCTCAGGTAGAAGTGATTGAGCCGGCTGTAAATGGCACGCTGAATGTGCTCGAAGCATGCGTTCGAGCGAAGGCTAAGAGAGTTGTCTTGGTGTCCTCTGTAGCTGCAGCTAACATGAACCCAAGCTTGCCTAAGGATCAAGTGATTGATGAGAGTTGTTGGTCCAGTAAGGAGCACTGCAGAGCAACCAAGGTGAACAACTCAAAGATACAACTGTAATTTCGTTTCAAACTCATGTTTTTAGGTTGAAGTTGAACATTTGGATTTCCTTGGATTGCTAATTGATGCTTGCTGATCACGTGATACTCTCCTGAAATCTCGAGTGAGTTTAATTTGTATGCAATAATCCCAAGTTCTTTGCTTGTACCAGAACTGGTATTGTTTTTCCAAGGTGGAAGCAGAAAGCAAGGCCTGGGAGTATGCAAAGAGAACCGGGCTAGATCTCATAGTTATTTGTCCTACTCTCATTTTCGGTCCAGTTCTGCAGTCCTCTATCAATGCAAGTAGCCGGGTTCTCATCAAGCTTTTGAAAGGTAGTCATTCAATTGGACCAATGTTGTGATATATGTATGCATATGGTTATGATGTCATTTGGCTTTAATCTGAATTTGTTTATGACAATGAGGGATTTGGACTTCAAGATTTGAATAGGATGATTCAATCTTGGATTGCTGAAATTTGTTTAATTGATTCATGGTAGTGGAGATTTAATCTATGTCCCTATGGGCTACAGCTCGTTATGCAGCAGCCTTCCAGTTTATAATTCCAGTGCATATATCCCACTACTTTTTTCCTGCCGTGTGAGCTAAATCAGAATAATTATGTTCATTCTGTTTCAGTCTCTTCTCTAACTCTGGGATCAAAATGGAAGTACTATATATTTCTTTTCTTTTTTGTAATTTTTGATATTAGTTGTGATGAAGCAAGTACATAGTGCTGTCTTCTACTTATTCGAACTGGTGATGTGACCATGCAGGGGGTCATGAATCTATGGAAAACAAGCATCGCTGGGTTGTAGATGTGCGTGATGTGGCTGAAGCATTGGTTTTGCTATATGAGAAGCCTGAGGCAGAAGGGAGATACATATGCACGGCACATGGTGTCACAACTAGAAATCTGGTAGAGAAATTGAGAGGAATGTATCCCAACTACAGCTTTCCCAAGAAGTAAGTGTTTTGTGGTGTAATGCCTATCAAACCCGAGGGATTTACTATTTTATGAATTCAGTTTGTTGCCTTGTATTGTAACTATTTTCCATTGTCTGCTGGCAGCTGGATTGATGTAGAGGGAGAAGAAGGAAAGGTGAGTTCAGAAAGGCTGCAGAGGTTAGGTTGGAGTTTCTGTCCACTGGAGGAAACACTAGTAGACTCCGTGGAGAGCTATAGAAAGGCTGGAATGCTGGAGTAAGATTTAACTTCGTGTGTCTTCAGTTTGTGTTGCCCACATTGCAGATAACTTGGGTTGTCAGAAATGATTTAGAAGCACATGTTGCAATGTTCCTTACTTGACTGGAAGGTTAGATATTTACAATAATCTTGAAAAAAAACCCAAATTTAATGGGTTATGAGCTGTGACATTCCACAGGGTTATGAATTATCAGCAAATAATGAAGATATCTCTCTCCCATTTGTTTAGTGTAGGGTTTTAAGATAGTTATCCCCAAAATCTCTTATGTAGGTCACCATTGGAGACTGGACATTAGAATAGTTGTGATTTGAACCAACCTACCTAGAAATTTTTGAAGAAAAATTGTCAAAATTCAAAATAAATCTCTATTTCACATAAGTTAAAATATTGCATATACTTTTAGGAATTAATTTGAAGTATTATTTACGCTATGCTTTTCATCCTATTAAAGTGGGTTTGATTTTCAGTTTTTGAATAAAACACAAATTAAATATTTTCAGTTTTAAAACCAGTATATAATGAAGATTTAAATTAAAAATATATTAAACAGTAATATATTAATTTTGTAGCTGAATAATGATTTTAAAAAATTAACAGTTTACTAATGTCTTTTATTTTGAATGTTGGACTGAAAGATAAATGACTTAACTTAGAAATAACTCTAAGGAAAAGTTCAAAAAATTGAATTTATAGAATTTTTGTAGATTATATTTTTTTATCTAATAAAAATAATTTTTTAATCCTTTATTTAGAAAATCAGTGGGGAAAAAATAGTTTTTAAGTGAACATAAATAAAATTTTTAGTCAAATAATTAAAAAATTTTCAGTCAAATAATTAAAAAATTTTCCTCTTAATCCTAATTATTTCCAAAATTCCAGCAGGAACACTTGTCTCTACTGAAATATAACTAGATCCGCTGGTGCGTGGGACTCATTTTTATTTTTTATTTTTTATTTTTTTTGGTCTGTAAGGTAGTGGGGAAGGGGATATTTTAGGTAATTTATTTTTAAATTCCATTATTTTTGAAAAAAAAAAAAAAGTTTGAGGGGCTACTACAAACCCTTTAAAAAAAAAAAAAAACGTAATTCGCAAAATAACAAAGGAAAATACAAAGGAAATAGGTTAAAGGAACCTTCCACATGTAGGAAGGTTCCATCACTAAGAGGGTTAAATGGAGCGTTTTGGGAAGAGGTGTTTGTATTAAATAAATAATATTTATATTAATAATGGCCTAGAGGATCATCGCCGGATAGAAACGCATCCGAACCAAACAAGCCCCAAAAATGTCGTCGTCGTCCATCTCATCTCCTCAAGACCCACCGGGACCTTCTGCCACCACCGCCACCACCACCGCCACCATCGCCACCACCGCCACCACCACCGCCACCACCACCGCCACCTCCACCGCCACAGTCACAGCCACGGCTACCCCGCCTCCATCGTCTTCGAGGCTTAACCTACTCCGCTCCTCTTCAAACCCAGCATCCTCTCCCGTCAAGCCGGAGATTCCAACCCCTACATCGGCCACTCACCGGCCGCCTCCTTTGTCCGAAACCCAGCTGGCCAACTTCCCCAGCTACTCCAGTAAGCCTTGATCTTTCCTTTTTATTTTCCACGTGTTTATATGAGAGCTAGAAAGCCTTCAATTGACTCTGTGTTTGTGGTGTGCGTGCTGGTGGTGGTTGTTTTGCTGGTATCGTTTCCGAAAAGGGTGGTTCTCTTGGAACGGCATTCACGAATGCGAGTTACGGTCCCTCCCGGAGTTCTTCGATTCGCGCTCTGCTTCCAAAAGCCCTAGGACTTACATGTACTACCGCAATTCCATAGTCAAGCTCTTCAGGCAGAACCCTTCCTCCAAGATCACTTTCACCGACGTCAGGAAGACTCTCGTTGGTGACGTTGGTTCTATTCGCAGAGTTTTCGATTTCCTCGATGCCTGGGGTTTGATTAATTACTCTCCTCCCGCTTCCCTCAAGCCCTTGAAGTGGGAAGACAAGGAATCCAAGTCTACCACTCCTTCACAGGCTTCTGCTAATGGCAGCGCATCTGCCTCCAATTCAGCTGCTACTCCCAGCAAGGACACTGTCAAAAGATATTGCAGTGGTTGCAAGTCTGTTTGTAGCATTGCTTGCTTTGCTTGTGATAAGGTCTTTTCTCTTTCTGAATTAAACCGACCACACTTGCAACAACTTTCTGCTGCAAAATAAGTAAAATAAAAATAGAAAAACAGGTTTTTTTTTCCATTTTTTCATTAACGAAGGGTCTTTTCCCCCTTTCATCTAATGGGAAGTTTTATATTGATTTTTAAAAGTGTCTTAGTTCAAAACGCAAATGCCATACATGGTGTCACTTTATCTCGATTGTGACTTTATCTCGAAGAAACTGTGCATACAATTCAGAAATCTATTCATTTTTTTCTGGCATATGCAACTTTTATGTGATTTTCAGACGTAGTTCTTCATTTTAATGTCATCATATTACTCGTTTTGGGTCATTAATGGACTGACATAACTGCTGTTATTCTGACTATTGCTGTCTTTCTTTGTTGCTCAGTATGACTTGACTCTTTGTGCTCGATGCTATGTGCGTGGCAACTATCGTGTTGGTGTTAGTTCTTCTGATTTCAGGCGAGTTGAGATCAGTGAAGAGATGAGGAAAGACTGGTCAGAAAAAGAGACACTGCAACTTCTGGAAGCCATTATGCAATATGGAGATGACTGGAGGAAAGTTGCACAAAATGTTACTGGTAGGAGTGAGAAAGATTGTATCACTCATTTCATCAAGCTTCCTTTTGGTAAAGAATTCACCGGTAGCTCAGTCTCTGGGGATGTTGATAACAAATGTGGCCAGATAAAGGAACGTGAGGATGTTGACTGTGGATCAGAAGCTATGGTTCCATGTAAAAGAATGCGTCTCTCTCCTCTTGCAGATGCAAGTAATCCAATAATGGCTCAGGTATAGATTTGGCCATATCAAGATTAGTGAAATGAAAAAGAAGGATCTTAAAAAAAAAAAAAAAATCTCCCTCTGCTTTTATCCTTTTGTTAATTTTCTCCTTTTCTTTGTTTGGTGGGTGTCATTACTTTGAGTAAAACAAGACTATGGATCCTAGTAAAAATCAAATTTGAACTCCAAATGCATTCAACTTCAACATTTATCTGTAAACATTTATAAACTGGATGAGGATTAATTTATCACCAGGGCATGTGCCAATTTTTAAGCTATTTGAGCAATTACTACCATTCTGGCATCATTTCTCTCTGGCAATTAAAACTGAGGTTTGGCAGGCTATTGCTAGAGCTTTTATTTGGTAGTCTTCTCTTCCTAACATAGATGCCCAAAATCTTCTAATTTGAGAATTTCTCAGGCTGCTTTTCTGTCGGCTTTGGCGGGTGTAGATATTGCAGAAGCTGCTGCTCAAGCTGCTGTATCAGTTCTTACAGAGGTGGAATATGGAGGAAGCAAAGGCAATCTTCTTTCATTTTCTCGGGATAGAAGACATCTAGGTATGATACACTTGCAAAATATAGAACAAGTATGAGGGATTTTGTAATAATGGGGCTTTATATTGGTTTATAAATGAAATGAACTGATGAAACTATTTGAGCAATAAAGGGAGGTAACACATGCTTAATGGTTCTGATACATGTGTTAATCTAAGGTATTATGGCTGCTGATCTTGGAACAAGGAACAAAAAGATTAAATGCCCAAAGAGAGAGAGAGAGAGAGAGGGAGAGAGAGGATGGTTTCTGTAATATTTTATCCTTGAGTGCAGACAGCAGTGTGTCACCTAATGTCGATAGCAACAACCTGAATGCAATGGAAAGAGCTTGTTTAGATGCAAATTCACGTCTGGAGGAGGAAGAGCTAGAAGTGGAGAGGGCAATTTCTAGGATTGCAGAAATTCAGGTGCACAAGATTCTGTGTAATACCTTGCACTTCTAGAATGCTATTATTAGTGATTGCTAACTGTAATGAAGTTCTTGCAGATGAAAGAAATACAAGAGAAAATCGACCGTTTTGAAGAATTGGATCTGCAGATGGAGAAAGAGTGGCAGCAGGTGGAGCGAATGAAAAGCCTGCTTTTTGTTGACCAACTGACTCATTTATTCCCAAAAAGTTTGGCACCAAAAGCTGGGGATCATGCACAGGAGACGTAAGAACAGATTTATTTATTTATTTATTTTATTGTTTTTAATGTTTGCATGATAACAAAAAAGCCAGATTACATTTTACAGTTCAAAGCCTTTATTTAGCACTTACGTGTTGAGTTCAGAAAGCTTTCTAGTGGCCACTGATAACAAAAAGGTTATTTCCAATCTTTTAATCATGGGGCCTATTATGGAAAGAGTTAATTCTAGGTAGTTTAGAGTTCCTGTGTTTTTCAGTTATACACAGGGGGAAGGTTGCTTTTCAAGTCAAGTTTGATTTCTGTTCGATTCTGATTCTGGTACCCACTCGTAATCAGCTGCCTCGGGCAATTTTTGTTTTTTTAATCTGGTCTCTTGTGGGTCTAGGTTCAATCTGGTTCCAATTCGAATAGACCCAGATCACTGCAGATTGCTTTCGTGTGTTGTTTCCAAAGCCCAGAATTTTTGTTGAATATTTTGTCACATTTCGAGCAAGAAACGCACCACAAATCTTATCAATGGTTAACTTTCCACTGGATTATGAGAACCTCAATCCAGTACGTAGCGACACTCTTGTTTTCAACGCCATTACATTGTTTAAATTTGATTGCCATTAATTCTTTTTTGCAAGATTTGTCTCTTTCATCTTAAGAAATTTGAGGTTAAGCTGTTGAGTTGATGGGGCTGGGAAAGAGGTGGCAAAATTGAGGACAGGGTTCGGGCACCATTGATGGACCATCATTAGAGGTCTTTTCGGTAGATATTTTGATGGAAAGCCAAAATGTAATGTTCCCTATTGCCACGCTCTTCAGTCTTAATAAAAAAAAGTTGGGGTGGGGCGGAGGAACCCTTCGCCGTTCTCTCTTCCAAAATGGAATTTGCCGCCCTATTACCTAGATTTCCTGGACACCAAAAATAATATCGGAGCAATTCTAAGAAGCAAAACACAGGGAGATAACTGCAAAGAAAATCACAGGGGCAAACAAAACAGCCAGCAGAACACAAAACAATCAAGCGCCCAACAAGGTATCAACCTGTAGTAAGCAAGCAAATCCTGAAGCCCTCACCACTTGGAAGTGAAATAGAACCTAGGTTGCAACAAATGAAACCCAAAAGCTTACCAAGTTGACATGTAGAAATCAAGCCATGCATAACAAAATAAGGTATCGATGTGGTTCGAAATCATTGGCGTAGTCTCAGACCGCCAATGGCATAAGAAACATAAATTGTTCTTGTGTGTGCCATTTATGATTATTTAAAGAAGATTATGTGGTATTGTCAAGCCTAGAATTGAGTCATTCTGAATTGAGTCGAGAAATATTTTTTGGAATTTTTTTTTAATTTGTAATATATAAAATAAATTATTTTATAAATAAAAATAACAAAATTTTGCCTTTTATTTTTTATATAAAATATATTTATTTTTTAATAAAACTTATGAAAAGTTAATACGAGAAAATATGTAATAATTATTATTATAAAATTAAAAGTTAGATAATTTATAAATACTAAATAACACTATGATATCAACATTTTTTTTTAAAATTTAAACATTTATAATAGTCAGTCAAAAACAGTGTTAAACCATTTAATCTATAAAAGGAGCCAAAACAATAATAACGATGTCAAATATTTTTTGAAAATATTAAAAAAAAAAATGACAGTGACTGTCGTGTATTGGGTTGATCTTGCTTTTGAACATCAAAAGCGCCAAGGGCTCGTGTGAGTCTTAAAGCCGAAGCCAAGCGAAAAGCACCGTTAAAACTGTAACATGAATATGACAACAACAACAACAACAAATTTCAAAGATTAGAAGCTACGAGAAAAAAATGGCAGTGTCAGTAGGAGTTGAACCAAGACGAATCATTGCGTGTAATTTACAAAGATGAATAACCAGTGTGACACATCAAATTCGAATGTCTGCCATTTGCTGCTGCTATTGCTGAACCACCAATCCCTTTACAAAAAAATTGACAGTATTAGTTGAACCAACCCATGACAGTGAATTACCACTTGTACAATTTTCGGGACCTTCAAAATCGCATCCAAAATGTTAATCGCGATGTACCTAAAATACAAATCGTATTTTGTCTTTTTTCAATGATTTTGAGCATGAATGATTCTCACGTTCCTTGTATTAAAACAAAGGAAATGAGATGAACTTTTATCAAACATCAAGAATAGGAAAGACACATTCCAATTCTCATTAATATTTTACCCAAAACAAACGCTGTAACTAATTTTTATTATGTTGGCTTTAACAATTACCTGTGGCTCCCCCTTCCCCAAGTTTTGTAATTTCTTTGCCTTGTACCATTCTTCCTTCTTGACCAGCCCTCTAGGGTCGGTATGTGTTATTATCAAGTTTCATTCATCTAGTAAATATTCGTCAGCGTAAATTAATATTGTTATTTCAGTCAATAAACTATCAAACAATTTACAAATGCAAAAATCAAGAATCATTTCAAAGGAAATATGCAAAAAAAAAAAACTTCATTATTCCAAGAGGGGAAGCATCTTTGGTTAATGCCTTCATGTTATTTCTTTTCATCTACTTTGAAAATTTTACATCTGGATTTCTCATTGGCTTCAGCCACATATCAGCCATTATACGCGAGGAAATGCTCCACAACAAGTCTTGCCCTTTCACAGACACATGTTTTCCCTTTTTTCCTCTTTTTCCCAGTCCATATTCTACCAGCCATTGCATTGATGTCAGCCTCTGCCTCTCAGAATCCCAGGCATTCTTCTTCCCTCCTGGCCTTGCCTTCAAACCTCCCACATGCAGGCTTGTCACCTTGAATTTCTTTTCGTAGTCATACTTGTCCTCTTTGATGTCAACGGGTGCTGCGTGAATAAGTGCTATCATAGGGCCTCCGACTGTCTCATACTGCCTTCGCGGGTCACGCAGCTGGACAGTCACTGCTACTGTGAGCGTTTCTGGATCCTCTGGCTCGTCTTCTAAATTAGCCAAGCTTTGATTCTTAATCCAATCCTCAAGTGGAATGGCAGAAGCTAGAGGGTGATTTTGTTCCTTTTCACTGCTTGAGGTGTTTCCACTCAATGGAGAAACATCAAAAGGAGCATCTTCCTCTGCCATCTCTGCCTGAATTTTCAAGGCTTCTACTGTCATTGCCTCAATCTTCTGCAATGAGAATGCTAAAATTTCATCCGTTGTCAATGGATTTTCATTGACATTCCAAATTCCCGTTAAAATCCTTTCTTTCCTGCCCGTATTCATGGCACTTGACATCACTTTTACTGCAGCTATTGTGCGAGCAGCACTCGAGCTAGCACCTTCTTTGCTTCTTCCATGGATGATTGCGGAAGCTATGCCTTCAAAAGCTATCTGTTCTGCGGTTTTCCCCATAAGTTCATCCAGAGGCATCAAAGAAAAGATTTGAGAGCTGAGTTCCTCAAGACCAATGGCTGCCATTCTTTGAAGTAACTCAAACCCACTAATAGTTTTCTGTGATGGAAGAACAAGTGGCTTAGACAGTTGCATTGCCAATTTGGGAGTGTCTTTCCTTGCAACGACGGCATCAATAGGATTCATGGCTGCTAGGTAACCTCCATCCCTTGTTTGTACGACGCAGCCTAAGCCCTTACCAAGATCTGATACATATAACTTTGATTCAGTCTCTGTATCGTCTTCAGCTCCCTCAAGCTGCAGAGGAGGTATTGCGTGATGATTGAAATCGAATGTATTGGCCTCCTCGTCGTCAAGCATCTGAAGGAATTCCTTTGTAACTGTTTCTTCTTCCACCTCTAATATTTGGGATCCAGTTTTATGTTCATGGTCTATTTTAGCTATTTTTTCTGCTCCCATCATGGATTCCAGAGCTTATCTGCTGAGCAATAGAATCAAGCTCGGTTAATCTTGATAGGTGTAATTGATCCAGCACCATCTCCTTAACAACCTCGCTTGACGCTGACTTCACTGAGTTTCGATCCGATTCCTCTTTTCCTGTCTCTTCTTTGTCTTGAATCTCAATTCCTTTATCCACGACTTCAAAGTCTGGGAGATCGAGATCATCAGCCTTTGGTTCTGGTTCCGCTGATTTCTTGGTAGATGGACCTGGAACAGAAACTGGGTCTGGCTCATCAAGATTCAGGTCATCAATATCTGGTAGATCTGCGGATGTTTTTCTCTGTGAAGGAGACCAAGCTTCAGCTCGACTTGACATCCTAGGACTAGGAACACTGAATGATATTTTTGACTGTTTACGGCCAAAAGAAGGTGAGAAAGCTCCCGTTTTATTCGACTTCAAGCCTTGTGCTTGAGCTTGACTATAAATATCAATCCCTCCGTCTTCCATAATTTGAAATCCCAATTTAAGAACGAGTTCGCCTCCTTTAGCCTTTCCTGACAAACTGAAACTTGTGTCCCATTGACGAACCCGGGTACCTGCCAGGCTTTTCTTCATGGATTCCTGAATTAGGAGACTCAAGTCCACAGAACTTCTCCCGAAGTCCAGCTCTTGGGCATCGACTGCAAACAGGTAAATCCAAAACGGCCTAAGCTCAAACTTTAGCTGCCTTCCCTGGCCAGGAGTGCAGTACACATGACACTTAACAAAAAGGACCTCTTCGAAATCTGCAGCTCCCTGTGAAACCCTTGCTGGCATCGTGTGAACTGCACCCTCCTTGGCTTCCTTCTTCCTGACGCAAACAGAAAGCCGAAGGCCGTTCATGGAAACTGGAAGGCCCTGCGCGGCAACCACTTCAACAGAGAACAGACAGCTCAATTTCTGCATCCCAATATGGGAAAGGGCTCTGATAGGCTTCCAGTTCCAAATTCCTTTCTTCTCAGACATTGTTGAAGCAGCTCTTTCATCTTATTCTTGACGTCCGGAGACCGATAACTACCGGCCGTCCAGGGGCCCTCCTTGCTGTGGTCGGCGTTATCATGATCAGACTTGGGCCGGGAACGCCAAGGCGACAAGGACATGCGCCTGGACCGGTGTTTGGCGGTTGAGGATTTTTCCTCAGCCTTGGCGGTGGTGATCTCATCGGCGGATGTGACGGAGGGAAGCGATGTCCGAGGAAGAGCAAGGGAAGCAGCTCTTCTGTAACTAGACATGGGATTGTTGGTGTGTGTCTGGTAGAGAGACTGGCTGAGGGCTTCCAGCTCGTCCAGCAGTTGAGTGTTCGAATTCCTCCTGCCCGCGTATTCAGCTGCCATGAAGTAAAATCAAAACAAAAGGGAAAGAAAGAAAAAGGAAAATTAAAACAAAAGGAAAAGAAAGCAAAAGGAGGGGCCAGAGAGCAGAGCAGAATGGGGAGGAGTGGTGTAGGTGAAGATAAGGCAGAGGAAAATGTTTGCTCGTTTGCTTGTTTTTATTTTTTTAGTCAAGGAAACAAAGTCGCATCTTGTTAATCATTTATTAAATTGCCAAATAAATTCTCACCTAAGGGCGTACGTATTTATTTGTTTATTTGTTTTGAGTATTAGGCGGTGGAGAAAGGGCCATGAAATCCATGACACTTGTGGTGTTAGTTGCTGGTAGTTGCTTGACCTTCCTAAACCTTGAAATCCCTCTTCGTATTTCCCTGTCTGAAAAAGACGGGCGGGGGATAATCATCTGGTCCCAATACGGACAAGTTATTGCTACTTCTTTCACTCCTTGTGGCGGGATTGCAATCACAAGTTGCATATGTGAAGACAGGATGAGGTGTTCTGCTGTGTTGGTCAATCCACCTTGGTCTTGGACTTTCGGAGGCCTTTGATTCCAGTGTTTCGGCGCCCTACAGGTCGCATGTTTGTTGACGCACATTTGGCAAGTGCTGTCTCATGTTGAAGTCGAATCCAAGCATTAAGTCTATTGGACCTCTATCAAAAAAAATCCATCAAATTCTTGTCTGAGAGCTTCTTTTTGATTTTTTTGTTCCTTCCATTAAAAAATACATATGGGGTAATTCTCTTTATTCTTATAAATCTAACATCGCTTTACAATTTAAAATTAAATGTAAAGAAAACTCAACTTCCAGCTTTGTTGAAATCCCTTTGTCTCAATTCAGAATTTGGGCTTTTATTAGGCTTCTATAATGGTCCCCGTTTTTTCCTAGTCCAAATGTGTTGACAGTAAGCCCAGCCCAATAGCATAAGGTTATTTCATATTATTCCATTGATCAATGAATTTGATCACCGTTGGATATGGAGAATTAGGCAGCCGTCCGAGCAACGTTGCAATTATTAAATGTCATATCATTTTGTATAATTATCAACGGCATCCCACACAATTGTGAGTTGGGAAGAAACTTTAAAATTTAGATGAAATTAATTAAATTAATAAAATAAAAAATAAATAATATTTTAATTTAATTTATTTAAAAAATTATATATATATATATATATATATATATATTATATTTAATATCAAATATTAATTTTAATTAAAATAATTAATTTAATTCAACCATAAAATCGTTAACTTTTTGAATCAATTAAAACCTGGGGAGGACTGAGCAGGTAAGAATCGCGAAGCCCTAAGGCAATCGAATCAAATAAGCAGGTACACTCAGATTGAGTTTGTTGTAGGAACAACGTAAGAATAATAATAGAAAGAAAGAGAGAGAGAAGAGAAATGGCGTGGATGAAAGGACAGCCACTGGTGTCGAAGGTGGCGGCGCTGGCGAAGTACGCCGTTCTTCCAGGAGCCATGATCGCCGCTCTCATCTATTCACCTCCCGATTATGCCTCCTCCTCCTCCTCTTCCTCTAAGTCCGATCAATCGCCCCAGTAGATCTGTATCGCCTGTTCCTTCTTTCTTTTCGCCAGGTTCGTCTTTCATTTTATTTTATTTTTTTTGAATTTTCCCTCAGTTATTTTTTTTCCTTCTCTTCACATGCGATTCCCTTTCCCGTTCTTGAATCTAACGTTATACTTTCATTTTGAATTAAGTTTTATTGAGCAAGTTGTAATCATGTATTAACGTATCGCAGAAAACTTGAATTGTGGGAAATCTGGGTTTTTTCTTGTTCTTTTTGTTTTTTTTTTTTTCCTTTTTCTTGGTTTTTCTTCTCAAGCTTGGAAGAAAGAAAAATTATATTCTATGTCTACATGTTTCGATTAGGGTACTCAAATCCAAAGTGCTTAAAACTTAAGTCAATGCTCCCCATTTTTGGTGATTTAGTGCCTGTTTGGTTCAGCTAACAATTGATGACCAAAAGCTGTTAATAATAGCTATTGACCAATGACTAAAATTGATGGCTGATGAAACTCATTCTTGTTTGATATGAACATCAACTTTTCACCTCTCAACTACTAAACACCAAACATGCCCTTAGCTTTTATTGGAAAGATTTTGTGGCTGGTATGTTGATGTACCGTTCAGAGTACATGCTGGAAAGCAAGCCGATTTATTGCTTTTTTCGCGTTGATTTTCATCCAATCATCTCCATCTGAAATAAAAGTTGGTGCTTGGATTCCATATTTTTACTACTGTGTTCTGCATAGCTACGATTCCACTGATTCCCGGGGATCAGGTGACATCATTGCATTACGCTTGTTGCTTGGGGTCCATTTCTTGACATTTCTGAGTCTATAGCCGACACTAACAGTAATACTATTTTTGAGACTATGGACGATGCTTTCTTGTGTAGCCTACCACTTGGGGAGCTCTGGATTACATGGTCTGTTTGAAGCGTTGGACTAAATTTGTCATGAGTTCCTTGCAGCTGCCGTATCCCTTACTAGCTGCATATAATTGAGAAGTGCTCTCGAATAGATTTTTCAGTACAAATTATAGGTTTCCCGTATATCTATTTGTCATTTAAAAGTGAGTAATTAGTGCAGTTTTGATGTTTGCAGACTAGGGTAACTGGGTGTTGTGGAATAAAATAAACCATGGTATATCAACTAGTAAAAGAAAGTTTTACATTGTTGTAACTGTGATTAACCCTGTGCACCTCTTTATTCTTTGCTAGAACTAGGAATAACACCTCCAATATTTTTGTTACTGATTTTAACTGTTCATTTGGTACAGGGGCACCGTTTGATGCATAGGTTTGCTTGCGACTGAATGTTTTATTCCGTGTAATTTGGCATGTAATAATCCTCGGCTATAGAGCTACTTAACACTGGATTTTGTATGGAGTTGTTTGTGGGTTAATTGTCAGTAACCATCATTTGAAGGATTCTGAGTCATAAATTTTTTCTTCTTGGAGCTTGCCCACTATTGCAATCAAGCATTTTATGATTGTCTACCCAAAGGATCGCTTTAACAAGGTGTGTGAACCGCCCACAAGTCCTAAGGTGTACATGGTTGGATGCATGGATCGTCAATCCTTTCAGTTATTGTCTGTCGGGATGGTGGTGTATTGGCTGAGTGTTTTGGTAGTGCCGAGAAAGGGAAAGCACAAATTCAATGCAACCACGAGCTACATGGATTACAAAAGAACCTTGACGGCATTGGTTCGCCCCATAGAAGTGGGAGGTGCAGTTTTGACTTCGGAGTCGCCAAGATTAAGGGCCTGTGCGATTGCTTGCTAATAGACATGAGAGTGTAAACCATTCGTTCGGGGTGTCGATAGCGTTTTACTGACACTGCGGGGTCAATTTCAATATTTATAGCGCGGATTAGTGTTTGCAGCGCTGAGATTTACACTTGGGCCGTTTATGATTCCTGTTGATAATTTTAGTGTAACAGAGGATTAACTATTCTAGTATGCGACGCTGTCGGGCCATCTTCCGTTGAATCATTTTTGCTCTTTTCGTTGGAGATCGGGGGCAATTGTTAGTGAGGGTCTGATGCATTTGGGTATGGTAAAACAATCTCTTTTTAATAACATTCCTCGTAGTCTAATAGTTAGGAGACTCATCGTTTTAAGTGATGTCTTGAGTTTGCATCTCCGTTAAAGCGTTTATCAAGTCTAAATATACGTCTTAGAAATGTACAATTGTTGGAGTGATTGGTTATCTCTCAATTCATGGGGTGTTTTCCTCCAGTGAGTTGAATCAGGGTCCAGTTTAGTGTGGGACGTGGAGGCGCAATATTCTCCAAGGGAATTGTGGTTAGTACGAGGTAAAACAATCTTCGGTTGTCTGTCAACTGATTGAATATCAGAACAGTAACCGGTTCGGTCTGGTTCTCCATGTCCCGACTTTTTATTTGTAGCAAAAGTTCATAAATATGTGTCCAAACGCGAGTGTAGTTCATTAAGGGAAAAAAAAAAAAAAAAGGGTTGTGTTATTTCATATAATCATTATTTTGTTTAAAGTAGGGCTAATGCTACTACCCACAAGGGAGGTTGACCCACACGCTATAGGCAACATTTTCATAGACGTAAAATTAGAATTAAGATGTAAGTCCTGTTTGGTTTATTTCTCATTAATTTTTGTTATTAATGAATAAAATAGAATTTTAATATTCAGTTTGTTTGGGACTTTTTTTTTTTGTTCTATTATAATAAATAATTATTTTTCGTCTTCTTTGTTTTACTTTTTCTCATGTGAGATTGACGCTGTATTTTATTTTGTTCTGTTTTACTTTTTGGTTTCAAGAGGACCCAAAACACAGTAACTGAGGGAACCCAAAATGGAGCAGCTACACGCCATTAAGAGAAACAAATAATAAGAGAGAGAAGATTAAAATAGGTAATTGCCATGTTGGGCTACGAGACCTTGATGTCCATTCCAAGGCTTCAAAGATTACAAGCCCTGGTTTGACTCTGGGCTCTGATCGGTAGTCCACCTCCAATGGCAAATTAATAGCCCTGAATTATATTATGTTAAACATGAATATTATGTCCTTGCTTTAGTGACGATAATCATTTGTGCTTGGATTCAAAGCCAGCTAAGACTAAAAGAACCAATCTTAAAGGCACGGGTATGCAAGGAAAGGGGGAACAATTTCACAACTTAACTTGAAAGCAAGCAACACCTAAAGGCTGCATGATCCTGGAAACACAACGCCTATTTAAACCAACCCTTAGCGTTTTTCCGTCTTCATCTTCATTTGCTTTTCCAATCCTCATTGAATTGGATACTTCAATTTCTAGGCAACCGATCGATTACATTCAAAATGGCTCACTGTAGCTGCCGCCATTCTGCCCTGTTCCTTTTGGCCCTGTCACTTTCTTTCTTTGCCAATTGGTCTTTCGCTCGTGATTTCTCAATCGTCGGTTACACCCCAGATGACTTGGCATCCTCGGATAAGCTCATTGATCTGTTTGAATCATGGATGGCAAAGCACGGAAAGGTTTACCGGAGTATTGAAGAGAAGCTGCACAGGTTTGAGGTTTTCAAAGATAATTTGTTCCACATTGACGAGACTAACAAGAAGGTCAGCAACTACTGGCTTGGACTGAACGAATTCGCAGACTTGAGCCATGAAGAGTTCAAAATGACTTACATGGGCTTGAAGGTTGACGTGTCTAAAAGGAGGGAATGCCCATTCCCTGATCAAGAATTCGCTTACAAGGACGTTGTTAGGATCCCCAAGTCCATGGATTGGAGAAAGAAAGGAGCTGTCACTCCTGTCAAGAACCAAGGATCATGCGGTATCCTAGTCGTCCTACCCTAGCCCACTTTTGCCTCACTATCTCCCTCTTTTCTTTTTTAGCAACAACTGTTTTCGTGTGTGTGATGTGATAATTAGATGTGTGTCTGCGTGCATCCAGGTAGTTGCTGGGCTTTTTTCGACAGTGGCAGCAGTGGAAGGCATAAATCAGATTGTTACTAGAAACTTGACCTCTCTGTCTGAGCAAGAGCTGATCGACTGTGACACTACTTACAACAACGGATGCAATGGAGGCCTTATGGATTACGCATTTGCCTACATAGTAGACAATGGCGGAATCCACAAGGAGGAAGATTACCCATACATTATGGGGGAGGGCACCTGTGAGATGGGAAAGGTAAAATCTTGACGCTACTTAACTAAACAAAACCCTATAACAATGCATGCAGTGCACCCCAATTTCAATTAATACACGGTGTTCTCTCCCCTTTTTCAGGAAGAATCAAAACCTGTGACCATTAGTGGGTACCATGACGTGCCCCAAAACAATGAAGAAAGCCTGTTGAAGGCACTTGCAAACCAGCCCTTGAGCGTGGCTATTGAGGCTTCCGGAAGAGACTTCCAGTTCTATAGCGGGGTGAGTCAATAACCTACTTTGCCTTGCAGAAATCTCACTTCTCATCCATTTACTTAACCAGATGCTCATAATATGCACAAGCATGCCCGTTTTTTCACTTTGACATTTGGCTCCATGTCATGCCCGCTGTAGGGTGTCTTCGATGGTCACTGTGGAGCGGCCGTGGATCATGGAGTGACAGCCGTTGGATATGGATCGACCAAGGGCTTGGATTACATCATTGTTAAGAACTCCTGGGGACCTAAATGGGGAGAAAAAGGATACATAAGGATGAAGAGAAATACAGGAAAGACTGAAGGTCTATGCGGAATCAACAAAATGGCATCTTACCCTACCAAAAAGAAGTGACAATATGGCTTCTTACACGTCAACATACTGGTCAAACCCTTCTTTTAATAAATTGCTGCTCCCTTGCGTTGTGTTGCAACTCCCTTTTACGATGATTCTCTATTTTTGTACTTGAAGGAAATTATAATTGTTAAAATTTACTTTATTTTCTCTCTTTTTCTTCGGTGGTTAAACTGTATTTTATGTATTTTTTTTTTTTTTAAAAAAAACAGATGTCTTTGTAAAACTAATCACACCGGCGACTAGTTGAACCGTAAAAATTGAAAATTGATCGCACTTTGAGTTCAGTTCAATCATAAAAAATAAAAATAATCAAAAACCAATCCAAGTCGAATTGAACCCATAAAATAAAGAAAAGAAAAATTAAAAAAAAATCATTTGTTGAAGTTGACTTTAAAATACCAAATATTATAATTTCACTTATAAATTTTACCTAACTTACAATTAAATTTTAAATTAACTCCTATAATAGATTAAAATTTATAAGTAATTGTTAAAAGTAATATTAAATATTTAATCAAATTTGTTAATTAATTCTTTTCAACAAGTTTTAAATTTAATTATTAAAATTAATTTTTAGTTTTAATATACACTTAATATACAAAAAAAATCTTAAACATTGTAATTTTTTTTTTCCGAATCTAACCAAGCATAAGAAATTTTGATATTCTTAAAATATTTTTGTTATAATAATAAATCTATTTACCACAATCACCCTCATCTTCTAAAATCTGTGACGCGAGGCGTCGACGTGTTAATTGTCTGACATGAACAGTAGAAAGTTACGGCAAGTAAGATCCCCGAAAACTACATTTATGAATTGGGCCTATTGAGCCGACAAAGCAAATGTCCGTACGTGGCTTCTCTGATGTGAACTCTCGGGCATACGACAACGGACCAAGCACATGATTCTCTCAAGCCCGCATGTCGCTGATAAAATCGCTTTTGTCCCTCTGCGACCGCTGCACAAAACGCCGCTCGAGCTCCGAGTTATTTCTTCGAGCGACCATGGCCGATCGCCCGTACTCTCACGCGCAACGACCCGGTGAGTCCAACGCTGCGCTCCTGTATTTTCTTGCCTTCTTATTACCTACTAAACTCACTGAAATTAAATTCTAATATTATATTAAATGATTTTTAAAATTTTCATATTTATTTAAAAATATTATTAATTTTATCTTCTGATTTTAACATTTATTTTACTTGGTTGGATTTAATAAAATTTGCATCTTTTTTTTTTTATATAAAAAAAAAGGAAAATATCTCGAGCCCTCGTTTCATGCAGTTCGGTCCCCACCCCCGACATAATCATGTGGAGCAGATCCCGTATTACCGCAAATAAATATCTTCGACTGTTGTCGCCCAAAGCAAGAACAAAAATCGTAACAAAAGAAAAGGTTGAAGGTCACTAACCCCAACCCCGCACCAGGACCAAGCATTTCCAATCGGTACTCGAGCATTAAGTGTGATCCATGACTAGCAGCAATTTGTCTACTTGGACCCAAAAGCTAAGCCTGCCACTTGGGTCAAGGTTACTTGCACCATCGCTCATTCTTACAATAGGTTAGGAATACAAATAAAATTAATGAATTTTTTATAATTAAATTTTATTTTTTTATATTTAAATTTAAATTTTATGTTTTTTAAATTTATTTTAAATCAATTTTTAGTAATAAATAGTCAAATTATTAGAAATTATACAAAAATTTTTAAAATATAAAATTTAAATAATAATGTAAAAAAAATTAAGTATCTAATTGTAAAAATTTATCTTTTTTATATATTTTTATAATAATGTTTGAATTAGAGCTAATTGACATATTAGGTTCACATTTTTAAAAATATTTTTTTTTTTGGTTTTTATTTTTAAAATTATGTACTTAAAAGATATATAATACAAAATAAAAATAATAAATTCAATAAAGATATAACAAAATATATAATTAGTTAGTAAAAAGTAAAATGCTACATTATTATTGTATATTTTTTACAAATTATTGTTACCTTTTGTCGTACTTCTAGAACGTCTAAGGTGGACCAGTTTTGTGAATGTGTTGCAACATAATTCCGTTGTGGCCCTTTTTGGTCATGAGCACGGAAATGGGACAAGCTCATTGCAAATAGTATTATTCCGCCATTTCTCAGTGCCAGGCAAAGCTTATTTTATTGAACGGCTCCGATGAAAACGAAATGTATGTGGGTCGAAAAAACCAATAGGCAGTGCCATAAGTTGGACTGACACTATCTCTTCTCCTCTGATTCTTTGAGGAAAGCAAAGGACTAACAGTACATTGATTTGCAAGGTAATGAACACGAGAGAGAACGATAGGTCAAACATGTTAGTGACAATCGGCTGAATATTAAATGATATCCTGGAAAACTTTATATTATACTTAGTGGGGATGACTATACCCTTTGGCGAACTGCTATGAGATTAACAAGTTTGCCTAATTTTCTAGCTTATGAAACCGAACACACCAATCTGTTTGCCATTTATGGCATTGCCTAACCCGTCCACTTGCAATCTAAGCTTTCATCTTACAACACAGTGGCTTTTAATCAAGATTTTAAAAATCAAACCGATTATTTAATAAGAAAGTTTGACATTTCACAATTTGATTAGTTTAATTATTTTAATTAAAATTAAATTAATAAAATTAATATTTAATATTTAAAATATAAAAAAATTTAATAATATAATTTTATTTTTTTTTAAAAAATAAAATATAAAAAATATTTTCTTAAATTTTTTAAACTAATCAAATTAAAAAAATTATAATTAATTAATTAATTAATTAAATTACTAATTTTTAAAATATTTGTCAGCAAAATTGCCGGGGCGTTGATCCAAAATCATGAAATGTTTAATTCTCATCTCTTTTAATTTAGTGGGGTGGAGTTAAATTGAGGGTAGAGTAGATTAGTGGTGAGCTTTTTATTTTTTAAATTAAAAAAAAAAAGAGGATAATCCCATTAAAAAAATAGCATTGATCGAATTGCATAAGTTATTTAACTATTTAAGATTACTATTGTTTTTTTTTTTTTTCAAAATTGTGTAAAAATAAAAATACGTTTTGTCTTATTGAATTTCTTGATAAGGTTTTGAAACGAACACTTGTACTGATGTTGCATAATCCTTGCACTCAACGCACTCTGGAAGAACGGGGTGCCTTCACATCTCTGTTTGGCCTTTCATGGTCTCCATCCTCCACGAAGAATAATTAATCATGAGCTTTTTTGAGAAAGTCGTTACAATGGGAAGCAACGGCAGGCGAGAGATTTCCGGGAATCATTTTATTATAGAATTATTGAGCAAGAAGCCAAAAGCACTCACTCAACCAAATTGTTAACTGGCAGAAACACTATAAAAGAAACGGTTAAAGTTAATGGCAGCTTGACTCAGGCCAAAAATTTATGAATTTCAATTATCACTCTCAAAATTAAATGGCAATTAGAACTTGTCAATTAGAAAACGGAAACGAACGTTTGACTGTTGGATACCTACTTGACCCCTTTGAGTTTCTCGTTGAAACAACATTGTCGGCCCGACCAAAGCCGCTAAAGACAGTGGAAATGAAATTGAAAAGACTAGGTAGGTTATCCCTTTGAAACAGATACATGAACGCAGAGAAATTTACGGGCGAGAGACGGGTTAGGCTGGTAACGAATGTGTTTCATATGTTTTTACATTTTCTTTCTTTATATATATATATAATTTGAAATTTTTGTTAAAAAATAATTAGATGTATAATAAAATCAATTAAATCTGTAATAAAATTAATATATTGTATAACAAGTTATTAAAAAAGTACAATTTAATTTAATGACTTGTTGTAGATTATATTAGTCTTGTTACTCATCTAATTGGTCTCATTGAACCTTCATTAAAATTTGGCAGAGAACTTAAATTAAAAAAAAAATAAAGGGCAAAAAGAGTGTAGGAAATTCGGCAAAGAATGATTAGATGTAACAAAATTAATTAAATGTGCAATGTAATTAACAGAATGCATAAAAAGAGTTAAATTTGCATTTGTTGGCTTGTTACTTAGGGAATTGGTCCCAATGCACGGTAATTGAATTTTGGAAGAAATTTCAATTTTAGAAAAAAAATAAAAAAAAAATGTGAAATGCAGTATTGCCACGTAGTCCACCAAATCAAGCTCTATCCTTTCAATTGTTACTTGGCAGAGCTAAAAGCCTAAATTTGAAATGCAAAATTAGAATAAAATTTGAAATTGCCAATTTTGTTGAGAGAAAGTCTACCCTGTACTCAAAATCTTTTATATATATATATATATATATATATATAAACATAAATCAATTTTCTACTTTATATACAGACCAATAATATTTTATTTAATATACATAAAATTTTCAGTAGAATTCATTATTTTAATATAAATTCTCTATATAAAACATTATTTCCTTTTGGTAATGGATTTCATCAGTCTGGAATTGGTATTACGCTGCAAACGGCGGGTCAATAACCGTCGTTTGAGTATGCAGTGTCGCCACCGCTGATCTCGGTACACTGGGTGTTGCCACGGCATTTGGCACACAAAAACTAATATATTTCCAGATCCAAACCGCTACAAATTTAATTATAATAATCAAAGTACAGAAGTAACTAAAACCAGAAACCAAAGACAGGAGTAAAAACAATGTAATTTTTATTGAAAGAAAGTCAAAATGCTTCAAACCCATGGTTGCTGCTTTGCCTGAGATCCACAACAGCCATCAACTGCTGATAAGAAGCTTTATGCTATGAACTTACATTACAACTGGAAAATCAAAAAAAAAAAAAAAAAAAAAAAAAGGGAAAAGAAAAAGGAAAAAGCGAAAGAAAATGGAAAAGACGCCAGATTTTAGATGAGAGAAGAGGCTTAGCTAAGAAATCGTAGGAAATCTAGGGCAAGAAACTATTACTATTATTGGTGTTATTTCTCTGATGATTGTCGTCTTCTAGCTCCTTCAATCTTGCCTCGGTGTCAGCTCCCCTGCTAGAGCTGCTCTCCGGCAAACCTCCGCACTTGTGGCACCTGGCCACCACCAGAATCTGACGGCAAGACGGGCAGGACGAGTGGGAACCAAGCCAAGTGTCGATGCAGTTCACGTGGAAGCCGTGCCCGCACTGCGGAAGCACCCGGATTTCCTCTCCGGGGGCAAATTCCGCCAGACAGATCGCGCAATCAGAGAGCTTGGCGCCCCAATCCTCCGAGAACGTTTCCTTGGGGAGGGAGCGGAGGATCTTTTTCTTGAGGCCTCTTGTGGCGGCCGAAGAGGCGGAAGGCAGGGTTGAAGAGCGGGATACGGCGCCGGAGGAGAGGCGGCGAAGCCAGGCGCATCGGGCGACGGCGATCAGGCCGAGAACGCAGATGAGGGCGCAGAGTAGCGCCGCCAGTATCACCACGAAGTCCGAGTCTATGGGAGCTGGTGTTTCAGAAGTTTGGTTCGATAAGGCCGTCGCCGACGAGTTTACGGCGCCTAGAAGCCTGAAGAAATGACGAGTCATGTGAAGAAAGCGATAAACTGAAAAAAACGGAAAGGGCTTTTGTGAGTTAATTTGTCCTGTTGCAGCGCTTAGAGGAGGGGAAGTGTGTCTGAGAATTTGTGTGAATGCCAGAGACGGACATGGAGCGCGCGTGATGATAAGGTTTTTTCTTCTTTTTTTTTTTGAAGGGAAATTCTTCAAGCACCCCAAAAAGTTGTACGTAAAGATACTGTAACTAAAATTTACCGTGTCAATAATAATAATAATAATAATAATAATAATAATTATTATTATTATTATTATTATTATTATATATATATATATATATATTTTTTATATCCCATAAAAATGGTAGGATTTATTTTATGGTGAAGCCTGAACATGAGGTGAATGAAATTTCTAAATGGATGTTGCAATTTCTTAAAAGTAACAATGATTGGCTCTTCGGCCTCTTGCAACACAGGCCAGGAGATGATGACCAATGAGAAATATCCCAATATTGGGAATTTATTTTCATTGGAAATAATTCCCAAGTGGATAATTGTTAATTGTTTTCTCTCTTGCTTCCCCAATTTCTGCATTTGTCGACAACTAAACTCCCGACACACGTTTCCCCCACACCCCCCCCCCTTTTTTTGTTTTTTCTTTTCTTTTTTTCTTTTTTAAATTTAACGCATTTCTCCCCCTTTTTTTTCTTGGAAAATTGATTAGTAACTAGCTAAAGAAAAGTTGGATGCAATTAATGTTTTCTTCTAAATTAGGTCGATGAAATCACAATCAAATTTTGACCTAAGAAGTCAAAAGGAAATTCTTAAAACATAGAATAAAAAAAGAAAAAGAGTCAAAAGTGTAAATCTAATAAAAAGTATAACAACAAGAGGCAACATAGTTTTATAACTTTTTTTAAAACTTTATTGAATATTGACTTTTATCATTACGCCTCATTAGTCTTTATTATTCCCATTTAACTTTTACCCTCCTTTTCTCTTCGCCCTCCTTAACCATTACCCTCTTAACATGTAACTGTAATTCCTGACCCCAACACAAACGCTGCTTGAAAATTACAAATTCATAGCTTAATTGAATCATGGTCGCTATGACAATTCGTTTAATCCAAATTCAACTTTTTTCATATATTTATTATATATGAGGTTTAGATCTGGTTAGAAGAATTTGATGAAATGAAAACTTCAATCCCTCTGCACAACATTTCGAGTGGTTGAAAAGGGAGAAAAAAAAAGAGTTGATCATCATCAATGAAAAAACGGCGTGCTTTGGTTGGGAGTTAAAAATTCCCTCGGGAGATGCCTGTTGCAGTACCTGCCAATCTGGATGGAATCCTATTCCATGACTAAAACTAGCTGCAACAACAAGAATTTGTGGCCAAAAGGGTGTTTTGCTCTTTGATTTATTTTGGAGTGCGAATATAAAGCATGACATTTCAAAAGGAGAGTCCAGTAGCAGGCTGCATGGTACAAATCCTACTTGGTGGTCCTCTCTTATTTCTCAGCAGACCAACATGGACCACTTATTGCACGTTCACTTCCATATCATTACTGCACGCAACAAAGAGAAACCATTATCAGTACAAAGTTTCCAAGGACCATCAGTTTCTCAACTACCAGCCACACCAAATTAGGATCTCATTTATACGTATTGCTAGGGCACCATCATAGAGCAAACAGACAGTTTTTCTGGACTTGCAAGAAACAACTGGCACTCGCTTTTACAAACATTATAAGTGATCCAGCAAATCATGATCTTCAGAGTAATAATTTCTTCAATCATTCACCCATTAATGAAAATCACAAGGATCATTAATCACAAACCTATGAAAAAAGGCATCTCAACACACAAGTCTCCCACATATGAGATCTAAGAAAGAGTCAAATAGACGCAACTTTACTCTTGTTTTCATAAAAAGACTATTTTTATAATTCAAACTTTCGACCTTTATGTCACAATATAATAACCTTATTGTTATATTGAGACTCATTCCTTCAATCACATTCCTACCTAGTAAATGCACTAAAGAAACCAAGGCAATTGTCAGTTTTGTGGCATCATTGGAATACAATGCTTAGTTCTAGCTCAACCCCTAAATTCTAACTGCAGTTGTCTTGCTGGTAATTCTTCAAATTACACAATCAAATTATGAAATCACTCTTCTTTGCACTTTCATATCCTTGACAAAGCTTGATGGGAAGTTCACTTTTACAGAATGTTCTCACTAAATCCTTGTTACGAATATGTCTATCACATATGCTCTATGGGGAAGAAACATCTTATAACTGATATGATCTTATAACTGGTGTGACGAATTGGAACTTTCTTATATTGTCCATCTCAAAAAATGAATCACCTAGAATGTTGTGATTGAAGCATGGCCACTCCATAACCACATGTGTCTTCTAAGAAGAATGTGGTTAGTCTTTCACCCAGTGTTTGGTGAACTAAACCAGACCAGCCGGTCAGACTAGAAAAATTGGGTTTCGGTTGGACAATTGGTTTGGTTCACTTCTAAACATCCAAAGAGTCAAAACTCAAAACCAGTCATAACCTGCAAAAACCAGCTCAAAACAGGCTGAAAAACCAAAAACTGGTCCAGTTCATAGTCAAACTGGTTTTGATTCTAAGAGATTACAATTTGAATGCTAAACCATTTTTAACTTTCCTAAATTTTATTCAAACTTAAAATTGACTCATAAATTTTATTTGAACTTATAATTTAAACATTAAAACTATAATTTATAATTTAATCATTCCAGATGGGTCAAACACCTCCTCTGGATGAAAGTATCATACTATCATGACCATAATAATTCAGATTCAAATAGATCAGAATTGAAATAAATTGAATATGCAGCTTGCAGCTATTACCTTCACATTAACTAAGTTTGGCTCCCTTGACTCACAAATCAAACCTCAGATTCCATTTACCATTCATGTCAGCATTGAAGGTCCAATTATTTTCCCTGATTTGAAAATAGGGCACCTGAAAGAGAAAACAGCAAATATAATTACTGAATCAGCAAAGCAAGTCAAACTTACAATCAAACTTCAAATGATAAAGTTAAACATATGTTTGCTCCACACCAAGCACATTCAACCCTACTAACATGTACTCCTATGACATTGTAATACTAGCCATCACATGCATTTTGGTAAAATAAGATTCAGCAATAATTTAATGCAATTTGAACAACTAGCGTGAGAGCATTGGAATTAACAACTAGAATGTTGCCAACTTCTCTTTCACACACTTCCTCACATTCTCATGCTCCTATGCCCTCCTTTGATAAGCAGCAGAGACTATAATGTTGCAGATAGACATGATTCACAAACACACACCAGTTAAAAAAACAGAAAGAAAGAAACTGAAACACTATATAATAACAATCATGAATAACAACTTCGATATATCAAGATGAAGAATTACAAAGGTACATAAAGTTCACATATAAAGATTTTTTAGTTTCACATAAAAGGGGGAGTCCACCTTGTCAATCACTTCATATCCAACTTTGAACCTGACATCTTGGTTTTTTTGAAAATTAAATATGCTCCAAGCAAATTCAGCAGCTCCTTTTGTCTTCCTCTGTCAGTACAGTGCACAAGAATGAATTAGTTGCCTGTGGAAACCTAAACTTTCAGTATACACTGAGACTAAACCAAAAATCACAAAGAAATCATATTAAGAAACTCATAAATAAATGATACAAAGCACTTAAGTTCATTAAGCCTACAACCCGCCAACGTTCAGGATAAAACCAAGATATAAGCAACAGCTGCACCAGAATAAAAGGAGGCAATGACTCAATATCAAACACCTACATTCTTGCAAAGTTCCGGATCAAAAGAACACTGACCTCTTTAAGTTCATTGTCAAAATTACATCGTCCCTTAACATTGAAGCTTAACAAACTGTCACTTGTCACAGGAAAGGCCTTTTTGCCACGTAAGATGTAACGGAGCTTTTCATGTTTATTGTATTGCAACCCCACGCCAAGACTGGTCGATAGCTGCAGTTCATTGTGGAATATAATAGATTATAAAGGGATTACTTTTGCTTAATAATAATGGTAATGGGAAAAAAAAAAAAAGGCTATCATCATGATACTAGTATAGATAAATGCAGAGTGAAAGCATCCATACATCCGGGTAGAAGCGCCTTATCATGGCTTCCAAATGACTTGGAGCTCCAGATCTCGTGTCTAGCTCTCCACGAACCTAACCAAAAAAGAAAGAAATCAAGAAAATCAATATTCCAAGTTTGAATATAGCAAAATACAACTTCAACAGCCATAGATAATGTGGAAACTGGAAGTGACCCAGAGACCATGATTTTGATTATGCATCAGAAATTTGAAGAAGACCCATTTAATGGAATATCTTCTATCACCAATTAAGATATCTACTCAGCATTGTAATGAGCACTAACATATAAAAGCAAGTAGGTAGGATGGAGAGTTAGATTACCAAAAATAAATAAAATCAAAGTAACTACGAGAGACCTGAAAATGGGTTTTAGAATCCATGGGAAATTTCTGCTTGGCATGGATTCTTAGAGCTTTGGAGTCTCCTGCATATCTCAGAGACGTTTCCATTTTTTTAATAACTTCTTTTCTTCTCTAACTCAAGTGAATGGCAGTCTACACAACTTGAAACGATTTATCTAACTAAAACCCTAAACCCCCACCCCCCCTACCCCGCCAACGGATGATGCGATACAGCAGATGTGTCACTGCTACTCTGCGGATTGTATGGTTGCTCTTTCTTTGCTTATCTCAGTTCAGGCAGAGGCTAATAATTTAACGGACCAAAGGCTTCTTGCTTGCTTCTCCTGTCCTGTGATTAGGGCATGAGGCGTTGGGCTTAAAGCCTTGCCCAAAAAATGGGCCAATTTTGGGTAAAATATTATAACGATAAGAGATGGACCCAAACCTGAAACATTCTCCGCAAGTCCAAATTTCTAAGAAAATAATAATAATAATAATAATATATTTACAAACAAGCTTAACAAATAAATTTAATAAATGTATGTGTAATATTAACGAAACACGTAACGATATTTATCATGATTCAATCACCGTCTTTCCACTGTTATTTTACATAAAAAGTAATTTTAATGAGGATAAACTCTATAAATTGAGACCAAAAAAAAAAAAATTTAGAAAAATTTTTACTTTTTTCACTTAATATAATCAGTAAAATTAAAAAAAAAATTATCGTTATAAATATCATTATTCTAATGAGATTTATTATTGTGATGGTAGGTTTTCTAATTATATTCAAAATAAAATAAATTTTTTTATTGATGAAATACCTATTTATATCTATGCATTCCTGTTGATTGATGACTAGGTCAACGTCTGCATCCTTTTGCATTGGGAAGTATTAAGTGGTGGAAAATATTTTTTGCTTTGTTCCCCTCCAATTTCAATATCTCTCTCAATGTTCATCTTATTCCCGCAAAATGGTAAAATTTTCCTTTTTTTTTTTTTTTAATAGAACAACTGATAGATACGGCATGGGCTCTCCAAGGTCCATCTATAATTACAGAACGATTGGGATATGCCACAAAAAAAAAAAAACAAAAGAAAAAAAAAGTCCTAAACTTTTCTAAATTGTTATAATTAAGTCTTAAATTTTTAAATTTTTTATTTAAATTATATATTTTTAAATTTATTTTAAATTAATCAATTTTAAAATAAAAATAATTAAACTGTTTATAATTTATATTCGATCAATATATAATTTTTAAAAGTTTTAAATATTTTTTTCAAAAACATTCATATGAAATAAATTTTAAAATTATATAATTTAAATAAAAATATAAAAATTTAGAATTAATGTGCTTTTTTACATATAGTTCCATAACTATTCGTCATGTCCACGTGGGAAGAGTTTAGAGGGCGCTTCTAGTTTGGAAGGCGCTTCTATTGTTTGACCGTAGGAAGAAGCCCCTTCTAGAAATTCTACTTTTTGATGCGTTACAGACTTGCACGTTTGTTTTGAAATTCTAGAATTTTTCACTTTGTTTCATGTTTGCTTCTGCCTTTTCTTCTTCTTTGTGGTCGGTAACAGTCAGCGCTCTACAGTCTAGGCTGCGGCAGGACTTCTTACCCCTTATAGGGATTTGTTGCCCGTTCCTTCTACGCAAACAAAAACTTTTCCAGTAGGAAAACATGCAAGTGATTTGACAATGTCAATCGGACGGTGATCGTGTATTTGAAAACTATAAATGTGTAACAAACGACTTTAGAAATATTATCGTGATAATAAATTCAAAATATCTAGTAAAATATATAATTAACATTAATAATTATTAATATAAGTATACGCATAAAAAATATATATACAATATATGCACATTCGTAGAGAAATAGATAAAAATTATTGAATATAAAATATAATATTATCGTTAAATAAATATAAGAAGGTTGACTTCTTGATGTAAAAATTCGGCAATAATTTATTGTGTTTTTTTTTTTTTAATTAATGCAGATTCAAATTTTTTTAATAACATTTCTCTTTTATTTTAACAGTATGCTGGGGTCCACTAGTTGAACATCGGACATTCAAAAACCGAACACACTGGTTGAATAGAAAGATCCAACCTACAGCTTTCGACGCTAAACTACATTTAATTCTGTCCTTCGAGTGAGCCGAAAGGTTTTACAAATTCTCTGATTCCCGTGCTTTCTTGGTCATATAACGAAGGGACACGATACGAGGTTGAATGGTGAATGGTTTCTGGACAGCCCGTGGGTGAATTTATATTCTTTGGTGAGACCAAACCGGTCCGAGATATGATTTTGACGATTATTCACGTTGTTTGTTTTGATATCCACTCAGAATGATGGGTTTTATTTAACTTAAAACAATGGGCCACGCTGGTTTGCTGAACTGATCATAGCAGATTAGGAATGGTTTCTTTCGTTTTGCTTTTGTGTTCAGATGGACTAAGACATCAGAATATGCCAAAAAAAAAAAAAAATTTGAAAAGAATGATAATAAGTAAAATGTATTGGGCATAAGACAAATAATGATCTACATAATATTTAATTATATTTTATCAAATATTAGTTTATTAAATAAAATTATAAATAATTTAATAAATATTTTTAATGCTTGAATCTTATTAGTTAGAGAGAGAGAGATTGTAAAATTAGTTATAATTCTATTTATTTAACGATAAATACATAAATGAAGTATATAATGACAGCAAGATAAAAGATTATCATTTCAAAAGAGAAAATATAAAATAAATAAATTGAGTTTAATTGTGTCTCAGTTGTGTCCTCTAAGATATGATTGTGTTTTTTTTTTTGTTCTCTCAGATTATGAAAAGCGGAACTATACTTATTTTGAATAGAATGGCGGAAGAATGGCAATTGTTCATACTTAAAAAAAAAAAAAAAAAATACAAGATTGGAACATTCACTTGAGACAAGACGACGATCTTTCTGGACTTTCATTAAAAAATATAATGGAATTCTAACGAAAAGAATGCCTTTAAGAGCACAAAAAAGGTCGAGTACTCTTTTCAGAAAGAAAGTTTATGGCTTTCCATGAATCGCGTGAAATATCAAAGAATATCTAAGAAACCGAATTCAACTGTGAAAAACAAAAATTAAACCCAAAAATCCGATTATATGAAATTAAAAAGTAAAGTCAGATTGAAATTTTAGTTAAACAAATTAGAGTTACTTCGAATTGGTTGTGAAATTTAACATATAGTTGCAAAATACCTGAAAGAGTTTCCGCGCAAGGAAAGCTTGTCTTTTAGTTGTTTTGTCTGTCCTTTTGGGAAAAGGAGTGGGGCTGGGGTGCACTAAACTAAAAAGATAGAGGAGGAAAGTGGAAAATAAAAAAATTATTAGTTTGTTAGTTATATAATGAGATTTTTTTTATTCTAATAAATATAACAGTTATTTTTATAAAATTAGAATTTAAAATGTCAATGAAAGCACTAGAAGTATTTTTTTAAAAAAAAAACAATATTACAATAGAATCTCCAAATTGGTTTCGGAAACATTAAAAAATATGCTGGTGATGACTACTTTTTTTTAGAATATATGCGAGTGATGACATTGACAGCGTTAAGTTGTGCGTTTTCGTCTATCGCCTCTGTGGTCCCAAATGGCAATCGTTACGTGAGACCCCCCCCCCCCCAGGGCAAGCTCCGCTAGATATTCGCCGGCATCTACTCAGGACTCAAGTCAAAAAGAGAAAATAGTAATACCAAAAAAATCTGTTAAAATTTCGTCTTTTTTTTTTTTCTTTCTTTTCTCTGCATTTTTTTTTAAATAATTTTTCTATAATTTCAGAAAAATTTTTAAAAAATGCCATAAAAAGGATAAATTACGTCCCCCTGGTCGTCAATTTGGTTGGTTTGGCATCTTCCGTTGGCTGCATCGCCCACCATTTTGGTTTTTGTTTTCTTGTTATTTTTGTTTTTCCGCCTCATATAATAACGTCTCAGGAGACCGTCGCTTACAGCAGACACATCCAAAAGTCCAACACCAACTACCGCAAACCATCTCCTCCTGTCAGTCTTCTTTCTTTCTTATTGCCAACCAAAACGCCATCACCACCACCACCACCACCACCAACAGCTGCAGCAACAACAACAACAAGAAGAAGTGCAAAATGGATTCTGATTATGGCATTCCCAGAGAACTCTCCGATCTTCAGAAACTCCGATCACTTTACCATCCAGAGCTCCCTCCTTGTCTTCAGGTCTCCTCCTTCTTCTTGTTCTTATTCTTCCGACCAAACGTCATCTTTCTCCTTTATTTTTTTTTATTGAATTTTCGGATTGTGTTTAGATGTGGAAGCTCAATCTATGTGGCCTTCTGCTGATGTCTAGATAGATCTATTTACAGTTAGTTTCTTCTTCTTGGAAATTCTTCTCCTACTCGTCTTCTACTGATGATGGAAATGCCTTTTGTATTGTTGGAATCAGTGGCAACTTGGTTTTTGGATTTTTTTTTATTCTTTTTTTATTATTAAAATAATTGTATTTGTTTGTTGTTAGATTGTGATTTGTTTTCATCAGCAATATCTGTTGTGAAATGAGTTAGAAACATGCCATTTGTGCAGGGAACAACTGTGAGGGTAGAATTTGGTGACGCCAGCACAGCTGCAGACCCAGCGGATGCCCACACAATTGGCCGATACTTCCCCAACACTTATGGCCAACCTTTGGCTCACTTTCTCAGGGCTACTGCAAAAGTTCCCGATGCCCAGATCATAACAGAGCATCCTACTATTAGGTTTTGCGCTTTGCGACCCCTGTTGCTTTCCTTGCTTCCTTTTTATTTTTTATTTTTTATTTTCTTTCGGGTCTTTTTAACTAATTATGTAGTGTGCATTGCCGTCATATGATTTATGCGTCTGACTGTGATCAATATGCTATACCATCTGTCGACAGGGTAGGAGTAGTCTTTTGTGGAAGGCAATCTCCCGGAGGCCATAATGTCATCTGGGGCCTTCACAACGCTCTTAAAACCCACAACCCCAAAAACATTACTCGGATTTCTAGGTAAGAAGCAGTATTTCTGTCAGTTTTCATGTGCAATGCTTGTGTTGCATGAGCATAATGGCACAGGTGGACATGCAGATGATCACTTGTTCTCAAAGCATGTTTTTTTGGTGTCTTAAAGTAAAAAAATTCATGGGCGGGGTATTGAAATGACAAATCTTTATTGTAAAATGTGCCACATAATTTGGTAAGAAAAATCTTCAATAAAACTTTCGGTATCCTCAGCATTATTCATAGAAAAATATTTTGTTTGGTTTATATTAGTGAGATAGAATTTTAGGTGGGTGACGTTTTAAATTTCTAAATTATTGTAACTGCATATATATATATATATATTTTTTTTTTTTAAGTTTCCATACCGTGTCTGGCAGTTCCCAATTTCTTTCGGGCCTTTTTTTTTCGTGCCATGCCTTGTGGTATATGTTTCAGCGCTTCTTCATTTTTTGGAATGAAAGCCTTTGACCTTTTCTCCAATTTCTCTAAAGGGAATGGAACTTGCCTTCTAAGGTTTCTTCTATTTATGAAACAGGTGGCTCTGAAGGTTTATTCACACAGAAAACCCTTGAAATTACTGACGAGGTTCTGTCCACCTACAAAAATCAAGGTGCGTGGTAATATCTGATTATTTCTATTTTGGGATCTTCACTTTTGACATGGCCATGCAACTTGGCTATAACTCTTTCCTTTTTTTCCCTTAGGTGGTTATGATATGTTGGGACGGACGGCAGATCAGATAAGAACAACTGAGCAAGTTAATGCTGCACTAACTACTTGCAAAGATTTGAAATTGGATGGCCTTGTTATAATTGGAGGTAACAATGAATAGTTAAGAAGTGGTTGGCAGAGTACAAATCTCGGGCTTTGCACCAATTGCTAATTGTACATACTTGGCACTTTTGAAGGGGTTACTTCTAATACAGATGCTGCTCAACTTGCTGAAACATTTGCTGAGGCAAAAAGCCCAACAAAAGTACTTTCTGCATGCCTCTTGGACACGAACTAAATAAACAAGAACTGTGTGAAGTGCATTTTCATTTTTGCTGAATGCTTATTTTAACCATTATGTGTATTGCCACCCCTGGATAATTATGATGTTGTGTGCATGTGTTCTTGTCTTATATCATTCACTGAATGCTTTGTTCCAATTTCTTAGGTGGTTGGTGTTCCAGTTACTTTGAACGGTGATCTCAAGAATCAGTTTGTGGAAACTGATGTTGGCTTTGATACAATATGCAAGGTACTCTGCAGATGATATTGGCAATTGCACAGTTTCCTACCCAGATGGCTTGCGTGAAAAAGGGAAAATAGAAAGTTTTCCTATAGTTTTTCCTATAAAGCACAATAATCATTTGTTATGGATTACATGTTATGCATTGATTTCTGAGTGTCCCTTTAGATACTAGTCTTTGCAAACATTCACTAACACTAGAATATTAAGAAGCTGGAGTTTTGCTGAACTTTTCTCTTTTTTTGAACAACATGCTACAAGAGGAACCAAATTATGGATGGTTTACTGCTTTTATTTTTTGAGAATTTTTCAATTTTTAATTTGTTAACCAGTAGTGTGTGGTAGTTTTTGCTTTGATGGGAAGCTGTCCACTTGGGCTTACCATCAATAATCTACATTTTTATGTATAGTTGATTAACTTGGAGGAAGATGCTAAAATTTTCTGTTTTTCTTGTATAGATCAATTCTCAGCTCATCAGCAATGTCTGCACGGATGCTCTCTCAGCAGAAAAGGTAATTACTTCATTTACAAATGAATTGGTTAATCTATGCAGTCAATATGGGATTCATTTAAGGGCTTGTAATGGAGAGGTTACTTTGAGAAATTGTATATAGATGACCACTCTAAAGTTGCTATTTCTAAAATACCGGGACTTTTTTTTTTCCTCCCCTAACTCTTCAATTGATCGTTTTCAGTATTATTATTTTATCCGACTCATGGGCCGGAAAGCATCAAATGTTGCTCTGGAATGCGCACTCCAATCTCATCCAAACTTGGTTAGTCTTGCATGTTCTATCATTGTTTGGTATGTTGTTATGACACAAATGATGCTTTCACACATATATTTTCACTGTTGTATTAAATGCCTAAGGTGCTTTCCACAGGTGATCCTTGGTGAGGAGGTAGCTGCATCAAAGTTCACTTTATTTGACCTGACAAAACAAATTTGTGATGCTGTCCAAGCCAGAGCACAGCAAGGTCTTAAGAAATTTAACTTGCTTTACATCATGTCTGATATTTTACTCAGTCAGTAAAAAGCAACACGTCTTTCTACCAAGTTAATGCAGAATAACCTCCCCCAACCATGAAAAAAAATAATAATAATAAAATCAAGGTAGTTTGGTTGACAGCTGGTAGATCAAATCAAGGTAGCTTGGCTAATAACTGGCAGAGCCTAGATTGAACATCAACATGCAGTTTAATATGGTGTCAGTATACCATACTGCCTCGAACTACCTTTTAACGGCAAGCTTAGGTTGTTCTCTGCATCTCTGATGAGTGATGCATTGGTTTTAGTAATTTGCAGTAACAGTTGCATATTAATAATGAAGCTTTTCTCATGTTGTTTTTGGCTATCTGACTGGAATATAATTGTGCCAGATAAGAACCATGGTGTCATCCTATTGCCAGAAGGGCTCATAGAAAGCATTCCAGAGGTCTATGCTCTTTTGAAGGTAACTCCTTGTGTTATGTTCTTAAACCACAGTAGACTTGCACTTTTCTGTGAGGGCTTTTGTTTACTGCAAAAGGGAAGTTATCAAATTCTATTTTACTCTCAGGAAATACATGGCTTGCTCAAGCAAGGTGTTAACCCTGAGAAAATCTCTCTTCAACTTTCACCTTGGGCATCTGCTTTGTTCGAATTTTTACCACCCTTCATCAGGAAAGAGGTTTGAATTTCACTCTAACTTCTCCTTGAAAGAAGTAAGTCATTGCAAGGCGCAAGAGTTTGACTGTCTTAACTTTCAATCTTGAATACACAGCTGCTCCTTTACCCTGAATCGGATGACTCAGCACAGTTATCACAGGTATGATGCATGGAATGTCTGTGAAAAGTAATTGTCTGGCCTACAGATTGTAATTTGTGCTTGCCCTTTGTTTCTCCAGATTGAGACAGAGAAACTTCTAGCACATCTTGTGGAGACAGAAATGAATACCCGCCTGGTATGCTATTTATATTACCCAATTTTGTCCTCATTTTGTGAAAGTACCCTTGGATGATTACCAGATACTAAATGATTTTTGGGGAATGAAATCCTGGGACGAGACTATGATTTTTTGGTAGTTACTTGCCACTGCACAAGGGGCCATTTTCCTAAGATTTTGTTCTTTTTGCCAATAAAGTTGCCAGTTTACTTTTTCTTTTATGCTTCAAGGTCTGAAGCAATTTAAAAGCTTAGTCAACACAAGTGATTGGGCTTTTGCTCCCTTGAATACATTGTTCATCCTGACTGTATCGGGGCAATGTGTGCCAATGTTTGCTCTCATGCTGTTCTCTTATATTGGTGTGTTTCCAACATAATGTTGTTCTGTTGTTGACAGTATGTGTCACAATATTTAACATGTTTCTATATTCCATTGCTTTGCAAGCATTGGTTATTATAAGATTTGCTAACAATCATTCTTCATTAAGTTATAGTCTCTCATGTTTCATGTGTTTTTTTTTTTTTTTTTTTTTTTGACCAGAAAGCAGGCATATACAAAGGGAAAAAGTTCAATGCCATTTGCCATTTTTTTGGCTATCAGGCTAGGGGATCCGTACCATCAAAATTCGATTGTGACTATGCCTATGTATGTTATCAAAGGAAGAATTTATTTCTATTTCTGACCATTTAAGTATGGATACATATTGCTTGCTTAATATGGGACCACATTTCTGCAGGTCCTTGGCCACATCTGCTACCATATTCTTGCAGCTGATTTGAATGGTTACATGGCTACTGTTACTAATCTGAAGCACCCTGTGAACAAGTGGCGGTGCGGTGCTGCTCCCATCACAGTTGGGTTTATTTTTGTCTCCCTCATCTACTTTCAAATAAAATTTTCCCCCATAATACTTGTGAATGCTTGCTGTCACACGGGACATTGATCTGTCTACACTTGTTTTCCGTGAATATAGGCAATGATGACAGTGAAACGATGGGCTCAAAGTCCAGGTGCCTCTTCAATTGGAAAACCTGCAATTCATCCAGCTACTGTGGATTTGAAAGGCAAAGCATATGAGTATGTCCCTTTCCTTTTTTATAATTCACCAAGTACTTGCTATTCGGTTGATGCAATATGCAATCTGAGGAAGGTTAGATCACCCAAAATTTGGAGCAAAAAATCCTTTGCTCCCATGCGAACAAAACTTTGTGAGTACTTCATTTTCTCCATGGCTATGATTGTAGGCTGCTAAGACACAAGGCCACAAATTTTTTGATGGATGATCACTATAGAAATCCTGGGCCCCTTCAATTTGATGGCCCTGGTGCTGATGCTAAGCCTATAAGCCTTTGTGTTGAAGACCAGGATTACATGGGACGAATTAAGAAACTGCAGGAATACCTCGACAAGGTGCTCACATCTTTGTTTTCCCTTAGTTATTTCTTCCTTATTTATTTACATTGTGATGATATTAAGTCAGATCACATTGAGTTCAGAATTTTTTTGGCTGTTTTGACCGAGTGATCCACATGTCATGATTGAACATTGGTATTGCTTTGAGATTAACTGTTTACCCAAAGTTTGCATAAAAGTAAAAGAGAGAAAAGAAAAACAAAAAAGAAGCTTGTATGAGGATACATTTTTGTTTATTTCTTTGTCTTCTCAAAATTTTCTTCATGCATCTATTAAGATTGGTAATCTGATTCTGTGAGAAAAGGAGAAGAGGGGTGGGTTGGGGACTTCAATATAAGACTAAATAAGCCAAGTAGACAACGGAAAACAGGCTGACTGCGGGAATTCTTCTACAATCTGTAGACTTGCTGCATTCAATATTTATCTGTTTCATCGATGATTTTTTCCTCCAAAATTTCAGATAAGAGCCATTGTGAAACCTGGTTGCTCCCGGGATGTTCTGAAAGCTGCCTTGAGCATCATGGCATCCGTGACAGATGTTCTCTCCGTGATGTCTTCAAATCCCCCCAAAAGTGAGAATGCAGATCTTTAAATTTCTTTTCCTCAGTCATCTCGGTGCCGCGTTGTGGTTTGAGAATTACATACTCTTCTGGATCAGTGCCTTGTTTTTCATTATTTATGTCCAAGTCCTTGAAGTTTTAGGTACATTACATATCAGTTTTGGTTGATCCTAATAGTCCAAGGTTGCTTCACAATCTGTTTTTCTCCAACTTTCAACTCAGGATGCTAATAAAAAAGAAAAATTGTTTATGCTAGTAAACTTGCTTCCAGTTTCGAGCAACTCCCTTTCTCTTTTCTCTCGTGACGACCAAATTCACAAGCTTTTTCAGAGGGCTAATAAAAATGAATTTTGGAGTGTGGCATGCTGAGTTCTGCGGAAATCCAAAAAAAAAAAAGGCATTGCTGTTCAAGGTTAAAACATATGAGTGGACTCTCCCTGATTTCTTCACAAGGACTTACATGAGATACATTAAAACTGGTTCGAATGCCATGGAGGCTACCTTATGCTTTCTCTGTAGTAGGCATAGCGCCTCCACTGTTTTAGCTGGAAACAATTTACGCCTGCAACCATGACGATCACGGTTGTCTGAAAATGATGCATCACAAAACACAATCTCTGAACTCAGTACAATTTTCATCCGTTCATACAAGACAAACTTGTGACGATGTGGGTGAATGCCACGTGCCCAGCAAGCTGGATCAAATGTATTGTTGTTTAGTTTACGAAAGAGACTTCTGGAGACTTTTGTCTCTCTCCAGGACACTTCCCAAGCTTTTGGTTGAAGTCAAGTATGCATCATTAGATTTGCCTCAGAATCCATATAAAAGCATCAAACATCAAACACAGAAAGAATCTCTGATCACAAAGTCAGATATTCTCCACAATAATTACTAAGCTTTGGAAGGAGACAGGCAAGCATCACCAGCTTTGTTCGGGACTCAAACTGCTTTGGATCCATCTGCATCAAAGCATGGAAGACAAAACCAAAAACAAAGATAAAATGTTTTTATTTAGAGTACAAAAAAAAAAAAAAAAAAAAATCTCTACTTCTTCTTACAGTTAAAATAAAACATCAGTTTTTCTATCTCCGCCTTTCCTACAAATTCTTTACATTAACATCATGATCCTCGTGTATCTTTTCCTTGATTCATGTATGCTTGGTGATGCTTTGTTCAGGTTGGTGCACTTGAAATTACATGCCTGGCGTTGCGAAAACGAAGCCCCACGAGTCCAAATGACATTTCTAAAACATTTTTTTTTTTTTAAGTTCCCTAAAATATCAAATACTTGAGTTATAAACTATCATAAACTCATTTGAATGAGTCCATATTTTGAATAATTACATTTAATACACACATGATTACCTTATTTAGCCCAGTAAATGGTTGTGGTTGTTGGCTTGTTCGGTTGGTTTAGGTATGTATACGTATGATTTTTGTTTTATTAATTATTTTATTATTTTTTTTTATTTTTTATTTTTTTATTTTTGTGTCGCCGAGTAATGAGCACATAATTTATTATGGAAGCAACGGGCACCAAATAATATGGAACCCAGAAAAAGAAACTGAAAAAAAAAAAAAAAAAAACGATATAGAATTAAAAGTTCAGAATCTGCCATTGCAACTCAAGTGGACAGCAGAACCAGAACTAACTAGAAGAAGAGTCAGCGGCGATGAACCTCGTTTCCGCCGGCGGCCACTGCTTGGCATCATGGCCTTTTGCGGGTTCAGAGTTGAGGAAAAGAGTTCGACCGAGAGCGAAGGTTCGAGCGGCTCTTGTGGAAGCTAGACCGAGAGCAGTGACGGCATTGAGAGAGAGGAATTTAGGAGGAGGAGGCGGGGATCGAACCGAAGATCTTCAGGCGGAGGTAAGGGCCATGGTACGCGCTGCAAATGCATCCACGTACAGCCCCGAACTTCTTGCTGCTACTTACGGCCCTAGGCCCGTCAAGGTTTCTACTTCTTCTTCTTCTTGTAATTGCCTCTGTTGTCTTTTTTTTTTTTAAAAAAAAAAACTATTTTGTTGTCAATTGGCTTGACAAACAAAAAGACGCCTCTCTGAGTTTGAGTTGTTGTTGCTGTTGTCGTTCAGGTACTGCGTAGGACTGTTGAAATTTTGATTGCCCTAGGTTCATTTGGCTTGAAACTATTGCTTGACCAAAGGAGAGGGGTGTTCGATCTTAACAAGAGAAAGCGAGCTGCTGAGCTCAGGGCAATTTTCACCCGACTCGGCCCTACTTTCGTCAAATTGGGTCAGGGCTTGTCTACGAGGCCCGACATCTGTCCTCCCGAGTATCTTGATGAGCTTTCCGAGCTTCAGGTACTGATAGTACCATGCTGTTTAGGGGTCGAGTGAGTCTATGATCAAAGCTCTCAGGTTCAAGTCAGCTATCAAAAGTTCTAGCGCAACTAAGTTAGTCTGTGTGTACTGCAATTTATGTTGCCGGACTTGCTGAACAAATCAGTCTCCAATTCTGTCGTCATGATTTTATTGATTCAGTTATTGTTGGTTCACAAGTCTAAATGCTAAGATAAATTTTCTCCATCATGTGCAATCAAACAGGATTCATTGCCCACGTTCCCCGATGCAGAAGCATTCTCATGTATTGAGAGAGAGTTAGGTTTACCACTTGACTCCATTTTTTCATCCATATCTCAATCTCCAATTGCAGCAGCCAGTTTAGGCCAAGTGTACAAAGCTGAACTCAAATATTCTGGACAGATTGTTGCTGTCAAGGTGCAACGGCCTAGTATTGAAGAAGCTATAGGACTTGACTTTTACTTGATAAGAGGCTTAGGAGGGTTAATAAATGATTATGTCGACTTTATCACCACTGATGTTGTTGCTCTTATTGATGAGTTTGCCAGCAGAGTTTATCAAGAGCTAAACTACGTGCAGGTCATTTTTCTGGGCAGTCATTCATTTTTTTCCTTGCCATGTTCAACATACTTGCATGAAATCTTTCTGAGTTGTTATAAAATTGACAAACTGAGCTTGACCCTACTAGCTTTTGTCATTTCATTCTGGATCTTTTGCTAAGTACTAAATTTCATTCTGCTTTCAAAAACAAGAAGGATAAAGCTTCAATAAATACTAATTATATATAAAAAAAAGGCTTAAATAATTACTCTTTTTAGGATTCTTTTGGGGTTGAATCTTAATTTTGACAGGGTCTTACAGGAGGGACAAAATGCTAGGAGGTTCAGAAAGCTCTATGCTGACAAGCAAAATATCCTTGTTCCAGATATCTTCTGGGAGTATACCAGTGGAAAAGTTTTGACAATGGAATGGGTTGATGGAGTCAAGTTAAATGAACAAGATGCTATTGAGAAGCAAGGGCTGAAGGTTCTGGATCTAGTTAACTTGGGAATACAGTGCAGCCTCAGGCAATTGCTTGAATATGGGTATTTCCATGCAGACCCTCATCCTGGTAATCTCTTAGCGACACCTGAGGGGAAGCTTGCTTTTCTTGATTTTGGGATGATGAGTGAGACACCAGAAGAAGCAAGACTGGCAATAATTGGACATGTTGTTCATATGGTGAATCGAGATTATGGAGCTATGGCTCGCGATTATTATGCTCTAAATTTTCTATCTAGTGATGTAGATGTGTCTCCAATTGTGCCAGCACTACAGAACTTTTTTGATGATGCACTCAATTACACTGTAAGCGAGTTAAATTTCAAAACTCTAGTGGATGGTCTGGGTGTTGTTTTCTATCAATACCCATTTAATGGTGAGTCTGTGGTGGTTTTATTTAGACACATGCTTCCATGCAAATATTGTTCATAATTTGTTGCCTACATAACTAAACTTGTTCAGATTGATCACAAGCTAGTGAACATGATACTGTCTGATGACTTGTGTGTAAATCTTTTGCAGTACCAGCATATTATGCATTGATTTTGAGATCACTTACTGTTCTTGAGGGCTTAGCCCTCAATGCTGATCCTAATTTCAAGGTGCTGGCTGCTTCATATCCGTATTTTGCTAAGAGGCTTCTCACTGATCCAAATCCATATCTGAGAGATGCTCTTATTGAGTTGCTTTTTAAAGATGGGAGGTTCAGGTATTTAGTTGATATTACTTACATCAATCTTTTACATTTAAACTTGCCACGGACCCTCTTTAATGTCATGGTCATATGAGGTTTTAATAATTTTAGCTTGATGCAGATGGAATAGACTTGAAAATCTACTTGTCCAGGGGATAAAGGATAGAGATTTCTCTACAAAAGATGTTTTACAGCCTGTTTTGAAGTTATTATTGGGCCCAGATGGGGAAGAGCTTCGCACTTTAGTTGTTAAAGAGGCCGTCCGCGTCACTGAATCTGTTGTTCTAGGTTCATTTGTCGATGGTTATAATTCGATGCCCACGATTATGAAGACTTTTATCTTTAATGGCAATGCAGCTGGACCTCTTGCAGTGAGTGATACTGAAATAGGAAGCATGATGGAGCTTCGGAGCCAAGTTTTTCGAATATGGGGGCTGCTTCGGTCTTCCCAAGATTTTGATCCAGCCCTTCTACAACCTATATTGCAGGTACGGTTTGTGGAAATACAATTGAACCGCTGTTACATAAGATGCTAATATGTTTATAGCTTAACTTTACACATCTGCATAATGAAAGACTTTTAAGGGCCATTATGAAGCACCTCATGAAAGTGGCATTACAGCCTTCATGTTTGAGTTTGTATGACCGGCCACTTCATGTGAATTACGGTAAAGTGTAGGACTATTATGCTGAGGGTCTCCTGCATCTGAAAATTTGAGTACAGAATTATCCTAAGCCAATCAGCTCAACCCCAAATAATAAATAAGGTAAAAGAAAAATAAAAATGGATTGAATTTCCAAATTTTTGTGATGGATTGCTGAAATGTTAACCCTCTGCTGGAAGCTCACAGCAGACTGATTGTTTTTGGAATCAAATTTTTTAACATATTCTCAACTGGGGAGAGAATCAAAGGAGTATGTTGCCTTTTGATTTAGAAGTGAAAAATGTTGATGTAGCTATTGGTTAAGAGTAGAGAGAATAAGTTATGCTTGTACCTCTGTTGTCCATTTTTGTGCTTGTGCAAATCAGAGCCTACCTTGTGTCTTCATGGTTGTCAATGTCTTCTACATGGGGACCCACCATTTCCTTGTTCATTGACACTGGTGATGGACCCTTACCCTCATAACACATGCTGCTGTTTTAGGTGGCTGTTTAGATGGTTTTCTGGCAGCATTAATAATTAATTTTTTGTAGACTATATATTTATATTTACATCACTTCATGGTCAGAAAACTCTATTTTATAATGGCTATGAGTTGGGAAAAGTATGCACTTATGTGTCTTTGCATGATAAGAATTGAAAGTAGTATGAGCTCAGCTTGTGGATTTTAGGTGTGTGGGTTCCTGTTAAGAAGCTAACATGTCGAGCAGTGGCTGTGGTACCATGTTCAAAACAGTTCCCTCACTCTTCTCATTCAGGTTGTAGGGTGTATATGTACTAAGCTGCATAAGGAAAGTAGCCCTTCTTCAGCTTAAATGTCTTGCACCTTGTATCACTTCGTAAAGAATGATAATTTAGAAAAAGTAAGTGGAGCGAAATGATCTGTATAACCAATGCCAATACATTTTGTGGAGAGGCTATAGAGTTGAGATTTCTATTTACAACTGAGAATGGAAATTGTCACTGCCAAGGAATTTAATAACGGGTTTAGGCCTGTGATTTAAGAAGATGAATAATATAGAGACATGCTAGGAAAAAATTTAGTTTGAAGTGCAATCATTGGCTTTCAGGATATTGTTGACTAGGAAGAGTGTTGTTCGAATCTTATCATGTGCAATTAAGTAGGGGAGTGAAAGGAGGCAAATTTATTAATTTTCATGGAACCAAAAAATTCCATTTGAATTGAATCAAGGAATTCGCACCCAACCAGAACTACCATGACATCTTGTGTTTGATGCTTGCTTAACTTAAAGCTAACTGCTGAAATGTTCTTGTTCAGGTCCTTCAACAGCCTGAGGCACGCATTCTAGGGGGGAAAGTTATTGGTGGGATCACACAACGTTTTGCAGCCCGATTGTTGCAACAGGTTCTCAGATCTCCAACATCAGTTTCTGGTTTGCCTTCATGAGCATCATTGCCAACGAGTGTAACCTAAAAATCCTAGAGACAAACAGGTGGGGGATTAAAGAAAGTAGAGAAATAGAGAAAGTCATTCAACGTACCATTCTTTGCCTTAACCCAACATTCAATACTCCAGTCTAATATAAACCATCAGAATGTGGACTCTGGTTGAGACATTGATAAAGACATTCCTGCAACTTAAATTCATTTGAGGGAACACTTACACATATGTAGGAACGAATGCGATCAATGATGTTATCTTTTGTACATACCGTGTGAAAGAATTTGCACGCGGTTCCCCTCTTAGCTGAATACTCGATGGATTTGTCCATTAAAACTCATGAGATAGGAATGTGACTCGATTCCTGGCGAAGATGAGTCCTGGCATGATGTGAGAGCTACTAATCTTAGCATGGTGTATTGATGCAGGTCTTTTCTTTTCTTTTCTTTTCTTTTTTACAATTCTTTTTTAAATATTGTAGAGATATAAAAATTTAAATGTAAATATATAAATTTTATGGATAAAAAATTTCATATTAAAAGTGAGAGAAAAGTCGAATAATATACAAATGAAAAATCATAATAATAACATAGAATTTTTATTTATGTAAAAAAACACTCTGCCAAGAAAGGGAGGACACGGGTTTTCCTAAAGAAAATGTTAGGAGGCTGCAACCCTGACACAGGGGATCCATGGCTCTGTCACACTTCGGGGAGCCCTCTAAAATAAAAGGGGCCGTGGCTCTCCTGTGTCGAGGACTGCGATTCCTTAATGCTGCTCGTTTCCTATTAACGATGTATTAATCCCACTGATTTTAACTCCAGATAATGAGACATGCCGCCTCCAATCAAAGCCCAGATCAAAAGGAATCCGAGAAGAAGAAAACAAGAATATGAGGCTTTTTTATTTTTTTCTAATAAATGATTTGATGCTTACCTCTTCCTCTTAGATTAGTTGTGAGATGTTGATTTCTGTTGGAGCTCTTTACTGTGGATGAGAATTAATCCTTATAATTTATCTTAATAAAAACTTTATAAATACCATTTCGGCTTGGAATATATTTGGTCAAAGATGGACACGTCATTCAACTTATTTGTGCGGTTGTAAATGGTAGTTGACGCTGACACTCATCTGTAGTGCACGTCAGAAATATTTATTTAATGTAAAACAGCATCACAGATTAAATCAGAGATTTCATTTGACAGCTATTATGATGTACGAATAGAAATGATATTTTAATCGGATTCTAATATTGAAAAAAAATATATTCTTATTGGTTAATATATATATATATATATATATATATATATATATATTTTTAATTTTTTAATTAGGGATTTGTTCGTTGTGGATACCAATCCCCCGCAAGTACTCAAGCATGCAACTTGAGATTGGCGTGGTGAGTTACCGCCGCTGTACATAAAGCTTTGGGTCGCTTTCATATGTCTTTGGTAAACCATTGAAACAGGACTTGGCCCCGACACCATCGTGCTGAGGCTACATTATTCCCAAGAGAGTAGATAAAGCTGCAGTGCGATCAAACCAGACACCCATCAGTCGACATGTGTGAGTTTTTTAATTTTTCTTTTTCAAAAATCTTAATTCGTATATTTTTTATTAATTGTATATATATATATATATAATTTGAGTGGAGTGGCCGCCGCGCTCAGTACCCATGCTATTTACCGTTACAAATTATCGGGAGCTACAGAATTTTAATTTTAAAAATTTGAAATAAGAAACTCCCAAAAACAGAGAAACGCACGCACGAAAGGAAGCCCTCCAAATCTAAATCCCAAATCTGTCCCCGCCACCGCACCGGGAGTCACCATGGCCAACGCTCCAAACCCTAGCGGCGCCGCCAAAGCAGCACAGCCACAGCCACAACCACAGCCCGCAGCCATCTCTTTCCCCATACACAATACATCAGCTATGCCAAAGTCAAAGCTCAAATTCTTCGATCCCATACCCAGTTGCCTCATCTGGTCGAGGCTTCAATTCCAGGCCTGTCCACCGCGGCGGCGGCGGCGGCGTTGCCTTGTCTAGCAGTAATAATAGTAATAATAGCCTAGCACCTTCTCCCTGTTACTCCTACCGGCCTGTCGCCGCTGCCTCTGCTGTTACCGCCGTCGCCACCACCGCCACCATTGATTCTCATATGCATCCCCATCTTCTTACCGCTTCTTACTTGGCGAGGCAGCATCCATCTCAACATTATCCTCCTCTCCTGCCTTCGGCTCCTAACCCTATTAAGGGATTCCCTGTTACTACCCAACCCTTATACAAGGTTTTCCTCTTTCTTCTTCGATTTTTTTTTTTTCAAATATTTTCTCCCATTGAATATCTCCGTTGGTTTTTACTATTTTTCACAATTAGTTTTGTTTTTCTTGGATAAATTGATACTATTTTCACTGATTTCATTGTTAAATTGTTGCTTGTAAAATCTTGAACGATGTATCATTAAAAAAAGAAAAAAAAAAAAAAAACCTTGGCCAATGTCTAGTCTGTAATTGTCTCATAAATTGTCTTTGTGATTGTGTCCGAATACCTCTGGTTGTTTCTGAGTATTTCAATGGATAGCGAATCGATAACGGCACTTGATAATCGTTTCTACTTTGCTTATGTTATCAGCATGGATCTTAATATGAGTGTTGCTGCATGATCTACATGTTATAACTCATTGCTTAAGATAAGTTTTGATTGCCTTCTTGATTAGGTTACTCCATCTCCAGCTTCTGATTCTAATGGCTATAAGAGGTAATCTGATATATATAGAGTTGTCCAATTGAATTGTGTGTGTTACCTTTTTTCCCATAGATGCCTCATATGTGCACGTGCTCAACTTTTGTATTCATTTAACTTTTCTCTTTGTTTGCAGAAGTAGAGATGACACACTTGTTGTGGTTAGAGATAGAAAAGTGAGAGACCTTTCTTCTTGCCTTCGTTCTTCTACTTTATCTTTTTTTCAGCTTCTATACGTGTTTGGTGTGATTCATTAATAGATGCATAAGGAGTCAGCTATTGCAAATACATTCATATATAGTTTAAGGGGTCATTTTTATTTCCAACCATAAGTTGGGAACTTGGACCCATGGTTATGGTTTTTTTTTTTTTTTTTTCTTTTCAGTGTTAATTATTGATGCTTTATGAACTTGTAGGTAAAAATATCAGATGGGGCTACTCTTTATGCACTCTGTCGGTCATGGCTGAGGAATGGATTTCCAGAGGATACTCAGGTACATTCTGTAATCAACTGGAATAACTTATAATGTTTTGGAAACCTGCTAGTTTCTTCAATCATCGTTTCTGATGGACATTTGTCTGCTTTTCAGTACAGTGAAAATGCTGATGAGACTATTACATGTTTTGTTTTCCACTAGGATTGATTGAAGCACTTTCATTTTTTCCTCTCACTTGTACATCTTGTTTGCTAGTATGCTTCAGAAGGCAGACAGAGACACTTCTGCACAAGACTAGATATTCTTCCGTTTCTATGCCTAGTCTGAAGCAATTTGAAGTTTGTCCTCTTGAATCTCAATGCCAAATAAGACTCAGGATTTTATTTTTATGCTTTGACTCATAAGGATAATTCTGTGTGGCATTACTTACCTGCTTTCTGAGAGCAATTCTAGCTGTATATCAGCTAAGCTTTCTGTAGTTCTTTAAACTGCTTGAGAGTATGGTAAGATCAACCTTGTGAGCTTCTCTCTAGCATTTCATGCTTTTTTTTTCTTTTCAATTTTTATGCATGCTGGCAGCCACAGCATGGGGAGGCTGTAAGGTCCCTTCCAAGGCCTCTGCCAATACCAGCAGTGGACAATCACTCAGCAAAGGAGGAAGGTGAAGAAGAAGAAGAAAAAGAATCAATGGAAGAAGATGAGGTTATTTGCCAGTTCTTCGTCTGATCCATAATCAAATTAGCAATCCTTTCTCTTATCCATAGTCTGTCTCATTAGCAGTCTTTCTACATTTAGCCTCTCTTATTAGCAGTCTTTTAACATTCTATGGGAGGTTTTATTTATCAAGCTGGACCTTACAAGATTTTTTTTATTGGCTAATTCCTTCAGTGAGCATTCAACCAGTGTGGGACTTGCAAGTTGAATTGACTTTTGAGCATCTTCCTGCAGTGATAATATGCAAATATTCATACAATTACTTTTTCCTTTTGCTTTTTCCTGTTTTCAGGATGAGGAATCTGTTGAAGATCTATCAACAAAAGATCTCTTAAAAAGGCACATCGAGCATGCCAAAAGGGTCCGAGCACAGTGAGTTTTGACTTAATATACTGGTTCTAAGGTTTCCTTGTGTATATATCTTTGTGAGGGATGAGATCATTCCAGTGGTTTTTGCGTCAATGTTAGCTTCAAAATTTTTGCTGTTCTTTGACTACTCAAGCTGAAAGCATTAATTATTTTGTTGGAACTGTTGAAGAAAATTTGAAACTTCAGCTCACACGCAGCTATGAGGTTAGATTTCAACTGTTCAAGAAAATGTCTTGACTTTTAGGAGCTATGAAATGTCTAGGCTTCTGTTCTCTGCAATTGATGCAAATTTACCTTCTAATGGTGATGTCATATGTAAAGAAGGATGCCATTGCTTGTTTGGTTATCCTATACAGTCCAGAGAATTGGGATGCCTTACGGTTGAGAAGTTTTTCTCTTTCTGCCTGTTATGTCAGATGACAAACTTCAATTCCTATCCTGTTTGAAACTTTGTAGGTTAAGGGAAGAACGGTTGAAGCGAATTGCTAGATACAAAACAAGACTTGCTCTTCTCCTTCCCATGCAGACGGAACAGATCAGAAACGATGCTGCTGCTGGGAACTGACATGAAGCCAAAGAAAGGTAATTGATAGCAAGGCACTCGCTGGTGAATCAGTGAAATGTATTGGTTCTCTTTTAAGAGGAGGGGAAAACTGCTCGATATCAATAGCAGAGCTGGTGGGGCAAAAAGCAGGTTGAAGACGATAGCAAAGTTATCTGGCCGTGTGGCTACAGACGAGCTACCAGATGATGTTATTCTGGGTTGTCCTGGAAACAATCTAGAAATATTTCATCATTTCTAGACACCACTGAAAAAAGCCTTAATGTTATCTTTCATTGTATATAGTTGAGTGATATTCTATTAATATCATGATCCTATCCACGATTTTACACTGTTCATTGTTGGGAAAATATGACCTATGACCTATGATGTTAATGATGCGAAGTCAAATTTAACAATGTGTTCTATTTAATTGACGTTGACTGTGGCTTGAACCTAACTCAGCACCTTCAATTTTGAAGATAATTTTAGCATCATTAACCTAAATCTCATTGATTCAATTTTAGCAATTATGATATCAATAATTCGTCGTGGTGGATCCGTTTTTACATTTCAAGCGAATCTCATGGTTGGCGGATTCTTTCTATTCTGTGGTTGGACCATACGAGACTCTAGCCCTCTCAGACCAGTCTGAAAGGCGGACTGGCGCTCTGACTAGCTGGGCCAATAGCTCATCGCTTAGAATAATAATAAAAAACATGTAAAAATTTGAATATCGAGTTTTTTTTTTTTTTGTCACTTTAAATTGATTAGTAATTAACCGTTTGACGTTAATATAGAAAGGTTGCAGGATTGGAGAACAACGTATTGCGTGCTCTCTGCTCCATTTGAATTCCACTTTAAGGTGGAATGTCTTTTTTTTTTTTTCATATTCAAAGGAATTTGATACTTTTAGATCACTTTTTTCAATTAAAAAAATATATTATAAATATGTCACTCATTTCATTATAAATTAAAATACATTATTATTTAATTTTTATAAAAATTATCATTTAAATATTATTAAATTTAAATAAACTCCACATCTTATATTTTTAAATTTCAAATAATTGTTAAAATCAACGTATTAGACTACCAATCACTTTCAACTCTGGTGGACAATACTCTGAACTCAACAATTTACCATCAAATCAAATATTTCTTTTTCAAAAAAGTAAAAGTACGCATTTTTAATTGAAACTATTATTATGGCTACAACGTTGGGCGCCCCACAACTCTATTAATCTCTGTTTGTGCCTCTTCTGTGCGTGGGTGCTTCTCTCAGGAAGTTGCAACATTGTGTCAATCAAAGTCAGCTGAGCTCTCTTTACTTCTCAAATCCACTCTAATGTTAACTAATTTAATGACATTCAATCTGTAATTTTGAAGTAAGCAAGAAGAAGAAGATCAGAAGATGATTTTTGTGGATGGCCTTCCATTTCCGTCTTCTACTTCCTCTCAGTCTCAGTCTCGGTCTCAATCTCAATCTCAGGTAGAAAGTTTCTGCTATTTTCAAATCGTTCCTTTTTCCACTTTTTTTTTTTTTGTAGATTTTATCTCATTTTTTATAAATTTTGCCATAATCAGTGAACAAAAATATTGATTACCTGCAAAGTTTGCTTTTTTTTTTTTTTTTAAAAAAAAAAAAAAAAGATTAATTCTTTCGTTTGAATTTCTGTATAAATTGTGTCTTTTGGCGACGAAATTGGGATAGGGAAGTGGGAGCCTGGTGGGGTCTCTGATGGAACACCCATCGCTGGTGGCCGCCTCACACACACTCAAGTCTATGAAAGAATGGAAGTGCCCCTTTCCCCGGGACCAGGACGAGGACGACGATTCATCAAAAACACATACACATAAACATCGAAGGTGGGTTTATGTCTTCCAAAGAGAATATGCTACGGTCGACCCTGCTCGTGTGGATGTACGCTTCTTTCTTTGATCCCTTCTTCATACCTCAATTTTCTTTTCTCTATTTTGATTATTTTCATCTTCTGGATTCATTTGTTTTCTAGACGATTCGACCAACTTTCCACATTAGGAATTGCTTTCATCTGTTATTGCATACCCTTAAGGGTTAAGGCTGGTATGATGGTTGAGGAGTACTTGTTCAAGTGCCTAAAACACCCCCTAATGCAATATTTCTAATCTATTTGTGCAAATTTTTTAGCTTCCTTCTTGGATAATGGTTGGTAATTCATGCACCCTTTTTCTTCACAAACTGTAGCATACACGCAATGCCTGAGGAAATGACAAAAAAAATGAACCCCTCGTACTAGATGCAACTAACCTCTTAATTTCTCTGGTGTGTCTATGATCGGCCAGCAGGGATGATGATGATGATTATGATAATTCAAATAATAATAATAATAATAATAATAATAATAAGAAAAGATTTGATTCTTTGTTATCTTTGATCTCTCTATCCTTACATGCACTTTTCATTTTTAGAGTTTTTAAGGCAGAAAAGTAGGTTGTGAGAAGTAACATCAGTAAAAATTCTTTTGGGACTCAAATAATGGACTTTCTTTTCTCATATTTTCAAGTTTTGGTCTTAGAGTTTGATAAGTCATCAAAAATTCACAATAGACGTCTTTTGATATTTTCATGGTGGCATCTTGTTTTGAAATTTGATTATCTACATGAGCACTTAAATTGCCCAACTATTTTTCCTTTTCAATTCTGTTATTTACTTGCTATCTTTGTTTTTTGCATGTAAAGTTAGTTGGCACTGATGAGGCAACAACATGTGTGGGTCTGGTTATCCGAAACCAGAGAACTGGAATGTAAGAAGATGTTTCGAAGATAGAATAATTACAAGTTTTATTAACTTTGATTGTCCCATCATGATTTTGCTGCGCAATTGCAGGATATCAGTTGCCCATATGGACGCTACCGAAATTGTTGATATTGGTCTTGCCCAGATGTTGTCGCTTGTTACTAGTTATGACTCTGATGCCAACTTGGATGTATCATTTCAAACTTTACCTCAAAGTTCTATTACCTTGTTCATGACTTTGATGATGTTCAAGTGCCCTAGCAGGGATTAATTGATCTGTCTACTGTAAAATGCAGGTTCACATAGTTGGTGGTTTTGAAGATGTCTCCCCTAAGGTCTGGTCCAAGAACATATACTCTATCATTAGTGTTTTAGAGATTTATTTGTGGCTGCAGAAGCTAATGGTTAAAGAAAAATGTTGAACTTTCTTTGCAGCATTTTAACGGGTCCTCTAGCTCTAAAGGGCATGGAAAATTGGATGGTTATTCTTTGCCATTGTGTACAAAAATAATTGAGACATTGAGGTGGAGACCGGAAAAGTTTCACATTCAAACACTTTCTGTTTTGCAGCATAACACCAAAAGGGATTCTCAAGGAAATGCTTACCCTATTCTGACTGGATTTGTGGTTAGAGCCAACTTTTGGCATTTCTTTTTCATCTTTTTATTGGCTGCATTAATATCATAATGGATGGTCTGAGTTATGCAAGGTGAATAATGACTTGCTAAAGAATGACTAAATACCATGGGGACCAGTTTCCTACAACTAGAGTAGTAGTTATTTATATGGAAAAGCCATCAAAGTGTATTATTTTGATGTATAGATGTAAAATTTATATAAAAATCATGATAATGCAAGCATCACACTATATAAATAATACAGAATCTGTCTTTGCTCCTTTTTAGGTTGAAACATCTTCTGGATCCCTCAAGCCAGCAAGCTTTGATAGAACTGCAAGATGCCCTGATGAGATTGTCAGGAGAATCCGTGTAACTGCATCTTATGAAGACTCGACTTGGAATGGCAGGTTGCTGGAGACATACGACACTGAAGCAGATTGTTTTGTGATTAGTCCATGCACTTGGTAGTGTTTCTTTACCTTTTTATTTCTGTTGTTTTTTGATTAAAGGACGTTATTGAATTCGTTTACGGACTAAGAGTAAGAAATTAGCTGTGTGCAGTGGCTCTACATCACAGTTAATGTAACAAAAAAAATAATTGATAATAATAATAATGAAGAAGCATACCATGGTGAACATGTGGATAATACTTTCCACCATTTTGGGCTTCGATGCAGGACTGAAAGGCAGCAATATATTGCTCAGACATTGCAGAATCTTTGCGATACAGAGATCCTGCTTGTATGTTCTACGTCACCATATGCTGAAGGCCCGGATTTTGTGGATAACTTAAGAAGGTAGAGAAGAGCCACCTTAATTAACTGCAATTAAATGTTGGGACAAGACCTGTTCCTTGATCTTATTCATTGTGAAAGATATAGCAACATGAGTGGTTTGTGTTGAGTGCATGTTAAGAGAGAATTACATTTGCATTGCATGGTTCAAGTAGGGGCAAAATGAGAACTGTAACTAGTTCCATAAAAGCATAAATTTATAAATAGTTTGATAAAAAGTATAAATTAATGTCATCAGGCAGTGGGAGTATTTGATAAAGTGCCCGGACTGGAAGGATAGCTTTCCTATGAAGCAACCGCGCATTTTTGAGAGGACTGCTGATGGAGGTTGGAAGAGACGGTTGGAGTCCTAGCCCTCCCTCTGCTGTAGGCTTGCCAATGCCTGCCATGGATTTGTTGCTCAAATTGAACTCACAATACAGAGATGATTCGACCCAAGTTTTTCCTTTCCTTTCCTCTCCTTTCGTCTGTTCCTCTTTGCTTGGTTTTTAATCAAGAAAGTGGCTTCAATTCGCCCTCTCCATTTGCATTGGGCCTAAACTCTTTATTTTTATTTTCATTTTTCTGATTTTTTTGGGTTTTCGTTTGTGTATATGTGTATGCCACGTTGTAACAATTTTACCAATGCACAATGTTCTCCAATCATAGTTTTTGCAGATTAAACATTCTTTTGCATCACTATACTTCTAAAAAAGAGAAATAATTATTACTTTTCTTTTCATACAGCCGAAGGAAGTTCTTTATGTTTTTTATTTTTTTGCTTTTTTTTGTTTTTGTTTTTTTTTTCTTATTTTTATATATTTGTGCCGACAATGTTACAAATCTTCATAACAATCATCTTCATTTTCTTGGACCATGCTTGTGGCTTGCTGATCTCTGAATAATTAGATAATTCAAGGATGACTCTATTGCAAAAGGGCTCTGCATTCAACGAAGGATCATAAAACCGAAAGAAAATTCCAAACATTTTGTCTTGCACAATCTCTCAAATGCGTTAAGGAAGTATAAAATAGCACGAAATTTGCTTGCCTTATGGATGGAAAGGGTTTCTTAGAAAAGATATTCCTACCAAAGTAAAGATTAATCCAAATGAATGAAGAAATGGTAAAAAAAAAAAAAAAAAAACAAAAAAGATTCAACGCCCTTTCGAATAAGGTCTTGTCTAAATTACCCCGTGATCTATAAGAAGAATAGCAAACTCAAACTCTTTAACTGTTACAAAAATATTCAAGGCACAATCAAAGCTATGAATGCAATTAATTCAGGTGGAAGTTTAACTTAGATTTATCTCATCTATTATCCATTACGATATTACATGTTTAGGGTGAATGAAACTAGTAAAATTCATAACATTCTCTACACATGGTTCAATGTACAGGTCAAGCCGAGCACTGAAAAATGACCTAATCATCCAATTACAACTATGACAATTTGTACGACATGTATGCACAAGATACAACCACATAAGAAAAATACTACTCTTGTAATCTTTAATCCATGAATTTAAAGGTGCAAAGGACATAAAAGATCTCCAGTCTATCAGTTTAGTGCAGAGAAGTCAAGACTGCTGTTAATAGTTGACCATGTAAAACAAGAACGAGGTAATATATTAATATAATTAATAAATTTGATAATTAAATGGGGAAGGAAACATGGGGTGATGAGCCATCTCTGGAAACACCAAAAAATTTGCTAATATTTTGCTGGCATTTTAGAAGCTCGCGGAGTTCAAAACCCTACTAGAAACCATCCATGAATTGTTACACTTATAACATAAATGAAAATGATAAAGCTTTAGGCAACCATGTTGAGCGTCATTTAGTAGTAACATTCTTTCCCAGGTTGGCAGATTAGATCTTTCGAATGCTTTTAAAAGTTGATATGAATACATATAATTTAAGAAAATAAAAATTCAGAAGACTTGGTGGGACAATCAAGTCGTGCGGATGGATATTACTCTTGGAATAGATTTGCCAATTTCTTGAGAAGATGAATATTGGGTACCAGACAATTTCCACTTTATTTTTTTTTTTCTCTTTTCTGCACTCTTTTTTCCTGTGTCAGTCCAATACCATTTTTAACGAATAAAAAAAAAATAAAGAACAATGTTTAAACAGATCTAATTTCAACAAAAGGAGTTCAAGTAATTCCAATGTACCAGAGGGGGCCGAAAAAAAGGAGTTCCTAGTCTGATGGAATGAAAAGCCGAAGGATGAGCCCAGTTGCCTAACCTAAAAAAGAGGAGCTCATTTTCTTGCAACCAAGAAGAAAATTTAAAATGCGCTTTTGTCCACGCTGAAACTCCATTTAAAAGAATGATAAGATAAGATTCACATTTAATTACATTGAAATATCCTCTACTAAGGATTGAATTCCAAAATATTTTCCTAATCACAACGATGGCAGTCCTCAATGAAATTACCACAAGGAAGCAAGAAGCCAGTTTGCAACAAGTAGGACCATATTTTACAGCAATTTCACAAAATTTCGGACCAAGCCAAAGTTACAATTTAATGTTACACATTATAAAGCAGAAAATTTCACAGCCAATGAAGAACGCCATAACCTGGTTGCAACGATTTCATCTCTACAGGGACTTCTCTTAACAACCCAAACCATAAATAATCATCCCATGTTGGAAGAAGCACATCATTGTAACACAAAATTTTCACAGAAAAGTAAGGTTAAGACAAGATTTGTCGCGTTAGCATCTCTCTCCTTACCTGTCTACTAAAGAATAATTCCATGAATTCCCTCCCTTCGCCCCCTAGCTACCATACAATCCAGAAGACAAGCCCTGCTGCATTAGTAGCACTGACCAATTCCCTCATTCCCTCCTCATCGCCGGCCCATAGTGGCGGCCCTAACCTGTTTCAAACCAAAATACCAGCATAAAGCACCAACAAATGGGGATAAAGTCAGATAAGCAAGCTCAAAATTTGACTAGTTCAACTATTCTATACCTACAGACACAAGCCAATCTTTATTTATATGCAAGCATCCAGATAAGAACATTATCTTGCACCTGCTATGTAAAGTGCAGTAAATGCCTATGTCCAGTAAAAATGGTACTTGATATCAGAAAACCCCAGGGAGAAGTGTGCAATTCCAAATTGGTTAGATCCAAAATCCAGAGAACTACTATGAGGCTCAAAAGTTATTATCTTTCCGAAGCAAATAATTATAGCCTGCTATGCAAAGCTCATATGAAATCAACAAATACTTGAACTGACACCACCCAATTTTAATATTGGCTGACATTACAAAAATAATCTCTGTGGGATGATATAAAAGGAATAATACATACCACCATATCCGTCGGAAATGTCAACAAGTTTTGCAATGGCATCAATAAGCGATTGTTCATGATCCTTCATAGTAAAAAATAGTTGCAAAATTATGTGAATTGCAAAGAAAGCAATAAAACTTGTTGAAGAAAAGTGAATGGACAAGAAGAAGCCTGCATAGTTTCTCAACTAACCTTCAGCACTATCTTGGCTTTATCAATCTCTAGAGGATCGGGATGATTAGTACCAAAAAGTCTTTCCACCTGTCCAAATATACCAAGGTATTATCTTTAAGAGAGGTTACAGTTAAACAATTTTTGATCTCAATCAACCTACTTTCAGTTACCTCCTTGATCAGTGTATCAGTGTGGAGAATCTGTATGAAATCTGGCACCTTCTTACCAATCCCGTTCTGTGTTGGAAACAAGTCTTTTCTTGGTCGACCCTTTGGGGCACCTTTTCCACCTCCCACAATTGGAACATTGCCCTGGCCTATGGATCTGTTTATCCCATGGCCTGATCCACTGTAGCCCAAACGATGATAGATTTCAGGATCTTCACCTTGCCACTGTATATCCTCTGGAGAGATCTGTGAGAGCAAAACCCAAAAGATGCCAAGTCTGAATTTTAGTAAACTGATGTTTTAAGAAGCTGAGAACAAAATTCCAAGTTACTGCAGCAATCAGAATAACAATACGAAGAGGTAAGTAGAAGAAGAAGTAACCCCACACAAAAGCTCACCAATGATTTTATCACAAGAGATCAAATTCTCAACAATTAATTCTCCTGAATAAATCTCACAAAGCCAATGACATGTATTTATAACCTTAAAACCAAGGCTTTTTTTCCACCTAGGATAAGACAACAAAACTAGATTACAAATTTTTTACTTAACAATTCTATTCTAATAAGGAAATTTCTTAATAGTGGGAGTAAAGTAAATAATAAGACCAACTAAAAATAGACCAGCTATGAATAACCTAACAATAGACCAAGGACACTTTCCAATATTTCATTATTCCTCCAATAATATATTCCATCATAAATTCTAGCTTTTTGACTTTTCAAGACTAAAATTGCAACACAAGAGCACAATCCAGGAGAGAACAAGAGAGGCGAAGAATTACTTGATTCCTCAAATGCTAACAGACAAAAGTGATTTACCTCCGAGAGATTTACCCATTCCCATGTCTCATTCGTGGTTCCAATATCATACACCAGAGCATGCCGTCCCTAACAGTGGATAGATTATGTTGGCATAATAACCACCCGAAAAGATATCTAGATATAATCAGTGGCCATATATACCTCAGCTGGGTTGTATTCAGTTATAACAGCTTCATAAAAGTTATTGTCATCAGGCCACCTGGTCCTGACTATCTTCCCAATTAGAGAGTCATATGATGTTCCTTCGATGGTAGCACCAGAAGATGGCCTATTTGCAATGTTACCCCTTCCAGATGGACCTAAGGAAGGGTAAGGAAGTGACTTCATTGATGAAGCACCAGGTAAATCCTGAGAAATCCAGAAAATAGAAACAATAATAAAGTGGGCATTAGAAATGCAGATTAAATTGCAACCTTTTCTGTCAATCCATTTGTCACATTATTTTTAACTCACTTTTTTTTGCTTCTTGCCCTTGGATCCCATAACAGATCCACGTTTAGGCACTGATGAAGATGGCTGGTGTGATGCAGAAACTGCTTGTTGGTGAAATGATGGAGATGGTCCACCAAAGGATTGAGAAGGCACTGATGAGGTTATCTTTTGCATCTTCCGAGATGCAGACACTGATGGACTGGGAGTTGGATCATGAACAGCTTGTCCAGCACTGGGCATGCCAGATTGATGCCTGCCTGCCTGTCTCCACTCCCTAATGTGATCACCAGTATAATGTCATTAAGATTTGCTAATAGCTCATAAAGAGCTATAACATATAAAACATTTTAAGAAAAAGAAAAAAACTCCATTTTGGAGTTTTATCAGACCTTATACTCCGTATTACATCATCAGCATTGACCTGACCAAGAAGCTCTCTATGCTCCTCATTAGATAATCTTAACTCCTTTCTCAATTCTGTTATCAAACTTTCCTTCTCCTGAAGAAAATACATTTCATATAGCAGTCATTTACAACTGATCAGACAAATTTAAAATGTTTAAATTCAAGAAGGATAATCATAAGGAGTACCCAAGTAATGGCATCAGCTTGAGCTTTAAAGGCTCTTAGAACAGTAATGTATGCCTCCTGCTCAAGTTGGTGAATTTGTTTCTCCATATCTGTCTCACCATACATCCTAGAATATGAGGTAGAACCTACAACTGGTCTTCCATTTCCTGCCATGTGGCCACCTAGACGTATTCTGTTTTGATGTGATGGGGGAAAGTCATCATCAGTTCCTGATCAATTGGAGGTAAAACAAGATCAAGAAGGCACATCAGATTGGACAGGCAGCACAAATACAGAATAGAATGGCTGGAATTGTATGCATGAGTAAAGGGATGTAATGATGTGATGTTACATCTGATGTCTCTGTCAGAAGGCAGCCGACAGTAATCCCATCTCTAACTAGGACAATGAGCTTATGGATCACCCGCTAACCACAAATGCAATGAAGAAAGTCTGCACAAAATGAAAAACCCCAAAATTTTAAGTTCTTCTTCTGATAAAAGAGCCTAGACCTTGCACTTCTTCGCTTTGCCTAGTTTACTAAAGCTCTAAATGGCTTCATAAGTTGCCATTTCACTATTAGGCTCTACTTTCAGCAGCTACATCACAAATTTCTTGATGAAGTAAATTGTCATAGTTTTCTTTTCCCTTCATCATGACTCTATACAAAGTAAAACTCAATTCTTCATCCACAAAACCATGACCAGCATGATCTGAAAACTTTATTGTATGAGACCAATGCATACGAAGATAAGCTTCTATGTGGAGTGAAGCTGACCAAACTGGTAAAAAAATCAGGTGAATGAAAATACAGGAAGTGGTTAAAGTTCAAAGTGTGCCAAATTGCAAAATTCCAAAAAGCAGTAGCAGTAAAATAAGTTGTCACTGATCATCACCAAGTAACTCAAATCAGAGTCTACAATCCCAGATCCTGAAACTAAAATTTGAATTTCACAAGCACTCCAAAATAGTCAGAACACTACTTCCCCGTCATCAAAAACCAATAATCGTTCAATAAGGAAAGCATAACCAGCGAAAAGGCACTTCCAGAGGTAAAGCAGCATACCGAAACAAATGGTTCATGCATCGCGAATATCTCAGAACTATGAACCTACAATTGCTCGAAAGCACGACCTCACGAATTCTCTCTCTCTTTTCATAATCAAACTGTACTGCTAGTTACGCAATTCACAGCTCAAAAACCCTAATTTTGAAAGGAAGACAAGGAACCGAAACTCAGAGAATTAAATTCAAGAATCGACCAAAAAAAAGTGAAAAAAAAAAAAAGGCCAACAAGCTCCACAAAAACCCAAACCCAAACCCTAATTTAGAACAGAATCACAACTGCAAACAAAAACAAAAAACTAAATTATTACAAAAGAAAAGGAGAAAGGATTTTTGGAAAGCTAAAACCAAACTCACCACTGCTATCATAAGGTTCGCAGTCCATGACCAGCTTGTTACTCCAAAAACGACACTCCGTCAACCTCACAAGTCAAAAGGTGGAACTACAAGAGCAATAACTCTGTACAGCTCCTCCCAAGTCTCCAAACATGGGAGCCCAAAAGAAGATCCGACCCGAAAAATAAAATAAACATAAATACAAAAAGCGATGTCGTTTTCAGCTCTACAATTTTTTTTGTCACTCTTATAAAACATTTTAAATTGAATTAATTTAATTTATAATTTAAATGAATAAACCTCTTCTTTTATGTTTTTTTATATTTTATCGATCCATTCAATATTAAAAAAAATAAAAAACTAAAATTATTAAAAAAAAAAAAAAACAGCTTTACAAAAACCCAAAATTTGCTCAAACTTTTGATCCCTATAAATATTTTATGAGTAACAATAATCCCTAAATTCTATCCTAGTGAAAATTTTAATTAATTTTATAAGAATCAAAGGTGTTTACATAATTATTCCTATTCTAATTTTACAGTTGCTTTTGAATTATATGTTACATACACATGTATTCTAGTCTAGTCTTAGAAGTTGTTACTTTTGGAGTGGTTTATTATTATTATTATTATTATTATTATTATTATTTTCACAAGCAAACCAACGGATAAAATTATAATAAATTTGCTGTTTTTGCCGCGTTAATTTTTCAATGGTGTATGGCTGGCACAATTTCATGGATATGTCTAGCCATGATTCCGATCTAGTCCGATAGATCGTTTTTAATAGGAAGTTTCGCTTTCGAGTGTGGTCCGGTTCAAGTTGAATTACTCTTTCTAAAAAAAATTAAGAATTTTGATTTTTAAAACACTTATATAAAATAAACTAAAAAAATTTTAAAAATTAAGAATTTTGTTTTTAAATATTTATAACAATTATAGTTAAGCATACAACAACAAAATATACTTTTAATAAAAAGAGTAATAATCATATGTTGATATTTATTTAAAATATAAGATCTTTAATAAGTATAAAAATGTATTTAAAAATATATTTTTTAATATTTATATAATTAGTAAAATTTTAAATTATTTTGATAATATTGTATTAAATTAATTTTTTTATTATAAATGTTAAAGTGAAAAAAAAAATAACCTTTTATCTTAAATTTCTTTAAAAATTTTTAGTCTAAACTTTCTAAAATAGTTTTATTATTTATTGAGATTTATTTTTATAAATTTCTAGATCAATAACATAAAAAATTTTATTTATATCTTTCATTTCAATATTTTTTGGAAAAATTTTCTAATCTTATGTAACAATTTAAATTGTTATATGCAAGTAAGATATCATTTGTATGTAAAATTAAAATAACATATTTGATATCACTGACTTTACGATATATACACTGATTCATAATATTTTTTACAAAACTATATAAAATTTTGATATTGTGAAATTTTATATATAATTATTGAGAACCTTTCATATATGAATTTCTTAAACTTGTATGTTAAGTGACTTTTATTATTAATAATGAAAGTTTCAAGTTGATTTATGTATATCTTTAGAACTATTAAAGGTTTCTTTCTTTTTTTTTTTTAAGTTTCTTCATTAAAGTGTTAACTAATGTTTTATTAGATTTCACAAATTGTTTCACAATAGTTTTCATGAATTCTTTAGTTTTATTTTTATCAAAAATAAAGTCTTTATTACTTAAAACTAATATGTGACTTAATGAATATCACATTCAAGAAATTAAATTGCTCTCATTTATCATAAACATCTATATTAATTCAAGTACTTAATTATATAAGAATATGAAGTTAATCCACACAAAAAGCCAAAATCCACATTTATGTCACATAAAATCAAAAGGAAATTTTCTTTTCAGTTCATAAAATTGTTACTAATCAAAATTGAAATATGAGGAGAATCATTATAATAAATAGTAGAAACAACTGCATTAACTAAAAAATAAACATACATTAGTATTATGAAAATACTGAATCGACACAAAATATAAGTTTTAATCTATAGACAGAGGTTATTATATGCATTAAATTTATATGTAGTTTATAATAAGACTAATGAATCAAATAAAAAAGTTTCATACCTGTAAAGGAAATTCTAATTTTAATGTCTAATTTAACATTTTATTCTAATTAATTCATCAAAATAAATATCCCTTCTAAGATCAAGTAATTTATTTTGAAAAATTAATCTAACCTTTATATATCATTTGTAATATAATAAATATGTTTTTATGTGATTTATTTATGAATCACTAATATTATAGTAGTTTAAGATATTACACCTACATTTAAATTAATATGATATTTCTTATAATGAGATTCATGAGATCACATCCTAATAGACATATGTTAAAGTTTAAAATCAATTTTTATATATTTAAAAATTTGAAACAATAAGACAAAAAAAGAGTTATATCACCAATCATATCCAATTTTTTACTCATTTTTGTGGCACTTATCACAAATATAATGGTTGACTAGGTAGGATCATGTATTGTTGATTTGATTATTAGCCATTGTTATAGTTCCAAGTTTGGCAAAATTAAGTTTGCCATTCTTTTGTAATTAATATCACCCACCTATCTTATGTATTATTATTATTATTATTATGCATGACAAAATATATTACATGTAAATAACATATGGATATAACACTGAGATATGTATTATGGTAATCCATTATGACTTTAATATATATGATCATAGAAATATATATAATATACCATTATTTTCTTGGTCAAAAAATATTTGATTTTCAAATATAGTAATGAGTTGTAAGATTTGCAAAATTACTTTTATTACTACATGGGACCATCTTAGTACTCTTATTTGTCTTCTTATGGATATACAAAATCATCATACAATATGGTAAAATATATGACATGTACAAAAAAAATAAAAAATTTGTAAAAGAGAATTTCATGACAACAAAAATTCATAATAAAATAATGGTACATAAAAGGTGTTACTTAAAGTTTGAGTATATTAGATACCTAGTTGCCTTAAAATAAACATGGTTGATTAAAACTTATAGGAATATTATAAATTTATTAATTTGATAAAAATAAGTAGATAATAATTGAAAAATATACATGTAATAATATTGATATTATGTTTTTATATAATCATATATATAAAAATTTACTCAAATAGTTAAATTTAGATTAGATTCAACTAAATTAAATTCTACCATAATAAATTTCTAATTTAGATTAACACTAACATCCTTCCTTAATCCTCATTTAATGATTCTCTAAAGCCCCAATGTTTATTTTAGTTTGACAAATGTTTTATTCTTGAATGGTTTCATGAGAATATAAGCCACTTAATCTTTAAATTTGCAATAAACCAATTTAATCTCTTTTTTATCAACTTAAACTCTTAAAAAATGAAAACAATTATTAATATATTTACTCATTTCATGTGTTATTAGATTTTTGAACAAATTAATTATAAAAATATTATCAACAAATATTTTCATAAAAACTTCAACTAAAATAAATATCTCATTTAAAAAATTATAAAATTAAATAAATTGACAAATATTTGAAATTATAATTATACACTATATTTTACAAATTGAAAGTATAATAATAAATTATTTCTTAAAGGTGAAAACAATGGAAAACCTTTAAGATTTGTAAATATATAACATTTAGAGTTTCTCTAGGTATGTGGTAGTGAGTGGCAAATCTCTAACGATAATATATAATAATTTTTGTAGTTTTTATAACTTTTATGACAAATTTAGTAAAATTTACATATTTTTTTAATTTAAATTAAAAATATATATTCTAATACTAAATTTTAAATTAAATTAATTTTAATATTATTAATAAAAAATTATAAAAAATATTATAATATATATATATATATATAATTAAATTAAAATTAAAATTAATTAAATAAATTTTTATTATAATAAATTTTTAATTAAAATTAAATTTTATTTAAATTAACATTAATAATATGCTGGCGCTTTCATGGGTGGAAAGGATAGGCTTGGCAAATTCATGTACGCCATAATGAAAATCACGCCGCACATTCAGCCTTAATTTTCTAATCAGTACAACTGAACAGTAGTTTCTAATACCCAATAAAATTTTAATTAAATTAAGCGAAAACATTTTTTCATCGTATTAATAAATAATTATTTAATTTACAATCACAAAAATAAAATTTTTTTTATAATATTAACTAAATTTTATAGTTTATGACATGATGTTTTTTAAAAATGTATATTAATAATTTATAAGTTTTTCTTTTGTAAACTAGTCTAAAGATTCTGTCCATTATTGATATTTATCTCACTTCTTGGTAAGATAAATTATTATAATTAATTTGAATTTAATTTAATTAATTTTAAAAAATATAAATAATTAAACAGTTATTTTTTAATTATTATTTTAAAAATAAAATATTTAATATTTATGTTATGTCACTTCAAGAATAATTTTAACAGTAGCAACATCGAAGGAATGTTGAGGAGGCATTGGAGTGGTCTGTCGCAATCATCGAGGAGAGGCCGTATTTACTTCCACGAAAAAGTCTTGACGGTGACTTACTGGTGAACATTCCGGAGAGTATGGCAATTCAGACGGCAGTCCAGAAAGCTATTGATCTATCTTTGACAAATTGATGCGTAGAGTCAGATGGTTTGATTGCTGTTCGAGCCATCGAATTCAAGTGGGGAGAAGACACTCTGCTAGGCCAGCCAGTAGGAAGATGTAAGGACTCTGTCGTCCTCTTTTGCTAGCTCTAAAGTACAACATGAAAAATAAAAAAATAAAAAAAAAAACATTTAAATGGGATTACCAATGGGGTAGCTAAGATGGCTTTAAATGAATCTAGTAAGATCATTTGGCATTGAACTCAATCAAATTTTATTTGATTAAGATCCCTGGGGTTTACTTTAAAATATATATATATATATATATATATATATATATCTTGAGTTTTTTTAATTGATCTTTACATTTACAACTTAAACTTGACAGTCACTAACTATTAATAACGGGTCACATCATGTGGTAATCCCTTGCCATTGGATTCCCGCTGAATTAAATAAGCCCAGGTCAAATTTGGAGATGAAGCAAGGTACATGAAGCAGAAAGCTGAGCTGTAGCCATGGAAATGCCGTGGTCGTGCCGGACCATAAAAGACGCAAACAGTGGAACAACACAAAAACAACCAAAATTAAGAGGACATCGTTGCACATGGCCAGAAAACAATACCCACATGAAAGGAACATGGCCCTCTGTTTGCCTTGCTCCTTGAATGGAGCACAACCCTTTGGTACAACTCCAAATGAAACAATGGCAATGATCAATGCCAGCACAGAAAAAGTGCCACTACTGCATCTGTTTCGTATGGGGACCTAATTTTTGGCCCCAGCACCAGTCCATCATTTGATTTGATTTGTCAAACACGACCAAACTTGGTTCTTGTGAAGAAGGAAACAGAAAGGGACGGCATGGCCAATGCCCTTTAAAAGAGTAACAGTACCTTTGTGCCCCAAGCACACTTCCTCCCACTTCAGTTGTTTACCTCGTTCCCCTCTTATGCCTTGTAACCATGCTTCAACTCGCATGACATTTAACTAAAGGGATTGCGTTCTCTCTTCTATGCAGACACTACGCAGTTGTTTCATCAATTTGCATGTACACCAAACCACACACAAGACAATAGGAATTTTTAAAAAACTAAAGTTTTATAGGGAATTAATTACCAGATTTCTATATGCTATTCCTCGTGATAAATAAGTTTAATGTTGTTGAAAGATGCTTTGAATTGCATAAAGGACAAAGAAAACGTGATTTAATGCTTTAAGGATAATAATAATATTATAAATATTGTCACCCCAAAATTCAATGAATAATTCTTGAGTTGGTTTTTTAAGGGACGCAGAAAGTGAAGGCCTAACGCAAGCGCGCATGCGATTGCTATAAATACTATGAATTTTAATTCTGATAAATATATATATATATATATATAAAAGGAATTTAATGGTACCCTAATCGCCACTTTTTCGCCGGTTGTAGGGACGAATATCCCACCATATTGAGGGGAATACAAAGAATGTTGTCGGACCATATTTAGTACATGCAAAAGGGAAAATGCGGAAAAAAAAAAATGAAACACAACAGTATCCCGAATACATAAAAAAAAAAAAATTAGTTTTAAATTTTGTAAATTTTTGAAATTAAATTATTAATTTTTTATATTTTGATTTAACTCTTATATTTTTTTAATTTATTTTAAATTATTTTTATATAAAGCAATCAAGTTATTTATAATTTTTATTTAATTAATGTATTATTCTTAATAATTTTAATTAATTTTTATAAAAAAAATTTTTTTAAAAATATAAAATTTAAATAAGAATATAAAAAATTTTAAAAATTAAAATTAATTTTTAATATATCTCCAATAGAAGCCTTGATGGGCCGAAGTAGCAAATGTTAGAGGACAGTGCCAGGGTGGACGGTGACTGAGTGCCAACTGTCATCTTCGGACATTATTGAACCAAAATTTCGAGACAACCTAAACGTAACAGGGAGGTTTCCCTCCTTTTTTTTATGTTTTATTTCTAGTTTTTGGGATGAGGGCCAAGTGGAAACGCTGGCAAGGTCACATGGATTGATGTTTCTGCAAAGTCCATTATTGGGACAGCTGGACCCTGCAAAATAAGACTCTGATCCTCTTCCTCCCCTTCCTAGACGCGTGAGACACGCACCGCTGTTTTCGCCTTCCTCCGTGCATTCCCGCTGTTGCTCCTCTGATTCAATACTTTTTTTTTTTTTTTTAAATTACTTCAAGACTTTTAAATTTTAAGATTACTCCACGATAAAAAAAAAATAGTGCGTATTAGTAATTTAATAATATTCAACTCATCTTCAAAATTATAAATTTTATATTCTCAAATAATTAATAAAAAAAATATTGCCTTAAACTAATTGTCCACAAAAAATTGTAAAGAGTTGATTTTTTATTTTTTACTTGACGGCCTTCTTTGTACCATATTACACTAATATTTATCCTTTCATCTCTTAACAAGTATAATAATATATAAATAAAATTAATATATAAATAAATTCATAATTTTACTCATTTTAATTAATTTAGTATGACCTCAAAAAACCACAACTACTTGCTCATTGTAAAATTTTAGCCGTCTACCCTTCCCAAAGTTGATTAGACACACAGAAATGAGCTCACTTCACAGCCTTGTTGCCTGCGTTGGTTTTGTTGAGTTAATTGAGATAAGCCTTAACGCTCAAGATGGTGCAATGATAGAGGAGGCGATTTTGCCGACGCATGTTTGCTTTCTTTTTGTAATTTTTTAAAAAGAGAGAAAAGGAGGGAAGAGAAATAGAAACAAAATTATATATACATATATATATATATATATATATATATAATTATTTTTTAAAAGAAATTTTAAAATAAATATTACATTGCATTGCACGTCACTTAATTAATTTTTTATTTATAAACATGTCACATGCTTAAATTAATAGAATTTAATAGTATATATTAATGATGAGCTAAATTTGATAAAAAATTTTACAATTATCATATTATTATTTTTTAAAAAATTATATTAAAATTATAAAAATTTATAAAATTATAAATTTATTTATTTATTTATTTATTAACATTACTTAAATATTATAGGTAGGGGTTTGAAATTATTATGACTCTGAAACTTCAAGGTGCTTTGATTATCATGCAGTAAAAATGGACCAAGAGTTACGGATTGCCATTTAATGCAATTAGCAGGGAAGGTCGTGTCGGATGATGTTCTCTCTCTTTTTCTTTTTAACCAATATATATATATATATATATATATATATTAATTTTATAAAAAAATATTTTAATATTATGAAATATAAATAATTTTTTTACATAATTTTAGTGTTATGAAATTCATTATGAATTTTAATATTTTAAATTAACAGTAAATTAAAATTTAAATTAATATTAAAAAAAATACTTCTTGGAACAGAGATAAACAGTGTTTTTAAAAGAACCCGTCAAAGGAAAGCTTTGGCAATCAAGTCCACAAACAACGGCACAGACTTCTGTTCAGACAGCGCGTTCCCGCCGCCCATTCTTCTCTTTCTCTCTCTGAGCGTCTCTCTTGAACAAGGAACCAAAACAGCAATTAATTAAGAATCCTCAGTTTCTCTCTCTCTCTCTCTCTCTCTCTCTCTCTTTCTGTGTACAAGTTCTTTCTTTAATGGCAAAACCAAAGAATGCAGAGCAAGTTTCTTTCATCTCGGTTCCTACCGAGATAAACAATTATTTATCGTTATATTCCCTTCAATCTCTGCTTCCTTCGCCCAAGAAACAAAAAAGAAACAGGCTTTTTAGCTTCAACTCCTTCAGAAGTCTAAAAGCTTGGTTCTTTACTCTCTTTCTTTTCTGTTTTCTTGGTATCATCAGGTTATGGTTCAACCTTGATCGTTTGGTGCCGTTCTCTCCATACCCATGTTGGACGTCTAAACCCCACCGAGTGTCTTTCTCCAATGAGTACTTGAGGTCACAATTTCCTTTAGATGCAAATGCTGCAATCAATGCTGGTGGCCAAAGAGACCAAAAGGGTTGGTTTGTTTCTGGTGATGGATCAAGTTCTAATGTCGATTTTTCATCAAACGGTGGGAAAATTGTTGAGGGAAAGGACCCAAAATTGGTCATCTCAAACCAAAACGAAAAATCAGTGGAGAATGAAGAGACCAGTGACTTCTGGAAGCAACCAGATGGCTTGGGTTACAGGCCATGCTTGAACTTCGGTCAGGAGTATAAAAAATGGAGTGAGGCAATAGTGCGCGATAGGAGGAAGTATCTGCTGGTAGTGGTTTCTGGTGGAATAAATCAGCAAAAGAATCAGATTGTCGATGCTGTTGTTATTGCAAGAATACTTGGAGCTGCTTTGGTCGTTCCAATTCTGCAAGTCAATGTTATTTGGGAGGACGAAAGGTAAAATGCCTAACTTTCCTCTTCTGCTCATGACTTGTGAGTTGTCGACAAATTTGACTTTTCTTTTTTATTTTTGGTAAAGGAAAATTTCGGTTTTGCTCTGAAGTTATGGCTTTGGGTCATTTGAACAAATAAATGAACGAATCGAAAAAAAAAAAAGGGCACAGAGAGAGAGATAGGTAAAACCTTTATGTACATTTCAAGCAAAAGATCATGAAGATGACTTTATCATGTCCTTGACATCTTAGATAGTTTTGAATGCTAAAGATTCATTACATTGATGATGCCGTGTTTACCCAAAAAGATTTGTCCGTATCTAATAGTTCTTTGGCATTTTCATCCAGTTTCATTGGTATATGGCATTTTGACTGAATTTGGCTGTTGCCCATTTTGTGTAGTAGGCTGATATTTGTTACACTTGATGCAGTGAATTTTATGATATATTTGATTTGGAGCACTTCAAAAGGGTTTTAGCTAATGATGTAAGGATAGTTTCCTCATTGCCATCAACGCATATAATGACTAGGCCAGTGGAAGAGAAACGAACTCCACTTCATGTCTCCCCTCAATGGATCCGTTCACGTTATCTCAGGAGGGTAAGAATGGTCCCTCAATTGGTTTCTATTTTTTTTTTCCCCCCCTTTTTGTATTGCAGTTCAGAGGCATCAGCCTAACTTTCATATTAAGTTCAACTCTCCCTATCAAGACAAATAAATTCACAAAGAGCTATATTCTTGCGGCTAAATCCATGATTTGAACCTACTACTTGGCTAACTAGGCTGACCCTTGGTTTCAAATTTGGTTCTTTTGAGCTAATGCGTTAGCTTTCTTTTGTTGTTTGTTACTATGGATAGTTTGGCACTTCTTCAAAAACAACTAGATGGCACCTGTTAAATGTAATCAGCAACCAATGGTTCGCATGCTTTTTAGCTGCTGCTGAGCCTGAATTGGTGCTTCTTAGTTTCTGTCTTGTTTTACCTATTAGCATATTGTGCCAAAGCAGTTAGAAGATGATATCATAATTGATTATCCCGATGGCTAACATTTGATGTACTGAAATAGCTGCAAATCCTTTGGGGACACTTCCAAGGACAGAATTATTAAATCAATTTACACATTTTGGGGAAGCCATCCATTTTGATTTATTTGCTGCAATCATATATGTGTTGGATATTTTTCTCAATTGATTTTTTTTTTATAACTTTTAGTATTTTAGCATGTTGTCTGTGTATACTTTTGTTGCTACCTAAATGGACAACTAGTTTTAAAACTATCTGGTCCTTACTTCAGGCCAATCTTTAATTTTTCCCATTCTTTCTAAAGATTTTGTGCTTTTTTGGTAACTGAGTCATTGTCCCTTGGCAAATTCTACAGATGCCAACTGACAATAAATATCTTACTGAAGATTTCTCTTGGTTTCTGCAGCTTAACAGGGAGGGCGTTCTGCTTTTACGTGGTCTGGATTCAAGGCTGTCTAAAGATCTTCCTTCTGATCTTCAGAAACTTCGATGCAAGGTAATATGGCCTCTATATTCAATGTTTTCTCTTCATTGTTTGGCCCCTCTGTCAGTCTAGTTATTAAAGAGCGTTGGATTAGCACACCCTGAAAAGTAAAAATATGCCAGAGTACTCTGTAGATTAGGACAATTGTTTTAAAATGCATCCTGTTCTTGCCTAATTTTTCAATCCAAAGGCTTAATTTTCTCAATATCTCAAGCTCGGACGATTATTTGTCTGACTTCAGGTTGCATTTCATGCGCTAAAGTTTGCTCCGCAAATTTTGGAGCTTGGCAATAAGCTTACAGAGAGGTTATGGAGCAAGGGACCCTACCTTGCTCTTCATCTACGAATGGAGAAGGACGTGTGGGTGAGGACTGGTTGCCTCCCAGGTCTGAGCCGTGAATATGATGAGATGATCAGCACAGAGCGGAAACAACGGCCTGAACTCCTAACTGCACGATCAAACATGAGTTTTCATGATAGAAAGCTTTCTGGTCTGTGCCCGTTGAATTCGATGGAGGTAACAAGGTGAAAATCGATCCTGATTCCATAGATTTCATATCAGCTGTTGAGAAAGCATTTTAATTCCCTAAGGGAATGATGGATCAGAGCTTTATTGTTGGGTTGATGTTGTAGGCTGCTCAAAGCTCTTGGTGCCCCAAACAATGCAGTAATATATTGGGCTGGAGGGCAACCTCTTGGTGGAAAAGAAGCTTTGCTACCACTAAGTAGAAACTTTCCTCATCTCTACAGCAAGGAAGACCTTGCCTTGCCTGGTGAACTGGAGCCCTTTGAGAAGCGAGCTTCATTTATGGCTGCAATCGATTATATAGTTTCAGTGAACAGTGATGTTTTCATGCCGTCTCATGGTGGAAACATGGGGCATGCAATCCAGGTATCGTCCACCATATTGTCTTCATTCATTCATAGATTAATGTATGGAAATTGATCTCTGCTTGTCCATCTTCTCAGCAGTTCAAGGATGTATGATGACTTATTCATTTACAATCTCCAGTGTATTTGTGCTAAAACTCAAACAAGCTATGTTGATGCAGGGAGACCGAGCCTATGCGGGCCACAAGAAGTATATAACCCCAAACAAACGACATATGCTGCCTTATTTTCTCAATTCTTCACTCCCAGAAGAAGAGTTCAACAGGATCATAAAGGAGTTGCACATCGAATCCTTAGGTCAACCAGAACTGAGGACTAGCAAAGCTGGAAGAGATGTCACAAAGTATCCAGTCCCTGAATGCATGTGCAGCAATGATTCACGTAACTCCTTGTGATTGGATTTAGCTGTTCAACGAATTGCACCGTCGAGAGATTAACAACTTCATCAGCAAATTCCCTGAACTCGAGCCCTTTATAAAGCTTAATAATCCTGTTATTATTCTGTGTTGGGCGGGCATTGATGGTATCAGGAAATTAACCATTTTGAAGTGTATGCCTAGCTGGTGAAGTTTTACTGAGAGCTGACTTCTGCATCTATCCAAATGCTCTTCTGCTCTGTCTGTGGATGTATGTACATGGTAAGGCAAGATAGTTAATACAACAAGAATATATATTAGTGTACAGATGATTTTTTTTTTCTGTTCTTTTTAACTTATAAATTGCCTTTTCTCCTTGGCTTCTGTTTCTTTTTTAGAATAGATATATCACACACGAGATTCATTCTTTGTATAAAAAATCCATGTACCACAGATTGGTAAGTGTATATTACTCATAAATAAGAGCTTTCGCAATGCTATTCAATTATGGTGGGCGTTTGCTACCGTCAATGGGCTTTGTTAGTCAATTGAAAATGCATAATCTCATCCATGGCCAACTATTCCTATGCTGAACCATCAGGTGGATACAAAATCTAGTGGACTCGTTAGCTTGGGATCTGGGTCATCAGAATGTTGTCTTGGAAACTGATTCTCTTTAATCCTTCCATTTGATTACCAGTCATTCACATTTTGATAACTTAAAAACCAGAATATTTTTGGTTTATGTAAAACTTGGAAGAAAAACCTATATTCTTTACAAACAAATATTTTCAAAAAATAGGGATAAGTTCATATTTTATAAAATACTAGCCCAACTATTATTTTTTACTATTATTTTATAATAATAAATTAAATAAATTTTTTGAATTATGAGCATTAAAATTGTTAAATAACCAAAATATCTTTTACTTAGAAAATTAAGTTTTTCCAAATTATAAACATTCTTTTCGTTTCTTCTCTAAAAATTCTTTCCTACTCTCATATTCACGGAACTCAATCCCTCAGGTTCATTTGTCACTGCCAATGATGCTCGTTCAAATTGTGAAAACTGTCCGAGATAACAAAAGGCACGATCGTGTTGCAGGCATTGTTAAGGAAGGCGGCCTCAGATCGCCATGAGAATTGGAGCTGGCTTTTATTGTTTTGGCCCTAGATATTTTTTTTCTGGTTGAATTTTTTTTTTTTTTTTAAAAAAAGGAGTAGAATTGAATCGCCTTAAATTTCAAGATTTGAAGTTTTATTTTGATGTTTTAGCGATTGGGAAAAGTTACTGGGATCATTTATTAGGGCATATAATAAGCATATGCGGTGTGATAAAAATTTGGAGAAAAGATATTTTTAAATATATAAAAAAATAAATAATAAAAAAATTATATTATTATTATCATTTTTAAGTATTTTATATTTATTATTTATTCTTTTTAGTATTATTACACATTAATTATTTTTAAAATTTTAATTTATTATTTTTATAATTTTTTTAATTTTTTATCATTATATTTTATATTTGTGAATAAAATTAATTAATTTTATTTTTTATAAATAAAAAATATTATATAATTTATTATAAAAATAAATAAAATTTAAAATTTTTTAATTAATATATATAATTTTATTTTTTTACTTTTAAATCTAATATTTTTTATTTTAATAATATTTTTTATCACTTCCATCTTCTTTCTACTATCACCGGGGGACATAGGTTCTACTTTCACCGACGTAAATTAAATTAATTGTAAATTTTTTTATATATTTTATTTTTAAATATTATAATTAGAAATTTCTCACAACGCCTTTATTTATTTATTTTTAATCTTTTTAACAAGTTAAATTGTTTTCCAGCTCATAAACAACGTGAATGTAATGTTAGGGGTCTAAAGGTCTAATTGACGGAAAGAAATCTTAAAGATTTAATAGCGGATTTGCTTGCTATATAAGTATTTTGGGCCACCCCTCTAATAAAAAAAAAACTGTGTAAAAAAAAAAAATCTTTTTTTAAGAAAATAAAAAAATAAAAAAAAAAACTCTACAATTTTATTTTGTCAATAAGAATGGTACTCAATAATTCCATTAAATTTTTGTGAGAATTAAAATTTATAATTATATAATATAAATAAAAATTTGCCACTAAACCACAGCAAAATTAGACTTGAAGATAATAAAGTGGAGGCTTTGAAAAAGGCTGCTCGCTTGGACAGTCCCTTACGTTCAATAATACAAGCAGGGATGTCCGTTTTTTTTTTTGTTTGACGTTAAAGTAGGGTCCAACAAAAAATCCAGCTACAACAATATTGAAAAACCACAGAGGGAAAGTGCCCCCCGTGAGACAAGAGAAGCACAAAAGAAAACACATACGGCAATACCAATGAACAAAAGGCATTATACAATTACAAAGCCAGGGACCGAGGCAGCCAATAGTGTAAAAGCACACGGATCGCAGACGTGGCGTGAAATTTCTGAATCCCCGCTAGATCCCAAAATCTTCATTTCGTGTGCAATTGAATTTCGATTTCCACCGAAACTTAATAGACTCCGCTCTTTCGCTGTTTCTGTCTGTATCCCAAATCCAATCACATCTTCACCAGTCAGCGTCGCTATCTCCTCGAAACCCTACTTGCTATTTGCCAGCAGTTCCTCCACCAGGTGAGCTTCAGCTATTCTCACCGGTTTTCCTATATTTCCGACCCGTTTTGATCGAATTTTTGGCTGATCTTCTCTATCTCCTTTTATTTTTTTAATTTTTCTCAACAGGAATCGCTATGAAAGGAGGTAAATCGAAGGCAGATGCCAGGAACACCAAGTAGGTTTTGGCTTATTATCTTGATGTTTTTTTTAACGTTACTGGATGTTCTTTTTCTTGTTCTTTTTCCCTTCCCTGCTAATTTTGATGTCTGTAAGGAGTTTTGATTAAATAATCGATTTCTGTAGAGTCTGGAATCAGTAGATCTGAAAAATTTTAGCCGTAAAACTGTTTGAACCATTCATTTTTGTTTACGCCTGTTTACAATCTGATTTGTCTGTTTATGGCGATAGGCTTGCCGTCAACAAGAAACCTTCCAAGCCGAGGAAATCCGGAAAGGCCGCCAAGGATCCCAATAAGCCTAAGAGGCCTGCAAGTGCCTTCTTCGTTTTCATGTAATCATCGTTATCTTATTATCTCCCTAAAATGCTTATATATAGTAAGAAAATTTATTCTGAATAAATGAGGGGAAAAAAAAAGAACTGAATTCTGTTGCAAGCATTCATGCGTGACATGTACATGGCATTGACTTCTTGTACTAGTGATGTAAATTTCTTTTCTGTTTGCTGATTCGATGACTTTAGGGAGGAGTTCAGGGAACAGTACAAAAAGGAACACCCTAAAAACAAATCGGTTGCTGCGGTAAGTTGGCTATTTGTTTTTATTTTTTTGACAATTTTGCCTCCAGTTAATTGGCTTTCCATTTGAAACGGAATTTCCTTTTCTTTGTGTTATTTTTTAGGTTGGCAAAGCTGGTGGAGATAAATGGAAGTCTATGTCTGAGGCTGTAAGTATTTCCCTGTATTGGGATTCTCTAAATCCAAATTTATTTATAGTTTAATCAATTTGAAATCTAATGTAGGAGAAAGCCCCTTATGTAGCCAAGGCTGACAAAAGAAAGGTTGAGTATGAGAAGAAGATGAAGGCCTATAACAGGGGCCAGGTATTGTGCTGATCTGGTTGTTATATATGGGGTTTTAACCATATGAGAGTAGTGGTTGCAATCATCTATTATTATTATTATTATTATTTTGTATTATAACACTCAGGCTGAAGGCCCCAAGGATGAAGAGGAATCAGAGAAGTCAATGTCTGAGGTCAATGATGAGGATGAGGAAGAGGAAGAGGGCAGTGGAGAGGTTAGCTGACAGGGCATGCTGGTAGTTTAAGTATGGATTTACTTAAAATTTTGGCTTAAAGTTAATGTCTGATTTGGCATTTTTTATCTCTTCTCCTGCAGGAAGATGATGAGTAGAATTGGATAAGGGGACATAGTATAGTGATGTAGTTTGTGACAATGTTTCCCTTGTTGATGATCAATATCTGCTTATTAATGTTGTTTATCAGTAGTCATTTAAAAGAGAATGATAATCTGCCCTCCCTCCCTGTTCAGTATTTTGCCCTTGACGGTCTCAATGCAATGTAGATGGGAGGTTATTTGTTTTGTGTACTTTGCCACAAGGTTTAATGATTTAGCCAAGAAGTATCTTTTGAAGGGTATATGATTCTGTATTTTTTGCATTCCTTAGTTTGATTTCTCTGCTTCTATTTTCCCCTTCTAATTAACCTTGTTTAGAAATTTATTTGTTTCTCCATCCATGATTGACAATGCAATATGAGTTGAAGAGATGTTTGCTGACTATAAAATTGGGGTCAGTAGTTATTTGGGGATGATTGAGGGTTGATTTGCTGTCTGGTTTTGATGTAATTTAAGATTGTTGCGGTCTTTATGTGAGTTATTTTAAATATTTTTGTTTAAATATTTAAGGATGTTACAGAGGCGTTGGGATAGATGGTGCTTGTAGGCAATCCTTATTGTCAAGATGTTTGACAATTTTTGTTGGGTTAGATTTAATCTCGAATCACCTTTGAGGGGTCTCAAGCAGCCTCTGTATATATATATATATATATATATATATATTTATTTATTTATTGGGGACATGGCCTCATATAGGTTGGTTCTATCTTTGTCACTTGAATTTCTAATGCTATGGAAAGCTTTCAGCTTAGTCTTTCAATTTGCGGGGTTAAATACAAGTTTGTGTTCCAAAAGTATGCTAATCAGAAAATAGTTGCCCTTGTGAGCAGCATTATTGTCTAGTAGCATATTATTCTCCGGTTGTCACGAAGCAACCATTGTTATGGCTTAGGCTATCGAAATCATTATAAAGTTTTTGTTAAAGAATGTGGCATGGTGCGGAGTGAAGATCTCTTTTATTTTTGGGTACGAGTTTCCCACTTAAATTTATAAATTGGGAGTTTGATTTCGATAAGTAAATTATCTGTTTGGCATATGGAACGTTGCTCATTGTGAAATATGTGAACGCTGTTTGGGTTCTATTCAGAAAAGTTGAGGTTTTTGTGGTATTATTATGCGAATAAGTTGTTCAAACAACTAGTGCATTAATATTTTTCAACTATTTCATCGCGTATTGAGTGCGTTAATGGGGCCGAAACTTCGAGAGTTATGAGACGCTCGAGTTCAATAGTTTTGGGCTGGGCGATCTGATGTAGCCAACTATATGCGCAATGATTTTCTGAGGACATGGAGACTTGCTTTCGTTATTTTGAGGGACAATACACTGATGCAAGTATAAATAATCGGTAATGCAAACGAAGAATCGGACAACACTATTATTCTTTCTATATCTGTAAGCAAGATGCTTTCAATTGTTCTAAGACGGAGGCCCAACTTTAAATATTTTCGAGGTAAATATTTTCCAATTTTCAGCTCCAACTAACTGACAATTCAATGGATGGTCATCGTGGCGGTGGCGGTGGCGTCAGCTTTGTTTTCTAGAAACGGATAATCCGTATAACCGAATGCAGGGTCATCTGTATAAAAGGTACTTCTGTCATACTTGTTTAGTTCCGTACTGAGCTCAATTCTTCGAGGTAAGTCAGGATTGGAAAGAAACCAGCGTCCAAAAGCAACTAAATCAGCACGTCCGCTGGCAACCACTTCATTCCCGCTCTTTCTTTCATATCCCCCAGCGACGATGAAAGTCCCTTTGAATGCCTGTCTGATGGGCAAAAGGCTATTTTTGGTCTCCCGCGCATCAAACTGTGTGATCATCCGGGGCTCTATCATATGACAATACAGGGTTCCACATTTGTTCAAGGACTTGGCCACGTACAGACCAAGAGCTTCAGGATTTGAATCGCCACAGTCATTGTAATCTGCAAATGGAGAGAGTCTGATGCCAACCCTGTTAGCCCCAATCTCATTAGCAACTGCTTGAACTACTTCCACCAGGAAGCGGCAACGATTCTCTAAGCTCCCTCCATATTCATCTACCCTGTCATTAACTTTGTCTTTCAAGAATTGATCGATAAGATAGCCATTACCTCCGTGAATCTCCACCCCATCAAACCCTGCAAGGAAGGGATTAAAAGTCATGTAATTCTGTTCCATATTATCCAATTGAGAAAATGCTGACAAAAACAATTAGGGTAAGGATGGAAAAAGTTTTAACTCATAAATCATTAGACCTATTTATTAAGGACTTTTATCTCACCGAAGGTGAGGGATGTTTCTTTTTCTTTATTTTTTCTGCCAGCGCCACTACAAAAATGGGCTCATGAATGGTCTACAATGTAATTAGTCCTCAGAGTGTGAAAATACTAGGGCCTTTCAACCTGTTAAGATCAGCCCATAAAAGACCTGGGAGATCGATTATTAGAACTAACAAATTAGCGATATGGACATGGGAACAGCAAGGTCAAAGGATAGAGTTAGAGTTCCACAGTACAACTCTCCACAAAACAGCCAAGAGTGTCAGCATTCCAAGAGCAAAAAATCTTCGCAAACTGCAAGAATAAGTGTTAGTGTTCCAGGGCCAATGATCTCTGTAAACAATCAAGAACGATCAAAGGGCATGTTTCTACAAACTGCAACGGCTGTGAACAATACGATGTGCCATGCGGAGACTAGCGTTACAAGGAATGACAAGCGCTAACTACTGCAACTGGAAGCTGGTAAATAGCAAGAAACCTCTCAGCCAGACAGATACACACAAGCACCCTCCAAGCCTCTCAGGAGTAAATTAACTCTTGCTTTTGGGATTATTCAATCTAGTTCATTAGTTTTCTTACACTTTACCACCTTTTCCTACGTTTTCTCACAAAGATTTTGGTACTTTTCTCACGCTTACTTGACCAATAAATGCTAGGTTGCTGAGTTGCTAGTTAGTTGTCTTGCCTGCAAGTTAGATTTGCCCTCAATTTTGTCGTCCTCCCCACACTCAGGCATGCTTGTTCTCGACATGTCCTTGGAGAGAAGCTAGACAAGAGGCCTTCGACTGATTTACATTAGTTTATGCACATGAACCTGTGTTATTGTTATGGTTTCCAACACATTGTATTCTACACGTTATGATATTTTCAAAAAGTAATGAAAATAATTTTAGACCATTAGTCTTAACGATAGCTGTTGTGAGTTCTGCTAACTATTATTACTTATTAGTTCGAGCCACAGACCAGAACTCAATTTTTTAGCATAAATAATCTCTGCTCTACACATCGATGGCCTGATCTCAGCCTCAAGGACAATTTTTTCTATTGTTTGTTATTCCAGGAAAAAGCAGTAAGTTGACAGCTCAATACGAGAACAATGAAAGAATTTACCATACAATCGTAGATAGTTCTTCAAAATTCAAGTTCATTGCCTGTCTCTAATTAAAGAAAGCATGGTTCAGATTCAAGCTAAGCCAACAGCATGCAAAATTGGTCTGCACATTTTGGCTTACCTGCATTGTTAACTTAACATCCAACTAAACATCATATCACCACAACCTATGATTTTATTCGGAAACAAAAATGATAACTGAATTACAATCACTAGAGAAACTCAACATTAGACAGGACCAGTGAAGAATGTTGGCGATTAAAGGCATGACCTGGAAAAAGAGTCTAAATGGAAGTTACCTGCCTCGACAGCATTTCTAGCTGCATTTCTGAAGTCATTAACAATTTGAGGGATCTCATCAGTTCTGAGCTGACGAGGAGGTGGAAATTCTGCGGCAGTAGTGCCATCAATGTGAACCTTTGCTGCAACAGGCTTGTCAGTGCAAGATATGGGAGGCCAGCCATTAGGTTGAAAACCTGTACAGAATGCAATTTTCAGCAATGTCTCACCCCCAGTCCCACTCCCTCGAGAAAATAGATGTTAGAACGCATTGTTTAAGGACCAATAAACTCTATCAAAATGCACAATGAGGTCCTTGAAATTTGTTTTTTTTTTTTTTTTTTTTTCAAAAAAAGAATCAGTTTTGTCTCGATATTTTGTAATTAGTGCGAACAAGTTAGTTCAATTTTGAGTGGTCAAGCGATATAGAGAAGTACCTGCACACAAGTAGGCATCTAGGCATGTTAAGTAGCATGCTAAAGAAGATAAGTAGACAACTAATTCCAAATACTTGGGAGCAAAAAAGTGGTCATTTCTAAATCAGCCGTAATGTGATTAGAAGAAAATAAGCAAACCAAACCAAACCAACGAGAGAGCCGTGCTACTTAACTGTAGTTAGAAGCTCTTCCTGCATGCCAAAGTTGGCAAAAGAATATGCCTCCTTTCTTGTGAACAGCATCCACAATCGGTTTCCAGGCTTCCACTTGTTCTTTTGTCCAGATTCCAGGGGTGTTTGGGTAACTTTTCCAGATTCAATCATATTTAAGTGAAATGAAAAGAAATTAGAATAGGAAAAGCATTATTAATTCCAGGAGGTACTGAACATATCAAAAGAATCTTCTAACATATTATAAAAATAAAGGGAAATAAAGAAAAATAAAAAAAGTCAAAGTACCCATGAGCAGTATCTGAGACTCCGCAGGCTTCCGCAATCAAGAGACCCCCCTGCGTCGCTCTTTGAGAATAATACACAATTGCATGCTGCTGAGCAGTGAAGTTGTAGGACCTCAACCTTGACATCGGAGCCAGAACTACCCTGTGTCATCCGCGCGCGCGCGTGTACACACACACCCACCAAAAATTAAGCATATTCGCATTTATATGAATATGCTACACATCATAAATCATTAATTTAGAAGCAGAAGCAAGCTTTTTTCTTTTTCCCTGTCCCCAGTAAGTTGCTAGATAGCTTGTTTTTTTCTTTTTAATGCTATTTGGAAATATGATGTATAATGATACGAATTCAATGATGCAAGAAGTTAAATTGGATCGCTACTCAAAGCATATAGCAACCTGTGGCAGAGTTTAAATTCTCCCATCATGTATGGCGTAATTAAGGGTATCTGCGTCGCCTCCTCCTCCATTTCAGCCTTCTTTAAGGGTATCTGCCTTGCCCTCTCTTTCTCGCTCATAAGATTGGTGGAGTTCACCCCAAAGTCGTTCCATATGTAGTCTGACTTGGCGTTTGCGTCCATTCTACGGCATGTGTTTACCAACTCGCCATCTTTCTTCATATTATATGCCAACTGCTCGTATTTTCAAGACTTTTGGAATATGCCAACTCGCCATCTTTCTCCATTCTACGGCGTTTGGAATACGCAGGACTTTTCAAATCGTATAACAATGTGATTTTTATTAAAGTAAAATTTACATGTTCATTATTGCACCAAAATGCAAATCCCCGTTAAAATAGTAAAAAAATTGTGTAGAATCAATATTTTCTTCCTATATACACACTAACTAGTTCTTTGTTGGAATATAAATTTTTAAATTTAAAATCTACATAACTGTCTCACGTCGTATAACAGTGTTATTGTTGTTAAAAAATAAAATTTATAGTATAATTTCTACCCTAAAATTAATGGAAATTCCCATCAAAATAATTGAAAATTTTTGTGTAGAATCAATATTATTAGTATTGTATTATATTTTTTTTTTTAGTAAAATAGAATTAGTATGGAGTTAATATAATAATTTGTTATGTGCTGCTTGCGTGCATATATGACATTCTTCACGATGTCTCCTCTGTACCAACTAGATATGCATTATTTGCTTTAACTTATAATCCTTTTAAAAGTCTTGTTTCTTTTTCCACGTAGGACTTTGTTCCTATCTTTCCTTTCTCTCCTTTTAAAAATATACTAACAATCCCTCGCTATTTTCAATAGATTAAAAATAATGGATCCTCGACAAAATTGAAAATCAAATGTATAAATAATAGTATTTTGTGATTAAATCATTATAAAGTAAAGTAATTATTATAATAAATTTAAATAATATGATAAATTACCCTTAAATTATATATTTTAATTGAATAACAGCATAAATATTTTATATCAATAACTTTAAAACAATCAATTTCTCACAAATATACTTGATAAAATTATAATCTTTTCATTAATATCCTTTTTATAAATGTTTTCTAATTAAATCATTTAATTTATTAAATTGAACCACTTTCATATTTGTATAAGTAGATTAATTGCTTATACCATAAGGCACTTTTTAAAGTTTGTTAAGAGCTATAAAACTTAATCTCCCTCTTATAATGTAACTATCAAGTAGTATGTGACTTTGGGATGTAAATTATTAGTAAAATTATACTTGAATCACATTTATGATTTACTTAAAATTTTGTATTATATCAAACACTAAGTCAAGTTTCCATCATTAGTGATTAATCTTTATGGGCTTGAGACTCATCTATTTTGATGTCTTGCTTACTAAGTTTCTTGTCAATCCTTTTATTAAAGAGTCAGTTATGTTTTGATTTAACCTTGTAAAATCAATTCCATAATTATTGCCTTAGAGTTAACCTAAATTCCCTCCCAATATAAAATGAAGCCTTTGATTACACTTGTGTATTTGTAGATTCAAGATAATATAAAAGTTTATGTATAACAACATTATTTGATATTGTATTTTATTATTTTGTAATAAAAAAATCAGTATAAATTCTTTTATAAAATTTTATTGGGTTTATTAGGTACAATTATATAACTACTTTAAGAATTTTCATCAACAAATAATTATTCTAAATATTTTAAAAAATAATTAACTAATATAATTATTTGTCACATGTCACGTACATATGTCAAGTGTATTGATACACGAATGTAACACTATCTATAGTGTTTTTTTTTTTTTTCTTAAGTCAATTAAGCGCGTATATCATTTATTCCTCTCTCTCTCTTGACTTCTTTTAAAAATACACTAACATCCCTTCGAAAAAAAAGGAAATTTTGTTGAAATCACCCATCATAGAACTTTTTTTTTCTTCTAGCCTCTCACTTTCAACTAACTTGTGTAGAAAAATAAATATATTATAGAAGCATTAAATTCCACGTTTACAACTTTAAGGTCAATGAGGTTCTTTTAATTCTTGGAACTGGTTGAAAAAATTATACAAAACATTAAAAAGTGTCATTGTTTGTGGCTGTCGCCGGCGAGCCACCGATGCTCCCATCGTGGTCGGTATCATATGGATATTAAGAATTGTATTGCATGTTCTTCTTTTAGTTATGGGAAGCCTAGGAAATCGAAAAGTGTTAAGAATTTTGTTTTTTTTTTATTTGTTGCAAAATATCTTTTTTTTTTTTTTTTTTTTATCAAGCATTGATAACTATTTTATAATTAGGATATAACTTAAGATTAGCAAGGTGCCGTTGAATAATCAAATTGCATTTATCCAATATAGTGGAGATTGTCTTACATACGAGGCAATTATATTAAAATAATACTATAATTATATTTTGATTAATGTTGATTGATTATTAGAACTCTTGTTTTATTATAATAAAATTTATATTAATTGAAATATAAATTTTTATTTTAATTATAATATTATTTAACAAATACAATAAAAATAAAATAATACTTGCAGTTTGGTGGTAGTCTGGTGCGGTTCAGAGTGAATCAGACTTTGTTGAAGAGGTTATGAGAAAAGTTGCAGTGGCTTTACTTGACCAATCATTTTATTCTTAGAATCCGCTTCGCCGTCGGTGAGTGCAATTTGAAAATATCGGAACTTTCTCAAACATTGCCTAGAGGTGCAGGAGTTTTGAGCTTGAGTGCTGGCTTGGATTTGCCGAACCAAAAAAGTCAACCGTGGCAAGGAGGTGTCGGCAACGAAGCATTAAAACTAAATTTCAATTCCCATTAATTAATGTTAATAAACTTTTGTATTTATTTATTTACATAATTTTCTATAACTTTATGTTTATATTTAGGCATATTTATATTTATATATAACCAATTTTCTTCCAATTAAAAAAATTTGACACTGCTTTTTGTCCTATACATCATTCCTTAGTTTCTATAAATAAAAAAATTAAATTATATGTATCATAGCGCTAATATTACAACTAATATGTAAAAAAAAAAAAAAAAAAGTCGTTTTCCCTCCTCCTTAATTTCATTTATCCAAACTAAACAGTGTTTGAAGGTATACAAGACTCCCAATACGATTTAACTCGTAACGGAACTTAATCCTCTCTCTCTCTCTCTCTCTGTATATATATATACGAAGGCCCGTTCAGTCCCAAACACTGAGATCTGCACAGAAATGAAGGCGGTGCATTCACATTATATGCTCGTTAGGCCGCTGATCTGGTGAAGCAAAACTCTTGTATTTCCACGATCTGTTTTTAATACGTTCTACAATCCTGTAAGTGTAATCTGATCTTCCGCGATTATAGTTTCTTACGCTCACCGGTTTTTTTTTTTTTTTTTTTTTTTGTAAAAAATGTGTTTAAATTTTGATCTTAATTATTGATTATCCATTGATGACATGGTCTTGTTTAGTTTAGTTTTATTTATTTGTTTTTTATTTTTTCAAAATTTATGTTAGACTAGAGTGCTCGATTTGATTTTTTTTTTTTTTTTTTTTTTGTCTTGGTGTTTTTAATTGTTAGTAGAAGTGTGGAGCGGATATGAGTACGAACAAGGATGATCTCGCTAAAGATTGCAATGGAAATATTGAGGAGGCCAATGCCAATTACGATGCTCATGCCAATGTGAATGGGAACAGAAAGGAGGATGATGACAATGGTGATGGCAATGGCTTAGACGTTTCTGCCAATGGAAATGGTGTGGTTGTTGATGATCCGCCTGTTAACATTGGGGATCTCAGTGACGAGTCTCGACCTCTTGTGCTTGACGTTAAGGAGATTGGGAATGAGGTTGGGGATGACTCTAAGGCTGATCAAAATAAGATTAGGGAGGGAAAATGTTGTGCTAATGATGGGAATGCTCCCTCAGAACATGCAAGACAAGCTGTTGGAAAGCTGAATGGAATGTTGTCAGTGATTGATTCTGAAGCACATTGTCATGTGAATGATGGAGAGGATCGTGGTAAGTTCGATTCCACCAACTATACTCAAAGCACTCGAGATTCTCAACATTATTTCTCTTGGGCTGATGAATGTGAACCTGAATTGTTGCCTGACAATGTTTGGAAAGCCAAGCACTCCGAAGAAGGTAGTACAGCGCCAGTTGCCAAATTGGAAGAGACTTTAGTTAGTAACAGTGCTGCAGATCATGTGCCAAATGAATCTATCAATTGTGTGGACAGAGTTGATGGGGAAAGCAATCTAGGATCAGTGTCAAACACAATGAATCAAGATTTGCTGGTGGCAGAAATTCCTGACAGTGTTCATAGTGATGTAGATTTATCAGGAGAAGGAAGTGGGAGAAATGACCAGTGATATTCATGTGGAAGGTCCCCTGAGGTCAACTGTGGTGGATTTGGGGCAGAATATGCAAATGGCTTCATATCCAATAACGGTTGATGTAAAGATGCAACAAGTAGAAGCTGTTGATTCCACTGCATCAAATGAACATGGAGACAGCTTACCCTCTGGTCATGTTCAAGATAGTGTGACTGAAACTGTTCTTGTTGATGACTTGGTTGCTGCCAATCAAAATATACCTGAGCAAAACAACATTCCTGGAAAGGCACAGATCTCCACTATTTTTTATGCTGGAAAGGATAAGGACTATACAAGTGCAAGAAATGATCATGCAAGTGGAGACCCAACAGATGGCATCTTTGTGGCTGAGGCACAATTAAAAGGAGAGATTGTTAATTGCCATATTACTCACGAAGAAGGACAGAGCTTGTGTTCTGGTCATGCTCAGGAGAGTGCTTCATGCACTAGTCATGTTAATGGTCCCATTCAAGATTGTCAGAACACATCTGAACAAGATGGGTCCTCTGAAATCACCAAAACCTTGACCTCCACTGTCCTTCAAAAGAGTGCACCTGCTGACAGTGATGAAAGCTATCCGGTTGCTACTTTCAGTGGTGCCATAACAGAGCCAGATATTGGAAATGAGGAATCACAACTAGTGGGTGAAAATATGCACCACAATACTACAGTGAAGCCTGGGATCAAAACATTTGCTATAAGTGACATGGAAAACACTGGTACTCATCCTGTTGATGATACGAAAGTAGAAGTTGGAGACAATAATAGCCATGCTGTTAGTGCTCCTACAAACTGCCTGGCTTATAATGGAAAACAAGATGCTGAGACTGCTACAGCTTTCATTGTATCCAAAGAGAAAGTATCCACTTCCCCTGCTGATGGTACAGGCATAGGATTTGAAGCATTAAATGAAATCCCTGAAAAGCCTGCCTGCATTGCTGTCTCTGTTGACTGTCCAGATGTAAAAATTTCTATGTGTGATTCTGTTGAGAACAAAGGGGACTTGCCTTGTCTTTTTGATGTGAAAGCAGAATCAAACATTGAAAATGCCTCAGTCACCTGTAGTGATCTTTTATTCAAATCTGAGGCTCCAAATGTCTCTGTCTTAACTAATGAAATAACTGTTAACTTCATTGAGGATAATATGCATGCTGAAATTGGAGAAGAGCAGTTTGTTGTTATTAATGGGGATAAAATGCCGTGTAAGGTAGCTGAGGGTATTGATCAACTCCAAAGGAACCAGGCCTCAACATCTCCAAGAGAAGGCTTCACTGTTGATGCTTCTGATGGGCAAAATGCAGCTTCTGAGGTTGGGAAAAGGCTATGCTTCTACATGATCAGGATTCCAAGATATAATGACCAGAATTTGAAAGAACAGATCAAACATGGGCAGTCTCAAGTTGATGAGATGACTAAAAATCGGGATGCCATTCAAGCAAAAATCAGGATGGAAAGGGTAAGGATTGTATTGTGGAATATGCTGTATTATATTTCTGTAAAAGCTTTTTTTTTAACCATATAATGGCTGAAGGATTTTAATAACTCAGGCCAATCGCAAAGAGTGTGGAGATATTTTTGATGCTGCCTTATCAGAAGAGAAAACCGCACGAGAATTGTATAGAGAGAAATGCAAGGAATTAGATGCTGTTAAATCTATTATTAACAGGGCGAACACTGCCCTTTCCGTTGATGAAATCGATGGCAGGGTATGTGCATTGACTTACATTGGTCAATTGTTTTGATAATTTAAATTCTTGTCTCATTATTATCAACTCATCTTCCTTGGTTTCCTGGTTCAATTTTTGGCTTGCAAGCAGATACATAATATAGAGTATAGGATACAACATGAAACCCTACCTTTGAAGGAAGAAAAGCAATTGATTCGTGAAATCAAGCAATTGAAGCAGCTTCGCGACCAGCTTTCTTCGAGTATGGGTAGCCTTGTCGAGGTTCAGCAGGCTATGGATCAGAAAGGCCATGCTGAGGAGGGGATGAAGGTAACTGCTTTATTGTTGCCAGCATTTATTTAACTTACATTAATGGTAGGTAATTTGTTCTGTGCACAGTAGTGGTCGATTTGTCTTGTTTGAATAGAAGGTATTCTAGTCTGCATGGGGGGATAATAGCTAGAGTGCAGAAAGCTCTTTTTCTTTAATTGCATATTGTGTTGCCTACTTGGATTGTTTTGCTGGTATATGCAGTCTTTGAAAAAAGAAGTAGAATCAATGAAGGAGATTATTATAAAAGCTGAAGCAGCCACCAAAGATGCTAAGAAGATGGCTAATGTTGCACGTGACAAGCTAAAACAGCTGCAGGCTGAGTTTAGTGATGCAGATAAGATGCGGCAAGAGGCATATGAGCATTTAAGGAGTCTGAAGAAACAATACCATGAGAAGGTAATCTTTTGTGTTGTCTGTGTTAGAGTTTGATATTTGATCTATTTTGGGGCTGAACTCAACAACTTAAGCTTTTGGGTTGAATGGTTTCTCTACATAGTATTAAACTTTCATGACCAAGAAATCATAGGTTCAAATCATGCTGTCCTCTCATATAATTGTGAATTTCTACAGGCAAGTTGAGTCTGTGCTTTGTTTGTGCTTCCAACTCAAGTGAGTTGGGCTTTGCATGAGGGGATTGTTAGTGTTTAATTTATGATCAATTCCTGAGTCTCACCCAACAACTTAAGTTTTTGGATTGAATGGTTTCTTGACAATTTGTATGCAGTATTCTTGATTATGCTGCATGGTACACTTGATAGTTTAAGAAAGAAATGATGCTTGTTTTGAGATATTTTGGCTAAAACCCAAAGTCTCAGAAGCATTTTGCCACCATCATTCAAGCTTGTGACTGTTTTGTTTAATTATGTTTATTAGCATGCATTTGGAGATATGATATTTTCTCTAGAGACAAATATGGCTGATATTATCAGTAGTTTGAATGTGATCCTTCAAACTCTTTCTTACATGTCAGTGTACATCTATCTTTGAAATTGCAGCCAATTGGAATTGATTCTAAGTTCTTTTTCCCAAATACCTTAGTAGATGGAAAAATATTCTTCCCAGCTTGCAAACCAAAGTTTAAGAGATTCTGATTGATGTTTCCTGGACGCACATGGGGAAAACTTAGTGAAATTTACCTTATTTGTGAATATTTGAGGATGGTGAGACAAAAATTCACTTTTAGATAAAATTTCTTTGCATTATGAACTGTACCTTGTCATTAATGCAATGCTTTGTAACTTCATTTTTTGGTACATCATTGTCTGACGAGTGATGGTGCTATGCTCTTGAAAGACACTGACCTGTCCTCAGAAATTTTATTGTAGTATGGTTGAACTGTTATCCTCCTGTTAAATTTATCTCTCTATGGTTGTCACAAGAACAAGTTCTACTGTTGCAATATGTGCTTTTCTCTGTGCGTTGTGCAATTAGGCAAATTAAATTCATGTTTTCTTCAGGAAAAGAAGGCATATGTTTAAGTTGAGAGAAATTATTCTCACTTGTAGTTGAGGAATTAATTGGTTTTGGGTTTTGACAAAGCTTGAGTCTGGGGAATGGGCAAAGGCCAGTAATGATTTGCACATGTTGTGGAATTTTATATCCTCCTTCTTCCTTCTACAGAATGAGTGCTTTTGGAAGTACCTGGCTGATGCAAATGTGGCCAATGATTTGGCATTAAAGGGTGATAGAAAGGAACTCGAACGTCATTGTGTTAACCAGGTGAGCTAATGCAGTTCAGTTTGTTTCTTTGATATTGCAGTCAGCCTTACCTTTGCACTTACAAAGTTATGATTTAGGTGGAGAGAGTTATGGAACTGTGGAACAATAGTGATGCTTTCCGAAATGATTATGTGAGGTGCAATGTGAGAAGTACAGTGAGGAGACTGCAGACATTGGATGGTCGATCACTTGGACCTGACGAGGAGCCTCCTGTAACTCCTCTTGCTGGTGGTGAAAGTGTTGTCAGGGACAATGCTGTATCTTTGACATTGACCATGCAAGTGGAAAAACCAGTTGCACCTGTGGAGGTGGAACAAAAGGATGACAAATCAACTGCAAAATTAGGAGGCCAAAAGAATCAGACAGCTAAAAGTAAAATGCCCGTAAAACCTGCTCTTTTGGGGCATGGCCTGGAAACTGTTTCTGGTGGGGATGACATTGAAGAGGCAAGAAAACCAGAGCATAAGTGCTCAAAGGAGGAAGATGAGTTGGCCAGGCAGGCAGAGGAACTAAGGAAAGAGAAGGAAGCAGCCAAGTTAAAGGAGCAGCAAATATTGGATGAGAAAGCCAAAGCTAAAGAGGCAATGGAGAGGAAGAAACGAATTGCAGAGAAGGCCCGAGCAAGGGCTGCATTAAGAGCACAGAAGGAAGCTGAAGAAAAAGAGAGAGTTAGTTCCATCAGCATTTAGCAATTTTGATGTGACATGTGTTTGATTATAGTTTCTTGATGTGTCAACTTTGATAAGTCTCTCACCAAAAATCAAAAAAAGGAAACAAAAACAAAAAATAGAGACTTGATAAGACACATCCTCTGCTGTATTTTCTTAAGATGGTGTGCCACTTACCCTTGTGCATTAACCTGGATGAAATTGTTTTCAATGCAGGAAAGGGAAAAGAGGGCAAGGAAAAAGGAAAAACGAAACTCAGCAGTGGAGAAAATAAATGGTACCAGCAAGGAAGAATCCACTCCAAATCCTGAAACTGCAACTGAAATCAAAGTGCCAGAAATGAGAGAGAAGCCCACTGCAACAAAGAAGCCTGCCAGGGCATCCCAGTTTGCAAACCAGACCAAAGCAAAATCTATTCCTCTGCCCAATCGGAACCGAGGTAAACGAAGGACTCAGAGATGGATGTGGACCCTTCTGATAGCTCTGCTTGTATGTGTTTTGTTCTTTATGGGCAATGGCAACTTCTTTTCTAGTTCTTGGCTGCAAAGGTTTGTTTACTAAGCATGTCTGCTTATTGACTTGATGAATGCGTGAAGCTTTGGCGGGACGTACAAGTAGATATATTCTGTTCTCTTCGCAGCACTTGCCTCTTCTAGTATGCTGTTAAATAGAGTAGGTGGCTTTTTTAGTTGCATACTCCCACTGAGATTGGTTTTCTGTGATGCTTACGTTACTTTCAGCTATTTATTTTCAATTATTTGTGTACAACATTCATAATGCAGATATTGGATAAAAACCAATGATTTCTCATCTTGGCCCCATCTGTTCGCCTGCCGCACATTTTGTCCATTTATATATTTAAGACTTAAGGATGTGGTCCTGCCCCTTGCTGTAGTGGGGTTGAAAAAACTAAATTATTTGACCGAACCGATCTAAATTAAGTTTAAAATTTTGGTTAATTTAATATGTATTCTTTAATTTTTTTTTTTATCCTAACAATACTGAAAATTCTTCTTATGTACTAGATAAAATCTCTTTATTACAATTAATTGTCAGTAAGTTAACTATGAAATGGAATTTTCGATAAGAAGATTAGGTTTAAGTTTCTAAGAAAATTAGGTTAATGTATGGATTTGTAAATGAAAAAATAGCAGTGCATTGTCTGTCATTGCTTTTCTTCATTTTAGGTTTTCAAATAAATAAAAAAAACAGCATTGATTTAGGTTTCGGCCAAAGTGTTCAGTGGGACTGCGTGGAATCCCATTAAACTTCAATGACACGAAATTTTATTTGAGTCTTTTCTTAAGACTAATATTTTTTTTATAAATATTCAAAATAAGATTTTTATTTTTAATATAAAATATCAGTCTGTAAGCAAAATTTTTATTTTTCATATAAGATAATTTTTTAAAAAACATTTTTATTTCTAATATTTTCTAATTATTAGAAAATATATCCTGCAATGGTTCGGAGATGTAGGTGGCCTTTATCAAGTATACAGAGACATGTGCAAGATGGCGTTGAAACGAAGAAAAATGCAACTTTAGAAACCTTCTTTTTAAATTAATTCTTTTCAATATCCTTTTCGGTTGATACTTCCACGAACCATGCGCGAAGATGCGTGGCTGACTAAACTGAGTTAAAAAAAAAAAAAAAAAACAAAAATTTACAATGATTCGTATGTCTCACGAAACCAGACTTCTTCGTCCGTGGTTTCGGCCTCGTTACGACTTTAAAGTCAAGCACGGCAGCAATGGCATATGCCGGAATTCATGGATGTAAACAGCCATCACGGTGGAAATCAATAACAAAACAAAACCCACTAGCCAAGATCTCAATCAGTGCCATATCTATAGCATCATGACGTCTCAAATTTTTCGAATTGCCTCTAATAAAAGCTGGTACTAATAAGAATCCAACGATAAAAGTAAGAGCTCCTTGGTTGCCTTGCCAACGTCAGCAGTTCGAGCTTCAACAAAAATGCTTAATAAAACTAAACGTACCTTTTAAGAGTTTGTTATTTTAGGAGAGTATAAATCTCTTCGTCAAGATGGTTGGTATCACTAACCTGAGTTCTGAAGCCAAATCCGGTTTATTTCTGACCACTTTCTGTAAAAAGTCTCACTAGAGCTCATGCAAATTTTGTTACCCATATACCAGTTGTGTCTTTATTGCTAGCACAGGAGGAGGGCTCGTTTCTAAAGACTAATGGCCAAGTGGGAGAAGAAGCTCCGGCATGAATGGGTTTTCTTGGCCACCTGGTTTGTCTTTAACCAAAATATGCATGAAACTGCCTGCATTTGTGTTGTTTATATGAGGCTATAGATGATCAGCTTCGAAAAAATGTAGAGGTGATATATAAACTACTTGAGGTTGGTTCGTTCCACGGAATCTGAAAAGATGAATAAGCCTTGAATGAAACGGTGATTTTCGCCTCTTGTAGAATGATAACCATACACCGCCAGGTTCCCTAATTTCCAATTTTCTTTGGCAGTTAGAAACAGTCATCTAAATTGTCTGACTTTCCAGGCGCAAAATGGTTTTTAACGGAGAATTGCAATTTCAGGGACAGAAAAATTTAAATCATCCGTTACAAAAATAAAAATCAAACGATTACGTGCACCCTTTGCATTATATTAAGTAAACTCTTTTTTTTTTTTTTAATATGAAATTAAAAAGTAAAGATTGTACCCCATATTCTTGTTTAAGAGGATGGTGTCCTGTTAAAAAGAACGAATTCTAAAATGGTACATTTACCTCAAAACTCAAACCCACGCACGACCTTTGATTTGATAACCCACGAGCATTCTACAAAGGGAAAGGCCAATTTTTAAGAAGTTTGACTAGACATTTTATTATCTTCTGACATTGGTGCTTATGAATCGTGAAATTCGTCACCCATTCTTATTTGGAATCAGAAGCTAAGAAATCCAGAATTTGAAGGTGTCTGCAAGAAGTTGAATGGGAATTACTGATGAATGCAGGAATGCTAAAGAACAACAAAACTCAGCTCTATAGTGTTTAACATAGTTTGTTACATGGGAGATTTAAAGAGACGAAACAGAGACGGAGCCATTCATTGTCGGAGTAGAATTAGATATGGGGGTCGCTGATTTGCCAGCAACGGCTAGGAAACGGCGACGTGGATATCCAGAAGCATGGAAAGGACAGCTCCCATTTTTCCTCATCTGCTAAGGCTCAGAGTTGTAGAGCGTTCAAGCTCGTTGGATGGATCCCAGTCCAATGAAGAGGAAAGGATCTTGGCCATAATCATGAACTTGAGGCATGGAAGGTCGAGCATTAAGATCGTGAGCAACACAGGTTTTAGCCAGTTGGGCCATGGAGAAAGCTAAATCGAAAGGGTACTCATCTCTCAAAAAAGGATCCATGAAGCCTCGAAGTTTCTCTCTCACATTGTCCCCATCAAGCACCAGGCTTATCGATCGATACAGTAATTCTTCTCCTGCATTCTTGTCACCTCCGGCAGCAGCTTCCTTCCCTGATAAGAGCTCCAGCATTACAACCCCAAATGCGAAGACATCTAATTTGGGAGTGATCACACCATTCTCGATGTACTCAGGTGGCATGTAACCCTGTGTACCCACCACATGCCTTGTCAATTGCAGACCACCCTCGCTATCCTCCTCTTCCAGTGCTCTTGCCAAGCCGAAGTTGGAAATCTTGGCTCTCAGGTTGGCATCCAAGAGAATGTTACTGCTTTTCAAGTTCTTGTGAATATATGGGGGATTGGTATAGTTGTGGAGGTAATTGAGGGCACCGGACACATCGTGGGCAATCTGAACTCTCTGTTTCCAATCGAGACAAAAAGCAGCAGCTTTTTGGCACTCGTTACGAAGGCGATCGCTAAGGGAACCACTCTCTGCGTACTCATAAACAAGGTAGGTGTTACCGTCGTGTAGACAGAAGCCAGAGAGCCTAATGATGTTGGAGTGGCTGATCATCTTCAAGATGTTAATCGCTGCAGAGACGTCCCCCTTCATGATCTTAACAGCCGCAGCATCACCTTTGAACGATCCCCTGTAGACCGAGCCCTTAATTTTGTTGGCTTGGCTGAAGTAGTCGGTGGCAATTTGCAAGTCCTCCAACTTGTAGACGGTTAAGTACTCCACGGCATATTGGAGTCCATGAGAAGATAGAGACCAAGACTTGGTATTCAGATCTGGGATTGAGCCGGGCTCCGTCGATTTTGGCATCTTTGAAGCAGAAGGGATGACAGGAGGAGGCTTGGCCTTGTGAGATTTGCGGTACCAAAACGACAAGATAAGGAGGACGAGGAGGAGGAGGAGAGCAACTCCAATCCCAACACCCATATACACCAACCATTTCTTTTTTTTGTTTCCATCACCAACAGGGATGACTGGAGACTGAGGTGGCGAAGACGAGGACGGAGACGCCGCCGCAGGAGAAGATTCAATCTTGGTTGGCTCCTTAGTCAAGGGAACCAGGATTGGTGTGAAAGGGTAAATAGTGTCGGTGGAGGATAGACGATTGGCGTCCAAGATTGCTTGCTGGTCAACGCCGAACAATTCAGCAATGGAAGAGATGGAGTCGCCCCAAGTGACCATGTAGGTGAGCAAGTACTTAATTCCCAGGGCGGCTTGATTGGAAGATGGACAAGCACACCTGAGGGGAACCAACAGACGCAGGCCTGCCTGCAGATTGCGCTCGCCGTAAGGATTCTGGAACATCAAGGCCTGGCAAGTGGTGAGGCCCTGGTAGGTGTCGTTGGCCACGCTGAAGTAAGTGTCTATCTTCCGGAGGGTGTAGCTGGCGTTATGCTGGTAGAATTGGCCACCGACACAGGAGCAATTCACTGGAACAATAACCTGGGAGTCAGTCGGGATGGAGGACATGTCGGAGGAGATGTTGTTGATGGATGCGATGAGAGGAGCCGACTCCTGGGCGCCCAGCAAGTAGCCGATATCAGCCGGGGAGTCATAGGGAACCTGTGATCGGAAGGTTAGATAAGACCGGCATGACGATGACGAGGACGAGTTGCAGTGGTAACCCCTTGTTATGGAGTTGAACCTCTGATTATCGCAGGCCAATTGATGGTTGTTCAAGTAGGTCTGTTGTCCACTTGCTATTTCCAGCTCTAGCAATGTTATAAATACCACCACCACCGCCACCAACCACTGCGAGCGCCACCACCTCCCCAATCCTTCTAACTTGAGTAGATTAGGCATCTCAAATATCCAAAAAAAAAAAAAAAAACCTAGATGGTGGAGAATTGAATGAATGGATGAATCCCAATTGAGCAATATCATCATATTTATCATGGAAACCGAGATGGGGACAGGAGCGACGCGGATTGGCCACACATGTCATCCTCGGTCTATGTCAGTGCCAGATCTTGACTTTTCCCGTTTCCCCAGTCAATTTCCCCTCCAAATACATCTAAAGAAAAATCCACTTTGAAAATGTCAAAAGGACACCACCAACTACGATCTAAGACGCAACGCAAGTGGGAACGCCAAGACTTTGAGGTTGTGAGCAGTAAATAATTTCGAGATTTTATATTTATTATAAATTTAAAATATTTTCTTTAAAACAATTATTATAGATATACTTCCGCGTTTTTTTTTTTTTTTTAAAAATAAAATTAGGGATATAAAATGTGTCTCCACGATTACATAAAGTATCTTTGAATTAAAAAATATACCTTTAAATCTATCAAACAGTATTTCACTTGTGTCAACAAATGAAAAATTTATATAGGAGAACTAATCCAATTAAAATGAAATTGCCAATTATGGTTTTGTTATATACAAAATCTTTCAATTTAAGAGCAATTTTTTTTTATATAAAATCTAAATCTAATAGCTTAGTTAATTGATTTTGCACTTAATTTATAAAAATTTTAAATTGAATATAAGCTATATACGTACATACATATATATGGTCAATCATACTATACATAATCATTCTAATACGCAAGTTTCATTGAATTTTTTATTTCTTTTTTATAAATTTTGTTGAAACAAATCTATTTGAATTTTTATTATCTTTCTTTTATGCGGAATTGTTTCTCGCTTTTTGGTGAGTCATGGGATCACCTCTGCATAGTCAAGCTAGGGCGACGACCATGGATGAGTACAGAAAAAAGGTGTAACAACTCATGGAGAGGGATTTCCTGGGTCAGTGAAGTGAAGGGTCAAATGAGCTTGTGGAAGGGAACAGGAAAAGTGTCCCATGGTAGACGTTAGACTGCGTGAACACGTCCTGTAATTCTGTTTCAGGAGGCCGGCCATAGAGAAGAGCCAAGCCCAGCTAGAATCGAGGCCCAGTTAAAGGTGTTACGACTCCCTATGAGAGGTGGAAACTGGGTGACAAAGTGCTAGAGTATAACAGATTTGAGATTATTATTAAAGATAAAATTTAATTAATTTTAATATTATTATTATATAATTATATAAATATTTATAATTTTATTAATTTTAAAAAATATTATATAATAATTAAAAATTATATATATATATATATATAATATAAATATTAAATTATATTAATAATTTTGATAATAATTTTTAATTTATAAATTTATTAATAATATAATAAATTAAAATATTTAATTCTTTATATATTAAATATTAATAATATTTATTTCTAATTTAATAATAAAATCATAAAAAATACAATTTAATTATTTCATACTTCAATATTTTATAATTTTATATTATACTCATAAATAAATTAAATAAAATTTGAGATAAATTATTTTTTTTATTATAAATACAATATATTTTATTGTAATGTTTAATATATAAAGAGTTGAGTGTTCAAGTAAAAGATAGATAGTTAAATTGTATTTGTTATAATTTTAATGTTATATTAAGACTAAATATTATTAATATTTAGTATATAAAGAGTTTAGTGTCGTATTTTACTATGCGACTAATAAATTTTATATTAAAACATATTCTTGTGATTTAATTTTCATGTCACACTAATAAATTTATTACTTCTTGTGTGATATTTTTTAAATTAGAAAAAAGATTAATATTTTTCAAATTTTAAGCTCGGAGAATGTCGAATGTGCTGGGAAAAAGGGCAGGTGATGAAACGTTCGCATCATCATCATCATATATGATCTTTTAAGGGATTGAGCATTCACATGAAGATTTTCGAGTACATGATCAAGGGTTTTTAATGTGCAGTGCATTTTAGTGGACATGGGCAACTCCGTGAATATTTTGTTCATTGATGCGTTCAAGTAAAGAGGTTATCTAGAGAGATGCTGAAACCGATCCGCTTTATGGATTCTTTGGTATCCCATTGCCACAGAAGGATTTATTGAACTACTGGTATTAATTGGAACTCTTCCCTGACTTACGCAAACCTGATAAATCGTTGTAAATATCCCAACTACAATGTCATTTTGAACAGACCCAAGATCCGTGCCCTTAATGCCATTCATTCCATTAAAAGCATGAAGTAAAAGTTCCCTGCACCTGAAGGTACTGGAGAGATTTGACGAGAACAAAAGCAAGTCTGTGAGCTCCAAGTTAGGTATGTTAATGGCGTGGACAATTAGGCTAGTGTTCATGTGTTCAGCCTACCATAGCCCCATTGAGCAAGAAAAACAAGGAATCCCACCTCAACGATCGTCGATCAATCCAAATGCCACTTGACCTCAGGCCTTCTCCTAAACTGTGTAGATATGGGAATCGAGGGGAGGGCTACAGGAAGAAGTCATCAGATTCCCTCAGAACTCACGCAAGTGACTTTTTATGGGCACTGACATGCTCAGGATAGACCCTGAAGTAACTGTATACAATTGAGCATAACCTGGACACTTGCCAGTGAAGCAGAAAAAGAAAACTTTTAATTCATTATTTAAAATTGAATAGAATTGCTCATGAATGCAGGAAAGCTAAAGAACAACAAAACTCAGCTCCATATTGTTAACATAGTTTATCACTTGATACATGGGAGATTTAAAGAGACGAAACAGAGACAGAGCCATTTATTAACGGAGCAGAATTAGATATGGGGGTCACTCATTTGCCAGCAACGGCAATGAAACGGCGACGTGGGTATCCAGAAGCATAGAAAAAATGGCTCCCATTTTTCCTCATCTGCTAAGGCTCAAAGTTGTAGAGCGTTCAAGCTCGTCGGATGGATCCAGTCCGATGAAGAGGAAAGGATCCTGGACATAGTCACGAAAAGTCGAGGCATGGAAGGTTGAGCATTAAGATCGTGAGCAACACAGGTTTTAGCCAGTTGGGCCATGGAGAAAGCTAAATCCAAAGGGTACTCGTCTCTCAGAAAAGGATCCATGAAGCCTCGAAGTTTCTCTCACATTGACCCCATCAAGCACCTGGCTTATTGATCGACACAGTAATTCTTCTCCTGCATTCTTGTCACTTCCGTCAGCAGCTTCCTTTGCTGATAAGAGCTCCAGCATCACAACCCCAAATGCGAAGACATCTAATTTGGGAGTGATCACACCATTCTCGATGTACTCAGGTGGCATGTAACCCTGTGTACCCACTACATGCTTTGTCAATTGTAGACCACCCTCGCTATACCCCTCTTCCATTGCTCTTGCCAAGCCGAAGTTGGAAATCTTGGCTCTCAGGCTGGCATCCAAGATAATGTTACTGCTTTTCAAGTTCTTGTGAATATATGGGGGATTGGTGTAGTTGTGGAGGTAATTGAGGGCATCGGACACATCGTAGGCAATCTGAACTCTCAGTTTCCAATCGAGACAAAAAGCAGCAACTTTTTGGCACTCGTTATGAAGGCGATCGCTAAGGGAACCACTCTCTGCGTACTCACTAACAAGGTAGGGTTTACCGTTGTGTAGACAGAAGCCAGAAACCTAATGATGTTAGAGTGGCTGATCATCTTCAAGATGTTAATCACGGCAGAGACGTCCCCCTCTGAAGTAGTCGGTGGCAATTTGCAAGTCCAACTTGTAGACGGTCAAGTACTCCACGGCATATTCGAGTCCATAAAGAGATAGAGACCAGACTTGGTATTCAGATCAGGGATTGAGTGGAATCCCTCGATTTTGGCATCCTTGAAGCAGAAGGGGAGACAGGAGGAGGCTTGGCCTCGTGAGATTTGCGGTACCAAAACGACAAGATAAGGAAGAGGAGAGCAACTGCCATCCCAACACCCACATACACCAACCATTTCCTTTTTTTGTTTCCATCACCAACATGGATGACTGGAGACTGAGGTGAAGGAGACGGAGACGCCGCCGCAGGAGGTGATTCAATCTTGGTTGGTTTCTTAGTCAAGGGAACCAGGATTGGTGTGAAAGGGTAAATAGAGTCAGTAGCGGATAGACGATTGGCGTCCAAGACTGCTTGCTGGTCAACGTCGAACAATTCAGCAATGGAAGATATGGTCTCGCCCGAAGTGACCATGTAGGTGAGCAAGTACTTGATTCCCAGGGCCGTCTGATTGGAAGATGGACAAGCGCACCTGAGGGGAACCAGCAGACGCAGGCCAACCGTCAGATTGAGATAGCTGTAGGCATTCTGGAACATCAAGGCCTGGCAAGTGGTGAGGCCCTGGTAGGTGTCGTTGGCCACGCTGAAGTAAGTGCCCAACTTCTCGAGGGTGTAGCTGGCGTTATGCTGGTAGAATTGGCCACCGACACAGGAGCAACTCACCGGAACAATAACCTGGGTGTCAGTCGGGATAGAGGACACGACGGAGGAGATGTTGTTGATGGAAGCAATGAGAGGAGCCGACTCCTGCGCGCCTAGCAAGGAGCAGATATTAGCCGGGGAATCATAGGGAGTCTCTGATCGGAAGGTCAGATAAGACTGGCATGACGATGACGAGGACGAGTTGCAGTGGTAACCCCTTGTTATGGAGTTGAACCTCTGATTTTGGCAGTCAAACTGTTGGTTGTTCAAGTAGGTCTGTTGTCCACTTGCTATTTCCTGCTCTAGTAATGCTAGAACTATCACCACCGCCACCAACCACTGCGAGCGCCACCGCCTCCCCAATCCTTCTAGATTGAGTAGATTAGGCATCTCAACTATCCAAAAAGAAAACTATGATGGTGGAGAATTGCATGAATGGATGAATCTCAATTGAGCAATATCCTCGTATTTTTATCATTGAAAACAAGATAGAGATGGCCGCACCCGTCATCGTCGGTCTCTTTTAGTGCGAGACCTTGACTTTTTAGGTTTCCACAGTCAATTTGACCTCCAGATACACCTAAACAAAATTCCACTTTGAAAAAGCTAAAATGATATCAATAATTTCGAGATTTTATATTTGTTATAAATTTAAAATATTTATTAAAATGTTTTCTTTAAGACAATTGTTATATAAATTCTTTGGTACAGCAGAACTATAAGTTAGACCTAATATGCTCGCCACTAGAGGTTGGTATTAAAATTATTTTTTAAAACTATAAATTTTGAATTCATATTTTAATTAAAACTAATTACCGATTATAACATGTTAAAAGGTCTGTCACAGGAATGCAAACTTTCATTTTATTAATTATTTTATTAATAATAATAAATTTACTTTTATGCTAATTAAGCGTATGGTAATAAATTTGATTCCTTAACGTGCACATTTCATGAAATAAGTGAGAACTAGTAACTCTAAACTTGCCTGAAGAGAATTTCTTTTCATAGAAAAGTGTCTGTTAGCCATTGGATTATAGAGATCCAATTAGAATAAAATTACCAATTATGGTTTTGTTGAAACAAATTTATTTGAAATTTTATTACCTTTCTTTTATGTGTAATTGTTTCTCGCTTTTAGGATCAGGACCAATTGGTAAGTCGTGGGATCACCTCTGCATAGTCATGCTAGGCCGACGACCGTGGAAACACCAGGGATGAGTACAGACAAAAGGTGTAACATCTCATCGAAAAGGATTTCTTGGGTGGGTAAATTGAAGGGGTCAAATGAGCCCAGGGCAGAGGTTAGACTGCGAGAACACATCTTGTAATTCTGTTTCAAGAGGCCGGCCATAGAGAAGTGCTAAGCCCAGCTAGAATCGAGGCCCAGTTAAAGGTGTTATGACTCTCTATGGAGAGTGGAAACTAGGTGACAACGTGTTAACAGTGTAAGAGATTTGCGATTATTATTAAAAATAAAATTTAATTAGTTTTAATATCATTATTATAGTATAATAAGGTTAATATTATTATTACATAACAATAAAAGCAAGTGCGTGAGTTACGCATGTGTAAAGGCATGGACAATTAGGCAGGTACTGATGTGTTCAGCTTACCATAGCCAGAGTGAGCCCAAGAACCGATTCTCCCAAACCGTATAGACATGGGAATCGAGGGGAGGGCTACAGGAGGGAAGTCATCAGATGCCCTCAGAACTCACGCAAGTGACTTTGTGTATGGGCGCCAACTGACATGCTCAGGATAGACCCAGAAGTAACCGTACACCATTGAGCATAACCCTGAACACTTGCCAGTGAAGCAGAAAAAGGAGAACTTCGCCCCAAAAAAGCAACCTGAAATTGAAGAAGAATTAGATAAGCTGCTCCAATTATGGCCTATTCGAAAAGTACATCACCTTGACTAATTGACAAATGTAATAACACTCAAGAACATAATGGAAACTTATGAATGTGTGTAGGTTTCACAACTTGAATAAAGCCTACCTTGCCATGTATTAATGATCTAGAAGAAAAGCCAACTGAGGACAGGGATGGAAGGGAAGAGGAAGCCTGCTCGGATAAGCGGATCTATTTTTGGTATTTATATATCTGGTATTTGTATCCTTTTATAATTTTCGTTATAATAGACTAACGTCCATTTGAATTGCCACAAGTTTCATGACTTGTGGTAAAATTGTTGACACTCTTAATTCTAGTATTAAGGTTAAAATATTAGCACAAATGAATTAACAAAAAAAAAGGAAAAAGAGTATGACTTATCATTATGATTTTTTATATATAGTGTAAAATGAAAATTTTCATAAAAAAAATTATACTTGAAGTGGTATTGAGACTAAACAAAACCATAGTAAATCATGAAATGGAGTGGCATTGAAATCAAACTCAATTAAGCCATCTTACTAAAGCTCTATTTGGTGTTGCGGTTGAGTTTTGTTGTTATAATTAATAAATCAATAGTCCCAAAAAATGATATTCACAAATATAATTTATTTTTTTGGTAATAGTATGTAGCAGCCTATAATGCTTTGAAAACAATGAAAAATTTGTGATGAAATTAAAAAAAAAAAATTCATAAAATAAGCTTTTTTATATGATAAAATTGTAATTAATATATGTAGCAATGAAAACAATTATACAACTGAGGTGCATTTTCCCATTATATCAAAACACTGCATGTCCGACATTCTACAAATTTTAAAATTTAGTAAACATTAATAAATTTGTATTTGATTTAAAATACAAATTTACAAATTGCAACCCACAATCTACCATATCCTAAGTGCAAATTCCAATAACTTTGTCTAAATGTCATAGCTAAATATGGAATGAGCCAAGCAGAAGAAAACACTCTGTCCCTTTCCAACCTTTTTTTTCTTTGTAATTTGTATATAAAATAATTGTCTAGATAACCTGTGTCACACAGTTCAAATTATTTGAGTTTTTATAGCCAAAACTAGCAAAAAATGATCTTCTGGTCATTATTTTCATAATGTAAGTAAACATTAAGCGACGTAAATCCCCGGTGCCATTTGGGATAGCTATGATTTGGGGCAGCGGCAGTGCTGCAATCATCACAAAATCCCTTTTCAGTTTGAAAATTCAAATTTTATCCTTTATAGTTCTCATCGTTTACATGGTGGTTGGTGGCGCAAGGAACCTCTCGCTTTGGGAAACTGTGCTGCCCTATCTAGAGCTACGGAGCATTCCCTCAAAGCTAGGTTTGCTTGTCGGGTTAGAAATTGATCGCTCTAACGAATTTAGCGTTGGGTTTCTAAAAAGTTTCATCAACGCAACAACAAAGCCCTTGTTGAAGGTTATTTAAATTCTTTGTACTTTAGGTTTATGTTGATTGAATTTTAGGTGTTTTAAGTTTTAAATTATTCAATTTTTGAGTTATTTTAAATTTTAATTCAATTAAGATATAGGTCGTTAATTTTTCTATTAGTGTAAGTCAAATTCAATTAATTTTCTAGCATATTAAATTAAATTATTTAAGTTAAATCAAATTTTGTTCTCTTTTTCTTCAGTATGGAGCAAATAGAAAATTTTTTCTTTTCTCATTAATAGAGAATAGAGAATAAATTTAGGTCAAAATAAATTATTATTTTATACAAATAAAAGAGAATTAAATGATGAGAAAAATAATAATACATTATATAACCTATATAAAAGATAAAGAAAATATTATATTTGTAAAATTGAGTAAAGAATATATTATAATTATAAATAAGAGAGAAAAAAAAAATAAAATTAAAAAAATAACCAAAGTTAATGTGTTGTTGAAGAATTAGACCTACATACATGCCTACTACAAAAATAATTCTACAAAATTATTTTGGTAAATGATTTTTATTAATAAAAGTATTATAAATTTAAGTTTTATCTCATATTAATTATAAAAAAAATTTAAATAAAAAAAATAATTTTAAAATAATTATTATTGATTAATAAAAAAATTAAATAAACAAAATTTTCAATTAAAAGATGTCCAAAAGTTTAGATTTTTGTTAAAAAAAAAAAAGAAAAAATTAAATAGTCAGATTCAATTTATATTTATTTACAAAATTATAAATTATAAATTATTTAAATTTAAGTTTTGAATATTTTTAATTTAAATTATTTAAATTTTAATTTATTTTATTTTAAATTAAATTGAGTTATTAATTAATAATTTTTTTAATTAAGACAAATTAAACCAAACTAAATTTTGGGTGAATTAAATCTGGCTTGAGTTAACTTTTACCGCCTCTGGTACTCCCCTTTCTCAAAAGGTATTGGATATGCTATACTGTTAGAAAGTCCAACTTTGCTCCCGGATCCCCATGGAATTTAGTCTCTTGACCTTGACTATTAACCTTTGTTAGTTAGCACATTTGGAAAGGGTTAAAAAGAAGCTTTTCGGAAAAATGGCCTGGGAATCTTAAATAATTAGATGAAAATCTTACGATAGATTTTACATATTTAAGAACCCATTAGAATCTATTTTGATTTAAAATTAATTTTTTACTTACTAACTAATTAAAAATTAATTTTAATAAAAAATATAACAAAATTTAGACTAAAATTTTATACAAAATTACTATTATTAAATCGTACAATTTATAATTAAAATATATATTTACTTAAAAGATAAAAATATTATAATTATTAATAAAAATTTTGTTATTAATATAAATTAAAAATAAATTTAAAATATAATTATAATTTATTAATAATAATTTTTTATATTATTAAAATTTTTAAAAATTAATTATATAATTAAAAAAACAATTATATATATATTAAAATTTTTTAATAAATTATACATTTTTTACAAACTAATATGTAAATAATTAATTTTTTTTAAATTTACGATAATATATTTTTATTTTAAATTATAAAAATTCCTAAATTTTTTTATTAATTAATTATATTTACTAATTAAAAAAAAAAAGAGTTACCACCTTATCCAATAAAATACAACTTTTCACTATCTTCAAAGAACACAAACATACAAATATATAAAAACTACGTGAAGAAAAACGTGAAAGAAGAGAAAACGTTCTCTAAAATAAAAACTTCCATTGCTTCTCCAAAGTAAAGCCTTTTGGCTTTGAAACAAAGTAGCATGTTTTTCTAATGTGTTGAAAGTCTCAAAAATAATTATACTCATTTTATTAATTTTAAATAGTGACATCTAATCTAATAAATTTATTTTTAACATAAAAAATCATAAAATTTATATATTTAATTTTTTATATTTTTAATATAATTTTTAAGTAACACATATTTAAAATTTATTTTTCATATATACATAAATTTATAATCATGAAAATTTAAATATATAAAACTGACAAGATACTTAATACTTCATAAATTTTTATAAATTTTTTGCTTTTCGAAGTCGCAAACTATAAGAAAATTAAAATCTTATCTTATACGTTTTTCAAAAAGATGAAAATAAAAACCGTTAAACCAAATATAAAATTTGCACGGATAAACAATGAAATTTCTTATTTCACTCTCACGTTCCATCCATGCCCGTAGCGAAAATCAACTTAACTAAAGCTTCCGATTGCTCCCCAAGTTCCTATCCTCAGATAACGCAATGCATGAAAGCCTTAGTTGGGATACGAACAGAAACTTTACCAGCTAGATAGTGTCACATACCAAAACTTTTCTTAAAAGCTTATTTTACTAAAACAACGTCAATATATTTTACAATGCACGCCATTCCCACATACCAGACAGATTTTAATTAAAGAAATCAAACTCAACTCTTTAAACTTAAGCAAGACATTTCAAAAAAGATAAAAAAAAAAGTTATATTCCACATCATGCCGCGTTATTTAAGAAAAACCTTATAATGATTTAATACCTAGGCCTCAACAATGGTTGGCTTTTGGCTAAACAAAGATTATTCATGATATCAATTTTGCCAAACAAAATGGAAGCATGATATCTATAGCAGTAGAGATTCACTCAGTGAGGCTAAAACCAAACTCTATGAGACTGTGACTCCAGTTAAAAAAGTATAGTCATGTGCTAGTTGAGACCCCTCAGAGGTCCCAACAGAATTCGACAAGCTCAGCATCTTGCCAATAAGATTGTCTACAAACACTTTCTCAAAACTTTTGTAACATCCTTTAAAAAAAAAAAAAAACGAGAAGAATAACTCACATGAAGATAGCAACAATGTTAAAACCAAATAGAAATTTAACCCTCAATCATTCCCAAGTAATTACTATCCCCCTTTTTAAAGGCAGCAAACATCTCTTCAACTCATTGAATTGACATTAATTGATGAGGTTAAATGGTAAGAATCAAAACAAGTAATCCTGAACAGAGAAACAAGAAATTTCTAGCAAAACAAGTTGACTTGAAGAGGAAAATAGAAGCAGAAAAATCAAACCAAGGAATACAAAAAATACAGAATCATATACTCTTCAAAAGATACTGCTTGGCTAAATCATTAAACTTAGTGGCAAAGTACACAAAAACAAATAGCCTCCCACCTACATTGCTTCAAGAATGTTGAGGGCATAATACTGGAGGGGGACAGATTATCATTCTCTTTTAAATGACAAAACAGATAAACAAGATTAATAAGCAGATATCAATCATCAACAAGGGAAACGATGTCACAACCTACATCACTATGCTATGTCCCCTTATCCAATCCTACTCATCATCCTCCTGCATTAGATAAATAAAAAATAAAATAAAATGAAAGCCAAATCAGACATAAACTTAACAGCTAAATCTTAAGTGCATCAGTACTTAAACTACCAGCATGTCCTGTCAACTAACCTCTCCACTGCCCTCCTCCTCTTCCTCATCCTCGTCATTGACCTCAGACATTGACTTCTCTGACTCCTCTTCGTTCTTGGGGCCTTCAGCCTGAGTATTATATTAGCCAAAACACAAAAAGAAGAGAAAAGAAAAGATGAATGCAACCACTATTCTCATATGGTTAAAACCTCAATTATAACAACCAGATCAACACAATACCTGGCCCCTGTTATAGGCCTTCATCTTCTTCTCATACTCAACCTTTCTCTTGTCAGCCTTGGATACATAAGGGGCTTTCTCCTACATTAGATTTCAAATCGGTTAAACTATAAACAAATTTGGATTTAGAGAACCCCAAGACAGGGAAATACTTACAGCCTCAGACATAGACTTCCATTTATCTCCACCGGCTTTTCCAACCTAAAATATAACACAAAGAAAAGCATATTCCGTTTCAAATGGAAAGCCAGTTTAACTGCAGGCAAAATTATCAAATAATAATAATAAGAAGAAGAATAAGAAGAACAATTAGCCAACTCACCGCAGCAACCGATTTGTTTTTAGGGTGATCCTTTTTGTACAGTTCCCTAAACTCCTCCCTAAAGTCATCGAATCAGCAAACAGAGATGAAATTTACATCACTAAGACAACAAGTCAATGCCATGTACATGTCACGCATGAATACTTGCAACGAATTCTTTTTTTTTTTTTTCCCTCATAACTTCAGAATGAATTTTCTTACTATGTATATATGCATTTTAGGGAGATAATAAGATAACGATGATTACATGAAAACGAAGAAGGCACTTGCAGGCCTCTTAGGCTTATTGGGATCCTTGGCAGCCTTTCCGGACTTCCTCGGCTTGGCAGGTTTCTTGTTGACGGCAAGCCTATCGCCATAAACAGACAAATCAGATTGTAAATAGGCGTAAACGTAAATGAAATGTTTCAATAGTTTTACGGCTAAAATTTTTCAGATCTACTGATTCCAGACTCTACAGAAATCGATTATTGCATCAAAACTCCTTGCAAACATGGAAATTGGCAGGCAAAGGAAAGGAGAAAAGAAAAAGAAAAAGAAAATCCAGAAACGTTAAAATATAACAAAGATCATAAGCCAAAACCTACTTGGTGTTCCTGGCATCTACCTTCGATTTACCTCCTTTCATAGCTAATCCTGTTAAAAAAACAAAAAGAGAGACGGAAGATCAGCCAAAAATTCGATCAAAGCGAGTCAGAAATATGGAAAAACCAACGAGAATAGCTGAAAACCAACGGGTGGAAGAGCTACCGGCAACGAGCAAGTAGGGTTTCTAGGAGAGAGCGATGCTGAATGGTGAAAATGTGATTGGATTTGGCACACAGACAGACAGACACCGAAGGACGGAGTCTATTAAGTCTTGGTGGAAATCGAAATTCAATTGCGCATGAAATGAAGATTTTGGGGATCTAGGCGGGATTCAGAAATTTCATGCCACGTAGGCGATCCGTGTGCTTTTACACTATTGGCTGCCTTGGTCCCTAGCTTTGTAATTGTATTATGCCTTTTGTTCATTGGTATTGCCGTATGTGTTTCCTTTTGTGCTTCTCCTGTCTCACGGAGGGACTTTCCCTCGGTCGTTTTTCAATATCGTTGTAGCTGGATTTTTGTTGGACCCTACTTTCCTGTCAAGTACAAAAATAAACGAAGCCCAACTTGTATTATTCAAAATGGAGCTGTCCACGGACACATCCCCTTTTATTTAAAAAAAAAAAATTATTAATTGGCCCAAAATACTATCTAACACATTGTTTATTTCATTTTATTAAATCTTCAAGATTTCTTTCCGTCGATTAGACCCGTAACATTACAGTCGGCTTGCCCATTAGACATTCACCTTGTGGATGAAGTGGAAATAATAATAATAAAATCTTACAAAATAAAAAATAAATAAAAAGGATATAAAAAAGAAATTATAAAATTATACAATGCATAAATAAAAACATAAATTTCTAAAATCAATAATACTTGAGGGGACAGAACATGAAAAGTAATTTGTCTTTTTTTTTTTCTTCTTTTATTTCTGAGAATATTCTTTCACCAAATTTTTACAACATCACATTTGTCTACTATAGGCTCACTAAAGTAATTTTATTTAACTATTTAAAATTTAAGTGCTTGATATGGTATACAAATTTTTCTAATTAAGAGATCTTGTGCTTAAACTTTATTAGAACATATTAAATTTTAATATATAATCTATCTCATTTTATTTAACAGTTTTAAACTTTTGGTGAAATAATTTTTTTGGCAAAAATATGTTGGAATGATATTTTGATATTTGGTCTCACTGGTTCTGATATTCAACTTCTATTCAAAATTTTTTGTCCTTTTTTTTTCCATTTTGTAAATGTAATTAGCTCAAATTTTCCTTTGAACAAGATTTAAATAATATGAGTTCTTATTAACATATTCTTAAAAATAATCAATTAATATTCCAAGATGCAGAAGCAACTCAACAAAAGACACATTAACTCAGGGTATGATCCATGTTCATTGTACGCTTGCTTACTGTCAGGAGAATAAGTTGAGGCCCAAATCATTTCAATTGTTTCAGCTTGGAATCCAAACCCAAAAATTGGAGAATGACTGGTCTGAAAAATCACCCAAGTCATAATTTTTCTCGTGACTTGTACAATAAAAACACATAAATTAGTTATTTTATTCCTTTTAAGGTTAAATGCTTTTAGGTCTCTTGTATTTATTTATTTATTTTTATATTTTAATTTCTTGTGATTTTAATTTTTATTTTAAAACCTTTGTAATTTTTAATTTTAACAACTGAGACCCATAAAATTTTATTAGTTTTAAAAATCTTTTTAAACACAAAAGATTTTGTAGGATTCAAATATTGTGAGAATTTATTTTTTTAAGTTATTATGATTATTTTTTCCTTTTTTTTCTAGATAGAACTTATAATTTTAAAAATTTTTATGGCTTTAATTTTTCTAAATTTGAAAAAAAAAAATAAAAAATAAATTCTAAAATTTTTTTAAAGAAAAATAAAAAAAATAATCATAATAACTCAAAAAAGTTAAATTTTATAATACTTAGATTTGGTGAATTTTTTAAAATTTTTAAAAAAATTAGAATTATAACAAAAAGTCATAATTGTCATAATTAAAAATCATAAATCTCTTATAATTTAAACTAAAACAACACAGAGTTAAAATATAAAAGAAATAAATCAAAAAAATATTTTATACAATTAATTATTTCTTTCATTAATCGATAAGCACACATGCTATAGTGAGTATTTTCTTCAAGAAACAAAAGTCATCTTATTTATTTTCCATATAACATTACTTAGGTTGTTATCAAGTGTCTAGTTTGAGTTTTTTAACTAATATTTTTATATATGAGTGTATAACTAAAAATCCTATATTTAAATTTTAATATATTGTATAAAAAATGAGATTTTATATCAATCCTTATTTATTATAGTATTATCTTAATTTTTTCAAGATAACCATCTTTATATATGTATGATTTTACTTATATAATGGTCTCATATTTACATATTTTTCTAGTGTTAGAAAAAAAAAATCCATATGAATGAACCAATTTAAAAATATTTGTCATAGTTTTAATTTTTTTATAAATACTTGTGTTAAAATTAATTTTATATCAATTGTTAACATTTGGGATGATACCATTATATTAATGTATAATAGCAAACAAATTCTTTTATTACATGATAACATGTATGTATGATGTATTATAATATATATTAAATTTTATAAATATTTAAAATTTTGATATATAATTAAAATATATTTTTTAATATTAATTTAATTTAAATTTCTACTTAAATTCATGCATAAAAAATACTAAAAAATTACATCATTTGATGAACAATATCTCTTACAAAATCATTATTGATATCATAATTCTACAATGATAGTTAAGATCATTTACATATACTATAGTTGTTTTACCATTATAATGCAATGTTATCACTTTTATTTGAATACTATATACTCTTAAATATTTTAAAATCTTTTGAGCCAAATAATTTCTTATACTACAATTAAGGAAGTTGCACATTTTATCTCCATCAATGATAAGTAAATACAAGTTTACATATTTTGATGTTGATTTAAATTTATTTATATTTCTTTTCCTTGTTTGCATTTAAATAATCAACTAGTCATAAATCATTTTTAAACAATATAATGAATAATTTGCAGTGTCCTTAAAATACTGAAATATTCTCTTTATAATTTGTCAATGCATTTTTTTTTTCTCTTTTTTTGAGTTTAACTAATAACAACTCACCACTCACATTTCATAACAAAATATTTGACTAAGTACAAATTATAAAATACATCAAACCATTCACTATACTGTAATAAGGGATTTTTTTTTTTAAATTTCTTTACTCTCTTATTGCGTTTTCGGATACATTTCAAAGGAAAGTTACTGAAAGTTGTGGAATAGGTGTCGGTAGCGTCTTGTTTTTTAATTGTCTTTAAAGTAATATTCTGAAGATTTCAAAGCATGATAAATGATAATGGCATGTTTCTCGTCCAGAGGAAAGGTGTGCGGAATGGACGGCGTGCTCTGCCTTTACCCTACCAACTCCCATCGTGAATTCTGGCGTCTCTGTCAAATGTCAATTTCCTTAAAACGTCGGTTAACGGCCTACTCAAAAACCACTCATCCTGTGACATAGGATCCTCTTTTCCTCGTCGGATTAGCTTATTCGTCGCTCATTTTTTACTCTGTCGTATTCGTTGTGTGTTAAAGCTCGAGGCGTCAGAGAGCCCGTGCAATCACAGGCCATGGTGTTTTGTTCGAAAGAAAACACTTTTAGTTGGATTAAATCAAGAATTGTTACTAATTTTTAATTATTTTTTATTTTTTAATTTAATTTTTCTAATTTTTAATTATTTTTTATTTTTTAATTTAATTTTTATATTATAAAAATTTTTAATTTATTTTTTAAATAATTATTCCTTACATTATTATTATTTAATTAAAAAAATATTTTTTTTTGTTAAATCAATTATATAACTATGTAAAATATAAAATGTTTGATTAGTATGATTTTAACATCTAAATAGAAATTTCAAATAAATGTAACAAAAAATTGGAAAATATTTTTAACTCAGATTAATAAAGTAAAAAATAATTAAAAATTTAAATTTAAAAAGTATGAGTAATTTTAAAAAATAAAAAATAAATAAAAATTATTATAATATAAAAGTAATTTTTAATTTAATTTTATGGTCAATGACGTGTAAATCCGGTGCACTACTTAAACAAAATAATAATAATATCATTTAGATATGCATGCTACACGGTGGTTCAAAACAGAGAATCTGGTGCTGCTGTCTGTACCTTTTCCTTTGGGTAGCTGCCTTTTCTTTTCCTTTGTAAATTTGCTCTCTATGTTAGTTCTATTTTACTCTTTCTTGACGAGGACTTTCGAAGCATATGGGGCCTCGCGTGTGAAGGAAACGAAGAATCCAGGTTTCTTCTTTTCTTTTGGTTTCCTGTGCAGCAAATATAATCAGCTAGACGTTAACACAATCAGCTTCTGCACAAGGCGTTGGATGCTGTCTTGCAGGAGGACTGTCGAGTGATAGGATGATTGCTTCTCCTCTCATTTTCGGGTCGGATTTTTCCATTTGAGGTGAGCAATAAGGATGTCCGCCTGCTTTTCTTCTTTTGTCTTCCGTTTATTCTTACCAAGCGGAGATAGTTAATTGCATCAAAAAGCATTTGGGTCTATCTGTTTTGATTTTGAGAGTGGAAAAGTATTGGTTGAGCTTATAAAACTTTGCTTTTATCTTTGATGGGTCGGGACTATTAATCTGTTGTCGTTTTCTTTCTACCAAGGAAGGATATGCTTCCAATGTTTCCCTAATCACAGTTCAGTTCTGCTCATTTTTATTATTTAATGATGCTGTAAACACAGTGTCAGCCTGGGGGGGTGAATTCGGCTTTAGCAGAACTTCTGATATGGTTGTGGATTTCATTTTGGTCTATAGCACCCGTGTATCAATGGTGCATGGATTCTTCCATTGCAGCAGCTAGCAACTTCATTTAAACTTGCGGACAAAATTGCCCCATTGGTTTGAATGAACATGGCAAGATTCTTTTCATTTCTACTTTTCATCTTCGGAATTGGACTGCTTGCAAGTGGTTATGCAAAGAATGTCACCACCAGACCTGCTGTTGTCACCATTGGGGCCATTTTCTCATTTGACTCGACTATTGGAAGAGTTGCTAAGATCGCCATTGGGGAAGCTATCAAAGATGTAAATGCAAATACCAGCATTCTGCAAGGAACCAAACTTGAAATCAAAATGCAAAATTCCAATTGCAGTGGCTTTGTGGCCATGGTTGAAGGTATTTCACTATTTGCTTCATTCCTTTATATCACTGTTAGATATCCATGTTGTTTTCAACCACTTGTTATGGGAAAAAGTAGTCTTTAACTACTCACTGTCATCTTGTTTGTGACAGCTTTGAAATTCATGGAGACTGGTGTCATCGCTATCATTGGGCCACAATCTTCTGTGGTTGCCCATATGATATCCCATGTTGCAAATGAACTCAAAATTCCCTTAGTGTCTTTTTCGGCGACAGACACTACCCTAAACTCACTTCAGTTCCCCTTCTTTGTGAGGGCTTCACAGAATGATTTATACCAAATGACTGCAGTAGCTGAGATTGTTAATCATTATGGTTGGAAGCAAGTAGTTGCCATTTACATTGATGATGATTTTGGACGAAATGGCATCTCATCTTTAGGTGATAAACTTGCAGAGAAGAGGTGTAAAATCTCTTACAAAGCAGGGATTAATCCAGAATCAGGAGCTAATAAAGGTGAAATCATGAACCTTCTTGTTAAAGTTGCATTAATGGAATCTCGAGTTGTTGTTGTTCATGTAAATGGCAACATGGGCTTTAAAGTTTTTTCCGTGGCAAAGGAGCTGGGAATGATGGGTAATGGGTATGTGTGGGTAGCTACAGATTGGCTTTCATCTGCTTTAGATTCTTTCTCTCTTCTCCCCTCTGAGATCATGAATTTAATTCAAGGAGTACTTGTTTTGCGTCAGTACATTCCAGATTCAGATAGAAAGAAAGCCTTTTTCTCTAGGTGGAACAAGTTGACTGGCGGTTCCTTGGGCCTGAATTCTTATGGGCTCTATGCTTATGACTCCATCTGGATGGTTGCTCATGCTATTGATGCTTATTTTAAGCAGGGTGGTGTTATCTCATTTTCTAATGATTCCAAGTTCCGTTCACTGGATAGTCGTAACCTTTACCTTGAGGCTTTGAGCATTTTTGATGGTGGAGCACTTCTACTAAACAAAATACTGCAGAGTGATTTTACAGGTTTGACAGGCCATATTAAGTTCGATTCTGACAGATCTCTTATTCTTCCTGCATATGATATTATCAATGTTGTTGGAACTGGATTCAGACACATAGGTTACTGGTCAAACTATTCTGGTTTATCAACTTTGCCTCCGAGGACACTTCATACAAGGCCACCAACAAGTGCAAGCCAGCAACTGTATAGTGTTATTTGGCCAGGAGAGACTTTGTTAAAGCCTCGTGGATGGGCTTTCCCCAGCTATGGGAAGCAATTAAGAATTGGTGTGCCAATACGGGTGAGTTTCCAAGAATTTGTTGCCCAAGTGCAAGGAACTGACACATTCAAGGGTTTCTGCATAGATGTATTTACTGCTGCCATAGACTTGTTACCATATGCTGTGCCATATCGGTTTGTACCTTTTGGAGATGGTACAAAAAACCCAAGCTACACAGAGCTAGTCAACTTGGTCGTGACTGGTGTGAGTACCAGACAACAAAATTATAGTACAGGGTTTGAAATTTATGCTGAGTTACTTATCTCCATTTGCTGATTCTCTTATACTCTTGCTGCAGTTCTTTGATGCTGCTGTTGGTGATATTGCCATTGTAACAAATCGAACAAAAATTGTAGATTTTACACAGCCATTTGCAGCATCTGGGTTAGTTGTGGTGGCCCCATTTAGGAAGTTGAACACAGGGGCTTGGGCATTTCTTAGCCCATTTAGTCCACTTTTGTGGATCATCACTGGTTGTTTCTTCCTTCTTATTGGCATAATTGTCTGGATTCTGGAGCATAGAATAAATGATGAGTTCAGGGGCCCACCTAAGAGACAAGTCATAACCATTTTGTGGTAGGTTGCTGAACTAACATCTTGTCATGATACTCAAAAAAAAAAAAGAAATCTTTTCTTGCTAAATTTTATATGATATGTGTCTTGATTTTGCACAAATAATTCTTCAGTGATCATCTATGATTGGTATTTACAGTTCTTGGCAGTAGTAGAGTGGTGCAAAGGTGTTTTATTCACAGGCATAGAAATTGATGAAGATTTTTATTGTTATCTCTTGTCGAGCAGAGAACAGTTATTTTTAGCATTATTCCCTTGCTAGGGTAGGAAACTCCATATGAAGTGTAAGGAAGAAAGTATTCAAATGAGAACTCAAGCAACTTTTTGATAGAATGTAGACAAGGCTTTTCAGTCTCTAGCCTTTCATAAAGCTTGCACTGAACCATCTTGTTTTCATTTTTCTCAATTACATGCTTGCCTGCTCTTTATTGTTGAGTATAGAGAATTTCTCATATCTCCATGATGCTGTTTTTGCTAAATTTCTGTACATTCATTCCTGAAGCTATAAGGCACTTTGCAAGTATTAGACATAGATTTGGTGGCTTATCCAGTACTTGTTTGTTAATCTTGCAGGTTCAGCTTGTCAACTTTATTTTTTGCCCATAGTAAGTCAAAATTTGATTGCTTTCTGTGGACTTATGCTTATGATAGTTCACAATGCATTGTCGTAGATTTGATTTGAATTTGTTATGCATTTCCCTTACAGGACAAAACACCATGAGCACCCTTGGTCGGTTTGTGCTACTCATATGGCTCTTTGTGGTTTTAATAATCAACTCAAGCTACACTGCAAGTCTGACATCTATGCTCACAGTGCAGCAGCTATCATCCCCTATTAAAGGAATTGAAAGCTTGAGAGAGGGTGATGAACCTATAGGATTCCAAGTTGGTTCTTTTGCTGAATATTATTTGAGTGAGGAACTTGGAATTTCGAAATCTAGGCTCATTTCCCTTGGATCACCTGAAGATTATGCCAAAAGGCTCCAACAGGGTCCTAAAAAGGGGGGTGTTGCTGCTGTGGTTGATGAACGTCCTTATGTGGAGCTTTTCCTCTCAAGACAATGCTCATTCAGAATAGTAGGTCAAGAATTTACAAAGAGTGGCTGGGGCTTTGTGAGTATCTGCTTCCTGATTTCTTTGTCAATATTTCAATCTAAAAGCAGAAGCATTTGGTGTAAGATAAATTGTGGAATTCTGCAATTAAATTTGGACTAATTCACCGTGGATCAATGGATAAGATGAAATTGTTAGTTGATAGTTGTAAAAAGCACTGCACTTACATTTAGTATGTACTTCTCGTAATTAAATCTCTCATATGTGGTCCTCCATGATATTACTTACCCACAGCAGATCTAAACTGGCATTAAATTGCATGCAATGTGCCTGGACGGAGTAAAATCATAGTATATGGTAGGTGTCCATCCTGTCAAGAAATAAGGCAACCTGGTTTTGGTCCAAAATCTGATTGGGGTAGACTGTCTGCTGCGCGTATACTCTTTTACAAGCTGTTGCATCTTCTTTATTCACCTTCCTATTTATGTTATGATATGTTTTCTTTTTTGCCTTTTAAACCATATATTGTCTCCGTATAGGTATTCCCACGGGACTCTCCCTTAGCAGTTGATATGTCAACTGCAATTCTGGCGCTTTCAGAGAGCGGTGAACTACAGCGCATCCATGACAAGTGGCTCATAGCAAGGACTTGCAGTTCAGACACTTCTGAGATTGAAGCAAATAGACTACACCTTAAAAGCTTTTGGGGACTTTTCCTCATTTGTGGGCTAGTTTGTGTGATTGCTCTCATCATTTACTTCTTGCAAATTATGCCCCAGGTATACCGTGCCTCTCCGGCAGACTCTCTTTCCTCGGGTCAAGGCAGTTCACGTCGGGGGCGTTTACAGAGATTAATATCAATAATGGATGAGAAGAAAGAAGAATCAAAATGCAAGGACAAGAGAAGGAAGATAGAAAAATCAGCATCTGTGGATAATGAAGACTACCAAATGGGGAGAGATATCAACGAGATGGAAACAGAAATGGCCACAGGGGACACTCTCTCGAGCCATTCAATTGGTTTATAAGAAGACTTCGAGTGTGCACTTAAGACTTCTCTAAGGCCATATCGTTTAAGCCGTTTACGCCTGTTTCATTTTGTAGGAGTTATAGCAGAAATTAGTCTCTCTTTTGGATCGTTATTTCAGCCTCAATGGAAATGTGAATCGAGTGGCGAAGAGAACACGAAATCAAGTTTCTTATCGTGACAGTTTGATCTCGCAAGAAATTACTTTTGGGGTTTAAACTTGTTTGGGAACAGATGGAATTAGAACTCGCGGGTCAATTTCTTGAAATATGGCTTTTTCGCTTGACCCCTAACGGATAAAAGTCGGGGGCAGGGCCACAGGTCCCAACCTCAACCGAAAGTCCCTTTGAAAAAAATAAAGAAAGATGGGCCCCTATAAGGAGGATGTGGCTCTCTATGGTAGGAGGCTCGATCCCTCAACGGTACCCTTATCAAAATTTGTGCAAGTCCCAAATTCCTCTGTCCTTACTAAATCATTGCCTGTGAAATCCGGTGAGTCTCTTTTGTTAGAATCGTAATTTTGGTATTATTATTAAATAATTATATAAATATTATAATTTTATTAATTTAATAAAAATATCACATAAAAATAAAAAAAAATATACACAAGATATAAACATAAATTCATGTTTATGAGTTAATTTGATATGAAAATTATAATAAATTAAATTGTATTATTTAAATTTATTTAAACACTAATTTATAATAATAATTTTGAATTAATTTAAATATTTTCTTTAAGCCCCAATTTCTTCTCCCCTTGTAACAGGACTTTTTGTTTTATTTTTTTGTGTGTGATTTTACTTTTTTGGTAGCAAAGAAGGAAAAAAATTCAAACACTAACAAACAATGATCCAGCTACAAGGCATTCCCAGAGCTACTTTGGTTATCTTGGATCTAAGACAAAATTTCTTACTTGAAGGCACGATGATTCGCACTTCTTGACATCCACAACAGTACCAACCAAAAGTTGTCGCAAGTGACCACAAAATGGGTCTTGGAATTCATCAACGTTGTCCAAACAGGATGCTACGGTACTGCTAATATCCGAAGGATTTGAAATATAGGGAAAGGAATGAAAGAAATCCCATTCAGACAATATTTCCGAAGGAGTGGCAAATGGGTCCGCAGGTTCCCCAATCATTGATAGTTCTAGAACCATGAATCGTACGTTACATGCAATAGTAATGAAAATAACTATAACTATATATCATTTATTTATTTATTTATTTATTTATTTATACGTATATGTGAATGATTTTAAGCTATAACTAATAATTATATTATAAAAAATTGATTTTTTTTCTTTTTCTTTTTTGGAGTTGAAACCATTCATTGAAAAAAATTAGGCACTTACTGGTAAATGCTGATTATCCATTTAGGCCTCTAAGGTCAATCATGTATTAAATGCTTTTTTGGCGTCTCATACCGTCGGCATTAATTGTGGGATTCGAACCTAAATCTACTCATATAAAATAACCTTTTTGACAATTCAATCTATAGATTAAAAGGAAAAGATAAAAAAAAAAAAAAAAAGCCGAAAGATCCACAAAGTCAGGTAAAAAGGGGGGGGGGGTAAAAATCAATCAAGCCGGGGGCTTAAACACCAAATCCGGCATCAAATAAACATTCGTCACTGCCAAGCCATTTTGAATCCCGTCTTGCTTTGCTTACCAAACCATTTTTGTGTCAGCAATTTTATCCTGTCGTCTCTAACCTCGCAGAACTTGTGTTCCCAACCGGGCGGCTCGACTGGCTCGAACCCTAACCCGGGCGTCCTATCCTTAGACATGGGGTTCACGCCTCTCCTCCAATCCACCACATAGGCCGATACCCGTCTCCGAAACTTGGCCTTAAACTCCGACCAAGCTTGGTACTTGTAGTGGTTCACCACGGCTGCTTCCAAACTCAATTGCTTCCACTTATACTTCCTTGTCAAGGCAAAATGGTGTATTACATTAAGCAAAGAATAATCTATAGCTTTCAAGAGGACAATAGACTTGTGCCGATTGTCGGCACGCCTTCTGCAATTGTACCCCTGCGTCACCCCTTCCAGGGGGTTTGACCGTTGATTGGAGGGCCCAAATTCGTTGCACTTGATCGAAACTTCACCAATCAACTGACGGTGGTGGTGATCAGATGGCGACGGCTTCGACTTTGGTATCAATGATTTGAGCAAGTGATGGGACGGCCGTAAAGAATTGGCCCACGAAGGCGAAAATATGTATTCGTCTACGTCAACGAACATCATCCAAGCGCACAATTCCTTTGCATACACGGCGGCGTGGGAAAAGCCAGCCTCTTGCGTCTTAGGCCAAATCCAAAGCAACGTCGAAACATTGTATCCCTCCTCGTTAAGCGCTTGGACAACCCCATCTAGACCGTCGTCGCTTTCGTTGTCGTACAGCAAGAACCTCTCCACGCCGATGGCTGAATGATACATGACCCATTCTCTCAAGAACTTGCCCACATTGTAAACCATCGTACAGGCACACAACTCTGACCTCGGCTGAGGACTCGCTGATTTCAAGGGTCCGGTTGGGGTGTAATACGCCACGGTGGGGACCACCAGTTTTTCTCCGATGATTTCGAGGGAGACCTGGAGTTTGATTGGTTCCTCCCCGCCATAACCGAACGCCTTTAAATCCGGATGGGGACACCGGAACACTTCTTGTATGGAGCTTGCAACGGCGGTCTTAACGGTGTTATTACCACCGCTGGCATCCCAAAATACGCACTGGAACTCTTCTGGCGATCGATTTACTCCCTGCCGATTGTTCACCCCTTTCACGAACAGAACGACGTCGTCCTCCGTCGAGAACGAGTCGTACGCCACAAAAGACCACCGCAGCAACTCCTTGGGCGGAGGCCGAATCGCCGAAGAGGATGAGATCGTCGATTCTCTGGTCAATTTCGGAGACAGGAACGGCAACCGGCGACGATTTCTCGGTGGAAACTTGCACTTGAACGTGGCCTGCTTTGTAAAAGGCAGAATCCCGGAAAACCTGGCCGGAGAAGTTGCTTTGTTTGGGTAAAGGCACGTGAAGTTGTCGCCGGCAGTCGGTATCAATGGCGTGGACAAGGACACAATGACGAGGACCTCCCAATCCGGGAAAAGAATCGAGACAGAATCGAATGCGGAATCATCTTGAACAGAGTGGACATCTTCGCGGGTGCGGTTTCCGAGTTGTTCCTGAATGGCATGATTGAGAGAATCAGCGTTCTTGGGTGGCCGGGCCGTGAGGTTGGCGGAAGGATACTGAACGTCGGGCCTGTAGAATGAGATTGGAATGGGACCACCCCGAGAGGAATATGATGCAGTGAAGAAGGAGGCGAGGAGGAAAACAGAGAGAAAGACAAACAGAACCAAAGCCGATGGCCTACGACGTATGGTATCCAGAAGGTTATTAAAATTGAAGCAGAGATTCATGGAGGCAGCTGCCGCGGCAACACCTCTCCCAGCTGGAAGTAAATAGAGGAGTGGCGCAGACGGAGACTTCTTGATGGGGTGGTTCATAGCGGCTTTTGATGAATCGGAAAGCACCGGAGGAATTGCATGGTGATGGTGGGAATAGGGTTAGCAGGGGGAGAGAAGAAAGGAAAGCAAAGGATCGGCTTTTCCGAAAGCTGACTTGTAATTTTGGTGATATTCAATTGAACGCAGAAACGCAGCCGTCGGATTCCCTCCCGCGAATTTTAGACTGGGCAAGGCAACCGCACGTTCTAATGGTACTACTGAAACAGCAAACCTCAGACAATGAATGCTAAGATTGCATCCTAAATTCTGTTATATTAATTAGATGACTTCTGAAACCTCTCATAGACCTATGTCAGTTGTGATTAGAATAAGAATACCTAATTAAATAAAAAGAAATATCTACTAAATAAAGAAACTAAATCAAATCAAATAAAAAAATTTAATGATGAAATATTTTTGAATAATCTAATTAAAATTTTTTAATTAAATTAAAATATTTAAAAATAAATTATAAAATTATAAAATAAAAAATTATAACATAATTTTAAAAATTTTAAAAATTAATTCTGTGAGACACTCCATAGTCTCTGGTTTCCTTGCAAGTATCATCTGTCTTGTCATGAGACAAAATCAACACTAATAAGCACTCGATGATAATTCTTATTTTTGATTGATAATTGCTGTTGTTGATCAACCAAGAAGATTATCACATTTTATAAATTCAAAATTTTCTTTTGTTATTAATTCTTCTTAATTTTTAACTAATTAAGTACAACAATGAATAAAACTAATTTCTTAGACAAATTAAACCTCTCCAAATATATGAATTCATATCTAATAAAAAAAAATTGAAATTCACATGTTTTGTACTATAACTAAATAATTGTGTTGCATTATTATAACCACCACAACAATTTTAAAATAATAATTTAATTTTCAATTCAACTTATATAATTTATATAAAATTTTATTATAATAGTTGAGATAAATTTTCAAAATTAATAATTTATATCTCATTATAATATTTAGGATAAAATTTCAAAATTAATAATTTATGTACTTTTAACTACAAATAAATTTGCTTCGGCTGAGTCAACACAATTGAACATTAACTCACCCATCAATTGCATCATAATTGAATTTGCTATTGACGAGTCTCACGTTTTTTTTTATTCATCAATATTGTATAATTTAAAATAGATTTTAAGTTTCTACAAGCCACTTCACAAAATCATTCAGAAAAGATATCTCATCAAAGAAAGAAATTCTTTTAATTTAAGGAACATAACTAGGAATAAGTTTATTGCACGTGAAATTTCCATAACACTAATAATTTTCAAAAAAAATTCATATCATTCATATGATAAATGATAATTTACTGAAAATAGTTCAATCCTTAAATTGAGAGACCTATTTATAATAATAACTTTTAACTAAATAAAAAAATATTTTAACTAATTAAAAATGCTTGATAATTAAATATTTTTAGAATAATTTAATTAAATTTTTTAATTAAATAAAAATATTATAAATTTAATAAACAAATTATAAATTTAAAAATTACAAGATAATTTATAAAAAAATAAAAATAATTTTTATGACATATTTTATATTAAGTTAATTTTCTACTATTTTATGATTGTACCAATGTGTATTCATGCTCGCTCGATTATTAGTTGTGCATTGCTCAATTTTGTTAAAATGTACTGCAATACAAAAAAAATCACAAAAAATGTAAATTTATTTTAGAGAGAGAGAGAGAGCACTATTGATATTGAAAAAGTACGGATGTGGAGATTTCAAATGAACATTTAAACATGAAATCAAAATGAATTTGAATATGTAACAACCTAATAAGAAATAGACAAGACACATATAATTCATCTAACGACATATGAACTATTTTATTTTATTTTTTAATTTAATAATTTTTTTATTTTTTTAATGTTATATTAATATACGTCTATTATATTAATCTTATTACATTGTCACCAAAAATTTTTTCGTAAAAAATATTTTAATTGTCATATTTTCAAAGATTTATTATCAAATAAACTTAACAAAAAAGGAAAAAATTATTCAATTTTCTCTCAAATTTCTAATTCATTATATCTGATAAAGAGGTAGATATGGATTCTTCGTAGTCAGGGTCTTTAATTGAACTTTATTAAATAATTAATTTTTGAAAAGTAACTTATAGTGATTTTTATGTTTCAATCTTGTTTCTTGTATTGAAACTTCTAAATGATGTAATTAGATAGATTTAATATAGTTACTATATTATCTCTGTATACCGTAATAGGCTTATGTAAAAGCATGAAGATACCTTTAAGCAGTTGTCCACCCAAAATATTTTTTAAATTGGATGAATACACCCACACACCCACACAGACGCACGCACATCAATATTTTAGTAATTTCTTACCTTTTTTTCCATCAATATAGATTTATGATATTTATAGCTATTTGCAATTAATTTCTTTTAATAGGCATTCGATCACTTTCAGTAGAATCACTTGAAACTTTTGTGGATGAATAGATATACTTTTTTTTTATTTTATTTTTTGAATGGTAATAAACAACTTTCATTATCATTTTATGTTCTTTTTTCGTACAATAAATTAAGAAAATATTCTAAAGATTATTATTATGAAATTTGAAGAACCACACTCCAAAAGTTACATATGAGGTAAAAGAACACAAAATCGAAATCGGTATAAACCTTGTATTTAAATCTCATATTTTTAACGTGTTTTTCAAATATCATATTTTGCAATTAAAATTATAATAATCCACCGCACTCCATAATCCTTACAAATCTACATTCTAAATCTTTCAAATACTTCATATATTCAAACTAGGAAATGTCAATGTCGGTGCCTGTGCAATATCAATACATGTGGGAGATTTTAGATAACTTTAATATCATCAGTTACGAACTTTGGACATACTCATAAACATGCGAATAAAAAATGTTGAAAAAGCATTCAATTGATTTTTAATGTGAAATGTAACCTCCAAAAATTGATTATATCTAATAATGTTTTATTTATGTATCTTTAAATGTCTCCATTTTACAAGTACAATCTGATAAATGATGCGTCTCCGCGTCCTTTCTGTTGACACACATACGTGTCAAGATGTAGGTGAGGATCAAGACGGAATATCCAAAATTTGCACAGAAGCCAGACCATGGCAAGTGGATGGATCAATGCAGGAAAATCAATAATAATAATAATAACAAAAAAAAAAACATCCCGATTATATAAAGCTTATGCTGAACGCAAAGTCATTCTATGTGCATATGTGGTAAATAGATTAGTCAATTAAAATTCATGAAACTTCACTTCAGAGTCTCCAAAAGCTCCCAAAATCCAACAAATTTAATAGAACCGACAAAAGGGTAGAAATTACAGAGAATGGGTGCTCTGCAGAAAGACAAAGGAGAAGCGATGGGCTATGGCGCCTTTTAACACTCAAAACGGTTTTAGTTCTCACTCACGTTTAAGTTTCAAAGTCGGTCTAATAAAAGAGTAAATGTCTCGTTAGTGTGGACAACTACTAATCACAATTACTCTTCTTTCGGCGGAGTCGTATAATTATTTATCACTTTCCTAAACTATCTCTTGCTGTTGAAGCGTCGTTTTAGACCGATGGTCAAGACATATTTTAGAATTCGCGCTGGTTATGATTTCACACTCCTTTAGGTTCCACCGAGATAAACGTCCGTTCCGCAACAATTGTGTAGATTGAGACGAAAGAATTTGAAAATTATTGACATTTTGTCACTCTGTTGAGAACCTCAAGCTCTCACTTGCCCCATTGAGATCATTAAAAGTGAAAACAACAGTTTTTTATTTTATTTATTTATTTATTTTTTGTTCCTTAAAAGTGAGTTCATTTGGTTGGACATGAGAGTTTTAATTATAATTTATAAGTGACATCTGACTTCGAAATTTCAGATTTTAACTTAAATTTTAAATAATTTTCAAGTATGGTATTTGAACTTGGTATGCTTGGTCCCTTCAATGTTTCTAGCAATATTTACTTACCTTTTCTCATTTTACTAGATTCACCAACCTGATTTGCTAGATGTATTTTAATTTAATCGTCTATAATACGGACCAATTTCTTATTTTCGTGGCAATCTTGTACATGCCCCCACAACCGTAGGGATAATCTTAAAAATGCACCGTATTTGATTGGTATTTTAATTTTACAATGAATTCATCATCTTAACATTCTCTATGTGTATGTGAGATATCATAAATAAATTAATTTTGATTGAAATAAAATCTTAGTTTAATTTATGGATTTTTTAAATAAAATTTTAGTATTTATAGTGACTAATTTTTTTTTATATAATTTTTAGAATAAACTAATGAATCAAAAATAAGATAAATTTGGGTAATGTCGAGTCATGGGCAACTGATTTAATTGACAAATTAACTGGCTTAGTCTAAAGATATGTTTATTTATATTATTAATTTTTTGTTGATATTTTTTATTTTTTGTTGTTTTTATTTTGTTGTGTGTTTTCAATTTGGTGTTGTTTACTGTATGTTTTTGTTTTTTTTTTAATCATTAATAAATGTCATATTGTTATTATTTTTTTTTTGTATATATATATATATATATATATATATATATATATATGTGTGTGTAAAAGATCAAAAAGAGATACTCAAAGATTTTACTAAAATAATAGAATGTAAAATTAAATTTTATAATGATGAATAAAAATTTAGATAAATTAATATAATATTAAATATAAATAAATAATTTTAATTTTTTTAAGATAAAAGAATAAAAATATTTTTTTAAAAAAATGAAATTTGATTAGAAGGTTAATGAAAGTAAAGTGAAAAAAAAAAATAAATTAAAGAAAAGTAATTTTAAAATTAATGAAAAATGAGTAATTTAGAATTGAAAATTTTAAAAATAAAAAATTTAAAGCAGAAATAGAATAATTTTGAAAAAAAAAAAAGATATGAAAGTGAAACTCAATTTTTTAAAAAAGAAGATGAATGGATGAAAAAAGAAAAAAAAAAGAAACAAGGAGGTGGCGTAAGGTGTGAGTGTGAGAGACACGTAGAAATGTACCAAATAAAATTACAAAAAAATAATAAGAATAACTAAAATCACAAAAAATTGATAAATGAAAAAAAAAACACACGTGAGAAAAGAGGATAAAGAGAGAGAGAGAGAGAGAGAGGACAGAGAGAATAAGGTGATGTCATGAGAGAGAGAAGAGTAAACAGTATTAAGAAAAGGAAAAAAAAAAAGAGAGGTAAATGTAGTGTAATTAAATATAAATATTAAATAAATTATAAAATGTAATTTTTTTATAAAAAACACAAATTATCGAAACATCTTTTTACGTTTTTAAAATTAAAATAAATTCAAAATAAAAACCTCCAATATTACCGAGCAAGCCCCGGGTGGACAACCCATCCTATTTTTCAAAAGAACTTGTCATAATTGGATCTGTTGGGCAAGCCGACATTTATCATTATGAAGCAAAGCGAGTATTAATCCAAATACGCAAGGTCCAATTGGAAGCATGCTGCAATCATGTTTAAAAACATCAAAATGTACGTTGGAGATTGCATTTGATAACCAAAGAAGAGAGGCCATGTCCAATTGCTTATGTGCCATTAGACCCATTTCCTAGGGGCTCGAAAAGGCCCCATAATAGCAGGTCTTTCAGCACAAAACCCTCAGTTGGATCCTTTCCTATTCAAATGTCGGGCTGGTAGATGCGTATTTGGTTCAATTATCATTTGTGTGCTATCATAGCCTGTTATTTTTAATACTAGAAAGTGAAAATTATCCCAAAAAAAAAAAATTCTCAGAGTTACTTTTTAATCAATTGTTCTTAGGAAATCGCATAAGAAAAGAAATATACTTCAGCAGCAGCCGTAAAAAAAATTTACCAAATACCTTCGGGATTGGTATTGACAGTTGACCACCTAAAATTTAAACAAAATACCCTTTATATTATTATGCCGTTTTAAAAATTTACAGGTAAATGGGTACTTAAAAAAAAAAGAAGAGTTTCATCGCGATTTTATAGTAAATAGATTTAATTAGGTACAAAATTGTTTTATATTATATTTTTATATTTTATATTATGCTAGTTTATATTGATCTAGTATAAAATGTGTAAAAGTAATATAAAAACGTTTTTATATCTGCTTGACTTGACCAAATTTACGTAGTAGTTGCCTTCATAATATTACTTTCCGACTGTCACGAGATGATTTTGAAATGGCATTAACAATCAGGCAGCCAACGACTTCGTCTTCCTCTGCTTAACGGTTTGGCGACATGGGGGAGGAGAATTTCTCGACATGGACCCAACGGGAATGTCTGAATTTACAAAGTTGGAAAGTTATGAGGAATTGGCTTTTGACCGTCCAACGTGGTTGTTGTTCTTAGTCTTTGACAAGAAGGAAAAACTTAACCATCGCCGTAGACTCGGTGTAAACACGTCTATAACCTGCTACCAAAAGCAATTTGTAATTAGAACTTCGTTGCGTGTTCAGCAAGTCTGGTCAAAATTTGGGCAGAATGGCATCAGCATAACGCCCCATTGGTAAGTTCATGGTCACAGATTCTCTGTCCATAAACTATTATCCAAAAGAAATATGCTAATAGGTTTGCTCGTGAGTGCAATTATTTCGGTTAAAAAGGCCTCGTTCAGTTTCTTCGCCAGCGTCTATCACGGGATTGACATTAAGGAACTGGCAAAAATCTAAGTTAATGTTTTTTTTTTTTTTAAAAAAAAATAAAGTTGATAATAACCTTTTCTATGAAACCATTTGCTGATAAATTATTATGGATTATGCTTACGGTAAACGATAAAATTAAGGCCTAATTTTGTTATGGGAATAAAAAATTTCTAACATTTTGCCAATTATTATGAATTTGAGTACAAAATTATATTTTCAATGGATAAGAAATGTATGTAACATAAAAATAATACTTTTCAATATTTATGCAATTTATTATGAATTTTCAAAAATGAGTTTAATTTCAAAATTTTCTTATGATATTTTTTTTAAATAAATATTCTAATGACAATCAAATATAATATAAAATATAATAATATAAAATAAAAAATTCTTTGCGTCAAGGATCTCAATTTGTTTTTTTAAATTTATGTAATTTGTTATAAATTTACATAGGTTAATTTTTTTTTAAAAATCATTCTAATGATATAATATATAATAATAATTTTAATATACTTGATTTAGAAATTTAAAAACGTTTAACTTAAAAACCATATTTTTTTATAGTTGTACTATTTGTTATGAATTTACAAAGATAATATTTATTTTAAAAAAACTTACCATCATTTTCTTTCAATTTTTCATTATCATTGTTACAAGTTAATGGAAATGTTAAGAGAAAACCTTTTAAAATAATTCGTGTCAAAATTAAGACTAAATTAGAAACTATAAAAGTTTGCAACTAAATCAAGAAGAATCTTAAATTTTGGGGGGCCAAATTAGAGTTTTGGCTTAGAAGATTTGTTGGAATTTTTACTTATTATCTTAATTGGCAATTATTAGAAACAAAACATTTACTTGAACACGATGTATAACTTGGTGATTATTAAATTTAAAATTTGAAATAACATTTAAAATTCAAACCCTATGCCCTACTAATGATTAAATTCTTATCCCTTATTCCAATTGGACAAACAAACTCACTTGGATAGCGCCATTATTAGACAAACAAAACTAAATAAATGCAATACCCACATAAAACTAAGATTATAATTAGTTTTGTTTCTCGTGCTATGTTAGGATATTTTTATGTTTTTTGTTGGAAACTTTGTTTATATGCAAACACCATGGACACTAAAGCTACTTAAATCAATGAACAAAAGACAAAGCATTGAACAAACACATAATAGACATAGGATAATTGGTTATAATACCTTGTAAGAAGACGTAACTATGACCAAAATCTATGTATTTTATCATCTAGTTTTCTCAATAATTAGGAAAAAAACTAAAAAATAAATAAATATTGAATAAAAATTGGGAAAAATTAATGAAACTAATGACCTTGTGTTACTAAGTGTGCTAATTGATGAAGAAAATGACATCAAAAGTGCTGAGTAATAAGGATACAACTCATTATCGTTGATCCATTCTATAGTTGTCGTAATTCTTATAAAATAAGTTGCAATTTTTTTTAATTATTTGTGTTAATTTGATATCTTCTATTATTCCTAAAATCTCTCATTAAGATTATAATCAATGTACTTATATTGTCATACAAATGAATAAACATTTAAGTCTTTTTGTTCACAATTTACTTAGTTATATTTCATTATTTCATTAGTTTATCTGAATTTTGATTTTATTATCATGACATTTAGTTTTGTATTGTATTACATTAGTAAAATTATTAGGACATATCTTTTAAATTTTTTATATTTTTTTTGGTAAAAAAATAAAATAATTATTAGTAATATAAAAACAACAACAAATAGCAAATACTGTCAAATTGATATAAAAAAATAAAAATAATAGTAAAAAATTGATAATACAACAAAACAAATTCTAAATTTTTTTAACATATAACTTTCTAGGTTTTTCATGTTACTTGTCTCCTATTGATAATAATATGATAAATAATGTTTAATGCATCTAAATCTTTGATGAAATTTTACTCATTTTATTAGAAAAAAAATATATAACAAAAATTAATAAACTAGCTCTTACTTAGAGAGTTAAATTATAACTTATAACTCCAAAATCAATAATTTAGATTCATTAAACAAGTTCTAGTATGTTGTCTTTAATAGGATATGAATTTTGATGTTAAAATTTAATAAAAGAGATAAAATATTTAGAGTTAAGAAATCTTCAATTTGACTTTATTTCTAAATAAAAACAATTAATAAAGATATATAATTATTGTCAAGAGATACAGATCAATCTATTAATGAAAGTTAAAAAATAAAAAGATTCAAAATAGAAAACTAAGTTATACTTAGTAATTAAAAGAATATGCGATAATGAATGACAATACTTAAGGAGCTTGCTTTGCATTTGGATACCTCTAATGGATTACATACAAGATATACTAAAATAGAAGTTAAAGTGCAATAAAAGGATGCATGAATGACAAATGTAGAGAAGATGACAGAAACAAACCATTTAAGCATACATATCTCAATTAACTACCCTAAGAATAATCAAACACTATGCTTGGTCTTAGCTAACAATTGCACACACATAAGCACACTAGGCACAAATCAGACATATATAAAAACTTTTCATAAAATAACCAAATCATAGTTATAAGAACAAACTCAATCTTTATTATTTATCTAAAGTACAAAAGAATTTTTTTTGCTTAAGGATTTTCCTTACTTTTACAATTTATGACTGTCAATATAAGACTAAGGATTTTTCTCTTTTTGAAAATTCCTAGCTGTTATTGCAAGTTTTATAAAAAAAAAGGTTACAAAAACATGATAATTGACACCTTTAACTCTTTTAAGGTTAGTTGTCGATCTATATTGGATAATTCAAAGACTAGAAATAATTACTTAGTAATTATCTCTTAATTTTTTGAAAAAAATACCCTTACAAATTTCTTGTTCAAAACTATTCCATATGTTTAGGTTACATCCCCCAAACTAACTTGTTTGTTTTCCCATATTATAGGTTTATTATTTGAATCAACCTCACCCATAAGTTTGGATAATCTAATACTATTAGTCTTCCTCATTGGAATTTGCCTTTCTTGCCAATTAGCGCATACACGTTGTCTACTAGTATGATTCTACCTATTAGTTGGCTATATCGCACTCATATCTAGCAAGCTACCATAGTTAATCTCTAGTCCACTATTGGCCAATGATGTCTTAGCCACTTATCTAACTTACTCTCTTGCCAACACACAACCCTAAAATCAGTCTTAGTGCCATGCCCTTGCTTCCTAGCTACAATGTCAAAACCTATTAGTTGTCATGTGCAAATTTGACCCATGGTTTATGTGTGCCTTCATTGATTTTCATGTTGGCTATTAGGTTACATTTTTTATCACATATATCCCTTGCATCCTTGGCATACAAGACTCACATCATCATCATACAACTATTGTATGCCTATGTTAAGGGACTTAGGGGGCTAGCAGCTATTATAACTTCCACCTCTTTAGTTGCCTATAACCTAAACACCTCTAAGACATTCTCCCACCTTGTAGTAGTAATTGGTTAAAGAATTAGCATTTGGCTTTTAAGTGCCAACATATCAAAGGAAAACATACCACCATTTTGCATGAAAGTGTGGGGAATTATTACAAAAACTTAACAAATTATGCTAATGAACTAATTAAACTAAAAGAAAACAAAATTTGCTCTTGAAAGTGACTTGTTGGGACTTTATATATCCTTTTTTTTTAGCAGTTTCTTGCTTGTTATAATCTACCTAATGTGTTGGCTGACTAGTCTATGCTCCTAACAATTCCTTCAACATGATGTGCCCTCATTGTTTATAGGCATTATGGTTGGTAAAAGCATGCTTTTGAATTACTTTCTCATTCTTACAAGGACAAATTGACCTTTAAAGTCAATGAATAAGTGACGTTTAATAAATTGAGATGCTAACATCAACTCATGATGGTGTGTTATGGGTATTTTAGCAGGATAACTATATTTTTAGTCTTAAACTATTTCCTTTTTTTTTAATGTAATTCTAAACATTTTAGAAATTTCAATTTAATTATAAATATTACAGTTTTATTTCAATTAAATCTAATTACTAATTAAAGATAATTTGACCATCAAATAAATAATTTGATCATCAAATAAATAATTTGATTGAAATAAAAAAAATGAGAAAATTACAAAGATGAAGGATTTCAATTAAAGAATAGAATATTAGTATTTAGATTTTGTTGTCAAATACATTATCTTTATGTATTTTGATTTTTTTTTTTTTTTTTATTTTTAATTTAGTTAACGAGTGAAGATAAAATCAAATTGTCTTTCATAATTGTCCTTAATTAAAAGAGAATTATAACATTTAAAACTACTTAAAATGAAACAAATGTTTAAAACTTAAAAAAAAAAAGGAAAAATTTAGGATCAAAAATATATTTATCTTGTTTTTAAACTTTTAAAATTACATTATTTTCTTACTTATTAATCTAAATAAAGTGATATTATTATACTATTATGGCTACTATTTAAGGTTACAATTTATTTGCTTAAAATAAATAAATATGTAGAATAAATATTAATTTATTATAATAATTAATTATATTTAATTATTATATATAAATAGATATATCTAATATAATTAATAATTATAATAAATTATATTTATATTATATTTATTTCACCCATTGATAAATATAATTTTTTATTTTATGTAAAAGTATAAAGGGGGCAATTTTTTGGTCGTGACATGCAACCAGATACATATTAAGACAAGCGAGTGACAGAGAAAATTCAAAGGTCTATGCGGTTCGCTCTAGCTGGTTTTCTTCGGCCAAGACGTTGTTTACTGGCTCTTTATTCCATCTTTCCAGCAACCGGAAAGGCTCAAGATTAAACTTATATTGTCAGTACCTTGGATTCCCTCAAGGGAACAATAGAGAGGCGGGCATCAATATGGGTAACTGTTTTGGAACTCCTGTGAGTAATCATCATACCCCAGGCACCACCAAGGCTTTTACACCAGGTAACACGTTCCACGAAGAAACATACGCCTGGGAATTTCTCTGATTTCCTCGGTTCATTTTCTTTTCTATTTTGGCACTATTTTTGCTTGATGTTTTTGAATAATTAATTGCACAAACATTAATCCTTCTTCTGTCTCCTCAATCAGTCCATTCCGTTTCCACTTCAATCCCTCTCCCCTTGAATCTGCAGTTGTGAGAAAGGAAAACGTACCAGTAAGATATAATAAAGACTTGGTTTCAGCTTAATTGAAGACTTTATTATTGTTATTCAAAAACATTATGCATATCCTCTGATCAATCTCTTTGCGTTGTTAATTAAAAACACCACAAATTCAGAATAATTCAGCTTCTTTAGTTCTGGGAAAAAAAAATTAAAAAATAAAAATATACGTATAATTTGACATATATTTATGCAGATACATCCAGAAACGGCAGCAAACAAATTAATGGATCGTCAAGTGCTACAAGCTCCTCCGGCATGGCGGAAGACGGCAAGGTTCCCAGGAAACATTCTATCGGTGGCAACCAGGAGAAAAACGACCACGAAACTGCTGTTCCTGTGCCTGCGGGACGGATCATCACACCAAACCTCAAACTGTTCAGTCTAGCAGAATTAAAGAGCGCAACAAGGAACTTCAGACCCGATACCATGCTTGGGGAGGGGGGGTTCGGTCGAGTTTTCAAAGGTTGGATTGATGAGAAAACATACGCGCCGTCCAAGGCTGGTGTCGGCATGGCCGTAGCGGTCAAAAAATCCAACCTAGACAGTCTTCAAGGATGGGAGGAATGGCAGGTAATTCATATTTCACTTTTTTTTCCAGTCAGTCAATTAGACCACAATTATCTATTCGATAATAACGAAGAATTTGGTGGGTGATTCCGACCCGAACCCACGCAAATGTGGCTTTCAAACACCCCCTCATTGATTATGATCTGTTCACATGTCGGCTATGTTGACTTACCCCCGTTGACCCTTTCTTCCAGCACGGGGCGACGACCGCGCGGATGCCGCGGTTTGGCCTGCTTTGACAATAAATCAAACGATCTGTCTTTTTGTGTTGGGACATTTTTTTTACTAACAGCTGTAATGCAACCATTTCATTAATTTGTTGACCGGGTCAGATGCTTATGATTTGGATTCTGGGACCTGCAGGCTGAGGTGAGATTCCTGGGTAAATTTTCTCATCCGAACCTTGTCAAGCTGTTGGGTTATTGTATGGAAGACAAACAATTTTTGCTGGTCTATGAGCACGTGCCAAAGGGAAGCTTGGACAACTATCTCTTCAGGAGTAAGAATATCGAACATAAAATACGTCAAAAAAAAAAAAAAAACGTATATCATGTATAAAACAAATCCCATTTTTCACTCTTTGTTGAGTTGGCAATCATAACCCCAGAGCTATTTTTGCCATGGTTTCTGCAGGGCATGTCGAACCACTTCCATGGAACACTCGCCTTAAAATAGCGATTGGAGCTGCTCAAGGTCTTGCTTTCTTGCATACATCAGAGAATAGTGTCATCTACCGTGACTTCAAGTCCTCTAATATATTGCTGGAAGGGGTAAAGTTTATTTCACTTCTTAAATTTTATTTTTGCTCCTCTTTTCTCCTGTGAATCGTTATTGTCACTTTCCAATCTCTCTCTAATTTAGACCCCTTTTGAACTCCAGGATTATAACCCCAAGCTTTCAGATTTTGGGTTGGCAAAATTAGGCCCAGAAAATGGCCGTTCGCATGTTTCAACTCGGCCTATGGGCACCTATGGCTACGCAGCTCCTGAATATGTTGCCACTGGTAAATTGTTACCAATTTTCCTTTTTATAAGCTGTCTTGCCATGGTTGAAAGTTGCTATTCTTCTCTGGTAGTAGTCTCTTTGAAAGGATAGAATGATGACAAAATGACCAGAAGGATACTAACTGTTAATTATGCCAACAAAATTGGCAGGTCATTTGTACGTGAGGAGTGATGTTTATGGTTTTGGCGTCGTTTTACTGGAAATGTTAACGGGTCTAATAGCCCTGGACCCAAATCGGCCTACCAATCAGCTAAACTTGGTGCAATGGGCCAGACCGTCCCTGTCTCATAAAAAGAAACTGAAGAAGATAATGGACCCGAGACTGGATGGTCAATACCCTTTGACAGCAGCAATGGAAGTAGCCCAGCTTATCTTACATTGTCTAGAATATGATCCAAAAAGTAGGCCACATATGGATGAAGTTTTGGACACCTTAGAACAGATAGCTAAAGCTAAGGAAAATCCAAGTGAGGTAAAAGCAAAGGCCGAAAACCGCACCGATCAGCGCCAACATCATTCTGCTCATTCGCCTTACAGCAGCCATCACCAATCTCCCATTCATCCCAAGCATATTAGGTCCAGAAATGGAGCTCCGGCCCACGTGGCGTGACATCCATCTTCCCACCCATAAGCTGTTTTATTTTATTTTATTTTTCATTTTTTCCCTGTGGGAATATTTTATAGAAGCTCAATTTTTAATTATATGGTCATCATACATTAATGAGAACACGGGAAACAATTTAAGCATCGCTGGCCATTTTGTTATTCTACAAAGTTTCACTTTTGTTTTTGGGAACCCCTTCTTTTACTTTTTTTTTTTTTTTTTTCTTTTTGGGCTCTCACCTCAATTTTCTGAATTTCACAAGAGTCCAATTGATGTTTTGGACACGACCCTAAGGGCCCCAAGCGTTCAGAAATTTATCTCAAAGTCCCCAGCGATCCAATATTGAGCTAAGACCCACCAAAGGCGATCATACAGGAGAGTAACTTGGGCACACATGTATAGAAATGTGGCCACTTATATGGGCACAAAATGTCAGTTTGTTTACAGTTGAAACTTATCACCGAGTGCAACCTCCTAATTCGTAGAGGATTAGTTACATGGACCGAGCTTCAAACAGAATCCCTGACACACCGACATAGCCCACCGTGGGTCTTACATAAGTTCCTCCTTCTCTCTTGGTTTTTTTTTTTGGGTAAATATGCATACATGCACTTAAGCTAAATAAATAAATTAGGTATTAATTTTGTGCACGCAGAACTTGGATCCCACAGCTGCCAGTGCAGCTTAAACCCCGTCACTTGTCCAACAAAAAACGTTACTAACGTGGATCCAACGTAGGATCGAACAGGCTATATAGTTCTAGTGAATCGGAACCGGCTTCTGACCAAATCCATTTAAGTTTCAAGGTGTCTTTGAACTGTAGTTCCTAACCACGCTTCAAACATGCGGTTCCACAGTGTAAAAAAAAAAAAAATTTCTAAATTGAAAATGTTTTCTTATCGTTGACCTTAAGTAATTGAATTTTGGTAAATCATAAAGATTTGGTTACTATATAGATAAACATTAATCGTCACAGTAAAATCATTATTAGATTCCTTATTTGTAATCATTACTTTAATGATTTTTTTAGCCATTTGAGTTTATTTAATTTTTATTTTGATTCCAAATATTGTTATGTAATTATAATTATTCATAATCAAGGAAACAAATCAATTGTAGATCATTGACTAGTTAACTAATCAATTAAGACTTAATTAGTTATGTTTATCTTAAAATTAAATTGTGTAAAGATTTTGATGTTGGGAAATTGCTGAGTTAATGGTGTGTCTTGTGATTTAAAAAATACTCACTTAAAAAATTTAAAATGTCCTCAATTTTTTTTTTTAAAAAAAAATCAAAATTGAACTAAACTAAATATAACCGAATTAAACTTGAGAACTGAGATTAAACTAAAATTAAAATTAGAATTGAACTGTTTAACAACAATTTGGTTCTAATATTTTCTTTCTCAAATTATAATTGCCTCAAACGGGTCTAGACCCGCACTGTAGTCATCTCCATAAAAGAAGAGACCAGAAAAGGGGCTCCAATGTGCTTTCATATTATTGCAGAAAAGAAGAGGGGTGTAGCTGGCCAAAATCATGCCTTCTCTTCTCTTTTTTTTCTCTGGTAGATTCTTCCCTTCACCAACCCCCTCCCCCACACGCATGCATGACTTGGAAAGGATCTAAGTAGGTACTAAACATTACCAGCCACAGCAAGGCAACCAGAACCTTTTTTAAATAAAAGGTCACATCCACTGGCTCAAAAGATAAGAATGTTGGATTTCATTTTACTTGATTTGTACAAACCCCATACCTCTACTTCCTTCCTGCATGCTCGAATTGACAACAAGCACATTAATTCTAAATCAAATATTTAATTGGGGTTTATATAATCATCATAAATTAGGGATATGATTTCACGTGGCGCATGCCACCCATTGATGAGTAGTCTTTCAAATGAGTGCTGGGTTTACATCGAAATATTATTATCGACGTTAATTTTTTTATTATTATTTTTTAATTATTTATGCCTAGGTACTTCGTGTAAAAGGAATTGATGGTGCCATTGGACACATGGGCCGGAATGGTCAGCACTAGTAAGCGCATTCCGCCATTAATCATGACAACATTATGGAAGGATAGATTATTCTGACGAGAAATGAGACCGTCTTGTATCTTCAACTTGACTAATGTTATATGGACTTTATGGTCTGACTACTCCTTTACACTTTGCAGGCTTTTAATAGAATATTGTTTGCCAACAGAAAATATCTCAGGAGGTTAAGACTTCAGAGTGATCGGAAGAAGCGTTCGGTACCCATTAAAGGGCAAAAAGTGAACTATTGGATATATATGTATTTTAAATTTATTTTGAATATAAATTATTCATCTTCCCAACATTGAGTTCCAGAAGATAAAGCATTGTATAATAAGTACGGTACAATTAATTATATTTTTAGTTAATATCATGCAAAATTATATATCGTAACTATAAACCTTATAGAAGATGTGAAATTGTTGAAAAATTATGATTGAAATTCTCCTTTTTCATAATATTGGCCTTTAAGCTTCTATTGTACACCAAAAAAAAAAAAAAACTAGTTAATAGCTATTAATTATTAAGTGTAAGCTAAACCAAACGAATAATTAAAGATAATTTTTTTTTTCCTTTTTATAAAAATTTTTCGATTTATGTTCAATAATTTGCTACTTGTTCTTTTATACTCCATAGCTCTGTAAGTATTGGGATTGCCCCGCAACATCTTGAAGGTTGCCAGTTGTCCCCTGCGTGAGTTCAATCTTTAATCATAGTATGACATTAAAATGCTTCTCCCCGTGAGTTCACTCCGGCAAATTCTTTTTAAATTAGCACGATAATGACCCGAAAATAGCCATACAACTAAAATCTCTGAGGAGATTGCTTCTTGCGTTTAACAACAGAGGATAAGTTCCAAGTGGGTCACACAACTTTGAGAATCTTACTAAAAACTCTAGTGGCCCAATCCAGAGCTGCCCCCAAGCATGTTCCCACTTTTGCTATAATAAACTCCTGGCCAAACTATTGTTACTATTAAATTCGAACCTGTCCTTAAGATAAATTTAATTATTATTCAATAAAATAAATATAACTCTTTTTTTTTTTAAAAAAAATTAGATTAATGTGTTATTTGTTGCATATGAAACTAGACATCCATAGCTTTCTATGCAGATATAATTCACCAATTTTTCACAACTAGAGAGTGAGTGTAGCCTCGTCAAAATCCAAACAGCGAATTTGTTATATATATAAGCATTTTCACCACGGCTAGACAAATTGCTCCTCATTGTCTCCAAGAGGATCAACATCTATAAAGCAAGACTAACTAGTTGTTGATGTGTATCCTAAAATTGAAATGAAATTTAGTTAATTTTAAATTCATATGTAATGTATATAAAATTATTTTTATAAATTAGTTATATGCATATGTTAAATTTGTGAGCTATTATTTTGTTTGGCAAACTCCCAATAGATTTGAAACTAGATTTTTGGTTATTAATTACTGCTATTGATTACTAATTATATGACTTTTTTTTTGCTAATTTGTTTTGTACTCTAGTTGTTGTTTGGGGGAAAAAAACAACCCCATCAGTAGGCTTAAAAATTCTACCAAAAACCCTAACACCATGCTATGCTATTTCAAGTTGAACACTAACACCACTCCCAAACAGCAGAAACAAACACCTCAAAGTTACACAAGGGTGTAAAATAAAATTAATTTTAATAACCAACCAAACATCTTTTCCAAAAAAAATTATAAAAAAATTTATATTGAGAGAGAAAATATAAATATATTTAGTAAAACAAGCATTGATTAGTAAAATAAATAAAATTGTACATAAATAGATCCTGCAAACCATGTGACAGTTGATAAACTATCACGCAATGTGATTCACGTGAATGCATTGTTGTAATCTTTTCGAACGTGCTAAAGTCTAGAAGCGGATTTTTTCGATGAATATTAAGAAAAAGAAAAAAAAAGTATGCGAGCGGTAATCCAGTTTACGACTAGAGACAGCAACAGTTACAAAGAACATGTTGTTTGTTAGAGGGATATGCAAATTTTTTAAGATTGTAATAATTTCAACTATCAAAGAACTGAACAAGTTTTGTATGCAAAAGGGTATTGTCGTTGCAAACATGGCATTCAAGCAATTTAATGTAATTCTTTTTGGCAAATTTTCTTGCAAACATGACATCCAACCGACTAGATGTCGACTATTCAATGCAACGATGAGACTTCTGAGTATATGTTAAAATTTTGCATTTAATACGTAACCTTATAAAGTAAATTTGCAGGACTTGAGTTGCGGATAAGGTGTTTGATAAATTGTAAAGTTGATTATTTATTAATGTCAACCGGTAAAAGTGTGCAGATAAAATTATTGAGACCATCCCTAATTAATGGACATCTCGATCCTATTTTAAAGTGGGAAAATACTTTCGTACAGAAATACCTTTGCTACATTATTTGATGTTACTTGATTTTACTGTTTGTATGGTGTATCTGCATATTAATTCTTTGTTCTTGTTTTATTATCGGATCAATTTTGTTTTCCTAAAGCTTTGCTACCCTTCATTCACATTCTAAGATTAAAGCGGGTAGTTGCGTAAACGAGCAACCTCTACATTGATCTTGATTTGGACTGGGAATGTGATGTGAAAGCGAAAGCCGTTTGTCAATGATGCGAGACGTGCTGATAGCAAGATTTCAATAAGAATCAAAAAATTTTAAAATTTAAAATTTAATTAATTTATATAATATTAAATTAATAAAATTAATTTTTAATATATATATATATTCATATATTCTAATACTATATTTAAAGATTTAATTATATATAATTTATTGTAATTCATTTATTTTTAGTATAAATTAATTCATGTATTTTCAATTTTTAAAAATAAAAATATTGATAAAATAAATAATCTACAACAAAATAATAATTTAATATATTTTATATTTTTTAAAAAATATAAATAAATTATGAAATAAATATTTTACAAATTAATGTGTCTTTAAAAAAAAAAAAAAACTATCTTAGATCTAATCATTTGTAATAAATAGGAAGACATCAGGCAAAAGCTATGCGATGCAGGGATAAAATGACTGTTAGACGATATATTTCACTTGAGTTCAACTTCCATCCTGATTTTCCTTTTACAGGCGCAATACATTACTAACAAACTAAGTGACAACCCCAAAAAAAAATCGACCCCAGTTCCACCATTTTCGATTGAACCGGCCGATTTTTTAGCTTTTAAATTGGTTTATGTTCTCTGCAGTTTTCAAGTATAACTGAATTGAATTAGAGACTAATTTTTTTTAAAATTTTCCTTTTTTTTTACTGATTAGGTCTGATTTTCAAACAATTGGTTCATAGTGTAGCAGCAGCATTAATGCCAACGGCTCACATGCGTGCTAAAATTAATGAATGGTTGGCGATTGTTGGCAGACGGCAGAGGGAGCGATCCTTGCTTTGACAATAAGCAAAGCCTAGCCCATGGATGCCGTCTGCTTCTGCTTCCCTATTTAATGGGGACCCTACAGCAGGGTGGCAGAAAGTCAAATGACCACCAGGCCAACATTAATACGCAGGGGCCCTCTCTGACTTCACAACTGGGAAATACGTATCTATAATCTTTGCTCTATTTTTAATCTCTATAAATAAAAATAAACAAATTCACCCACAAATAAAAAAAAATAAAATTCAACTTAATAAAAGATCCCATCTCGAAACCTACGTAAACCTACTCAACCGATACCTAAAAGAGAAGGTTAATTATTATCAGACTTAAATGTCAATATATATATATATATATTGTTACATTTTAAAATGCGGTCCAAACTACGGTAGGCTTAAGTATAAATTTCTCTTTACATTAATGCAAGAAGTGAGTCGTTCATCAACTGTGGAGACTTAGTTCAATTCATTGAATATTAAAACCAGTTATATATGAGAAAACTAATTTGTTAATCAAATTGAAATTACCATTAATTGGATCGTTTTATAACTAAATGAACCGAGTTAAAAATTAATTACTTTTTGTTCAATTATGGTTTACGATTTTTTTTTTTTAAACTCTCGTTTGCCCAAATGAACAAAATATTAGGCTTATATAGATTCTTTTACTTTTTTGTTTTCCTTAAAATACTAGAACTCATAATAACATAATTGTGGATATAAGACAAATACCCTTAAATAATCATTATATCTTATAAAATTAACAGTACTATTCATAAGATATTTGTAAAAGAATAAATTAATATTATTTCAAATTGAAATATTATACATAATTCAAATTAATAATAATATAATACCATACTTTGTTGCTCTAAAATTAATACTTTTATGATCTATTAAATTGTCAACATGTACATAATTGAAATTATTTTTTTCAAAATAGTTCATAATTTTTATTTTCAAATTGATTTTGTGAAAAATATACCATAATTAATTTAACAAACTAGTTAATCGATTTTAAAACAAGTATGACATGAAAAGATTAGTTAACTAAAACTTTTGGGTTTGGTTTTAGTGTCAAAAAGTTATTGAACCGAAGTTTTTCCTTTGATTGAACCTTTTTGGCTAGCAAAAAGGTTCTCCTTTTATGAGGGCTATATAGAATTATTTATGTGATAATTTTGAATTATTTTGTATATGATGTATATTTTCAGCGTAATTGTCTTATTGTTTACAATATTCAAGAAGTATTGTAAATTAATTAATTAAAAGAATATATTTAATATTAAATTTGATATTTACTATATTTTTATTTTTATAGAAAATAAATTTAAATATTTAATTAATATTTTTACAATTTTTATGATTGTGATGGTAATTTTTAAGTCAATCTATTGCCTATTAATCTATACAGACTATAAATTTAAATATAGGCATGTGAGCTGAGTTGTTTTAAGCCAAAAGGCAACATCAGAGCGTGGAAGTTTCTGCATGATCGAGGCGTGACGCTGGGAGCTATGATTCCCTCAAATGAGTAGCAATCATCACACGGAATGGGTCTCTCGTAAGTTTTTTTTTTCTTTTTCAAAGAAAAGTACTCCTCCCGGGCATTTGAAAATCTATATGTTCCCATGCCCTAAGGGCCTTCAACATGCAACCTTCATAATTTTTTTTTTATAAGTTTTTGCAGTCTTCCCTTTTTCGCTGGGTAACATTTGAATCCTTTTGTTCGGTGGGTCCCTGCCATCGCATTCACCATCATTATTCCCACTCCCTTCAGTTCCCTTAATCAAACCTTTACTTTTGTTGGTTTTAATTTCTTCATTATAACATTTATGTACTAGTGCTTCCATGCGCCCTAGTAAATGATTATAAAACTCCCAAACAATCGCCCAATTCGTTCTCCTTTATTTATTAATAAGCAATAATTAATGTTAAATGAAAATTAAAAGAATTATTTTTATTTCATAATTTATAACTATTAAATTTTTCCTTAAAAAATCATTAATTTAACCTTTGAAAAAAAAATAAAGGTAAGTAAAATATCAAGAAAGTAACTTTTATGTGACTAGACATAAATTTTTAGTCTGAATTTTACGCTGGGAATTCTATCTTAAAAAAAAAAAAAAGAGTTCTTACAAAATTGGAATAAAGCTAAAAATGAGTAATGTTCCTATTCTTTCAAGTATAAGTCGCATTAGTGAGAAAGAAAAAAAAAAAAAAACTTGTAACTAAAGTGGCGGTTGCATTTTTTACCCTCGACAGAAGCGATGGGTGCTTTCATCTCTAGCAAGCATGAAAATATGAGTAGACAAGAATGGCATCAAAAACAATTCTAAGGGCTTGCTTGGAATGGAGTAAGCTTAATGGAACATTATTTAACTCCTTTGACCAATTTTATTAAATTAGCATCACAAGTTCAAAGTATACAAATTTAATTAAATTCTCGTATCTTAAAAGATGTGCTAAGACTGTTATGTATGAGATTGGAACAGAGAATTTAGTTTGATTCATGTTATCACTTAAAAATATTAATATCTAATAAAGAATTCAAATCAAACCTTTTTGTCTCAAAATCTATTTCAAAAGAGAGATTAATTTTGTAATTTAGGTATGAATCAATTGAATTCAAGTCTATTTTGACTTTTACGCCATAAATTAAAATTTTTAGCCCAAAAATTTGTTTTTCTTGATATTTGAAAAACAAGTTTGAAGCCCAAATCAAGGAATTACAACCCTTGGTTTAACTGTTAGGCTAAGATTTTGGTACTTAAGATATATTGTTGTTGTATCCACATAAACAATTCAGGGAATAGAATCAATGTAGTATAATACTTGATATTGAAGTGGTAAAAGCAATTAGAACGTGAAATTTTCAAGATCTATAAGACAGGTCATAAACAAAGAAAATGTCTATTAGTGGTACAATCGCATGAATTTTTAATTTTAAATATAAGATTCGATCTTTAATCTCCAGAAATCGAAAAGCAAACAAACAAAAAAAAAAGCTTTAGTATATGAACACCAAGAATATATAAATCAAATATACCAACAAAATAAAAATAAAGCAGTAAAACAAAATTAATTTTGGGTTTACATATCAAATTAAGTATTTAATTTGGTTATAATTATTTTTTTTAAAAAAAATTATTTGTGGCCACTCAAAAAGTTTGTCTAGGCATTCAACCAAAAAGTTGCTAAGAAATAGATGCATGATCTAAGCGATTACATGTAAGCCCTAGTTGATCAGCTCCAAATAACAGCAAATTTTATAAATTGTGTTAACTAAAAAGTAGGTTAGAAAAATAGTAAAACTGTATAATTATTTTACGCAATTGAAAAGTTAAATCATTCAACCTAAAAAATTTTGGATGAACACGTCACCACTCTTATTGGCGAGCTACTTATCAGCGCTATGATATATATATATATATATATATATATATATATATATATGTATTATACATGAATGATTGCATCTATTTCTTCTTTGTTTAGCTAAGGCTTACCCATTTTTCCAGCTTTATCAAATCTTCAAAGTTAATTCTTATCATGAATGCATATAGTGCATGGAGCGAAGTCAAGATGTAATCGGGGCAAAATCAGTACTTTTGGCCCAGCGTTTGATGTGTTAGGTTTAGGTTTTGGCTTGTATGGAGAAGGGACATGGGTAGGGCACCACATGATACAAAAATACACGATTTTTTAAATGTAATTTTGATATAAAATGTGTTGCTTGCACTGAAATTTTAGTTGATCTAATTGAATTAGGAACCATAAATGGAATTAGTACAGACTTGAGAGAATTTCAAGTCACCGAGGGACCCAGAAGCTACGTGCGGCACGACAATAACCCTTTGTTACTATGTTTGGGAAACAACGTAGGGCAAAGGAAATTAGAAGAAAGAAAATGACAGGGATGAAACATAGGAGCAAACATTTTTTTTTTTTTAAATTTTTCGTATATTTGGAAAAGGATAATACGAAGAAGAAAAATTAAAAATTTTTGATTGAAAAAAGGTGACAAGTGAGAGAAAAGAAAATAATGTGTTACAATTTCAATGTTGCCCTTATATTAAAATTGATATGGATAAATTAGTAAGAGAATTAATAACTTTTCTTTCAAAATTGAGAAGAATAAATCTTACCGGCCAGGGAAGAAAATTTTATTTTATTTTATTTTTTCCATCTAATCGTTTTTGACAATTTTTAAATAATAATAATAAAAAAAAAACTAGTTAACTTAAGCCACAAAGAGACTTAAAAATAAATTAACCAATCAGAAATTTTTTTAATTTTTTAAAATAATCAATCAAAATTATTAGAAAAATTTTATTTCCTTCTATATTTTCTTTACTTACACCCACTTAATGATTTTTTTTTTTCAAAAAAGAAAAAAAAAGGAACACAACCCCCTTTCCCTTGTTTTTCTGTCTTTCTCGCCCATTGTTTTTCTGTCTTTCTCGCCCATTGTTCTCTCCCAAGCAGTATATACGTGAGGCGTTATAATATAGTGTATGACGTAGGCGTTTCACTTTCTTATTACGTGCAGCAGCGTATGATAAATTGACAATTTTGTTTAAGATCGTAACTGCCGACTAAAATTCGCCCTCACATTTACTGGATTTAGTTCAAGGCATAGTTCTTACCTGTTACAACGTTACGCCATCTTTGAAACCCAATCAATTCAACATGAACAAAATTTGAGTTCAAATTCGTTTTTGTTTGTAGGAGAACTTAGGACGAAAATAATTTTCCAGAACGAAAAGGATTTCATTTTTTTAATGAGTTTTGTACACATGTATATACCAAAATGAGAAAAAAAAAGAAACTTCACGTGAATTTCACTAATATATGTTTATTTTTTCAATTTTTTTTCTTTATTTGATTAATTGTATTTATCATAACTCAATTTTTTTTAATTTATCATAAAAACTTTATTTTTGTTAAGATAGGTAACATTTTACTAAATAAAATAAATTATTAAAATACATTGGAGTTATTCATTTGAAAAAATAAAACTTTTTATAATAAATTTTAAAAAATAAATCGTAACATATCATTATTATTATTATTTTAGTCGGATGACATTCCAGCCAGATAAAAAAAAGTTTCGTGACAGAGAGCCTTGGGAAGACAAGCGAATTGTCATCAATGCCCTTTGACCCGATACGGACTCTAACTATATATATAATTTTTTTAATTTTCTCTTGCAATTAAATTACAGTCCTCTTGTACTCCCCCACGTATGCCTTTTTCACTCAATTTCGTCACATCATACCGAACCACCGAGCGCCTACCTCGCCTCGCCACTTTTTTTTTTTTTTTTTAAATAATACTAAATATTACAAAAAAATTAACATAATATATTATATTTTTATTTTTATTTAGGTGAATATTTTTTTGTCTTAATAAATAATTTTATTTAATAAAAAATAAATATTCTTATTAACAAGAATGATATTTTTCTAATAAACCAAAAAAAAAAATCGTTACGTTTAACATTATTTTTATCTCTTTCTCTAGAAGCAATAGCTGGCAATTAAATGTGACATTCACCCACCACATGAGGCTAGGACTCTAAGAGTACAAGACAAATCAGTGGTCCAACATGCAATCTCCCTTTCTCATTTTTTAGGCAAGCAATCTACGAATATGGGAAAAGACAAATTTAAGAATATACGATGAAATATTTTATATTACATATAAAATATTATATATAATATTAAAGTTAATTATATTTACCCTAATCTAAATGAATGAGAGTCAGATTTACTGGAAGAAGTGGTAGGCCCCGTTTGGGATTGCGGTGGCGTTTGTAAAAGTGGAGTTAGGAGCAAAATGCAATTATCAAGGTGTTTGGAAAACACCAGAGACCGCACCACGAGTTACCACTGAAGTGTTAATTGGCAAGCTGCAGGTATTTGCGCTCGCTCCGCGTCTCTAGACACCAATTTTTAAGGACAAAAAAAAATCATCAAATTTATTAAATAATTACATGAAATTCATTTAAAATTTTTTCAATTTTTTATTCTTATCGACAAACTATCTTATCTCAAAATAAATCTTGGAGCTTACACAAGGTATAGTAAAATAAATCATATCCATTTTATAAATTTATTTTGATTTTATAAAATATGAGTCTTTTTATTAATTTAAGTTTGTATGATTTATCTTATTATCAATTTTTATATAATAATGAATAGTATTTAATAATATATTAATAATTTGTTGGATGGGTTAATACTCAACTAAGTTGTATAATAATATATCACAATCAATAGTGTTCTTTAAATTTATTATTTATCATAATGGCCGTTTGATTCATAATTTATCAAATATTTTCAAAAATTACTTTTTTATATTACAATTTTTTAAGATAAAATTAGTAAATAATTATTACATTTTTAAATAGAGAATAATAAAACTTAACATCAAACTCAAACATACTTGTAATATAACATAAAAAAAACTAGTACATAGTGACTCGTTAGATAAAGACAGTCAACTTAGATATTTTAAAAGTTATTTTAGAATTGAAAAAACAACTTGAATGCACTATTTATTAGATATATTATTCTAAATTAATAAAAAAACATGTAAATTAAAATTTATATTTAAAAAATAATGTTTTGTTGTTATGTATCGTATCATTGTTTGTTCATAAGATTATATCACTAATTGTGTATTGTGGGTCAACAAAAACTGGACCCCCTTGCAATTTGTCGTGTTTCATTATTTTCCAAGCTAGTCTCCAAGCTAATCCAATCCAACGGTAAAATCATTAATTTAATTGTTGGAACAAAAAAAAAAAAAGGTTCACACGTAAGAAAACATTCAAGTAAGATTCAAGTATGGCCCAAAAAAAAAAAAAAAAAAGAGGGAATGTGGATCTTTGCCTTTCGAAAGGGCGTCGCAATTTTATTTCTCTACGAGAGGCAAATCAACAGGAGTAAACGCAGAGAGTAAGCGCGACACATTGAAACTCTCTCTCTCCTCTGTCCACCTGCCGCCTGCGCCTCCATAAGTATAAAATCAGGATCCTCACTCATCTCCTACGCACAATACACACACGTTAAAACTCTCCGGTGCCCCTCTCTCTCTCTCTCTCTCTCTCTGGAATCCAGACCAGGTTACATTAATTAAACAAGATTGGGGAGCGGACAGTCTCTTGCGAGTGGCAATTTATCAGTCGTCAAGCAGGGGCAGAGCAATGGAGCTTCCCCTGTCCATCTTTTCTTTTCTGGCAAGAATTCTTCTTCCTCGCCATTTATTTCTTTGTTTCTTGACTCGAGAACTGATGATTTTTAGCAGTACTAAATTTTCTTTACTTTCTGAGAGTGTTCTCTCTCTCTCTTTTTTGTCTTTCTTTTCTCAGTTTAATTTCCTGTTTCCTAGGGTTCCACATCGCGTGATTCTGCTTGATTTTTCCTCGAGACCTGTGTGTTCTTTTGTGCTTGTTGAGAAATTTAAGGGAAAGAAGACAAAAGGAATTCTTTTCATTCCACTGACTGCTTTTTTTTTTTCCTTGCTGAAAAAGAAAAAGTTAAGTAGCCTTAATTTTATTTTTTATTTTTTATTCTCTTCACCCGAACGTCAACGGCACAAACGATTTTGGCTACCCTCTTCTCTGCTCCTCGTTCTTTCTTTTCTTTCCCTTTCTTTTCTTTTTTTTTTTCTTGATTATTAATCTTTTTCCATTTTCGCAGAAGCCAGAATGATATCTCTGAGAATCCTGTTTAACGGTTCTTGTTTTTCAAATTCAAAAAAAAGAAAAAGATGAAATATGCCTAATTTCCACTTGGCAAGCCAAATGATTTATTATTATTATTATTATTTGGTAAAATAGTTACACCAAAAGTTGAAATAAAAAAAAAAAAGGAAATATGAGCATTCAACAGGTGAAGTCCCTCGTGGGTACAGCTAGTAGGTGAAAACGTCTTATTGATACTAATAGCGAGAGGAGTGTAAATTTTATAATAAATTTATCGTGTAAGCAGTTTATTATACATCATAATAGACAAAAAGAAAAAGAAAACGATGCTTTGGCTGTTTTTAGTATCAACTAAATCAAGTAAGCCAAATCTCTCACCGCCTTTCTCTGTGGGGCAGACGCATGCCTTACAAGTAACATACACAAAACACGCGCAAATGAACTCTGAGTAATCGTTAATTAATTAGACGTGTTGTTGTGTGGGTATCACTGGAAAATGGAGTTGCCAAGCAGGGCTATGGAGGTCTTGTTGTTGTTGTTATGGATCTTTATATCTCAGGCAAGAATTCTGTTTTTTTTTTTTTTTTGTTTTTTTTCTCCCTTTTTTTAACGTTTCGCTGTTTGGCACAGTCTTTCCTCTTTTCTCTTTTTTTGTTCTTGTTTTTTTTTTTTTTTTTTTTTTAAATTAACATTTAGACTACCCTGAAAGTGTTTCTGGACTGTTAACAGTAAGAAAGGGGGAAAAAAAGCTTTACCGTCCAAATTGCATTAATATTTTTTCCCCGAGGCTTTGTGTTAACTTGCTCTTGGTTGTAGTAACCCAACAAAGGGAGTTGCTCGTTTTTGTTGAACCTTGTTTTGTTTTGAATTATGTGGATTTGCAGGTGTTATGCCTCGTCTCTGTGGTTTGTGCGGAGAGGTCTGATACACGATTGCTTCTGACTCCCAACGCGACTACTGGGTGAGCTATTTTTGCCTTTTTTTTTCAGTCATATTTCTCAGTGTATTCCTGTTGTAACTTGTCTTCTGAAAATTCTCTCTGTATATAGGGAAAGACATACTGAAGAATATTGTGCGATGTACGATATATGCGGCAGACGGGAAGATGGAAAAGTACTAAACTGTCCTTATGGTTCCCCTGCAGTGAAGGTATGCCTTTTAGGAGGATGTATGCTACTGTTATACCATTCTTCCTGCTGTAACTTTTGTCTATGTCTCATTATAAAATTTCCAGAGTACTTAGTGGCAAATGCTTTTCTGTTCCTCAGCCAGATGACATACTTTCCAAAAAGATCCAAAGTTTGTGCCCGACGATTTCTGGCAATGTATGTTGCACGGAAGCTCAGTTTGATACATTGCGGGCTCAAGTCCAGCAGGTGAGATACTAATATACCATATTGTTAATATTCTGTTCTTGATTTGATGTATATAAGTATGGCAAGGTGAGCTTTTATTTTGGGCATGGTAAAGAGCCCAGGGTCGAGGAGATATGTGCAGGCTTTTTAACATACAATGTGTTAATTTGGTGACTTTTTACAACTTGTTAATTGTTTCTATTTAACTTTAGTTCTCGTTTAAGTCACTGTTCTGGCTGTTGTTTTTGAACACGACTCCCTATTTAGTAATGTCAGTTAAATAGTTAGGGAGTGGCTGAGGGCCTGTGAACCTTCTGAGTACAGATTATCAGTAACGATTCTCCAAGTTTGGTATTCTTTGCTGTCCTTTTCATGCTTTCCAAAGTTATGCAATTTATCTTCATCTATACAATTGATTTATTGCTATTCACCAGGCAATTCCTTTTCTTGTTGGGTGCCCAGCATGCTTGAGAAACTTTTTGAATCTTTTTTGTGAGCTTTCCTGCTCTCCACAACAGAGTTTATTTATCAATGTGTCTTCTGTTTCCAAGGTAAGGCATCTTTCTACCTATGTTGTTGTATTTTGGAAAAACTTTATATTTTCCCACTATATTCCTCTGAAATTGAACACAAATTGTTTCATTACTGATGAGAATCAAATTTGTCCATTGATTTGAAATATTACTTGGTATCAACAGAACCTTTAAGAATGTAGAACTTGAACCTTTAAGAATGTAGAACTTGGACTAGTCATTTTTTCAGATGTGAATCAAAATTTGTTTGATATATATATATATATATATTCTGTTTTTCAAGATACATGCATCTTAATATTACAGAACTCTGCACAAATCTGTTAAATTGTGCATGAAACTCCTGCAATTCCTACAGTCAATAGCATATGTTTCACATGTATCAGATAGTTGCAAATTTCTTGTGGACAGCAACACCATTGCTTATGTTGGAGAGTCTAAATGTGTGAATTTTATTTGTGGCATCCTACTCTCTTTTCAGGTTAAGAACAATTTGACCGTGGATGGAATTGATTTTTTCATAACTGATGCTTTTGGTGAAGGGTTATATGATTCTTGCAAGGATGTAAAATTTGGCACCATGAATACTCGAGCCCTGAACTTTATTGGTGCAAGCGCTCAGAATTTTAAAGGTAAAATTTGACTTGTCTTTCTTGGTTGTCTCTCCTTCTTTCCTTGGAAATGATGTGGGATGGAAGTGTAAAAACATTAATTAAATGCTAAAACCTGATTAAGCTTTCATGGAGTTTATGGAATTCACCATAGAAGATAAAATAACTCTACAAACAATACCTTGTTTGATTGATAATTCATAGATTGATAGCATGAATACATCAAGCTGCTAAAGGCCCTAATTATTATAGTTGTCAAGCTCAATGAAGAATAACTCATAAGGAAATAAATAAATATGATCTTTAAATCCCTAAACTTGGGCCTAAACTCACTAAACCTAATAATATCCTAATTAATCAAAACTTTATTTTCTTCATAATGTTCTAAAAGTATCTATCTAAATAAGCTGTGAAATAAGAATAATGAAAATTATAACAAAATTATCAAGCAATAAAAAAGAGTCTTCGTGCCTTGTTCTACATGGGAAACATGAAGATGCCCATAGTCACACAAAGTGTCCATTTGTTCCTTCATAAGGGTGTGTCCTGAATCTTAGTTCATTGTAAAGATCTTTGTTCCTATGATATGATTGAGGTGCTATGCATATGTTCTTAATAGAAGAAGTCTTCTATTAATAACATTGTTATTACATGGATCAGTGGCCATCAGCTTATCTGTTAATTGTGAAAGAGTTACTTCAAAGTCCTATGTTTTATAGGTCCCTGTTTCAGAGGTGCTATTGATAGGCCAAAAATGTACTCAGTTCTTTCAAGAGGGGCTTTTACTTATTTCTTTGTTGGTACATGTTTCAGTTGACTAGTCTTACCATTGGTTGCATACATGATTGTTGTGTTTTTTTAGTGCTTATGCCATGATTACTTTTGGCAGATTGGTTTGCGTTTATTGGTAGACAAGCTGCTCCAAATCTGCCAGGCTCACCTTATGCCATTACATTCCTGTCAACTGCTCCAGAGTCATCAGGAATGAGACCTATGAATATTTCTACCTATACATGTGGGGATATTTCACTTCGGTGTTCTTGTGGTGATTGCCCTTTGTCTCCTGTTTGTGCCAATACAGCTTCTCCTCCAGGGCACAAAGAGGGTTCCTGTGCAGTGAGAATTGGTAGTCTTAAGGTGAGGGAATACAGGTTAGAGAATTTCTCTTCTGTATTGGTTTTTTGGTTCTGGGTGAATATGATGATGCACCTAGGCATATAATTATGCCCCTTTTCTTTTGTAATCTTTGTGGCTTTATGGTATAATGTTTTGCTACTTTAATTTCAGCACTTCATTCTGCAGGCCAAATGTGTTGACTTTGCATTGTCAATCCTCTACATCATAATGGTTTCTATGTTTTTGGGCTGGGGCTTTTTTCATCGGAAAAGAGAAAGAAATGAAACTTCCAAAATGAAACCGTCATCAAATGCGTCTGATGGTGGTGAAATCCTTTCTACTACTGGGCAGAAGGAAGACAACCCCTCTGTTCAGGTACCTTTTCCTGTGATCATCATGCAAAGTTTTAATAATTATCCTACTGCAATTTAATGAAAATGAATGAGGCCAATTGTGTTTAGGTAGGTTTACTTTTCCAAATTATTCAAAATTTAGCGCCCCCCCCCCCTTCCCCCCAAAAAAAGGCCTCTGGAAAGAGGTTATATGATTGTGATGTTACCCTTCTACTGGTGCTTTTCTTTACCCCTTGCCTCTGACCATTTACCAGATGCTTGAGGATTCTACTGCAACTGGAAACATAGTTCAGCTTTCTGTTGTTCAAGGATATATGTCAAAGTTTTACAGGTTGCCACCTGTTCTATCTTTTCTTCAATCAACATGGGCAGAATGGTTATTGATCTTGTGGGTTTCCTCATATGCAGGAGATATGGAACATGGGTTGCTAGACATCCAACCATTGTGTTGAGCTTGTCGTTGGCAGCAGTTGTGCTGCTTTGTTTAGGTCTAATACGTTTTAAGGTGGAGACATTGCCTGAGAAGGTATACTCATTACTTAAATCCAATTTCAATTATTTGTTTTTGATAATATATTCTACATTTTTACTTTCTCTCCTTCTCTGTCTCTGTTTTTTTTTTTTATAATTTTTTTATTGATTTTTCAATAATTTTCAATGTGCCACAATCATAGTAATTTCCTGATGAGGAACTTGTTACTGATAGTGGGTAAAAATTTGCAGTCAGGATTAATGAGCTTTGATGAAATATGTAAAATGCTCCTAAGGTCCAAAGATATCAAGTTAATTATGTTTTTTTAGACATGGATTTTTATTTTTAATCAATGAGAAACAATATAAATTTACTAATGGTTAGTAGCATTATAGCATGATATTTTTAACTTTTGTATGGGCATTGTTTTTTTTTTGTAAATTTTCTTCCCATGTATCTGTCTATTGCTAACATATGTTTTTTCAGCTGTGGGTGGGTCCTGGGAGCAAAGCTGCAATGGAAAAACGATTTTGACAGCCATCTAGCTCCTTTTTATAGAATTGAGCAGGTTCTGCAGTGTTCCCTAAAAGTTTTTGGTTTATGTTATTTTTCATCAGTCTTATCTTTTTAAAATTTTTTTACCAATTTTATGATGGTCAGGCAAGTGTTATCTTTTATGTATGTGTTCCAAAGGCCTTAGGATTAACTGAAAATTTCTGCTTCTGTGTACAACAGGCATTACAGGGGAATGATAGTTGCCTTTGACTTGACCTGGCTAGTTAGTGAAACAACTGGATTTTGCTTTTACATGCTGTAGCACAATAATAAAGTGACTTCATAGGTTGACTGTTGTCTGGTGGTCAAACTTTTAGGTGAAACTTAGAATATAGATCATATATTCTACTCCAACACTCTCCCTCATAGGACAGCTCGACTCATTTGGGCTGGAAGCATGAACAAACTATGCTCACCTGGGGCTAAAGTATGAACAAACTAGAAATTCATAATTAATTTGCAATTAAATGTGAATCACTTGGCTATGAAGGCTCTGATACTGTTCAGGAAATGGATCATACATTATATTTCAATAGTTTTAATTTTTGCTCATTAAAAGAGTAAATTGATTGGTCATTACCTCCTAGTAATGCTATATCATCATTGCAGTCAATTATGATGCACTGCTTTTGGTACAGTGGCTCATGGTTTTTGAGCACAGGAAAATGCATATGTTGTACTTTCTCATGTTGGATAACAAAATTTAGACATATGGTTGACCTTTTTGTTATACTTCACTTGTTTCTGGAATTTTCCTTGGTTGTCTTATTGGTTTGTGGCTCATTGTGGATTTGGTGTTTGAGTAGAATAGGGTTTGTACTACTACAATACGTGTTGGTGCTCAATGAAGGTGTTGTGGTGTTTCCTGATTACATATGCAATGACATGCTGTAGATAGAATTGGTGTTCTTCTGTTGCACCATTCTAAATGAGTGACAGGATTTACTATCTCATTTTGATTATTGCAGTAACTAACAGTAACATTTTCCTCCAGCTAATTTTAGCAACAGTTCCAGATACAAAGGATGGCAAATCACCAGGTATTCTGACTGAGGAAAACATTAAGCTACTTTTTGAAATACAAAAGAAGGTAAAGTACATGTTATGCATAGGATTTGAGAATCATTCCATAAATTTCTTTTTTTCCGTTTCTATAAATTTTTTTCCCTTTATGCTTATTGCCCAACTGTAATTTGGAATTCCAGTTTAATACTAATCAATTTTAACAGATTGATGGAATCCGTGCAAATTATTCTGGTTCGATGGTATCTCTGACTGATATTTGTTTGAAGCCATTGGGCCAAGATTGTGGCATTCAAAGTGTTCTGCAGGTTTTTTCTTTCTTAATGATCTGTATATTGGGCAGTGCAGCATTGTTTTCTAAATTTTTTATATTTTCAATTTCTGAATCTTGTGCTAGTAACTCTGCTTTCCTTGAAGTGCCTTCTGGGCTTGCTATTGTCACAGCAGCCAATGCTTCTTCCAACTTAACTACATTTGACACTGACCACCCCAATTTCCCTTTTTCAGTTATTTTTATTGGCATGATGATGCATTGGTGTGTATCTTGGACATGTTCCAAGCTTTTGTGCTTCATGTTTTGCTCCCCCAACTTGACTTTTCCTTTGCATTTTGCTTTAGGATCTTTTGGTGCCTCTGAATAGATTCCTTTGGTCAATTCTGAATTGAATTTGTTGTACATCTCATTTTATGTCTTCATATCAAGAATGGGGAAGAAAAGGTGCAGGGAAGATATGTCTTGCATAACATTTCCTGGAATGCTTTTTAGCTGGACTATTGGCTTACATATATGATTTTGTATTTTTTAACTGATACCTCTCTCTCTCTCTCTCTATGTCTCTCTGCCTCTCTTCTGACTAGTATTTCCAAATGGATCCTCAAAATTACAATAATAATGGGGGACTTGAGCACGTGATGTATTGTTTACAGGTAAGATGTGACAGCTCTACCTTCTAAAGATTAAGCCAATGTTCTTATTGGCACAAGTTAAAATGCTTGGCTTTTTTTTCATTTTTATTTTTTTAACTTTAATGCTTACTGATATACTGATTGGGTCTTTTGGTTGCTAATAAAGCTGGATGTTCATGTTATGCATGTAATTTTTCTGGATTGAGCATGGTTCTTTATTTTGTGTGGTACTTTAGGATTGGATGGCATCATCTTAGAATCTGTCTTCCAAGATGCCAAAAACAGTTTAAATGCATTCTGCACTTTGTGTGTCCCATACAACTATTATGTATATGCTGGCTGTTGTCAGGTCAATAAGTGTTGTTGTCTAAATATGAAAAATCTCTTATATACAACGGATATCCCATTAATATATGGAGAAATAACTTGTTTTGGAATGAAATAAAAAAATCTGGTATCCATGTTTATGTTAAAATTAGCTATTGTTTTTGATGCAATTTGACCAATTTTCTTATACTATACTTGATATGTATCTGAAATAACTCCAATAAAGTTCCATTTTCAAGTTGATTTACTGAAGCTTATTTGCTGTGTGCTGTTTCAGCACTATACCTCTGCAGAGAGTTGCATGAGTGCATTCAAGGGCCCTCTTGACCCAAGCACTGCCTTGGGAGGTTTTCTGGGGAACAACTACTCTGAGGTAGTGTTTTAATCTCTGCAAATTAGACAACAGTTACACTTGGGATGACATCCTAATAGTCTAAAACAAAGTTTCCGGTTCAGGCTTCTGCATTTGTGGTAACTTATCCTGCAAACAATGTGAATGGGGGAGAAGGAAATGAAAATGACAAGGCTATTGTTTGGGAGAAGGCCTTTGTTCAGTTAGCAAAGGTTTGCTTTTAATCTATTTCACTGCCTATTCTGTCACTCAGTTCTTTTATCCTGAGGTGCTTGGTGCAGTAGCGTTATGTTGTACTGATTGGTAACAACTCTTAGCTCTGTGATTTCTAGCTGGGAAAAGTTTGCCATGACGGCATCATTCATTAGCTTGTTCATGTTACATTGTGGCAAAAGTGTTTTGGAATATATATTGTTTTTCCATGTAAGTTTCTGTGTGAATCTGTGTAGCTTGTATTGATGGTTCTTTTGCTTCTGAGTAGTTTAGAATGACAAATATATTTGAAAATGTAGTTATGAAGTTTTTGCTGCCCTGTTGGGAAATCTGTTAAGATGATGTGTGAAGATACCCTTGAAATTGTACACAATGATTTTATGGCAAAGCTCTATTTTTTTTAACCTTTTTCTTTTAATTATTCCTTTAAGGGAATTATTTTAAATCAAAAAGTAAAGACCCTCCCTTGAAATTGTACACAATGATTTTATGGCAAAGCTCTATTTTTTTTAACCTTTTTCTTTTAATTATTCCTTTAAGGGAATTATTTTAAATCAAAAAGTAAAGACCCTCTTTGTGAGGCTTGTTCTGCTTTTGAAACCCAAAGTTCATCCTGAATATGCTAATTTTTGACTTCTGATGTGGTCACAGATTTCAAACACAATTCTCTACTAGTTAAAGGGCAAAAGGATTAGAACATATTCTTGCTGTGTTACTTATCAACCTCTATATTTTATGTGTCAGGAAGAATTACTGCCTCTGGCGCGATCTAAAAATCTTACCCTTGCTTTTTCATCGGAAAGCTCTATTGGGGAAGAATTGAAAAGAGAAAGTACTGCAGATGTCATAACAATATTGGTGAGTGTTTTTTTTGTTTTTTCGGCTTTTCTATTCTTTTGGCAGTTGAGTTATTGAAATAGACTAATGCTATTCATTCAAACAATCATATGATCACTTTTCTTATTAATCACAATGTCATTTTGAATGTAGTTATAGGACCTACAATTACAATGACATTTAATTGGTACCACATGTGTTTGTAAGATTTATTGGTAAAGTTCATTTGTGGATATATCATTTTCCATAGAAGCAAGGCATTAGAGGTTCTGTGGAAGTACTGGAATATAGGTTTTGGGTTTAAGACCTGAAGGCATTTCAAGCAAACTTTTAACCTATAACTCCATTTGATGGGACCATACCTTGGCAAGAGCCTTTCCTCATTTTTCAGATGAGGATGACTTCGTGAAATAATTGATCAAAGAACTATATATCTATAGCATGGCTCTTTTTTCTGTCTTCCATGTAACTGTGCCACTTGTAATTAATTTTATCTTGTGCTGCTTGTTTAATTGCTTTCTACTGTTCATTTCATTTCATTTCAGGTTAGCTATCTTGTGATGTTTGCCTACATATCTCTTACTCTTGGTGATACGCTTCGTTTATCTTCTTTTTATGTCTCATCTAAGGTGTGTTCTCCCTCATGAAATCAACTTCAATTCTTGTTTGGTAGGATGTGCTCTTTTGTAATACAACTTTATTTTTTTGGCATGATTTTCCCTGCATTAAAAGAAATTTTTGTCCTCATTATTCAACTAACTCCTTGGCTTGAATTTTAGGTATTGCTTGGCCTTTCCGGAGTTGTGCTTGTTATGCTCTCAGTTCTTGGATCAGTAGGATTTTTTAGTGCGATTGGAGTAAAATCTACACTAATCATCATGGAAGTTATTCCTTTTCTTGTTTTAGCTGTAAGTTTCTTCCTTCAGCACCTCTTGGACCTATGGTATTCAATGTTGGGGCATTGTTTCTATTGACTTAAGATATTTTTGTCCACCCTTGTCCTTGTGATAGGCTTAATTGAGTAAGCATATGAGTTTGCTATTATTATCTTCATAGTCTTAGTCTTATACTGTTTTAAGTGGCCAAGGATTGGCTTAGTGATTCAAAAAAAAAATTTAGCCACAATCTGACTGTTGACTAGCTTTTGAGCATGCCATTAGGAGCTGTAGGAATTTTCCTCAACATTCCATGCATCAGCCTCTGTTGGGGAATGTGGAACTTCAAACTTATGTGTTAAAAAACCATTCCACCCAAAAGTTTAAACTGTTTGGTGAGGCCTAGGATATCAATCATATATTAACTTGGGCTGGACGTGTGAACAAACAAGGCTCTTTTGGGCTCTAAAAGTTCACAATTAAATGCGAGGGCAGTGGAATTCGAAGTCATGATCACTTGGTCATGAAGACTCTAATACCATGTTAAGAAATTATTTCACTGGAAAACTTAAGACGTTAAGTAAGATCTAATATATGGATCACATATTATACTCCAACATTTTGAAACTTGTAGCAAAATATTTATATGCTATTCATTTAGTTTGACAATTATGTGGTTCTTTAAGAGAATAGATAATAGAATGAAGAAATTTTTGTTCTTTATTTATCTAGAACTAGTTCTATCTTTTCCTGATCAATAATTAGATGAACTTCTTTGTCATTACCAGGTTGGGGTGGATAACATGTGCATATTGGTGCATGCTGTTAAGCGGCAACCATTGGAGTTGGCACTAGAAGGACGGATAAGCAATGCACTTGTGGAAGTTGGACCATCCATTACACTTGCTAGTCTATCTGAGGTTTTAGCATTTGCAGTTGGAAGTTTTATACCCATGCCAGCATGTCGTGTGTTCTCAATGTTTGCTGGTTAGATTTTGTATTCATTTCTCTGAAAAGTGTTGAATAATTTTCAATCTGACTTATCTTATTCAACTTGTCTTACTTTCTCACTAACTTAGCATTCCTCTATCGCAGCACTGGCCGTTTTTCTGGACTTTCTTCTGCAAGTCACTGCTTTTGTTGCCTTGATATTTTTTGACTTCTTACGAGCAGAGGACAATAGAGTTGATTGCTTTCCATGTCTGAAAGTTTCTTTGTCATATGCTGACTCAGATAAAAGTAACTATGTAGTCATATTTAGTTGATGCATTGTCTCATTTTTGTGTGCTTCTTAAATGGTTGGAATTTTCATATCATATTGTGATTAGAATCTACTATGTGAAAATTTAGGAATTGGTGTGAGAAGACCTGGGTTGCTGTCTCGATATATGAAGGTACTAGACTTTGTTGTTCCATGAAAATTTCAGTCATTGATGTTTTTGCTGGGCTGTAATGCCTATTTGTTGTTCATTATGTTCTATTTTGACCAAAGTGCAATGTTCCGAATTCCTGGTTCCCTGATTATTGATATCTTTTTCTTTTCTGTAAGAAAATTTTGTTTCTTAGCACTATACTTCTAATCTAGATGAGCTTTTTTTGTTTAAATTTTAGGAGGTCCATGCACCCATACTCAGCCTTTGGGGAATCAAGATACTGGTTGTTTCCATCTTTGTTGCATTCACATTAGCTAGCATTGTGAGTCTCCGAGGATACTTCTTGTCTTCCTAAATCCATGGACTTTTGGGCATCTTACATGTTTCTAAGGGATACTTTTTCATCATCCTGGACATTGTAGGCATTATCCACCAGAGTTGAGCCTGGTTTGGAGCAGAAAATTGTTCTTCCACGGGACTCTTATCTTCAGGTTTCAGCCTTGGATAACATTTACTACAGTTATCTTGTTTGATGTTCTATTGATAAGTGAGGTTAAAGATGCAATTCTGTTTACACAGGGCTATTTTAATGATGTATCTAAGTATCTCAGAATTGGTCCTCCAGTATATTTTGTTGTCAAGAACTACAACTATAGGTAACTCCCTGTTTTCCCCTATTTCTTTCCATAATTTTCCTTTAGGCCTCCAGCACTTTCATTGGCCGGAAATCTATTATATCATTGGACCTATGTCTCACAAAAACTGTGAATGATTACTGACCACCAAATATTGTTGATGGTCTTAGATTGCTTCTAACTCCTTTTGTTGATTGGTCCCTGTACTTTTGATTATCATATGCATTTAGATCATTATCCATCAGCCACGTGGTGTGGTGGTAGACTTGTACTATTAGTCAAAACAACTAGGGAACAAATTCCTGGCACTGTTGAATCCAAAGAAACCCCTTTTGGAGTCTTTTGTGTAAGCTACACTTTGAATCTTGTTTTGGGATGAGCCCCAAGGGGTTTGAAGTGGGAGGGGTGCACAACAGCCTTCTATGTATCTAAAGGAACTGAGGCAGTGAGAAGTAGCCAACTTCAGCTGTTTATTCTGGTGTTGCGCAAAGCATAAAATAAATGGTCTTCTTGGTAGAAGAAAACACTACATGAAACTCTCTTTTTTGAGGTGATCCATGCTATAAGCATTTAACATAAATCGATCACAAGGCAGGCAATTGCAATTTAATTATCTGTCATTGCAAGTCATAACAGTGTTGGTTTAGGCATGATTTTTTTATTTCTTCAAAGTGCTGTTCTCTACTCTAGATTTTTTCATTAATCTGGTAGCAGCTACTTAAAGTAAAGATTCTCTTGTTATGGTGGTCTAATTATGAAATGTGCCGAATGAATATGCTTTATGTACTACAATTAGTGGAAGAAAGGCCGAAAATGCCCTCCTACAGCAAATATCATTTATGTTATTATTAACTTCAAGAAATCCTTTTACATCTGATTTGCTGCTTTCAGAATGAGTCCATTTTGTCAACCAAAGCTGATGTTAATGCTTACTGTGTTCAAATTGATGGTAATTTGCTCCTCAGCTCAGAATCAAGACATACAAATCAGTTATGCTCCATCAGCCAATGCAATTCAGACTCTCTTTTAAATGAGGTAACGCTTATATCTGAATGAACAGACAATCTCACAATATGTCATCAACATAATAGATGGTTTACCATATGCCCATTTGTTCAGATCCCTGAGACCTTTAGTTTGTATGTGTTTCATTTGCAGCCGTTTTATTGTCTGAGTTATAGACTGGTCATTTCCTTTTTCCTTATAAACAAGCAAAATTCATAAGAATTTGAGACTTGTGGCCCTGTTTGCTTTTATAACATGTTAGTGCAACGTATTACTCTAGAAAGATAAACATCTTTGAATGGATTTTCACCCGTGCTTGCAACAAAAATTTGTTCTTAAGTAAATATGATTAATTTTAGTGCATTATTGCCTTCTTCTATGTGTTTGTGGATGCCTCAATGCTGATCATTAGGGACTTATTGCTCTTGCTAACTCAGATGTTGACCATCTCTTTGATTAGAATTTTTTTTCTTGTCACTTCTGTAGATTGCAAAAGCATCATTGACACCTAAATCCAGCTATATTGCTAAGCCAGCGGCTTCATGGCTTGATGATTTTCTTGTATGGATATCTCCAGAAGCATTTGGTTGCTGCCGGAAGTTCACAAATGGGAGTTATTGTCCTCCTGATGATCAGGTGGTTTTCACATTATCTTCAAAGTTTATCTTAAGTAATTGTGCAATATTTTAAAATGTCACAAGAAGTTGCGAATGGTTCCAAAATACCAAAAATTTTGCACACAAAAGCATTGAAGCACTGAAAATGAATCAACTTTTATTCAATACTTGTCTATCATAATTAAGTGAAATGACTTAGTGTGAGATCTCCGAATCGTGACTTCAGTTAATGCTATGTGATTTATTCTTTATCAGCACAGGTTATCAGGGCAATGATGCAGGCTGATTTTCAATATGAAACTTGATACATGCCCCTTATTATCTCTTGTTATGCTTGATTAATTTCATCACAGCCAATTTTGGGGTTCAAGTGACACCATGTTTCTGCTTTCCCATACATCCAACTGTAGTGCCTCTAATATTTCAACTTATAATGCGTACAATTAATATGAAAGTTTTGATATGTTTAAATCTATTCCCTTTTCCAGCCTCCTTGCTGCCCTCCCAGTGCAACTTCTTGTGGACTAGGTGGAGCATGCAAAGACTGTACTACGGTAATCTGCCCACTTTGCCACCAAAAGTGATAAGAGGCATCTTTTGCCATATTTTCTTATAAATATCCTTTAAACTACTAGTCACAATGACCAGATCAATGCTTTCGTGTGAAGCAAGTCTGAGTAATTATAATTTTTCTGGTCATTTTTCAGTGTTTCCTTCACTCAGACTTAAATAGTGATCGTCCATCCACATCACAATTTAAGGAGAAACTCCCATGGTTCCTTAACTCTTTGCCTTCTGCTGACTGTGCAAAAGGTGGTCGTGGTGCATACACCAACAGTGTGGACCTGAATGGTTTGTTGAGTCACATCCAATTCAATCCTTTCTGTGAAATCTCACATTCCTACTTGCAGGGTCTAGTTTCTCTAGATTCCCTCAGGTGGATAGTTATTTGAATGTGATATGAATTCCTTCTTTTTGTTACAATTAGGCTATCAGAATGGTGTTATTCAAGCATCATCCTTCCGTACATATCATACTCCTCTGAACAAGCAGGTAGTTGATTTTTATCTTACAGTTTGCTTCACATACTCTGATTTCTAAGCACCCATCACTCAGATAGCTACATTTTGTTGAAGGTTGACTATGTCAATTCATTGCGGGCAGCTCGAGAGTTCAGTTCAAGGATGTCTGGTGCTTTAAAGGTAAGAAATTTGTTCTACTGACAGACTCATAGTTTTGACAGGCAAGCTATGGTGTAATGGTAAGATTAGTTCATTGTGACTTGGAGGTCATAGGTTTGGATGACAGAAATAGTCTCTTTTTGAAAACAAAGGTATAGCTGTATCCATATTATCCTTCCCCAGACCTCTACAGTGTGGGAAGCCTTGTGAATTGAGATGCTTTTTTTGAATATGATTTGATGCAAGCAACTTCTCTTGTTTATTTTTTCTTTTTGATACATAAGAATTATTCTTGTTTAGCTTTCTGTGCAATAGCAGTTACTTATTTTTGTGACCTTAGCACTGAGGTCTTATAAGAATACTGCCAGAAAACAAAATTTGTTAAATTTCTTAGCCTGTTATTGCAGAAGAGACTTTTGACCAGTGCGTCCATGTTTGCCATCGTTTCCCCTGACATTTCTTGTGTCCAATGACATTTCTTCTGTCCCATGACATTTCTTTTGTGTCACAGATGGAGATCTTCCCATATTCAGTATTCTACATGTTCTTTGAACAGTACCTTGATATATGGAGGACTGCACTGATCAACCTTGCCATAGCAATTGGTTAGTCAATTTGGAACTCCATCACTTTACATCCTATGTAGTACATTAAATTGTTCACAATTTCAATTTTAGTGCTCTAATTTTCATCTTTGCCCTTTTGTTGCACAAGGGGAAGTTTTTTATTTTTTTCTGAGACATGCTACTGCAATTAAATGGCTGAGTAGCTCCTAGGATACTTTAAATGCATTTGTGTATTCATGGGCAATTATGTTGCCTCTTACATGCCAAAGGGGTGTTCTTATGCAATGTTGATGCTGTTATCTCTAACTGACACCACCTTTCACTCAGTACTGTTCTTTGGCATTGCAGCTAAATTTGCATTGATTAGTATTCTGGTGTGTCTGCAAAGTTCCACATATTTTCATCTACAATAATTGATGGGATTTATTTGGTGTTTTACTTTTTACCAGGTGCTGTATTTGTTGTTTGCTTGATCATCACATGTAGGTAAGTAAAGTATTTGGAGCTTGTGAACATTCATCATGAGAAATTTTACGGGTATTTTCAGTTCTTTCTGTAAGTGTTGCTGTTTTTTTCTGTATACATTTTCTGCTTTTGCAAATGCAGTTTATGGAGTTCAGCAATCATCTTGCTTGTTTTGGCAATGTTGGTCATAGATCTCATGGTATGTTTCCTATATTAAGCATCCATGGTAATTTGCTTGCCCTTTCTATTTACATATGCTTACAAGATGAAACTCCACAGGGTGTGATGGCGATGCTGAGTATTCAACTCAATGCAATATCTGTTGTTAACCTAGTTATGTCAGTGGGCATTGGTGTTGAGTTCTGTGTACATATCATGCATGCCTTCTCGGTGAGCATCACTTTATTCTCCATTATACTAAACCTTTTTCTTCCTTTTGAAAGTTTTCCAAAGTGTACATGGGAATTGCATATCATTTTTTGTCATTCCACCACCACGCTATATTTGGTTATTTGAAGGCTTTCTGATTACGAGTCCACTCCCTGCGGTGGCATCATTAACTTGGGAAACTTAATTTCAGAGTCATATTTCTACCCATACATTATTTTGGATGTCCATAAAAAGCGATGAATGGCAAGTGCTTTTTTGAGTTTAAACAGATTTTTAAGACCATAATAGGGATTTTTTCATTCTTCTAAATCTTTAAAAATTTTTTCAAATTAAAGGCTCTCAATTGATGCTGGTTTAGTCTGACAGGTAAGTAGCGGAAGCAGAGACGAACGGGTAAAGGAGGCTCTTAGCACAATGGGGGCCTCAGTCTTCAGGTTCTTACTTTTTCTTGGGATCTGAGTTTGGAGTCAGATTTTTTTTTCCAATTGATCGAATCTTATTGAGTTCACTTCTGTTGAACTTATGTAATAGTGTTATTATTGCAAACCTTTAATTTGCATCTCATGAGTGTGCTTTATCAGCCACTCAAGAAAGGAACATGCTGCAGTCTCTCTTCAGACCATCTGATGGGGAAATGACTGAGGAAACAAAAATTAGTTAAAAAATATCTGATGGGGAAATGACTGAGGAAACAAAAATTAGTTAAAAAATAATTTTTTTTTTTTTAAAAACGGAAAACCAATTGCCTTCTGCACACTAGGAATCATGGTTGGATTATAGAACATCACTTCAGCAAGGAAAACCAAACTAACAACTGAAGAACAATGGGAACTAGCCCTCTGTTACTCTGCTACTGCATGATTCTCATATGAATTTAATGAGCATATGTATTGATACAAGATTTTCTCTTCATTTTTCATGTAACTCTGCAGTGGAATCACATTGACAAAGCTAGTCGGTGTACTTGTTCTCTGCTTCTCAAGGACGGAAGTATTTGTGGTCTGTGACACTGCACTTACTATAGCCCTCAGAAGGTTGATATTTTCAGGTATATTCAGTTTCTTTCTTTCATATGCAGGTTTATTACTTCCAAGTGTACCTGGCACTGGTCCTCCTTGGTTTCCTGCATGGCCTGGTATTCTTACCGGTGAGTCAATTATAGTTCTGCCACTCAAATTGGTGTACATGTAGCTGGGATTATTAGATACTATTAAGTTTGAAAATAGAAATAGTATTTACTTCTCCCTCAAAAACAAAAAAAAAAAGAAACAGTGTTGACTTCTCTCATATAGGTTAGCCACAATCATGACTTGGTGAAGATAAGTAGGCAGGATAGATAGGTTTCTAAATGTTGGATCTCACATCGGCATAGGAAATAAATAGATTCACGCGAGAATAAGCTACTGAGTTTTATGATGATTGCATAACCTAATTAACCAACACAAACAGCAACGTTTGAAAATCTTTGACTGCAGCATAGGACAAAGGTATCCATGTGAATATCAATTCCAACGAATTTGCACTCAAGAAATTAAAAAAAGCCTCACTGAAATATTTATCCTATATGGACCAATACTATATTCTGGCCTTCAAAATCCTATGGCATTTTATGGGGTCATCTGAATGGAAACACTTAGCTTTCTAATATATCGGGAAAGTAAGTCTATGCAACAGACGTACATTTAATTATTTGTGCTCGCCAAGGGTACCAAATGGCCAGTTTTGGACCAATGTCAATTCAACCTGTGCATATCTAGCCTCCTAATCAATAAGCTTAACTTGATTCCAATGTAACTGGAATAACTTTGGCAACCACTAAATTCATATTTGATATATATATATATATGTGTGTGTGTATATATGTGTTTTTTCTTTTTTTTTGGCCTCAGTGGCATTCAAGTTTATGACTCATCAATCTCTATACGAGTCATGAATTGACAATTACAGATTTGTTCTGAACTGTCCGTGGTTCAATTGTTCGCAGGTAGTGTTGAGCATGTTTGGCCCTCCTTCAAGAAGTAAACAGGGCGAGAAACAAGAAAATCAGCCATCAGTTCCATTGCAGCCATAAGATGCTAAGTTTCTATCTCATAGGAACTTATTTTGTAGAGTTAATTTGCTGTTCTTCTACTCAACATTCTAGGCTGTTCTTTACTCAGGACACTATAATTGCTGTTATAATTACCTCAGAAAGGTCTTGACTGATGTCACTCGTAAAGTTTAGTCTTTTTCCTGGCCAAAATAACAATTGATGAAGGAGGGGGGGGGGGGGAAGGTTGAGTTATGTTGTATGGCAAGTGTGAAACATCTGTCTAATGTTCTTTTATTGAAGTAGTGTCAGTTCGTCAATTGCCTTGTCTATGGTGAAGCAAGGGCTTGGCTTTATAGCATTCAAGCTAAATCTATTTCTGCTTTATATTGCAGATGCACTGGACTGTAACTAAAGTAATATTACAAATTATTTCTTTCGAACTGGTTTCTCGAACGTAATTGCTGATTATGCTACCAAGCTCATCTCTTCTGTCTTCCGCGATGTTCTATTCATTCACATGGTCACAATACTGGGATATTATCAGAAACGCTTTAAAATCCTGATGTGACTGCCTTCAATTCAATGATGAATTTCATCAATCCCAATAAATTGCCGTCTCATCGACACATAACATCTTATTGCGATCGTAAGGGGCCAGTGCCGACCTTCCTGAGTGATTAGAAACTTGGAGTAAAAGTTTAATTGTGTGGCTCTGTGACGAACGGCATACGTCAACACACTCCTCCAGATCTTCATCACACGATAGTAAGACCCACTCGGCATCATCGTCCAAGTACTTTATATTAAATCCACTTATGTCATCTATATTAAAACGTCTCGCAATTTCTGTCTGTAGATCCTCAAGTTTCCAATTGTTCGGTATGCGGATTCGGATTTTCTCATTTCCGTAAGTGACTTTCGCCCTTTGACCATCTAAATCTTGAAATGACCGGCCATTACAATTAGGTAATGGCAGATGGTTACCCAAATTATGTTTGTCCATAAGAGATTTGTGGCTCTGGAATCTTGAAAATGGCTCTCGTCCTTCTGCACTTGGGGCATGCAATTCTTCATCACTTCTGACCCTCGTCAATACACCATGACCTGACTTTCCTCCCAGAATGGGATCTTTGCTAACAGGGACACTGAATGTGGAACAGTGTTGCTGCATCCCAGTGAACAAGCAATGGCTTGAGCTGGAACGCTTGTTGCATGAGGAGGAAGGTGATTTTGTCGTAATAGCTTGGAAACTAGTAATACCTCCTTCAGGCTGTATACTTGATGACTCTGGATGATCACTTGACTTTGAAGTCGAAACGGGCCCGGATTTCGACAATTCTGAGCAGCCCAGCTCGGGGAAGTTTGCAGAAAAGGAATTGATGTGAGAAGCACCAGAGGTACCTTGGACCGAGTCGATCACAAACTGGAGCTTCCGTAATGAGTGTCCAACCTTCTTGATTTTTCGAGAAGGCCAACGGCTTATTCCATGTTGCCGACATATTTTTTTCAATGTTGTGGGGCAAACTGAAATTTGAAGGTAATACATAGGAAGTTGAGATAAATATGATGAAACTAGTAACAGCATAATTCAGGTAACATACAACGTTTTGCAAGCTTCAACATACTTGTCAATCATGTTATGTAAAGAAAACTGTTTGCACGCGGCTCTAAATTGGAAGGCTAGAGTATTCACGTAAATACAGATGCATGCATGAAGGACAGACATAGCACTTACGCTATGGCACAACTGCCATATAATTGCAGAACATAGGCAGTGCGTAAGCATATAGCTTATTTGCAAAAACTGATGGTAAGATCATATCCAGGGAATATTTCTTGAGATACATGAGAACATAGCCACATGGATTAAAATAATGACACAGGATAATGCGACAGCTCGTCTTTTGTGCAGTCTAAGCAACGAAGCAAAATCTCAATGACAATGAAAGAGAAGCCAATGGAAGGACAACAAGGGACTGAAAACGCATACCTCTTAACCCCACCCCCATCATCGAGCAGCGACTATGAAGGTGCCTTAAAAAATTACAAAATTTGATGAATATTTTCTATGTAATTTGAATGTCTTTGTTGGTTACAGCCCTTTAAATTATTTTCTGCAAAACCTCCTTCAATGAAAAGTGCTACATGAAAGAAAAGGTTAATATCTTTCAACATGGTTCTCACCAATGAGTTTGAATTGTGCAAATGATCAGGGATATGGACGGCAGCTACAGCTTTAAATAGACTAAAAAATGTTAAGTGCATTTCAACTTGGTTCTCACTGATCCTGAATTGTGCAAGGAGTGGTAAGGAAAGCAGCAATAGCCATGTATAGACTATCGAAGGCAATATTCCAAAATTCGACCAAGATCACCCACAACATCAGTTCCATGGTCATTGGTCATTTCTATCCGCACGGTATATTTTACTTACAAGGTGGAAAATTTGGAGTAGAATAAGACTCAGTGGGAACTGACAGTTCAACACTGATGACTATCCATCCAGCACGCACAATGCAACAACAGGCAGTGTTTAAAAGGAACCGGGGGGGGGGGACCTTTAACAACAAAATTCTTCAAAACAAAGCAAAATCCTAACAGCAACATGTTACTGTTCAGATGGGGATGGGTTGCCATGAAAAGGCATATGCTATTAATTTTTCGATTCTAAATGTAATTGAGAAATAACGAAAGCAGAAGGGAGGCAGCTCTGAGTTTATGACCATGGCAAAAGCTTAAAGTTTTACAGTACTAACTAGCCATTACTTCTCCATCAACTAAATAAGTATTTAATAAATTAATTTGCAAGACAGGAAACCATAAGTCCTACTAGGCAATATCATGTCCAAACCAGAGAGCAACCAAAATTGTCTTCTCTCATTCAAACAACAACATCAAGCAAACATATTAATTAAGGCACATTTTAATGGAATAATACTTACCACCAATACTCTTTGCAGCATCTTTTAAGCTACCGGAAAAATATTGCTGAAGCACTTGTGGGGTGATAGCTTTCTTTGCCTTGCTTTGTTTCTTGTCTGTTATTTTCTGCATGCCTACACTTGCAAAGCTACCGTCATAAAAAATGAAATTTCCACCACATTCGGCACTCCCTCTTTGGCTATTGTTTTCTTGATGTTGCCTGTACTCCAAACATTTCATAACAGATATCAATTTTCTTTTTTTTTTTTTTTTTCTTTTTAACAAAATAAAGCAATAATTCCACCCTTTTGAACCTCTATGGAGAAGTCAGCATGGATGAATACCTTTCTGAATGTGACCGGTTCCTCGTTGGCATCCCTTCTGAATTAGATCTCCTATTCGAAGCAATTGCCACTTTGCGAGCTGGCACCAAAATTTCATCCTCTAGTTCTCTGTCTGTTATCACTCGCAAGGTCTGGCACACCCGTTTTATAATGGTGGACAACACTGTAAGCATCTTCTTTTGCTCCTCAAGATTCCTGCAATATGCAGGCAGGAAGAACTCCAGGACAAAGTCAGTTGCACCTGTGCACACACTACGAAGGCGAATTGCAACAGCTGCACATAATCCAAACATCCTTGCATGGTGAGAAAGAGGATATTCAGTCTTGCTAATTAAAGTTATGTCACTTGAGAAGCAAGGTTGGTTGGTCATAAATGCTTGTCCAACAACTCCTTGACCCCGTAACAAGTGATGCTCAGAGCAAGCATCTTGGAAACCCTGGATACCAGGTTCAGCTACATAGCAAGCACGATCTACAGTGGAAACACAATGAGCATAGTTCTCGTCAGAATGTCGGGACCCTCCCTTGCCTTGTCGAATGCATGGAACCCAAGTTTGAGCTAATGGTAGTCTATGCATCTCACAGGAAGATCTCAGAACTTCTTGAATCTCCGGTAATACCACTTCATAAGAAGCATCACAAACCTGGAGAGAATTTTTACAGTTGACATAAAATAAAAAATAAGGAATTCTTCTGGGAAACTAATCTTGCCAATTTTTTTAATGGATTACCTTTATGCTCCTGGTGCTCAGAGTCTCTGAACACCTAAGGTCGACAGCCTGCAAGTGAGACATAGTTCTCCAGTCAAAATATAAAATTTTGGGATTTATTTTATTGCAAGTCTGGCATATTTTTAACTAAGTTGGACAAGTCCCAGTTCCTTTGGTCCATCCAATGGTACCAAACATCCAAAATAAGGGTTGAAGTGACAGTCATTCATTGTTGAACATCAATTCTTAGTCTGAACTGGAGCATACATCCAAAGGTCCAGATTAAGGCAAGGAATATTTATCTATCAAGGGAAGTATACAAGACAATGCAAGCTAGTGACTAATGACTGATAAAAAGCATGATATTCATTATGGACTTTGCTACATGAATATACGAAATCGTCCACAAACTTCCTTCTATGCAAACCTGGAGATTTTCTAGAGGCCAAGCCTCCTGCTGGAGCCCCAAAACACTAGACCCTTGGTACGGGTCAAATCTACCCCGAGATAGGAAAGTCACCTATTTCAAGCTTAATGAGGAATCTTAAGTCCTACTCCCAGTAGGTAGAGAAAGCACATTGGTCTGAACCAGAGATTTGGGATTGTATAATGCTAATTCAGTCCATGTTAGGAAGGTGAGTTTATAAGGAAAAATAGAGCAATAGCATGTGCATTGGGCCCGCAAAGAGAGAAAAAAAAGGGGCAAAGAATAATAAATTCCAACCCATTCATCCAAAAAAGGAAACAAACCTCAAGCGCCTTGCAAACACTTTCAAGCTCAGATTGGTACTTGACTTTTTGTGTAGTCATCACCACCTCAATAATGCCCAAGCAAATCCTGCTACCTTGTTCAAAAATAGGAAGGGCCAGACTTCCACGCACATTATGCTGTTGGGCATGATCAACTCGAAGGTATTCATCACTTCTAAAATACTGGACATTGGGAGTCCACTCTGGAACCTTGCCCAAGAAAACCCTACCAGGTAATCCCACGAAGTCCTTGGCATCCTCCTCAGCTGAAAACTGATATTTAACAGATATATCTCTGTAACTTGCAAGCTTCTGACAGCCAGGATCAAGTGCAAAAGGTTGGTCACGAGTAGTTAGAACACGTCGACCCCCTATATTTGCTGGGACCCATATTTGAATAAGGACATCTTCATCTGCTGCTAAGTCTTTAAGGTACCAAATTGCCTTTATTAATCTCTCTATCACGGATGGGCTTGTACCTGGGTGTGCTCCTGGTCCAAGCCACCACCTTCTGCTTAATTCAGAACCTTCACTTGGATCGTTCCCCAATTTGCCAACACCAATGACATTCTGATCAAATGTCTGAGTATTAGGAAGACTTCCCTCTTGGATTTCATTGAAAGACAGATCCTCCTGCAGCAATGACATCTGCTTGTCTTCCTGATGGCCCCTTTGAGATTGACAGGAGGTTGAATCAACATTTGTAGTGTCTGAAGCAAAACGTGCAAAGGTGGGATCTACAGAGGGAGCAGAATTTGAAGGACGAGTATTAAGGAATTCAGATCCATCTTCTGTTTCCAACCAGCATCCCTCTAACAACAATTCATCCAGGTAGTCAAAGTCCATGATTGAATCTGCAGGATTCCCCGGCATGGTGCCTGATGATAAATCATCTTCCATGGCAATCTTTCTTTAAGGCACTACCAGGAACCCTCGACTACGCTCCTTTATTGATACCTCAGCTTTGGGGGAAAGGATCCAATTTCTCCTGGAGACACAGATCACAAACTTCCAATTTCCAACAAGAATTCAAGTAATCTTCAAAACCCCAGCCTGTCCAAATTGTTGGAATGTCATTAACACAGCCTAGCACACCCACCCACCCCAATTAAAACCATGAACCTATACATAAAATTTTAGTAGAACAATTCTTTCCCCTTTGTTCCTTGTTTAAGCTTATTCCGATCCTCCATTTGTTGGCTGATGGATAGAAAATTTTCACTATTTCAGCGCTTAAACACAACAGTAACACAACAATAAGTTAATAATCCAACTAGGAAGATCAGGTCTATCTTTTGCTTACTCCATATCCAGCGGGTGTCACCAAATGTAAAAGAAATCAAATAAAAAAAAAAAAAGGAACAACAGGACACACTACGGTCATTGCCAATCAAAGAATGAAAATCCAATTTGAAGATCAGTCGGCAATCCATCAAGGAAGATTTCTTATTCATGATGCAGAAGAAATCGGGCCCACTTCACAAAGAGCCAAAATGGCACAAAAATAGGCACTACTTGAAGCGGCGAGAGGGTTTTTTTTTTTTTTTTTTTGTGGTTAAAAAAAAAAAGACAATAAACAAAACATGCAAAAGATTCTTGAAGATACCTCAATGGACAAGGAGTAGTGGAGTACTGTTTCATTCTTCCTATGTTGTGTCTTTCACAATTGTACAACCCAACAACTGAACTCTTGAAAAGCCCAACTCTGCACAGACGGCAGAAACAGACATAAAAGAGAGATCATGATGCCATCGCCATGGTTTATCGCTTGCTTGCTGACGCAAGGATCAAAATAAACAAACAAATGGTATGGGGTTGGGGCGTTGACTTCGAATCTTTTCTCTCAGCTGAATCTTTGCATGCATCTTCAGAACGCTCTTTTTCATCTATTGGACGTCCAAGTATAATCAAATAAAATATTATATTATAATATTTGGAAATTTGAAATATAAAATTACTTTTATAGGCTGCGGAGTCATCATGAACAATTTTGTCAAATATCAATTAGTGCGATTTGTTATAAAAACTCATTTTTTCATTAGTCAATCATTAGCCCCCACTTGCTATTTAAGCAACTGCAAGTTGATTGAGGTTGATTAGGCTGGTACGTTATTTTATTTATTTATTTATTATGAGATATTTTTTTTAAAAATATTATTTTAAAAAATTTAAAAATTTTTACTTTTATATTTAGAAGAGATTTTCTTGAAAATCTCAATTTAAATAAAAAAAAAAAAAAAAAAAAAACTTGCTCTTACCCTCACCCTCACACTCACCTCACTCTCTGCCTCTCCTTCACTTTCTCGCTCTCTTTCTTGTTGGCTCATATTGGATAATTAAGAGTTTTCCCTAGATTCTTTAAAGAGATTTTTGACCTTCAAACTTGGTTTTTTCATTTTTAATATATTCATTTTCTATTTTTTAGACCTTTTTTTTTTCTTATCCCTCAAATCATTTGCCCTAGTTTCCCTTATTCCTTTATCCCCAACATAGATTGTTACTAAGGAGGAACACTACTTAGGGTTTGTTCATTGTCTTACGAAAGCGCATGACACATTCATTCTTTATTCATCTAAATTGTTTTGGGAGTTGAAATTAGGATTCTTTGTTCAATTATGGTTAGGCAAGTATATACTATAAGTTATGAAATTATGGTTTGTAAATATTAAATATGAGATATTTATAAAAATAAGGTTTAAAATAATTAAATTTAAGCTAATTGAAAATTATTCTAATTACAATTTTAATGTTACATCATAATGAATAATTTAGGGTTTGTCAAATTTATTGGTTATCCAAATTTGAAAATGTGAGATGTTTTTCAATTTTGGAAATATGAGTATTATCCAAATTAGGGTTTGTCAATTTTATTTGTTATCTAAAATTAAAACTTTGTACAAATTAAGGTTTTCATAACATTACATAATGTTTAAATATATGTAAACTTTGTTGGGCTTCTCAATCCTTCCTTACTTTTAATATTAATCAAACTACTTATTTTGTTTAGGTACAAATAGGGAATTATAAACTTTTTTATCCTTAGGATATTTCATGGTGGATGGTTTGTTAAGCAACCTAGGTTTAGATTGATATTGACGTTTTGTCTAACATAGAAGTTAGATCAATGACCAAAAACTCATTTAGTTATAGGAATGTGCAAAGGATTTATTGTAAGGTTTCAAGTAGTAAGTCATTTAGGGATGCTTTGATCTTAATGTAGGGTAGTGACAATGTAATTTACATAACTAAATTACTTGTTAAGCATTACATAATTGACTTATATTTAGAGTAAAAGAGACTATTATGGTAGAGCATGATTTGTTATAGGCTAATAAGTAAACTAGTGGTGATATGCATGTGTAGGAAGGTGTTGCCCCAACTTATAATGATGATTGGAACCATAAGAAGTTGATGACAATGTAATTTACATAACTAAATTGCTTATTAAATATTATATAATTAACTCATATTTAAAGCATAGGGTAAAAGAGACTATTACGGTAGAACATGATTTATTATAAGCTGATGAGTAAACTAGTGGTGATACACATATGTAAAAAGGTGTTTCCCCAACTTATAATGATGATTGGAACCATAAGAAGTTGATCCTGTAGGTGGTTAACACACTAAATTAGGTCCCAAAAATGAATAACTAGATGTTATAGATGACCTAGTTGAGCATGTATGTGTTAAAGATTAGAATATGATTGATGAAAGACCAAATTAGAGTGCTAAAGATCAAAGTAAGGGTACTAAAAGTCAATGATTGTAAACAAAGTTAGAATATGGGGGACCTAAGGGAGAAGTTAAGTAGTCATGAATTTGAGGATTTTGATTGTATTATCAATGAGAAGCCAAACAATGAGCACGCATATAAAGTTAATAATGTTAAATATGTTGAGGGGGATTGTGTAATTTAACAAATGGTTGATAAAAAGAAAGAAGTTGGCTTTAAAGCATCCGAGAGAATTGATGTAAGTGAGAATGGTGAACATGAGGAGATTCTTATGGTTAAGGAATTTGTTGAATTAAAAAAAAAAAAAAGAGAAAAGTTGATTATTTGGTAGCCATGAATTAGTTGATTAATCATGGTAATGAAAAGTTGAGATTAGATAGGGTCAATATGAAAATTACTTTTTTTGCAAAGAAAGGAAAATGTTTAATTGGTAGTGATAATGATAAAGAATTTGAAAAATAATTTAAATATAGCTTTAAAGATATTGAAGATGAAGCTTAAGTTCTTCATTGATGTCTAAGACAATTATAAAGAAACTGAAGATAATTTTGATAATGTTAAGGAAAAAGTGAGAAGAGAAGCCAAGAAAAAGATACAACTATTGATGTAAAGTACATGCATGGGATCTAAAAATGATTTTTGAAAGTAAAGAGAATTTATAAGAAGTTGTTTCCAAATATACTTTGGAAAAGAGTTTGAAATCATGCATTATAAGAATGAAAAAAGTAGAGTTTTAATAAAGTGTTCAAATTTATATCCATCAAAATTGTCTATAACCATAAACAAAGTTTTAAAATACTTTGTCATCAAATCTTATGCTCCTAAACATATATGCTCAAAGTTTAACAAGAGTAAAATGATAATTTCAAAATTTTTGTCAAAGTGTTGAGGAAAAGAATATTAGAAAAATCTAATGTCAAGTTAAAGGACTTAAAAGTGATGTGAAAATATGACTACAAGGTATATATGACCATGACAATGTGTAGAACAATTAAGAGCAAGGTTCTAAGGAACACAAAGGAGCATACCAAGAACAATATGCAAGACAATAACTTGACTTAAATTATTTTGACTTGACCTATTTGACAATTTTAAGAATGCATCATTTTTCTACCAAATGAAAGTGCAATTGATTGAAAAAAAAAAAAAAAGACACAATTGTCCCCTACATAAATCACCTCAACTCAACTCAAAAATTGATATAATTTAAAAATAATTTGACTTAAAATAAGTTAAATCTAAAATAAATTAATTTAAATTTGTCTAACGTCTATTTAATACATTTATGAACTCATTATTCTTTTATCAAATGAAAGTGCTACTATTTGTTTTTTCCTTAAAAAAACAACAATTGTCCCTTATGCCAACACTTTGTTTGGTTTGATAGAAAAGAGTAAGAATACAAATAATAAGAAAGAAAATAAGTTAGAAAGTTAATTTTTTTTTTATTTTTTTCTATTTTTAGAATAGATTGAAGGAACTTAATTACAAAATTTAGGAAATTTTTACATGGAAACCGACAATTCTTGATCTCATCAAGTTGGTGAGAAAGTTTTTAAAAAAAGAAAAGTAATTTTGATAAATGTTCACACCAAACTTTTTTTTTAAAGGGAACTAAAAAAAAAAGAAAAAGTAATCTTACACACACAAACACACATTTTCATTTCTTTTTTCATACTTTCAAACAAAAGAATACAATTTGAGTACATTTTTTTATATCTTTTTACATTTTTATTCAAACCAGTATATTCAATTATTATTATTATTACTATTATTTTCTTTCTCACCATCTTTTTTTTCTCAATTTTCTTTGCCACCCTCGATGCTTTATGTCCAAACGTATGCTATTACCTATCAAGATGTGCCACGTATAAAGGCTGCCTATTGTACGAAAAAGAGAAAGAGGGGGAGAGAGAGAGAGAGAGGAGAAAAAGGGAAAATAGAAATAATGAAAAAAAGCTTATGAAGTGCTCATATATATTATATTAATTAAAAAATAAAAAATAAAAAGAGGCACATGCTGTACAAGGTAACCGTTGAAGAAGGGTAGGATTGGGAACGCGACTTTTCAATCTGGGGGTATGGGCTTACTAGCCGTTAGTTTTAAAAATTGAGGGACATGTGCAGAGACACATTTCCGCTGTTTCCGTCTCAATTTCATTCACATAGTTCCGTCTCTCTCTCTTTTCCTTTTTCTTTTTGTTTTTTTTTTTTTCTTCTTCATGTTTTTCTTCTTTCTTTAAAATCCAAAAGCCTAAAATTCAGATTGCAGGAGCAAGCACGGAGAAAGCCAGAGGAGAGAGAGAGAGAGAGAGAGAGGGGGGCAGGGGGGGTTGCGCTCCATTTGTGGGTCCAATGGAGTAACCTTTGAAGATTTTCTTCTCTCTTCAATTGGATCAACCACTCGGTTGGATTGGATTGAATCGCAGACTCGCCCGGAATTTCAAGTTTTTGGTTAAAATTTAAACGAACTAAAAAAAGAAAAAGTGAAACTCAGTGGATTCGGAGGTAAATTTCTGACTTTTTATCATCTGGGTTTTTGTGGTTTCAATCTTTTGTATTAGTTTTTGATCGTCTCTTTAGTCTTTAAATGAATCTGAGGGTTATTTATAATCTGGGGCTTTGATGTTCTTGATGGATGATACTGGAAGATTTTTTGTTGTTCCCTGCCATTTTGTGGGATTCTTTGTGGCCTTTTCTTTGTTGGTAAGACAGAAGAGAGATGGCTGGATCAGACGAGAACAATCCTGGGGTGATCGGACCCGCTAATGTTCAAGGTAATTTAACCCAAAATTTTTATTGGTTTCAATGGTGCATCTGGTTCCCAATTGGAACATTTGACTGTTAATCCCTAATATTAAGAATCGTTCTTTGTCCCATATTTTTTTTTTTGTTATATCAATTACAGGAGTTTTACCAACCAGAGCGGGTAAGTTTCCGGCGGCAACTGGAAACAACCGGAGGGCTTTGAGCAACATCAATCGGAACATAATCGGAGCTCCACCTTACTACCCCTGTGCAGTCAACAAAAGAGGCTTATCTGTGTAAGTTTAATCTGAAACTCTTACGTACATGCTTCTTACCTGGTTTCAACGTGCATCTTCTTGGTTCATTGCGAGAAAAAAAAAATATAGGAAAAAAGGCAAAAAAAATTGAAAAAGAAAGAATATGAGACACTGAATTATATCAAGGGAGTGAGCCAAATGAATAAATATTAGCACTGGCTTGCTGGATTTTTCTGTTTTCTTGACATCTTGCAGTCTTAGAATATTTCTTTTCTTGATACAATGTTTCCTGATATCTTTTGCATCAACCAAAAGGATGGTTTGGATGGCTTATTATTAGTGTGTCGGCTTCAGTTGCTTGCTTTTGATATTTCTTTCCTTTGGCTGTATATTTCTTGATATAGAAGAGAAGCAATATGTTGCAAGAGCTCACCCATGCCAGTGCATCGACCGATCACGAGGTATGAAGATCGTTGCCTTTTGTTCTGAGATGCCTCTCTATCTCTCTCGGATTGTGTTTCAGTTTTTTTTTTTTTTTTTTTTCTTGGTGGTTTAGGAAGTTTGCTGTGCAGCTGGCTAATAAGCAGCTACCCAAACCAGAGGTATCTATACTGCAAAATGAGTAATCATATTTATTGTTAATTTCTGGCTTGAAAACATTTGGAAAAATGATGAGACTGAATTTTAACAGGAAAGCAAGAAATTGCAGCACTCTGTTTCAATTTCAAGTGAGTCGGAAGATTGCTCCATAGTAGATGTGGACGACTACAGTGACTTTTCAGTGCCTATGTTCGTGCAACACACAGAGGCAATGCTGGAGGAGATTGATCGGATGGTATTCAAACAGTCTTTAGTGTTCAGCACAGCCTTTTTTTTTTTTTTGGTTGTATTTTTTTGAGTTATCTTATTTTGTTATTGCTCTTTCCATTAAGCGTTAAATGGTTTGGTTTGGTTTGGTTTGTGCAGGAGGAGATCGAAATGAAAGATGTGGATGAAGAGCCAGTGGTTGACATAGACAGCTGTGACAAGAAGAACCCACTTGCTGTGGTTGAATACATTGATGAGTTATATACTTCCTACAAGAAAGCAGAGGTAAGACTGGGTCTAAGTATTCCTGCTTAATTTTGAAACAAAGCCCTCTATACATCATTCAGTTTTTGTTTCCCTGCCATCATGTCATACAATTGCAACTTTTGTTGTCAGTGCTGCTGTTGTTGTGTCAAGCCAGTTTCTTAGATCTTGGCCTTTTGTTTAGCTGCCAGAAATAACTTTGTTTCTTCAAAATTGTGTTAAGGTTAGGCACTGGCTAAAAGAATTTCAGTTTATAAATATCCCTTGAAGACAATGTAGCTAAAACATTTTTTTGGAAGCTCAACCCCATCAACTTATGATGGAGGTTTTGGTTGTCAGGAGATCTATGCATCCAAGATCAGACTTTCTAAGAAAGGTTGCTGATAGATGGAAATGAACATACAATTTCAGTTTTTTCACTCACTTTTATGTTTGCAGAGATCTCACCATGTCTCATCGAACTATATGGCACAACAATTTGACATTAATGAGAAGATGAGAGGTATTCTTATTGACTGGCTGATTGAGGTATGCAAATTTAGTTTCACTGGCTTAAGATGCTGAGAAGATCCATTTTATCTGAAATTATTGATCACTGACAAAATTGAAGCAATTAGCAGGTACACTATAAGTTTGAATTGATGGACGAGACCTTGTACCTTACAGTGAACCTCATCGATAGATTTCTAGCAGTCCATCAGATAGTAAGAAAGAAACTCCAGTTAGTTGGGGTGACAGCCATGCTTCTTGCATGCAAATATGAAGAAGTATCAGTTCCTGTGGTGGAGGATCTCATTTTGATTTCTGACAAGGCCTACAGCAGACAAGAAGTGCTTGACATGGTATATTAGAATCAAAGAAACTCAAGATTCCTATTTTGCGATTTCAATATATGCTGGGTGAGAATTGAGTTTTGTTATTCATCTTTGGTGTCTGCAGGAGAAATTGATGGTTAACACTCTACAGTTTAACCTGTCTGTTCCCACACCATATGTGTTTATGAGGAGGTATCTCAAAGCGGCACAATCTGACAAGAAGGTCCTAATACTTTTCACATAAACAATCGAATGGCATTTCAATTCTTTTTATCTTTTTTTTTTTCTAATTCAGTGGCGCTGATTAGGTTCTGAAATTTTGTCAGCTGGAGCTTTTGTCGTTCTTTATGATCGAGCTTTGCCTAGTTGAGTATGACATGCTAAAATATCCTCCTTCTATATTGGCTGCCGCTGCAATTTATACTGCTCAGTGCACTCTTTGTCAGTCTAGGCAATGGAACAATACTAACGAGTGGTATACTAACTATTCAGAAGGGCAGCTCCAGTAAGTGTGTTTTTGCCCACATGTCATGAGGAATTCTGTAATATTAACTCTTTTGAGACCACGACTAATAGTACTCACGGAGTTTTCTCTTCCTCGGATTATTACACAGAGAATGCTCGAGGCTTATGGTTACTTTTCATCAGAATGCTGGAACAGGAAGGCTCACAGGTGTGCACCGGAAGTACAGTACATCCAAATTTGGCTATGCTGCAAAGACTGATCCTGCTAACTTCCTCCTGCTGGATTCCAGATTCTAGCAGAGAAGCACATAAGAATTTTAACTTAGAAGTGACTAACATTGTTCTTGCATTTTGGGGGGGATTGGGGTGTGTAGAAAAGCAACAAAAGTTGCCCCCTTTTGTGAGTTTTCCTTGCATTTTAAACACAATGTTCTGGTGTTAGTTCCTTGAACTTTTTTTTTTTGTCTTTCTTTTTTTTTAGTGGTCTGAACATGATGGGGAATGCTGTGCAGGATGTCGTTTCCCTGTTTTTCTTCAGGAGTTAAACAATAATTCAATCTTTATATGCTACTTTTACAGTTGTGTTTCCCCTCCAAGAAGTTTTTCTTTTCTTTGTTCTTTCTTTTTAGATCATCATGGGCACCTGGAATGTTGCGTTGCAATTGTGATCGGAAGCATGCAGAATGCACTGATTACTATTTGACTAATGATTGATGTGTTTTCTCTTCAAGCTGTGCTGCCTCTCAAGGTCATAAATTCCACTGGGAAATGAAGTTTAGAAAGGAGAACGCCAGGGGACAACAATCAATGAAAAATTCAAATTCATTTCAATTTGATCGAAGATAGATGACAATCAATGCTCATTCAATTCAAGGAAGTATTTTTTGATATTCAATGAAATTTCAAGAAAATATTTTAATAAGATAAGATAATTTAAATAAATACTATAATTATTTATTTATTTTGTTATTTAATTTATTTATTCATTTTGTTTTTTCTATTAGTATAAAATATAAATCATTTTAAAACATATAAATTAATTTTATCTCAATTACATTTTATTTTTTTATTTTTATTTTTATTTAATATTAAATTAATTATAAATCATTTAAAATGTGAGTCAAATTCAAAAAAAAAAAAAAGAAAAAATCCTTTTAGTTTTAGGATTCGTGCACCTTCTAAGATAAACCCAATTGTATTCGTGCTAATGGTTGTTCAAATGGGCACACGCTTAATATTTTGTTTGCTTAATAAATAAAAATTAGTTAACTAAAAATTTCACTAATTGATCAAAATTAGTTTAATAAGTAAAAATTAAAATAAATGAAAAAATGGCAAGAGTCAGTGCGCTAGACGGACCATACCGTTCCATCCGGACTGTGGCTCGTGGCTGACAGGTGACGACAATTTCTGAGTTTTTATTTTTTTATTTTTAAAAAAAAAAGTAAAATATTTGTAATAAGCCAAATAGACTCCTATATGTAGTTCAAAAGGTAGACTCATATAGAATCAAATATCAAGTCCGAGGCATGCATTTACAGGGATTAATAAGAACTCCCCAAGTCCCTAGGCCCTCGATTACAATTAAAAGAAGTTTGAGGAGCTTTGTGAGATAATCCTTTTTTTATCGAAAGGGAGGAGGAACTCTCGTGAAGGTAAAGGGAAGACGAGGTGGAAGCAGGAGCCGGTCAAATTTGGTTAGAGAATCATTCAAAGGCCATCTGGGAGTCGAGACAATTCATGCAACTCTGAGGATGAGCTAGAGTCTCAAGGCGAGTCAACCAATCAACAGCTTGAATTTCCTCTCTGTACACATGAGTAAGCTGAATGTGTCAGTTGCAAGCAACTAAATTCCTGCAGAGCCCCACTAGGTTCGCTTGAGGATGAGTGTGAGGAACTCCCCCCTAGCACAGCAACACAAGGCGAACAAGTCCCGAGATGCATCGCAAACCCCCCAAGCCAGACACCTCGATGATCTCGCAAAAGTCCACCGACACTTGCCAAAGCTGAAATGACCCAGCGAAACACCGAAGCAGAAGTATGGGATGAACCACGAAGGCAAATCGAAGATCAAAGGAGCTACTGAGCCAGGAGTGTTTGAAATTTTAGGTTAGAATTTTAATTTTTGTTGTCAAAATTACAAAAATGTTGTGTTCTATGTACGTTCATCTGTGTCTATGTCTCACGCACATGTCCTAAAAACAAAAAAAAAAAAAAAAAAAAGGTGTATCAATGCTTTTCAGATTTCGGCTGTTGGTCCACTCCATCTTGTTTATTGATTAAAAATTTATGGACCAGGCAAATTGGGCTTAGGCTGCCATAATCTTCAAAGGTTGGGTTTGTGCTAAAATAATATAATCCTTTAGTGGGCTGGGACGGGCCTAGGCTTTCGAAAATTACATTAATTCCTTGTCCAGACACCCGACCCTCCCCGGCTCTCGTGTGTTTTAGGACAGTAGATGACAAGGAGCAAGAAAGAGGCTATCAGGGCCGTGAATTGCATGAAAAGGACAAAAAGACAAATTGCTGCTAAGGGGCCCCCCTTTATTTATTTATTTTTTAATTATTGAAACTGCGTCGATGTCTCTGTAAGATGAAATTAAATGTCATTTGACTGATTTTTTCATTTCATTTTTTAATAATTTTTATAAAAAAATTTATTAACTAAATATCATTATATTTAATCGAATTTCTTTTATGCATTTGCAAATTTTATTAAGAAGAGTGTTAATATGAAAATTTGAATTTAAATCAAGACGAAAAAAAAAATAAAATATCATTTAAATTCCTAAATTGGATGGTAACTTAGAAAGTTTCATGATGCAAAATTTTTTCTAGTCGATTCTGGTAACACTTTGTATTAGAAAATGAAAAATTAAAAACCTTATATATTTTTTATTTTTATTTTGTAACAATAATACTTATAATAAATATTAAAAGTATTATAATTATATAAAAATATTAATAATGTAATATATTAACTTATATTATATTAGCATAATACCAATTATTATGCGTCACAGGACACTTGTTAATATATCCTTCTGTTTGGATCGCGTTTAAATCTTATAAAATGTTCAATCAATTAAAATATTTTTTAGATGAAAAAAATAAATAAATAATAAGAAATAACACAAAGCTTAAAATTTGAGAAATTGAAAATTGAAATTCCAGGGATGTTTTTCCTCCCATCTCTCTCCTACCACACTTTCTTGCTCTCTAAATTGAAAAATCAAAATTCTCATTAACCAACTAAAATGGAATATAAATCCCAATAATTCACAATTCTGCAGAAGGGATCCAAGTCGAATTCCGACGCTGATGCCTCGGCATCTCAACAATTGAACCTCGCTGTTGTCGGCTGGCAGCGATCAAAGTCGGTGTATCGAAGTTGAATATGGAAAACCCGGGGTCATATCGACGACAAAAATTGGTTTTTCACAAATTAAATTTATGATATAGACGTCCTTCAATTTTTTTTCTTCCTAATCTTTGGGAAGTTTTGAGTTCTTGGACCATCTTTACCATTTGGTACAATATAGACAAATTTTTAAAATAAATAAATAAATCATATATTATGAAATTTAAAAATATTTTTTAAAATATTATAATATGATCAAAATTTTAAAAATATGTAAATAAAATAATAATAATAATAATAATAATAATAATAATAATATTATTATTATTATTATTATTATTATTATTGAAGTATTTTATTTTTTATTAATATTATAAATATTGTGAGGTAGGATGATTTATTAAATCAAAGAACTAATAAGGAATAATAAGAAAATTGACTTGAAAAATATAAATAATGATAATCATTAAAAAGTAAAAAGAATTAAGATTCGTTTCCAATTTAATATTAATATTAATTATCATAAGGTTTCTCCAATTAATGATATAAAATAATAGAACTAAATTTACAAGACTAAAAGAAATAATAATTCTAATCAAATAAAAATTTAATTTTGAATATGAAAATGACTTTGATGAGAAAAATAATTAAATAGTAAAATTTTTATATCATCTTATTTATAAAATATTAATAAATTTTAAAATAATAAGAATCTTTTTTTTTTTTTTCTTTTCTGTCATTATCTCATGCACGTCCTTTTTAGCGTAATGAACATCTCTGCAAACTGGCTTTTGAGGACATTCACTTTAGACTCAAAATTATTCAATCTAGGAACTTAGGTGTCATATTGCGTTGATGTATTCAACCATCAATCTCCTTTGCATTGATGCTTGGTGTACACTATCCCACACCTCGTTGTTATCATGTAACCAAAAGACTCAAATGAAGCATGGTGCAGACATCAGAGCAATGGAGATTCTAGGAACTGTACAAACTACGGTTTTTGCAATTTGGGAAAACATAAAAATTGCTGTACAAAAGGAATGTAGAGTTACAATGCTGAAAAAAGAATGCTTACCAACATAACATAAATGCAAAATTGCAAATGCAAACATGCAGAAGTAGAAATTGCAGTGAAGCATAAAATGGCATGCCTCAAAATGGATGATTATAGTACCAATATGCATTGGCACATTGCAACAAGGCAATTTGCAGCCTCTGAATAAACAATCTAAGAGTAATGATAACGAGGGTTGGGGTTAAAGGCTAAACCATTCATTCACTAAGTTGTTATTATATACATGGGATAAAATGAAACTATTAATTGGTAGTTGATACCCACATTCCAGTACATTGTAGGAAAAATCATAAGATTTTTAATTGTAAGGGATGGAGATAGGGAATTCGATGGAAGAAAGAGATACAGAGAGCATGCGAGAGAGAGATGATGATTGATGCTACACGTTAGGTAGTTGAATAGCCATTATCATTCCTTGTTCTGACAAATTTTCTATTCTGTACCAGAAATGATTAAAATGGCCTAAAATGGCCTTATGTGATACATAGAATCCCACCCTTTATATCAACAACCGACGCCAAGAGATCACTGCCTGCATGGGCTACAATTGACTAACTCATCCAAACATGGGCGAGGATTATATGAAATTGCCATTGTAATTCAATTGTACTAGTTCAAGTCGTCAGCAACATACTTCACTTGAGTTCACTCAAGTCTATCTATCTTTGTTCCATGTTCACGTGTCGTCGGATGACATTGCAGGAAGTTGCAACCTTTTTTGTTAACTTTCTTGATGATCCTTCTGTGCTGTTGTTGGAGAGAAGCTGCTGGGACTGATTTGCAGGCGCTGGTGCATGAGCTAGATCTGGTTTGGCAAACCCAATTCCTTAAAGTTCGACTTTAACTCTGCTGCAACACAAAAATCGTCGCATAAACACTTATCAAGCAACTATTTCTTATCAAAGTAACCATAGAAATTGCAAATATTGTTGCTGTGTAGCCGGTGAGATGGCCAACTCCTGTCTACACATTTGAAAAATCTGTTTACTCCGTGTGGCATAATACATTTAATTTAAATTGAACCCTTTTTACAGAACATTTTGCCTTTAACTTACATGAAACGATTCTTTTTTTTCTGGTACTTCTTGTCCAAACCCCTTGCACTCCTTGCTAGGTCATCACCATCGACTACAAACACATGCATAAATGGAAGAATTGTAGATGCCTCCATTACATCATCTCTCGAATATATGGTTCTAAGTGACGCGACCACTGTATTTGTTACTAATATAGATAAACACTTAGAATGTCAACGGGTACAACTTCATAAATTACACTGTAATTTGTAAATATGTACCCAAAGATAATGTAACCCTTTACCTTTGTGGCCTCTATTCTTCAAACGACATTCGATACGCTGCCTCTATCAAAGTTCAATCCTGCCTGCCATCGAATCCAACTACCATTGATGACCTTAAAACCCCCAAAACTCCGTTGATCATTCAACACATTCTCTCCCAGTTGTATTGTTTAACATCACAGACATCGGCAATTATCCTGTACAGCTTCAGGGCAGAGCTCTCCAAAAACATTAGCCACTTTAGGAAGCCTACAACAAGTAGCAAAAATTGCCTGCTTTAATGAACTATCATCCCCGCTGGAGCGACTTATCCTTTGGAGTCTAATGAAATTTTGGCTGGTCTGCAAGACCTTTGTGTCATAATCTCCCTGCCTTGTTCATCTCTTGGCTCCTCCTTTGTTCCAGCAAACGTCCACAAATTGCACAACTTCGCCTATTGTAATGGTTTGTTGTTGTCCTTGCCTAAAAAGGTCATATTCCCTAGGATCAAAGTGCGACAATAAAGGTCAATTGAAGCTTTTAGGCGTACTGTAATAATTCATTCCATATAATCCATCAAACCCCATATCTCTGATGAACGGTTTGCAACACGTTGAATTGTTTGATGGAGGCAGTATCGCCTAGAATAATATGCCTCTAGTATCTACATTATCTTCCTCACTGCTGCTTCTTGCTTAAATTTGCCCTTTCAACTTCGTTTACAACTTTTTATGACCTGCCAACTTCAAACTCGTTACCAATCATGGAATGAACTTCTTAAGATTAAGGGTTTTGAAATTCTCAATAAAATTAGGAACTATAGAAGACGGAATAGAGAATTGCAGTTGGAGGAAAAACTGGTTTTATCTTCCATTCATTCATATAAACTTTGCTCATTTACTTAGATTATAAGTCAAGTCTTTTACAGATTCTTCACCTTTTATTTTGATGCTTCCATTCATTGGAAATGTTGCTAAAATGGCTACTAATGGGTCTGCTTCCAAGGATATTCCCACATGTTACAAATTATGCTCCTTAGGTCACCGGAAATTTGAACTTGTTGCTAGAACGAAGTTGGTGTAGGTAATAGGACGACATTGTAGGAAGTTGCAACCTTTTTCTTAATTGTGTTGATGCTCATTGTGTGCTGCTGTAGGAGAGAAGCTACTGAGACTAATTTGCAGAAGCTGGTGCATGAGCTGGAACTGGTTTGGCAAATCCAGTTCCTTCAAGTTCAACTTCAGCTCTGCTGCAACACAGAAATCGTCGCATAAGCACTCCATCAAGCAATTGCTCCATTCATTGGTCATCAAAATAACTGCAAAGATTGTAAATATCGTTGCTGTGTGGCCCGTGAGATGACCACCTTCTGTCTACACATATGAAAATTTCGTTTATTTTACATTTAATCTAAAGTAAACCCTCTGTACAAAACATTTTTCCCTTAGCTTACATGAAACAACTCTTTTCCATCTGATGCTTCTTGTCCAATTCCCTTGCACTCCTTGATGGGTCATCACTACTTACTACAACCACATGCATTAAATGAATCTTATTCTTCAAACGAAATCCATTACACTACCCATTTCAAGTTCAACGCTGCCCGCTATCGAATCAACCTACCCCGATGCTAATAACCTTATTATTTTTCGCAACTCAAAGCCATTAACCTTAATGCCATAATCCTTTGATGGTACCAACGTAAAAAATGTAAATAATGCGACAAGACACACGAACATGTTCATATTTCTCGATAGCTACTGCCTCAAGCGTTATAATATTAGTTTGCAATTCATTTTGTATCGAATAACTTTTTTTTTTTTTAAAAAAAATCTATCATTCTAATATGATTTGCATAATATGTCAATTTTTGGATTTTCAATTAACATATGTACTTTGGCGATAGGTCAAAATTAACATCCACCGACACCAATTAACAATAATCCACATGACTTTCTTGCTTTTTTGAGAAAAGTTTAGTGTTGAGATGAGTTTCCTCCTAAATTCATTGATTTTTTTTTTTTTTTTTTACGATTTTGTCTTCAATTACAATTTTTTTTTTTTTTTTTGCAATTTTAGATTGAAAATAATAATTAAAAAGTCTAGCCATAAAATTTTAAAATTTTAATTATTTTAATCTTTTCGATATAAGGCTTACTTAAAAATTTTTTTAAAAAAAAAATCCCTTTGCTATTTAGGGCCCGGTGTATCGAAGCTCATTATTGAGAATTGAGTTTGACGTCTCACCCAAAAATACAAAAACAATTGAGTTTGACAGGTATTTGTTTGTAAATGAGATAAGATTGCCACGTAGATCAAACGTGGAACGATGAAACGTGGCCGACAACCGGGCCACCCTGTTTTCTGACAAAGTCGAACCCAAAGTTCCGTGAAGTCAGATGCTCTTTTTCTTCGCCACGCCTCGGTCGGCCCGGTCGTTAATCGGATCCGGATCCGGTGAATTTGAATTCGTGTTTTTATTAAAAGACGAAGAGAAGAAGAAGAAGGCAGGAGATGTACATGTTCACGATGTTTCTCTTATCAATTCAAACAAAAGGGTGTGTGGGGGTGGGGAGGCAAAGATTAGCGAGAAGGCAAGAAGCAGTGTGATGTGATTGGCTTCTAACAATTGAATCAGGTGATCCTGATATTTTGTTTATGATTGTTATGATCCGATACCTTGTATGCTATTTTTTTTTTTGGGTTTTTTTTTTTTTTTTTTTTTTTTTTTTTTGAGGTTCAAGTCAATTTATGGTGTTCCTTTTTTTTTTTTTTTTTTTTGCCATATATATATAGATAAAAAAAATTCCTTTTCCGTCACTTGTCCTTGGATAAGATTGTGGCGTAGGATTGATGCTATGCTGAGTATTGTGATGGATGCTTTACAGCTGTTCCTTGTCGATTCAGTATGTTAATTTTTTGTTTTGGTCAAGTTGGTTGGCTTCTTCTGCCACTCTCTGCTTCTCTCTTAGATAGCGATGCTTCAGTGATTACAAATTAAGTTTTGGACAACTGACTCTGATGGGGTTTTTGGTGTTAAGTGACCTGTAAAATTAGGAGAGCCGGTTAATTCCTTAAAAAAAAAAAAATCTTTTTAAAAAATGCCTGTGCTTCATATATTTTTTGATCTTGAGTTGCCTATTTCATTGGAAATAATTGATAGATATGGAATCTTTGTCAGTATCTGAAAGCCTTGCCAAATATCATATATACTGCAGATTTCCTAGTGCAATTGCAGAGTGCCTGAGGGAGACTACTGGTTTCTTGAACGAGGAAAGATGATAGAAGAGAAAGAGAGAAAAAGCCTCACTGTAGCACCTTTTCAGTGTGTTTGGAGTAAGGATTTGAAATTCCGAGACGCAGGTAGAGGGTGTGTGGCTTTTGATGCTTATGCTCACAATGATGTCACTGTGGTGTTTAGAGAGAATGTTGGGAGCCAGAACTACCATTACAAGAGGGACAATAATCCTCATTATACTGTCATTCTTGGAAGTCATAGGAATCGTCGACTGAAAATTGAGGTAGATGGGAAAAGTGTTGTTGATGTGGAAGGTACGGGACTCTGTTGCTCTTTTGCATTCCAGAGTTATTGGATCAGTATTTATGATGGGTTGATTAGTGTTGGCAAAGGAAGATACCCTTTTCAGAATCTTGTATTTCAGTGGTTGGATTCAAACCCAAATTGTAGTGTTCAGTATGTTGGCTTTAGTAGCTGGGACAAACATGTTGGTTACAGAAATGTCAATGTGTTGCCATTACCACATAACCATTTGTTGCTGTGGAAGCAAGTGGATTCAGCAGAATATGACGGGAAGGAGGATCTTGTAGAGGAGTTGGAAAATGGACAAACAGGTTATGAGGAATGGGGTCTCAAAAATTTTCTTGAGAGTTGGAAACTATCTGATGTGGTGTTCATTGTTGGTAATGGTAACATAGAAAGGCCTGTACCTGCTCATAAGGTTATCTTACAAGCTTGTGGCAATTTTCCTTTGAGTTCGTCAAATGAAGATGTTATTCAGATGCATGATGTAACTTATGTGGTCCTACACGCATTCCTTCAATATATCTATACAGGCCAGACCCAGGTATTTCATTAATTTGAGCTTCTAGTTTTCATGCAGTCTCAGTTACAAGATTGGGATTGTATTTTCTTGATTTTTTCATTTCTGTTAAGACTGCTTTGAGCTGCTAGACTGACTATTAGTGTCTTTTGGCTCATTTGATCTCACTTTTGTACTGTTTTCTTGCCATGTTGTACAGATTGTGGAATCCCAACTGCGTTCACTGTGGTCTTTGGCCCTTCAATATGAAGTGATGCCACTGGCAAAGCAGTGTGAGCAAACAATGGAACGATCTATGCTGAATAAAAAGTTACTTGGTGTTGGTAAGAATGTGGAATTATCATGTCCAAACTCTTGGCCTCATTATTGTGTGACCTTCCCCTTAGGACTCCCAATCAATGTGCAAAGGCTCAACGAGCTGCATTCATCTGGAGATTACAGTGATGTAAACATATATATTGAGGGTCGTGGACTTGTTGCTCGGCTGCATAAAATTATTCTTAGTCTCTGGAGTGTCCCATTTATGAAGGTGAGGTGGCTTACTTCTATTTGGCTGTCACCTTTGTATCATTTATGTAACCTTTTATGTAATTTAGAATGAAAAGTCATGGGCACGACAGAGTTTGCATGGTTAAATAAGTCAATAAGCATGTGAGTAGGTATAATAATTAATATTTTATTTAATGAATTGACCATAAAGTGCAGTAAAAAAAAAACTAAATGCTTGCATTAATATTAATGAATATAGGGGCTTCACACCATTATAATTTAAGCCAATCACTAGGACTCTTGTTGATAGCAGCTACCATTAAATTGATGTAATTGTCAATTTCACCTTGTTTCTTTGATCTAGAAACACTTTAATTGTTCACTAGCATTGTAGGTTTTCCAAAATGACCACTCAGAATTGACTGGGGATGATTTAGTAATATTTTCATGATCTTTCTGAAACAACTACATGATTATGTCATGGGCATGGACTGGCTGGGTAGTTGCTCTTTTCTGGTCACACGGTTTCTATCTGATAATGGTCCTAAGAAGGAAAATTTGTAAAATTAACTTTCTGGTGCTGACCAAATTCAATTATGTGTGTTTCTCATTTTCCTGCTCTCATGTTGTTGTTTTTTATTGTTTACTGATTCTACGGGATTGTTGCTAAAGAAAAATAATTATGGCAGATGTTCACAAATGGAATGAGTGAGACTAGTTCCTCGGAGATTCACTTAAGTGAAGTGCCACCAGAAGCATTCAAGATTATGCTTAAGTACATGTACATTGGGGAACTCAGTTTGGCTGATACTACATATTCTGGAACCTTGTTACTTCAGCTTCTTCTATTAGCTGACCAGTTTGGGGTCACTCCTCTTTATCAGGAATGTTGCAAAATACTTAGAATGCCTATCAGAGGTAGTTAAACATATCTTACAGGATAATTTTGCTTGTCAAATTTTTTGTATTAGAATCAGACTTTTGTTTTGTTGTTACAATATGCTTCTTGTGTGCTTGGCACTAAAAGAACGGAGAAGTGACTTGTGGTTTGGGACTTCTGAAAACAAAACAAGAGATCCCTTTATGATGTGGAATTATATGTTGATGCCTTTCATGTACATATTATCTGCAGGGATGGAGTTCTCCTAACGGAAGAAGGTCATACAACAAGAATTTTTCTATTATGCACAAGTTTAATGGACGACGAACCAGACCAATTTGGCAAGTTAATTGAGCTGTGGCATTTAAAGCTAACTGTTGAACTTTGTTGCAGGACTCAGTTTGTCCGATCCTGCAAGCAGTTTCATCAATTCCATCATGTAAACTCATTGAAGAAACCTGTGAGAGAAGATTTGCAATGCACTTTGATTACTGTACAACTGCCAGCCTTGACTTTGTCTTGCTAACTGAGACAACTTTTAGCAAGATAATTCAGGTTGGTCCTCCTGTAGGTCTTCTAACTTTGGATTGAGCGTTGACTTGAATATTGAGATGGCTGTACTATAATGTTTACAATTCTAGGAGTCTAGGAAAAGTGGTCTAACATTTAGAGAGGATTAGTGGTTTCTTATGGAATATGATATTGCAGGTACACACTTTATTAGTGGGAAATAGACCAATGATGGGAGTGATCTTTCTTTGGTGTTAATTTCCAAATGTCAAAGAAAATGAGGGTCTAGATGATTTAGATCGAGTGTGGCTTGAGGATTTTAAAGTCTGGATGACAACTTGTGCAAAACTTACAAATTCAAGACAAATTAACTAGTAATTTAGGGAGTTCAAATGCTTGCATGGGAAGTGCAACAAGATACTAAGGGTGAGGTTCGGAAGTGGTGCGATGTTAGGATAGTGAATTGCATTCTGTTATTTGTTCAAGGAGTTTAGGAGTTGTAAAAAATTGGAACACTTTTTAAGAAAACTTCATTGCACTTATTAGGAGTTGCCCCCATCATGTGCTAGATTGTGGATGTACTTTGCACTTATATTATGGCTTTGTTGGTTTCAAAACCATCAGGCTTGCAGGTATTATGTCAACTAATTGTGAACATTCTTTATAATAAATGATTGTTTTTGCAGCATCAAGATCTAACTGTTACATCAGAAGAAAGAGTTCTTGATTCAATTTTGATGTGGGCGATGAGGGCTAGCGAAATATATGGGTGGGAGGTGGTGGATGAAGTAATTTCACATTCAAGTCCTGGTCTCCTCTTTAAGGAAAGGCTTCAGTCACTTATTGACTTGCTGCCATTTGTGAGATTTCCTTTGATGCCATATCACTTGCTTAAAAAGGTATGTAGGCCCTGGACATGGAAACGTCTGTTGGCCAGTGTTCTTGGAATGTGATTTTAAGCTTGTGCACATATATTGCAGTTGGGTGAAAGCAACCTTTGCCGGCACATTTCAGTTCTTGAAAATCTTGTAAGTTTTTCATTTTTCCTCCTAGAATCAAAATTTAATATGAAAAGCACTATAGGACGTGGTTCATTGGGCATAATTTTCTTCTATGTTAATGACAGGTGAAGGATGGAATAAATGATCCTGGTCTTGGATTGGCATGTCCAGGAAATAACCAAAAGTGAGTATCTTGCAATATTATAACCTAGGTCATTGAATCTTACTCTTGTTTAGATTGAAACATGTGCACTGAACAGGTGGGCCATCTGACCTTATCTTTTTCCTTTAACCTGGTGGCAGAAATAGTCAACAGAAAATCTGACTAAGGAATTTTATCGTCATAAATTGCACTTGAATTCTAAGTAAGCTAATCCAATTTGGCAAGACTGTTCATGTGCACAAGAATCTTTATGGAGATAAACTGGAGAAATAGTTTCTATCAGAAAAGAGGTGGAAGATGTTCCAGTCAATAAGTCATTATATGATTTTAATACTCTTCTGGGTTACCTTCTCGAGGGGCTATAACTGTTGACCTTTGTGCTACTATAATTGTTGTTCTACTCATTAATGCATCTCAAGATGTACCAAAAATTAATGTATCCTATGATGAGCCCTAGGTTGAAGAAGACATAACTAATATGATGTTACTTTTTGTAGCATGAGATTTCAGCATAGGCGATCTAGTTATAAAGAACTTCAGTACATATGTGATGGGGATAACAATGGAGTTCTGTATTTTGCTGGCACATCTTACGGGAAACATCAGTGGGTTAATCCTGTTCTAGTTAAGGTGACATTTTTTTTTTTAATTACCTGGTTATTTTCCTGTATCCTTCAACAGACTGATTTGAGTAGTAGTATTTAACAGTCTCTCATCATGTTAATTGAATGCCTTCAGAGAATCACCGTGACAGCTAGCACTCCCATTTCAAGGTACACTGACCCCAAGGCCGTAGTATCAAGAGTATACCAGGTAGTATATACATCTATGAAACACCTTATGTACTATGAGTTTGTCATTGCAATTGACTTGCGTATTGTCCTGCATTAGGAAACAGCTTTTGCTGGGCCCCGGATGGAAGATGGGTGCAAGTGCTCTTGGTGGATGGTTGACATCGGCCAAGATCATCAGGTTCTCTTCTGGATTGACTAACAAGAATATCTTTCAGCTGTTCTTAGAATGTGAAAAATAATATTAACAGATATTTTAGCTTACACCCATGACTTGTTCAGGTCATATGTTAGGTAGATTTCCATCACTGCACAACAGCTGATTGCATACCCACAAATGTTAGGTTTACATTTGTACTTTCCTTTTCCAGAGACTTAAAAGTCAATCTTAGCATCATCTTTTGTATTTTTCTCAACATAATGTGCTTACATCCACACACAGACACACACACAAAAAAAAAAAAAAGAATTAGTCTTGACTTTGTTAGTGGTACTGGCTTTCTTACGTATAAACATGCATGCCAATGCAGCTTATGTGCAATTACTACACCTTGCGGCAAGATGGATCAAGAGCCTACCTAAGATTTTGGAGCTTGCAGGTAAATCAGAAGTTCATGCTTTCTAGCATTACTTCTTAAGTTTTGATCTTCTTTTTTGGTAGATTATTAGCATTCTTTTTATTATTATTGTCATTAGTTTGTTTTCAAAGATGGTGTAACTTACCAAGTGAATTTTTGATCCCATCTAGGGCTCACCGGATGGCAGGACTTGGACTTGCTTAAGAGTACATGAGGACGACCAGACAATATGCAAGCCTGGGCAGTTCGCATCCTGGCCCATATCTGGGCCCAATGCGCTTCTGCCATTTAGATTCTTTAGGGTTGTCCTGACAGGTCCTACGGCCGACTCTTCCAATCTTTGGAACTTGTGCATTGGCTACTTGGAGTTCTATGGATATTTCCGTTAATGTGACGAGTTTATTTGTGATGGTCCATGCTTTGTTTGTCACATATATGTTCCTGTAATTGTGTTCCAATAATTTCATCGTTTATGGGAGTGCATGGGGGCCGCGGCCCTCTGGAATCATTTGTATGCTCATCTTCATTAGCAATTCACTTGTTGATCCCAAATCTGCTCAGCAGGGTGCACTTTGTTCGTGAAGCCTCACCATTTCACACTCATGGGGTTAATTATTTGGACATCTCCAAATTGTTTATCTTATTAATAAACGAAAACATTGTATCATTTCAATTCTATACCAAAGATCCTCTTTCTATCTTTTTCAAGTTTTCAGTCAAGCCCCTTCGCTAGAAATCCAGTTTACTTCCCTATAAAAAGGATGGTTTACTCCAAGACTAGGTATTAAGTCACTATTTCAAAATAACATCGCTGTTAAATCACTGTTTCTAAAACAAATCTTGAGACAAAACAGCATTGTTGACAAAAAATTATTTGATAGAAAAAGAAATTAAATCATCATAAATATGAAAAGAACCAAAATACTGAATTTAGCTGTTGTATGCTAGATCGGTTTTCTAGAGAGAAATTGGCTGAAAATGTCTAATAAAATGCCTGAACTAACAAAGAGTGTTGTTAAAAAGAACCAAAATGCATTGTGGTCGTCCAGGTTTACAACTGAAAACTGGAGCCATATCAACTAAGGTACGTGGTCGAGAAGCAGACGTTAGCCACAAAAATTCTCAAACAGGGGTTATCTAGCCAAATATCTTTGATACTATCACAAGCAGTGTTAAATGTTGATTGCTATGATGCTGCATAATAGCAATCCAACAGCTACTTGCATGCCTTAAAAATTCCAGAGATGCGTCATATTTTCCAGTCTACACAAAATCATATGGATATGGGAGAACAATAGCCAACCCGGAGCCATATGGACACCTACCCATGACAACCACACGGAAATCCCATAAACCATAAATAAAATTGTCAGTCATTTTAGACTAAGCTTTGAGGATTTCAACAGCAAGGACCTTAATAACTCAGCCAGCATACATTGAGAGAAATGGCTTAGGTCAAACCATTTCAGTATCTGGTTACCTCCTAACAGGTGGAGCAGCACCTCTGCCAAGTGCTCCTCCACGGCCAGCAGCTTGGGCCTACATAATGAGAAAAGGTAATGAGTCAGGTAACATGCAATCTTACACAGCAGTAAAAACCAGAAAGAAAGGAAAAGGAAGAGATTATTAGGATGAAGAATGTATCCAATTATGGTTCTTGGTGCAAAAAAAATTGCATCCCTGAACTACGGATCAAATCATCTACATTTATAGTACCAAGCTTAATGAAGTTTGGAGCCCTGAGAAACAACAGAGAAAGCCCGAAACATATACCAGTCCAAAAACCGCTAACAAATGCACAAAAAAAAAAAAAAAAGGATATCTCAGTGGACAAGGCTCCAATAGTATGAGGTTTGAGAAAGGTTCAGATGCACGCAACGCTACCCTTGTTTTGACAAACTAACTATTTCCACAACTTAAACTTGTAACCTTTAAGTCAACATGGAATAACCCTAACATTACACCAAGGCTTGTCCTTCTAAAAAAAGAATAAAGAATGTGTTAAATGAAAACTTACTTTAGCCCGCATTGCAACAGACCTGCCCCTGCCAACTCCAAGTGATGCACTCTTACCCTTCAAGATGAAAGATGCATAATTTAGAATAAATACAGGAAATGCAAGTATAAATGAATCAAACCATTTGTGAGAGGAAGAATACCTTGATTCTAGCATCGAGACGCTTGAACATGGGAGCATTCTTTAGCATATCTGGTATGACCATGAACCTGCCGACATTTTACAATATCCATAAAGTAGACAGTCAATACCATAAATGGCCAACAAAAACTTCCAGACTTTTTTCTTCATTGCAATCAAAGGCAGTAAGCATGTTTGACAAAAAAAAAAAAAAAAAGGTTGACTAAAATAACAGAAGGACAACAAAAATAAGATTTAGATACCTGACTTTACTTCCTCGAATAAAAACATGCTCAAGTTGTGAAACCTTCCCATCCTGAGTAGCAGCAGCCCAAGTTAGAAAAATAAAGAAAAAAAAAAAAAAAAAAAAGAAAAAACGAAAGATACAGATCACAGAGAGATCAACCAGTTCTTGCACCACAACTCATGGAAACCAACAGAAAATTAATTGGATTTTGAAGCTCGGGCCATACTAGTATTTAGTTTGAAAAAGAACAAGGAAACCCAAGTGAATGGACATATGGAAACAAGTGAAAATTTCTTAATTTTTAACCTATGAGGTCAAGGAAAATCTTAAGTGGAGGACTTACTAGGAACATCCACATGGTTCACTGATAGCCATTCAATAACAGAAATTTGTTGCAGCTGTATCAGGAATTTTTGGTCATTTTTGTGCACCATTAGATCATTGTAATAATGAAGGGCTAAGATTAACCGTTATTAGCTAGTCTTTAGCTTGAGAACAATTAATAATCCAATTTGTTGGAAAGCCATGAGATAACTGTTTTTTGTGAATCAGTTGGAACCACCCGAGGCGGTGACTGGTTGGTGATCCAATGTGCTCCTGGCACCTAATAAGGGATTTATGTCATGTTTATATCAAGAGCACGGTGTTTAGTTCCAGAATTATTACCCACTTAGATCAACAATGCTCGACCAGTGGGTCCTCTACGGGGAGGTTAGGGACGCAATTTTTCTTTTTTTTGTGATAAAAAAAGGGCTGAATCAGTCAGAAAATAATAAAATCTCTCACTTTATCACTCTTAATTTCTCTTTTTCTCTCTACTTCTTTGCTCTATCTTAAATTCCCTTTTCCTTTTCTCTTTTCTTGCTTCTGTTAGCTACTCTACACTTTTACTTGAAATTTATATTCTCACCAATCAACATTACGCGGATAGAATTGCTGCACTAATAGTGATGCGCTAAAGGAAAATCAATTCAAGGATAGAATTGCTGCACTAATAGTCATGCGCCAATTGAAGATGCAAAGTAAATGCATAGTAAACCAATTAAAAAAAAAAAAAAAAAAAAGCTAAAAAGGACGCAAGGAGAAGAAAGGGAAAGTGGCAGGGAACCTTAGCAGTGAAAGTGATATTGTCGAGCTGGCAATTCCAGTTATCCTCGCATTCAATCATGCTGCCTCTGTATAGCTCTCCGCTCTTCAGCTCCACCGTCACCACGTGCCCTGAGGCCTCGTGCAATAGCTTCACCGGTATCCCCAAGCTCCTGCTCATCTCTCTCTCTCTCTCTCTCTCTCTCTCTCTCTCTCTCTCTCTCTCTCTCTCTCTCTCTCTCGCCTCAAAAACCCTAATTAAGCCCCCAAACTTCTCTGTTTCTCCTCTATGTCTACTTACGAGATAGACAAATAAATAAATAATCCGTCCCGGTGGAGCTTAGCACAAGGCTAATTTTGTCTTTGGAAGTGAAAATTTCGGATCTTCTAGGAATTCGAATACGGGCGGTTTTTAAGGTGGCACATATATTTATTAAGAAATATTAGCATTAGACGAGTAAAAAATAAAATGTAAATTTAGTCGAAATAGCATTTTGGTGGTATTTTAATTTTTTTTTTCTTTTTGCAATAACAATTTGAGTTCTCTCTTAAATGTTGAAATTTATATGGATAGCAATGTAATGAAGTTGGATATGACAAAAAACGATTCAAACTCAACAATATTTTCAAACTTAATAATATTTAAGTATTAACTATATTTAAGTGATAAATTTTTTTCAACAAAATTAATAGTGTTCAAATAAATTTTTTCTTTAAGGATTGGTTAAATGAATAAAGTAAAATAAGTAAAAATAAATAAATAAATGATAAAATATTCTTTTGTTTAAAAAAGTATCAATTCTCTTTTGTTCAAAATATGAAAATAAAATGTAAGGAGTTATATGTAAACTTTTTTTTTGGCTTCATTCTGGACATTTCAGAAGGACTAACAAGCACACAAGAAGAGGATACCCATTGGTTTTTTAAGCAAATCGAGATTATTTTGTTCCCTTAAAAAACAATCTTATCCGGGCCTCCAGAGAGTTTGAGAAAAACGATGAGGGGGACTCCTTCGAAAATAATTCGTTCCATAGATCCCCAACTGGGAGTAGTCCCTCTGTATGTGTAAAATGTCTTCCGGCATGGCATGACACCTACAGCAAGTAGCGAATTTGCACATACCCCCATTTGCCCTTTCCACATTAGATAGCAATCTACCCTCGAAAATAAACCATAAAAATGTCTTAAAACTTTTGCGGAATTCTTAGTTTCTATAGCCATCGCCGTTCATGCACCACATTCCCCTGGGCAGCACTACGAGATAGCCAGCCAGCCATTGCCCTCTCTAGCTGAACATGTACCGTCAGAGCCGTACAGCAATTTCACTGCACATGTCCCTGAAGAGAAACGGGGAAAAGGAACACAACTGATATCAAACGTCGAACCTCTAAAGAAATAAACGCGGACAACTCCTCCAAGCACCATCTCCCTCTTGTCAATTACTTCACTAACTATGATGTGTTCCTAATAGGATTGATTTACGGCAGAATTTGGGCGAGGGGGGAAAAGGATGGCCGGTGGTCATGCCAAAAGGAGACTTGAAGACCCAAATCAATCTGAAATTCAAATTCCCTTTCCAATTCTTTAAAACTTCGCTAATGGTGGGACAGTCCAGCTTGTGACAGTGGCGCTCAAATATTTGCACCATTTAACAGGAGTACACAATTTATTATTTTCATTCAGTAACTCCCAGCCTGACTTGCCGTTTAAAAATTTATATATGATGTTGCTCTTATTACGCCAAAATAAAAATAAAAAATAAAAAGCAGAGAGAGAGAGAGAGAAAAAAAATCAGACTATTGATGTTATGCAAGAGAAATAAAAAGTTCAAGACACATAAGGAGTTATGGAATATGAAAATTTGAGAATAATTTTTTTTTATACTTATTTTCTCCTCTTAAGAAAAAAATTGGTGAATTGGGAAGAAATTTTTTTTTATTATTTTTCTGTTCAAGTTAATAAAGAGGGATTTAAATAATAAGTATTTTTTTTTCCTCAAAAAATGTGATTTGATAGTTTTCTTTCTTTAAAAAAATAAAAGTGAAATTTGGGAGTTCCTAAGAAAATAAAAAAGAGAATTTAGGAGTTTTTTTTTTCTTTTTTTTTTTCTTTCTTTCTCTTTTCAAGGAGAAAAAATAGCTGATTTTCACATAATTTTTTTTTATTTTCAGAAAATTTAAATTATGAATATATTTTTTTTTTCTTTTTAAGAAAAAAAAGGGTAATGTAGGAGTGATTTTTTCCTCTAAAAATGACAAAAGAAAAATTTAAGAATATTTTCTCTATTTTGTTTTCTTTTTAAAGAAAAAATCAAAGAATTTAAGATTTTTTTAAAAAATAAAATAATTTAAAAGTAATTTTTCACTTTTAATTTCTCTTAATTTGCTAAATAAGGAAGACTGACACATGCAAGGCAGCGACGCGATTAAAAGATAATATGCCACTCAAGACTCGCATCAAACTCTTTAGCCTAAACTCAGTCACTGAGTTAAAACACTTTTTAACGAGGGTTTTGTGATAAAAACTAAATTAAACCCGCCAGGCCTTAGAGTCTGGCCCTCCTCAAATCTACAACAACATGAGCCCAACAAGCCCAATTTAGTCTTTATTATGTACGTTTCTTTCACATGGTGCTTATTATGTGTTTCTTGCTTTTGCCGCTAGGGACAATCTCCATGGTTTGTGCCTTCGAGAGCTCGTGGAGAGTCTTCGAGGCACCATCTTAGAGAGGCGGTCACTATATAGTATAAGGTGTAGAATGATATTAGAGGCACTCTTTGTAGGGGAAATCGACAAGGTAATCCATTACTCTGATTTGTTACTCCTAGAGTTTAAATATTCGGTCCCTTATGATGTAGAGCGGCGTCGAAGGCCCTTTTGGGGAACAACCGCTATGGCAACCCATTAGTTTGTATTACTTTGAAAGCTTGTTAATAAGTCCCTTAAAACGTAGAGCAATGTTAGAGACCCCTTTTTGTTAGGCAATTGCTGAGGGCAAATGGTTACTTTGGTTTGTGACCCTGATCGAATGATTCGCATGTTCTCATTATTAATGTCCTCTTGGAAGTTTCCCAAAAAGTAACTCCACTCTCCCACCTGCCTTTGAGCCAAAAGCGATAACAAAAGGAGTTTCTCTTGTGATCATTCTGAAAGTATGCCCATAAGACAACTGGACAACTTGTCTATCCATTGCCTCTTCGACTTGCTTAACCTCTTCTTGAGGCTCTGTATGATTGACCTATTTTTGTAACTCGACTATTTGAGAGTTTCAACCTTGATCGGTCTATCCACTTCTAGACCTTAGGACGGTTCAAAACTTCATAGCTCATCTACGCGTGGATTCTCTACTCTTGGAATTTTGAAAAGTTCAAAATGCGCCTCAGTATTTTTCAAATTTGCCTGAATATGTTGTACCTTCTACCAGTATGCTGTCCTTTTTTTTTTTTTTTCCCTTTTTACCTTCAAGCTCTCCTAAAACCTAACCTACAATGAGCTATAAGTCACTGTACACTTTTAAATTCAATATTGAGATAAGTTGTTGTCATATATAGGGTGAAAGGGACAAAACAAAAAGAAAGAAAAAATTGCCAAAAGCTTTCATTAAAATATCCAAATTTTATAAATTACAAAAAAGACCAGTCAAAATAACATAGGCAATAAGATATGAATCATAATATTTGTCTTATGACCATCGTAGAATCATCGAGGAATTTATTGATGTGATATTATATAAAGACATTAACATCTTTATTGAATATATGGGACAGAGGCTAACAAGCAGCATTTAGTTCGCGGGAGCTGCGTTGGGGACCAATGACATTTTTGCCTGAGAATCATTTGGTGGTAGATGTATGACCTGTCGAAGCACATAGAAGTTCCCCATTTGTGGATGAGAAAGTTTCGCTCTTCCATTGCATGGCACTTGTTATCTTCAATTCAATTCAATGGACCATTGATATGAATACTCACTGAAGAAAATATTTTTGTATATAGAAAACTATTATTATAGAAACATCAGTTTTTGGGGGCCACTGGATTGGCACTGGATTGGCCCTCCCTCCGTTGTGCTGGAGGGCACGATTGGTCACATCATTCGTAGGTCACAATTTTGTTTGTTTGTTTGTCCGTTTGTCTGTCTGCACGACACGTGATGGTAGTTCCGTGAGTTCACTGTAGCGAGGCAAGGAGAAAAGGAATCTCTTGATTGATTGAACCCTTCTCTTCTCCACACAATCTCAGTCTCTGTTCCGCGCTCAAACATATGTGCTTCAATCAGACTCGGGCTCAGAGACACCAGCCAGCCAGCCACGGAGCAAATAAATTTCCTTCCTGATGATATATATAACTTGCTTATAATTACAAGTGATGGAGGGTATGATGAAGTGCTCCGCCAACTACGCGCAGCTGACTCCGATCAGCTTCCTGGAACGCTCGGCGATTGTCTATAGAGAGAGAGTCTCCGTCGTTTACGGTGATGTCAAGTACACCTGGGGAGAGACGCACGAGAGGTGCATCAGGCTCGCCTCCGCTCTTTCGCACCTTGGAATCTCCGTCGGTGATGTGGTCAGCCCCCCCTACCCACCTCGCTTTTTCGGGATTTCCTCTTTCCTTTAAAAATACCGTGTCCTTTTTGTTTCTTGGCTGGGTGTTTTGTTTCTCTCTCCCTCTTCACGGTATTCGTTGAATTCCTGAAGGTATTTGTAAATGTTCTTGTTCTTCCGTGTCATAATCTAAAACCAATTATTTTGTTAATAATTCAAGATCATGAACAATCATACAAATGTAATGCAAGTTGTCTGTATGATTGTCTTTTGTTAATTGATGTCTCTAACTTGTGAAGTAGATTTCCAATCTCAACCCTTATTTCCGGTAACTCTGAATGTTATGTTGCTGCCCTTGACCAAAATTGAGCTTCGGAGTATGCCAGTGGCTGGGATGTCAACCGACTTAGCAGTGAAATGAATGCCACAAGTGACCATTTTCTTAATCCTTTTTTCAACATGGTACCGACTGTTATTCTTTCTATTTTGAGCAGGTTGCTGTATTGGCCCCTAATATTCCTGCCATGTATGAGCTACATTTTGGTGTTCCCATGGCGGGGGCAGTTCTTTGTCCACTTAATGTGCGCCATGACTCTGCAATGGTCTACACCTTATTGAAACATTCAGAGGCCAAAATCATTTTTGTAGACTACCAATTCCTCCCTATTGTCCGAGGAGCACTTGAAACTTTATCCAAAAAGGGGACCAAGTCGCCTGTTCTGGTTTTAGTAAGAGACAGTGATCATCAACCAGGTCCAGGCATAGATTTCTGTTCTGGAAGCTTGGAATATGAAAGTCTTATAACAATGGGGAAATCAGACTTTGAGATTAGACGCCCAAAAGATGAATGGGACCCGATCTCGCTCAATTATACTTCAGGTACAACGTCGAGTCCAAAAGGTGTTATTTACAGTCATAGAGGGGCTTATCTCAATTCTCTAGCAACAGTTCTTTTTAACGACATGGGCTCAATGCCCGTTTACCTGTGGTGCGTCCCCATGTTTCACTGCAATGGATGGTGCTTTCCTTGGGGTATAGCTGCTCAAGGTGGCACAAATGTTTGCTTGCGGAGTGTCACTGCAAAAGGAATATTTGATAATATTGTTCGAAACAAAGTGACTCACATGGGCGGCGCACCAACAGTTCTGAACATGATACTAAATGCACCCCTTGGCGATCACAAACCTCTACAGCGAAAGGTAGTAGTGATGACAGGTGGTGCACCACCACCCCCTCAGGTTCTCTACAAGATGGAGAATATGGGATTCAGCGTAATTCACTCTTATGGCTTAACAGAGACCTATGGTCCTGGGACAGTTTGTACCTGGAAACCTGAGTGGAATTCATTGCCTCGAGACAAACAGGCAAAGATCAAGGCTCGTCAAGGGTTGCATCATCTTGCCATGGAGGAAGTTGACATAAAAGATCCCATCACGATGAAGAGTGTGCCAGCAGATGCAAAGACCATGGGAGAGGTTATGTTTAGAGGGAACACTGTGATGAATGGATACTTGAAAGATTTGAAAGCAACCAAAGATGCTTTTAGTGGTGGGTGGTTTAGGAGTGGGGACTTGGGAGTTAGACACCCAGATGGTTACATAGAGCTAAAGGATAGATCAAAGGATATTATCATTTCTGGCGGGGAAAATATTAGCACCATTGAGGTGGAAGCTGTGCTCTTTAGTCATCAAGCAGTTCTTGAAGCAGCTGTTGTGGGAAGACCTGATGATTATTGGGGGGAGACGCCATGTGCATTTGTGAAGTTAAAGGATGAGTTCAATGTTACTGCTGAGGAGCTTATCAAATACTGTAGGGACCGTTTGCCTCGTTACATGGCTCCTCGTACGGTTGTATTTGAGGATCTACCAAAGACTTCGACTGGAAAAGTACAGAAATTTGCTCTAAGGGAAAAGGCCAAGTTGATGGAAAACATTTCTAAACGGACTTACAGTAAACTGTAAAATAGCTTATAATTCTATTGTACTTTTATCTATTAAGAAATCTATTGGACTATAAATTATATAATCAAAATAATTTTTGTTATTTTATAACTATTCATAATTGAAACTTGAGAGTTTGAATATAAAGGCGTAAATTCTCTATTGGTTTTGTTTTCGTTTTTTGGTTAATTTTTAAGTCAGAGTAATGCAAAGCATTCCATATCTGTAACTGTGAATAATATTAAACAAATAATGATAGTTATGCTTATATTTAGCAAAGATTTGAACATATTTCAAAGTTGTGGGAAAATTAATTTGATTCCTTTTTGTCATTATTGATAGATATTTCATTTTCAAGGCTCTACGTAAATGCTTGTGTGTGCGAATGATAGGAGCTGTGATATTGGTAACGAATTATTAGTTAATTTTACTTTTGAAAAACATGATTATAGTATACTCTTTAAAAAATAAGATTATTTAATAAATAGGTAAAAAAAATTTTAAAAATATTATTTTTGTTTTGGTGCAACTTGTATGACTTCTATTAAAAATTAAACTAATTTTTCTAACATTATTATTCTTTTAATTGAATAACTATTTAAATTAATACTAATTTTATTTAAATTTAGATTTTTTTAATATAATTTAAGTAATATATTATTTAAATTTTAAAAAATTTAAAATTGAATAAAAATATTTAATTTAAATAATAAATTAAATAAATTTTAATATTATTTAATTTTAAATTTTTTTATATAATTTAAGTAATAAGTTATTTAAAATAAAAAAAAATCAAATTTAATAAAAAATTATTCAATTTAAATAATTATTAAATAAATTATAATATTATTTAAATTTAATTTTTTTATTTAAGTAATTAATTACTTAAATTTAAAATAAATAAAAATTATATTTAAATTTAAAAATTATTTAAATTAATTATGTTTTTATTTAAATTTAAATTTTTTAGTTAATTTAAATTTTTTATTTAATTTAAACACTTAATTTTTTAAAATAAAAATATATATTTAAATAAAAATTAATTTAAAAATTATTTAAAATATTTAAATTAATTTAACTTTTTATTTTAAGATTAAAATTAGAAAACCTCTCTTAACTAACTTCATTTAACTTGTACAGAAGTAAGCCAAGATGATGACCTGTACTATGTTGGCATGTGTCCGTTTTAATTACACCTTCAGTTAGAAAATTATTATACAACTTATTGCAGAGTTAAAAGAACAAGCAAAATTCCTTTTTGAGAGGTGGAGGTACCAGTTGCCTCGAAGAACTACAGCGTGTTTAGATAGAGTTGTAAAATAGACGAGTTACAATTAAGATCGAATTATTTTAAATTTAAATTATTTTTAATTTAATTTTATAAAAAATAAAATAATAAATTTATTTTATTTTTAAATAATATTTAATTTTTAAATATTTCAAAATTTGGAATGTTAGCCCAAACTTCCTCTTTGGTGTGTTTATTTTCTTTGTTTACCTAACATTTTACATTAGCATCGGCAACTCTTGCTTGGGGTCTTACCTCACTTGAGCCCAAGAGTTCCCAATGTCAGTTGTCAAATGACGTGGCATGTGACACATTTTAAGAGAAAGAGTCAAATGAGGTGCAATTGGCATCGTCGTAAGCTCCCTAAAACACGTGCGCGCGCCCAAGAGTTCCCAACGTCAGTTGTCAAATGACGTGGCATGTGACACATTCCAAGAGAAACAGTCAAATAAGGCTGCAATTGGCATCGTCGTAAGCTCCCTACAAAACGTCACGGCAGATAAAATAAAAAGAAAAATATCAAACTTAAAAATTAAATTATAATTTATTTTATTATAAAAATTATTAATTTTAAAAATTAATAATTAAATTAATAAATTAATTATTAAATAATAAATTAATTATAATTTTTATTTAATTTAATTTTAAAAATTTATATAAAATTAATAAAATATTTTTTATATTAAAATTTTTTAATTTAATAATTTTTAAACTTTAACATGTCAAATCAATTAAGGAGGTAGAGTGAATTCCCAAATTTAAATCTAAGAAGGAAGACTTAATGGGCAGGGAACGACCCAGATAATATCTCGAGAGAAAACGGTTACTAATGGCTAATGCTTTTGTTTGGTTGTTGGAAAATAATAGAAAAAAAATAGTGATAGAAAATTAATATAAAATAATTTTTTTTTCTGATGAGATAAAAAAGAAAAGTATACAAAATTGAGATGAAAAGAGATCCACTCAAATTTTTTTTTTTCAAAAATTTCATGAAAAAGCTTATAAAAATGGATACTAATGAGAGGTTTAATCAAAGCGAAAATAATAAGAGAATGAAAAATTAGTGTATCAGTTGGATAAGATGAGACTTAGACTATCGATAATTAATCATCATAAATTTTTTATTTTAATTTAGTAGTCTAAGGAAGCATGTCACATAATGAGACGTAGACAAGGCCATATCGCATAAACAAACAAGAACACTTTGAAAAGTCGTCCAGAGGACCACTCCGGACCATGTTTAACACCATTAAATATCCTTGGTCCATGTCTGGACCAATCTCGTCAGTTTAACGTGATGCTGACATTTTAAGCGCAATGTTGTTGCTTACGTTTCGTTTGACAGTTCTTATCTTCGTCGGCTTCGGAATAATATCACTAATTTTTTTTTCTTTTTAATTAAAAATTAAATTTATGGTGAATTATATTACAAAATAATTATTATAATTTTTATAAATTTAATATTTATTTATAAAATTTAAAATATTAAATATAAAAATTTAAATTTATAAATAATAAAATTTTTTAATGAATACTGTAAAGTTTTAAAGAAGTAAATTAATTATTAAATTAGAAAATTTTAAAGGTTAAAAATTTAATTGATTTAATTATTTTAAATAAAATTAAATTAATAAAATTAATATTTAATATTAAAAATATAAAAAATTAATAAATATTTTTATTTTTTAAAATTAATTAAATAAAAATTTATAATTAATTTATTTATTTTAAAATTAATAATTTTTAAAATAAAATAAATTAATTTATAATTTAATTATTAATTTTATAAATTTAATAAATTAATTTGACTTAATTTTAAAAATTTTAAAATATTGTTACGATGACGTTGACAATAAATAATAACTTTCCCGACGTACGAAAAGGGGGAAAGAGACAACACTATTCCATTCGCAGTAGTGGGGGAGGATACGAATTTTTCAATGGTGGCAACCTTTGAATGGCATCTCCAATAAAGTTGAAACTTGAAAGACAGAAAACACAGGGAAAAGAAGGTTAAGAAATATGGAAATGGAAGTGCAGATCATTTCCAAAGAAAACGTAAAACCATCTGTTTCAACGCCTCCTCATCTAAGAATCTTCAAGCTGTCTCTTCTAGATCAGCTCATTCCTGCGCCATACGCCCCAATTGTGCTATTCTATTCAGCGAGCCGAAACAAGAACCATCTTAATGAAGCCTTACCCAGAAGACTAGAGACGCTAAAAGCATCTTTGTCAGAGACCTTAAAGCAGTTTTATCCTCTTGCAGGAAAGATCGAAGATGATCTTTCAGTTGAATGCAATGATGAAGGAGCCTTCTACGTGGAAACCAAAGTCAATTGCTGTCTCAATGACTTCCTCTGCCGACCCGACCTCCGTCTGATCAATCAATTCCTTCCTTGTGAGCCCAATTCGAGAGAATCAACGTTCGTGACTAACATTCAAGTGAACGTCTTTAGTTGCGGGGGCATTGCTCTTGGCATATGCATATCTCACAGGATACTGGATGGTGCTGCGTTGAGCACCTTTCTCAAAGGGTGGACTGCCGCTGCCCGTGGCTCCAAGGAAGCGGTATATCCAAAATTCATTGCCTCTTCTTTCTTCCCTGCAAATGATTTGTGGCTCAGAGATAAATCGCTTGGCATGTGGCGCACACTGTTTAGAGAGGGCAAGTGCATTACCAGGAGATTTGTATTTGATGCCCCAGCTATAGCTGGCCTTCAGGCCCAAACGATCAGTTCATTTGTCAAAATTCCTACCCGCATTGAGGTGGTTTCGGCTGTCCTATGGAAATGCATCGTGGATGCCTCTGAAGAATTACATGGAACCCGCAGGCATTCTTTACTGACACACTTGGTGAACCTGCGCAAAAGAATGGCACCAGCCTTGTCAGAGAATTCCCTTGGAAATCTCCTGTGGTTAGCGCTTGCACGGTGCACTGCTGAATCCAAGCCAGGGTTAAAAGAGTTGGTAGGTGAGGTTAGGAAAGCTATATCAAGAATTGACGATAACTTCGTTGAGCAATTGAAAAGCCAAGAGAGGAATTTTCTAATTTCCAAGTCACTCAAAGAAACAGGTGAACTGTGCTCCAAAGATGGAGCATACCCTTTGGGATTTTCCAGTTGGTGTAGATTGGGTTTCTATGACGCTGATTTTGGGTGGGGAAAGCCTGTCTGGGTCAGCAGTATTGGCTTCGTAGGTTCACCATTTCTGAATCTTGTCATTTTGACAGACACAAGATCGAGTAATGGGATAGAAGCTTGGGTAACCCTGGACGAGCAAGAAATGGCCATATCAGAACACAACCCAGAGCTATTTCAATCTGCATCCTTAGACCCGAGTCCTTTAATGGATATGTAAACGATCGTTGTTAAATAATATGAATTATTATTATTAATTATTTAATTTTTTATATTTTTATTTAAATTTTATATTTTTAAAATTTATTTTAAATAAAATAATTTAATTATTAATAATTTTAATTTAATTAATATTTTATTTTTAATAATTTTAATTAATTAAAAAATATAAAATTTATATAAAAATATTTTAAAAATTATAATTTAACTATAAAAATTCATTAAAATTTAAGAAAAATTATTTGTATATCTCAAGCCATTTAATGTAAAATTTACAAAAAAAAAAAAAGTTTTTGAAAATACTCTTATTTTTTAAAAAATAAATTTAAAAAATATAAATTATATTTTTAATTTTAAAAACATAATTTTATAATATAAAAAAAATTAATATATATAATAAATTTTAATTAAATTAATTATATAATATTTATTTAAAAAATTTTTATAATTTTATTAAAAATTAATATTATTAATTTGTTATATTATTATTTATATATATATTTATTAATTAACTGTAATAACATAACGGTTATAAATAATATAAATTATTATTATTAATTATTTAATTTAATTTTTTTTATTTTTATTTAAATTTTATATTTTTAAAATTTATTTTAAATAAAAAATAATTTAAGTATTAATAATTTTAATTTAATTAATATTTTATTTTTAATAATTTTAATTAATTAAAAAAATATAAAAAATTTAATAAAAAATATTTTAAAATTATAATTTAACTATAAAAAATTTATTAAAATTTAAGAAAAATTGTTTGTGTATTTCAAGTCATTTAATGTAAAATTTATGAAAAGAAAAGGAAGGAAGTTTTGAAAATATTCTTATTTTAAAAATAAATAAATAAATAAATATAAAATATATTTTTAATTTTAAAAACATAATTTTATATTATAAAGATAATTAATATATAAATGAATTTTAATTTAATTAATTATATAATATTTATTTAAAATTTTCTTAATTTTATTAAAAAATAATATTATTAATTTATTATATTATATATTTATATATTATTTTATTAACTGCAATAACTTAACGACTATAATTCTACCACTGTATCTAACGATTAATTATGGTCCGTACCCCCAAATGTTCGCTGGAAATCTATTCTCACGTATAAAATGGGAATTTTAATTAGGGATGAAGTTGACAAAAATAAAATAATAAAGAAAATATGGCAATTCAGAATCGAATAACGTCGTAATAATAATAATAATAATAATCTTTATAACAATAATGATGATGATGATGATGGAATATCATGACGGTCGAACATAGAAATTTCAGGGACATATGACAGTCGCACAAAATGCGTCTCTCTATCTATTCTCTCTCATCGTTGTCTGTGTTTTTTTATTTGATTTTATTTTATTAATTGATTTTCTTTTAAAAGGAGAGAAACAGAAGGAGTCATTGATCGAGCCGCTTCGCTCAAAGCTACCTTCGCCTGAGAGAAGCGAAATGAGATGAAAGAAGGAAAGAAAGCAAGAGCAAGAAGCAGCATTCTTCTTCGTCGTCGTCTTCTTCTTCTTCTTCTTCTCTGTTTCTTCTTTCTTGATGGCTACCCTCCTCTCGCTTTTTTTCTTCTTCCTTATTTCCATTGCTTCTCCGGTCGTCAACGGTCAAGCCAATTTCACTTTCACGCCCATCAATCAAGATCTCTACCATTCCAGGTTTCTTTTGCATTTTTTTTTTCCCTTTTTGTCCCCTGCTTTATGTTGTTACGTTTTTCATTCCTTTCTGTAAATCGGTTGCTTTTCTGTTGTTTTTTTATTTTTTTTGATAAAATTTTGTTCTTTTCTTTTATTGGAATTGAATTGAATTTCTGCTTTGATTCATTCGCTTAATTTAAAAATTCTTTCTTTTTCCTTTTTTTTTTTTTTTTTTTTTTTTTTTTTTCTGGGTAATGTTATGCCTTTTGAGTTTGCGTGGATTTACTGGCCGACATCGTAGCGAGATTAGTTATGTTATGTACCTTTTGTGTGTTTGTGTGTAGATTGAATTCTTGAATGAATCCTTGGATATTTCATTTTAATTTCAATTGATTGCTTCTTTTTTTAAAAAAAATTTTTTGGCTTAAACGTGGTTTTTAATCGATTCTAACTGCTGCCGGCTGCCAAAGTATCCTAATCTCGTTTTATCCTCTGATCATGCAGAATTGATTTGTTGGAACAGATAAAGGCTTTGGTACATCGTCACCCAGACAAACTCACTGTAAGTACTTTTTTTTTTTTTTTTTTTATCTGAATGGAGGGTCATATAGCACAAACACATATAGGAGAGGGGGATGGAAGAGGCAGTTGGTACCGGTACTTTTATTGTCTGTTTCAAGATAATCTCATAAGTGCTTGTGCTCGCTTGTAATAGGTGGAGACAATAAAAGCTGCAAACAAAGGCTACCAAGCGGAAATCACAGTAGTTACTTATTGCAGGAGTAGAGAAGAGAATGATGACAGCTCAAAGTTTCGGATCCTTCTTGTAAGTTAGTCGGAATGTTTCTAATGTCTTGAATTGCTATGGAGTGAGAAGTCGATTGTTATTGGGCCTTTACTTTTCTCCCTTTGTTTAAAAAGAAGATAATGGAAAGGTGGGATCTGTAGTGATTAAACTTTAACTTCAATTTTAATTTTAATGGAGTAGGTCATCTCAGATTGGTAATTGCTGGTTTTTTTGACAGATGATTCCTTGTCTTCCAGAGTTTTGGGCAGCATGGAAGAGAACTTATTACTTCTGAACTTGCCTTGTGGATCTTGTCAATCTTAAGTGGAGAGCAATTTTTGCCCAGTATAGATATGTCTTCCTTGAACAGCACTTTGGACAAGCTTATCATTAAGGTAACTGTTTACCAGTTGCATGAATGCTAATTTTCTTTCTGCACAGCAATGAAGCCAAAAAATGTATGCTAACCTTGGTTGAACTAATTCATCAGGGATTGGAACAAAAATCATTATTTTTGTTTGTTCAACCTTTGGGAACAGATTTCTGATAGACTTTTGTTGTTGCTTTTCTGAATTTCTTTGTCAAAGATTGATGTTCTGGGAGTGCTAATACCTAATGATTGACAGGTCGTGCCAATGGAAAACTTGAATGGTCGTAAACTTGTTGAAGAAGGAGATCTTTGTGAGAGGAGAAATGGTCATAAGTTGCTTCTGTTGATTTGATATGACTGCTTGGAAAAACAGAAATACTTAAGCTCATCTTTTGATTGCAGGAAGAGGAGTTGATCTCAACCGGAATTGGAGTGTTGATTGGGGCAAAAAGGAGAAGGTTTGTCTTTTGCTTATTGACATTTGTAACTGATTTTGGTCCCCCTAAAAGAGTCGCATTTTTTCACCTTCCTTAAGGAAAGCGAAACCATTGATTTCTTGCATTAGGCATTAATAAGTTCCTTATTTCCATTTATGTGATTCTCACACTGTTTACTGTTCCACGTGGTGATTTTTTTTAACTCATTTTTGTTGATTTTCCACTGATAGGATTATGATCCGTATGAAGAGAATCCAGGCAGTGCTCCGTTTAGTGAGCCTGAAACTCAAATAATGCGAAAACTTGCCTTATCATTTGAGCCTGACATATGGGTTAATGTGCACTCTGGAATGCAGGTGAGTGGTACAACCTTTTTCTTGAGAAAGGAGTGTGGTAACTAGCTATGCATCCCTAGAAATAAAGGAATATTGTATTAAAATATCATGTGGTCCAGAGGGAATTTCATTCTAAAGTAGAGGCATGGTACGTAAATATCACCTATGGCATTGCTAAACAGATAAATGGCTTGACTGAACTCGACCAAGCAATAATCCAAAGAAGTTGGGTTAGCTGGAGGATCTTGTTTATTGTTCTTCTGCACTTTACCAGAGATCACCAGAGATTACTTTTATGAAAGAGGGGGAAAACAATTAATCAGGCAGTTTTTTGCTCTCTCAAATAATGCACTTAACATTTTATGAATCATGAAAAACTTTGGCTTCATTTGGCTGGTGGTAAAACTTTTTAAATTTTAAATTCCAATAATTTGATCTTAAATCCCCCAGCATTAATGCAGAGGCTTTTTCCAGCTGTTGTTAGCTTCTATTGCAGATTCCTGTTGCACATTGCATTATTTCAGACTAACTTGATTTCTGTTTGTTTAGGCTTTATTTATGCCATATGACCACAGAAACACAATTCCTGAAGGATCAGCAGCAAAGCAGATGAGGTCGCTGCTTAGCAAACTGAATCAAGTTCATTGTCACAACCGTTGTATGATCGGTTCCGGGGGAGGCTCTGTTGGGTTTGTGTTACTTCTACCAAGAATAATTATTAGTTGCAAAACATCCCTTGATAGCACAGCGGGAGCTTTGATCATGGTTTACTTTCCACTTGCAAATATTTCAGGCTGACTGTGTTTATTATTTTGTGTTTGATTAGGTATCTTGCCCATGGCACAGCAACAGATTTCATGTACGATGTTGTAAAAGTGCCCATGGCTTTCACCTTTGAGGTCTGTAGATGCCGATACCTTTCACAAAAGTGCTTAAAGCCTGTGTTTGTCATTTATGTTTGTTTTATGCTATGATTGACAGATATATGGGGATGCCACAGCATCAACAAAAGACTGCTTTAAAATGTTTAATCCTGTTGAGCTCACTACCTTCAATGTATGGTAGTTTCTGTCTTAAAATTTGATTGTTCCCCTTTTTGGTTCAGTATGCTATTCCTTCTCTTCTCATGTCTTCTATTGTTATTGTTGTCATTATTGTCATGAAGTTAAAACTTTGAGGTAGCTATTGGTGATTTTTTTATTCTGTTTTTTGAGTCCAGGATGTTCTCAATGATTGGTCTGCTGCTTTCTTCTCAATCTTTAAATTTGGACCACTTCAGCTGGATGAAACTCGTTCAAGGACTGTATCAGCCACTTTGGAAAAATGGGTATCCATAGACGAATATCTTGATGGGTACTTGATGGAGAGAAGGAATAGGTATGGTAAGAAGCTGGAGGTGTTAGATCTTGGGATGCAAGAGATTAGGACATATTTTAGGCTCTTCTTGTTATCCTCGGTTATGCTACTCTTCATGTTCTGTTCCAGAATTGCAAAGAGTAAGTCAAGTAGGCCTCTTGTTTCGGTGATGCCCTCCTGAGATTGTATGATGGCATTGTGCATGGAAGGAATTATACGGTAAGTTAGGGACGGCTTAAATCCTTCTAAATTCACGCATGTTTTTGATTGTGCAAACGCTTAACATAGCTCATTCTTTACCCTAGGATTTTCCTCTTTCCCCTTTTCTTCTCTCTCTCTCTCTGTCTCTCTCTGCCGGCATATAGTGAAATACTTGGCGCATGTTCTTGGACTTCGAATTAATCAATCTGTGGTGGGCTATTGTATTTTGTGTGATTGCACTGCCATTTTATGACAAATGTGCTGTATTCTGGTACTCTTACCGTTTGTGGAATTCTCGTATCTCTTACTGTAGCCAAGAATCTCATAACCAATGAATTGAATGTTGGATTGATCACTTTTGAAGGCATAAGCAATGCATCACGTCCTTGGGAATAAATAAAGGGAAAAATAATAATGTTTCTTGGGATTAAAAATTAAAATTTACATTAAAGATGTCCAGCATTTGAACGTGTACCGATTGCATTGGATACCTTAGGGGCCGCCTCGAGCGGCCAAAATTTTCGGCAATCTCATTGGTAAATCTCACACTCTTCAGAGTGCTTTTTTATACATGTTAATGTCACATTCGGGAATCTCATATTTATCCCAGTAGTAGTAATCTCATACTTTGTTTGTGTTAAAAATCAAAATAAATGAAAAATAAGTTATATATATATATATAATACAAATAAAAAGTATTACAAATGTAAATCAGCATTTATCTTATACTATGGGCATAGATTTAACACTAATTTTAGGATTTTTGAATAATAAATTTAAAATACTTAATCAATATATGTAACAAATAATGATAATCATGAATACCAGTATAAATGTAAAATAAATATATACACACATGCAAATTTTTCAACGAAAAAATAAAATCTACCAATAATGAAATGATGCAATTATCAGATATAAAAATGCAGCCTTATAATAAATATATGCACAACAGGAATATCATCTCATTGTGTTAATGCCATGGAAAACACCCTTGTCCGCCTAACAAAACTCTATTTTTTTTGGGACCAGACTTGAGTGTATTTTAACCATTGCAGCGAATTCTATTCAGACTTTTGAGTACAGTGTATCACCGAATCTCCCATCGGACTTAGCCAGATCTGCTGTGCACTCCTAAATGCTTTAGTGATGTGCACAAGAGAGTAGCCGGTTCCTTGTTTCATGTGAAACAAGATGGGAGACAAGTCACCGTCTTCACTACAAATTTTACTGTCATTTTTACAGAATAGCATTATGAACAATAGTCAACTGACAAATTTTATCCATATTGTTAAGAATGATTGCAATCTATGTGATTATAGTACATCTGCAAGATGTTTTCCATTTACAGCAATAGTTTAACTTACAAAGAAAGGAAAAATGAATGGCCCCTCGAAACCTGGTTGCTCCTAATAGATAAAGGTTGCTGGACTTGGAATGTCATCATGCCTGGGGTACCATCCCATTCCTGGTTGTGTGATGATAACAAACAGGAAACAATTCCTGCAAAACCATCAAATAAAGAAGCATTACAAGATAAAGATTGAGCAACACAACAAGGTAGCTTAAGGATGGGGTTGAGAATAGCATGGCTTTTATTGTTAGCAAGGGACTTTTGAGAATATTTGATTCTTCATATATTACAGATATTTTCACAAACAGTAAAGTCTCAGAATTTAAGAAGCTTTGCTTATTTATGCACACAATTACATTCCAGAACAGAGACTTGGAAAATGAAAAAAATAAAAAAGACCTCAGCATAGGACAGTTTCCAGAAACCTGAAATTGGCAATTACTTCTACATAGTTGTTCTCTCAAATGTCTCCTCGGTTGATAATTCATGCTCCTCAACTATAATTGTAGTGTTTCTTTCATGTATCTAAGAGCAGACCGCAACATTGCCCTAGCTTTACTGTCAGGAGTGCACCCAGACAAAATCATTTCTTCATAAACGGATGGCACCTGCAGACCCAGCCATTTGTTGACTTACAATAATATATGTGCTCAACAAGCATTTAGTTGCAACAACAGAGAGAAGGATGATGATATCTGTTAGGACTAATATGAGGATGAGAATAAATAATTTCCCAACAAACCCATAAGCTTCAATTTCATGGGTTGAAAGCTGTCTGCAACTGTCAAACTGAACTTATTGATAATGATATTAGAGCTAATGGTTCAAATTTGGAATACAAATTGTTGTGGTCAAGCTCATGTGGACCCCCATGGCTCAAGTCCTATGATCAAGTAAGGATCAAACGTGATTTGAAAGCAGGCCAAATGGTTAACAAACCCAAGTACAAGATTGGCCAAAAATGGTGTATTGATACAGCAGTTCTCATGGCTTCCATGGCTACTACTGATGGTTGAGTAGAGAGTAGGATAACAAGCCAAGCAGCTCATAGAGCAGTTTGGCACTGCACTACTATTATCATCATTTGGTGGCCATTGGTTTGGCTGCTATTGTTGAGGTTGCATGATGGATTGAAAAATAAGAACAGAACAATGGCTAGTCAACAAAATTAACTGTTAGAAAAAGTGAATTGAGGCCTGCAGGAGGGCAACGCAAGAGAATATGAAATTGAGAGAGCAGAGATGGATTCTTCATTGTGTGCTGGTGTCGCACAGGTGTTTGGCTTGAGGGGAAACCCCTGTCATTGCAATGGGCTTAATTAATATAAGGGCAAGATTACTAGGTCATGGGTGATGGTTAAAATCCCAACATCAAAAAGATAATCCCCAAATAATAGGCTTCAGTATGTAGTGTGCCAAAGAGCACATGATATTGGGTTTTCCTGAACCCCAATGATTTAGATGAGAACTAGTGACTTACTATGTATCCATTCAAGTTCATTCGAGATAAGACGACAGTAACCGAAACTGCTCTGAGAATGCTGAGTTAGTTCATGGGTTGCACTACCCTTTTCAATTTTCACATAGATAGTGTCTTAAATACTGTTAGATCAAATACGGAAAGCAGAAACCCCAAACTGCTAAGGGAGACACCAAGAAGATAATCATAATTTGGTCCACAGCATTTCCAGCAATATTCTACCTTATGAAACTTCTCAACACGAATCAGAGCCTTCATAAGTGTAGTGTAAGTAACAACATCTGGCTTCAAGTCCTGCAATTATAGGATTAATCAGACATGTTATAAAATGATTAGAAAAATGAAATTTTCATTAGCAAGCAAGAAGCACTAAGCACTCTGGCGAATGAATAACTGATACTGACATTTTCTTTCATGTACTGCAAAACAGCAAATGCTTCAGCATCCCTTCTGTCCTCACCAAATGCATTGATCAATGCATTAAGAGCCAAGAGACTAGGCTTCAGGCCATCTGCTCTCATTATCTTAAATGCATATATTGCTTGCTCAGACAAACCCTGTCAGAAGATATCAAAAGATAATGAAGGAAGCAAAAGCATGCCATTAGAGAAGTAAGAATAAAGGCCACTGGTGAAAACAAGATACATGCACATTTGAATGTCTATCATATTATGTCTATAGGAAGGCATGATGTTTACTCTTTTGAGGATCAAAAGAGTTTCCAACAAACCAAAAATCTAGCTTCCTAAGCCAAGGTGAAGATTGGAAACTTACAAACAACACCCCCCATCAGCACACATTTTGGCTGAGTACCGAAGTATAAGGCAAATATGCTATCTTGATACATATGTAAATAACCAGAAGGGTTACCTAGGATGTGAGATTACATTAGGCATTTTAATGCCTAAGTGTATAAACAATGACCCCAAATCTTAGCTGCAATCTATCATGTTTCTCAAGCACACAAAAAGTTGTAGATATCTTTCAAATTTGAAATCAATTTCACAAAACAGCTGAGAGTGATGATCATCAGTAGCAATTTATATGAGCCAGTTAGCAATTCCATCAGTATACAGGAATTTTCATGGCATAGTTAAGGATGGTGTGAAGGGTGAGACTTGGTGTAATAATAAGGTTACCAGAGGTCATAGGGCATAGGCTCTTTGTGAAAATGAGGATAAAACTACATACATTTGACTCTTAGCCAGGTCCCGCACTGTGGGACTGCATACTCTTCAGTTATGAATAAAGTGTAAAACAGTAAAAATTACCTACCCTTTGTGCATATGCATTTATCAAGGCGTTGTACATGGTAGAAGATGGTCTCAATCCTGTTGCCTTCATATCCTCCAAGCACTCAATTGCATCATCAAATCGCCCTGATTTCCCATAAATATCCACAAGTGTAGTATATGTTATGACATTAGGCGGTAAACCCTGACTCTGCATCCTCCCTAACAAGCTCTTCACATCATCCCATCTCTCCTGCTCCCCATACGAATTAATCAAAATGTTAAACGTTGTGGTACATGGTGAGTAGCCTTTTTGCACCATTTCTTCAAATAATTCCTCCGCTCTATCATGACGCTCAGCCTTACAATGGCAATCAATAAGAGTATTCCAGGTTACCGTATCAGGAAGTATGCCCTCTGATAGCATCCTGTCGAAGGTAGCAACAGCATGATCAAGACAATTAAACTTGCCAAATGTGTCAATCATCACGTTATAAAAATGCCTATCCGGATTTACACCTCTCGCTTTCATTTCCTTCAAAACCTGAAACGATTTCTGCCACTCCCCTTTATCACGATAGCTGGCTAATATTCTACTAAAAACATAGGAACTAGGTTGGACATTGTTGGCTTCCATTTCCTTCAACACAATTTTTGCACTTTCCCATCTTCCTGCATTGGCATAAGCATCAATTAGCAGACTATAAGTACGTTCATCTGGACAAACACCACTCCTCTCCATCTCAGACGCAATGAATTCGGCGTCTTTAAGCAAACCGGATTTGACATACCCTTTAAGTAGGGCATTATAGGCCCTGGTACGAGGTTTAAACCCATTGTCCTTCATTTCCTCAAAAATAGCCTCAGCTTCAGCTGTCCTACCGGCACTCCCCAACGCGGATATAAGCGCCACCAGAGTGGCTGTTTTCGGACTCAATCCACTGCCTTGAACCATCGCTAGAAACTCCATAGCCCGGGTCGGATCACCAGCCTTAGCAAAGCCAATAATTAAATCATTCGACAGCTGGACGTCAAGCTCCAGCTTATCGCATTCAATTTCCCCGTAAAGCTTTTGCAAAATTGCGGAATCGATCCTGTTGGCCCGCGTGAGAGACTGAATGATCAAGCTGTAATTGATGAAATCGGAGGGATAACCATCCCGTCGCATTCTGGAAATCAAATTGAGCGCTTTCTCAAAGTCGTTGTTGCGAGCGCAGGCGTTGATTAGAGCGTTGTAGGTTACGGAGTTAGGGTTTGTCTCTGCGACAACAAAAACGCCTCGTATAGCTTCTCGGAGCGGCCAAGCGCGTGAATGAGAATGGAATAGAGCAGCTCGTAGGAGAAACAGAGGTTGTGCTTCTGAAGCCACGAAACGACGGCGTAAGCTAAGCCCAAAGAAGAGGAGGAAGAAGAAGAAGAGCATAGAGATTTTAGCAGAGAGTGCCAGAGTGGACCAGGCACGGCCCTGTACGACTCGGCAAGCACGAACTCGGTGGGCTCCAATGAAGCCGGAGACGATGATGTGGATTCGTCAGCAAGTGTGGACGAAGAAGACGACGACGTTGAAGAAGAAGAAGAAGATACTCGAGCGGAGAGGAAGTTCAGGAGGGGAGTGAAGTCGTAACGGCGGCTTTGAAGGGGGAGAATGTCGTTTTTATCGTAATTGTCGTTTGGGCTAGAAGAAGAATGAGAAAACTCACCGTCGTCATTACTAGTACTAGAGCTGGTGGTCAGCGCGGTGGCTGCACCCGCCGAGGTAGAAGCCGGTGGTTGGAAGAAAAGGTGGCGGTGACTGAGGAGGACTGGAGGAGTGACGTAAACGGATGGATAACGAGTAGGCAGAGGCGGCAGTGACTGAAACATGTTAAGCTTATGAAGGGAAACGTGGAGATGATTCAGACTTCAGACCAGCTGATTTATTGATTTATTGATTTATTATTATTATTATTATTATTATTATTATTTTTATTTTATATTTTTATTGCTTTTTCTTTCTGGTGGGAATGAAATGGATGGAGAAGATTTTTTTTCATTCTCCCCTCAATACGCTGCCGTTTTCGAAATGGTCAGAAGCTCTGCAAAATCCAGGCGAAAGTGAGAGCAAAGTCCCTACTCCCTACACTTCGGATGGGCTGCATTTTCCAACCACCCAACAGTGCTCTCATTTCAGCCAATCAGTATAATGTTTTTAAAGCGATATGATGTAACATTTGCATTGAAAGCTTATGTCCGAAAGCATATTTTTAACTTTTTCGTGAATACAGGCTCTGATGGTTTCCTGTCATCTTGTTGTGTAAGTTACCATATCTCTAAACTTGTAACGGTGGTATTTATTTGTATTTTAACTTATCTCATCCAGCATCATTGTCCGCATAGACTTCTCATTTTTTTATAAACTATGGACAAAAATCTAAATTGCGTTAGTTGCTTTTAGGAATTGAAAGCACCCCCATGTGAGGATTTGTCATCTTGTATAGAAATGGCAGGGAATGGAAGTTTTGAGCATTCCTGCGTTGCTATTTTTAAATTGTAACTTTTGGACGCTGTAGGTTGCTGATCTGACTGCTTTTGTGGCATCAGCTGACTCTTCGTGTGACGAAATCTTTTCAATAGCACCATTTAGACTAATATGTTTTCTGGATAACCTGTCCTGAGTGACCTGGCTTCCAAGCGTCGTGGACTTCCTCCAAAAGCAGCCTTTTATTGGAATGTAAATTGCGAGAGGCGGGTCATGCTTGTCTCGGTATCCCATACCATTTCTTTTTAAATTTACGTTGCAATAGTCAAACATTTAATGACAATTTGCATCTTGGAAACATTGCTTCCCAGTTATTTACCATGTTGATGGATTCAGCCTAATTCAAACATTAAGGACTGGAGTTGAAACATTCATGACTCAACCCAAAAAGATTGCACCAGAGAGGCCACTCGACTCGTTTGACTCTCCTAGGTAAGATGCATAGAGTCCCCCCCCCCCCAATTCCGCTTTTTCTCCCATTCAAATTGCTGCTTATTTTGCTCCTTTTATTTAAAGTGGGACTGCCATTGGAGAACCTGAAATTATGTTGTAGCAAAAGAGCTGATCCCTTTTGAAGTGCAACAAAAAATAATGTGCTCTAAGCTTAACAAGCACCGGACTTGGATTCTCCACAAATATATAACGGGAAAAAAAAATTTTAAAAATAAAAATAAAAATAAAAACAACAAGAAGCAGAAGAAGAAAGAAAAGAAGGAACAAAGAAAGAACCTGAGGAGATCAAACGCACCAATAAGCAGACTTAACATAATCTGTAATTATCTACTCGGGTATAAAATACAATCATAGAAGGAAGATGTTTTCTGAAAATTACTCACATCAATGATCCCTTTCTTCTTCTTCTTCTTCTTCTTCTTTGGGCAAGCCTTCGCAGCTAGATATAGTGAAGGCAGCCAAATGTGTCATGCCAAAATGAGAAAAAAAAAAAAACTTTCCAGCATTTAATCCCTCCATAGTACTCCGCAGAGAATATAACCTGCAAATTAGATCCAGAACCAGTAACCCTGCTCCAAATTCTGTGTTATTGTCCGTTCATAGTTCCAACCAAAGCGGTTAAACATTTTCTCCTGGAGGTAGCTCCACAAGTCTTGGCGGCATCCCAAGGACACGTTCCATGTCAAAACGAACTTCTATGTTGCGAATACTATATCCAACCACCATCAGCCAAGAAAGGAGCTTTGCAAGTTCTGGTGCACTAGTCTCTGTTATACTTGTCTGTAATCATACTCAAAGTTACTGAAGTCTCTAAAGAGCGGGAGTAAGAGACAGAGAAGAAGACTTCCAAATGATTGTTTAAGAAAGGAAAATCTACACTTCACACCTAGTTGGGTACTGGTAATGAATCACATATAGTATATTAAAATGTTAAAATCCTCTAACATTGAACATCTCCCCACGTTGGTTTGGACACAAATACATTTATTCCTTTCCTTCAAGCTCCACAACCCATCTTTCCTAACCCATTTCAATATTCACAATCAACATCTTCGTGGTCAGAAACTTGAAATTAGAACACTGGCTTTGAGATTAAACATGACTCTGAAATGCCACGAGGTCCTAGTTTTTGCACATTGTCTGAGTTTTCCATTGATAATTTTCTTACGTGGATTCCACCAAATGACAAGCTCAACCTTTTCAAAATTTCTACATGTTTGAGTTCAATTCAACTTTGCACGCATGTGCTCGTGAAGCAATTAAGACTTTGACTTTTGTTTTCCCCCCTTTTCATTGTCTTGATAGGTTACCTTAATCGTTACCACAACATAATTAACACTTTAATTCTTTCTGCTTCTCATTTCCTTGTGGTTTACTTTTTCTTCATGTTTAGTGTTGTGCTCACTTACATGAATTCTTGGGGCTTAAGTATTGTGGGATGGGTCAACTTGGGCATCTTATTAAAACTTCATTTTGTGGTTATCAAAGTCATGGCAATTTCCAAGGTTGAACCTTCAAGTTGGTTTGTCGTGATTAGTGAATATAGGTTACAGTAAGGGGTATTTTAGTCTCATTGTATTATTTATAACAAAATTTTTGTAATTTTTTTTTTACTTTTATTAACAGAGAACTAACGGAAGAAGTTAAAATGTTACCAGACTTAACTAATAGTATGTTTTTGTAACATTGTAGAATACAATATTAACTTGTTGACAATGACCTATATAGAGGGTGTGAAATGTAAATTCCCCTTTAAGAAAGCCAGGTCACAATCAATGATCTCTTTGATAAACTGGTTCTAAGAAGTGAATCAATTCTGCAGGCTTTGTGTGAAAAAGTTCAATACAAACACAAAAAAATAACCAATCAAAGTTTGATTTCACTAGGGATAGCCTAGTGACCATCAAGCATAAAGCTTAGGGTGGTTCAGACCTCACTTATAGTTAATTTCCCCTACCCCAATTCAACTAGGAAAAGGGAAAGCACCCCAGCACCCCCGCCGGGGAGGGGGAGGGGCGGGGGTGGGAGGGAAACAAGAAAAAAACCAAACACGGCAAAACCCAAGAGAATATCCAAGAACGGTTCATAAAAAGTCTTGCATCATCTTCAGAAGCATCAGAAAGATATCCATATCCATACAACAAACACATAAAAGGTCAGGTAGGACAAAAGAAAGCAAAACACATCCTTCAACTAGATTAAGGAATACTACCGTATCTTGGAATGAACATCATACTCTTACTATTGTGAACCAGACAAGTTTAACAAATCTATACGTAGTGAAACCAAACAGAATTTTAGGCATCATCGTCCCAAAGATTTCAATCATTATTTTAGGCAACATCATCCCAAAGACTCCAATTTAGACCCATTAAATGTGTCAAACCACTTTGAATCCCAAGTCTGACCATAAACTAAGTAGTGGCCTAGTCTACTTCACTGGAGACTAAAAAGACGTTCTTATCATGAAGATTACATCAGATAGGTAGATAAGAAAAAAAATAGGGTGCAAATAAAAGACTAACCTTCATTTGGTTAGGATCTGAAACAGCCAAAAGACGCTTAATGAATGTGTTCATTGCTAGAACAGCATCCTCTCCAGCACTGCTTGTCAGCTCCTACATAACCATAAAAATAATAATGTTCAACATAGAATGCAAAAATACAGTTAAAGTTGCTCCACTAAACCAGGCAAAACATAATTAGGAAACAAGGTGGCAGTACTAGTTACAACACATACTTGTTCTCAGTAAGTGAGGAAAAAAATAGTATTATAAACTAATAAAGTTTATGCTTTCAAAATTGACAGATATATGGATATGTATCTACTTAGACAGCAATCAGATTAACTAATTGTGGTAAATATGTGAAGGGAAAAATGTAAATCAGCATATGGGACCTCAAAAACAGATGTTAATTTGGCAGCAAGCTACTAAAAGAAATCCTTTTTTTCCGTGGTGGTGGGGGCATGCAAAACAACTTTTACCTTCAGATTTTGGGGCTCAAGAGACTTGAGATATTCCAATAATTCATTCTGTCTGCTGGCAGAAGTTCTACCAACTTGATGATTCAATTCCTCAATCTCTGCTTCAAGTAACTCAATGTATCTTTTAGCATCTATTCTCTCAGGACCAGAAATGTTGTTCCATCTGATAACTTCACCTGAGACATTCTTCTGTGTACCAGCTGCATAATCTGACTCATCCTAAAATAATCACAGCATTTTGTCATCAACTGGTCAATATAATGCTGAAATTAAAACCAGCAAAACTAATGCAAAACCTTATGGTTTTGAGCTAATTATAAGGCAAAATGTAAGATTAGTGCTCTGAGAAAATAAGTAACTAGACAAAAGGAATGAACTTTCCAGATAAACCATGTGCAAAGTAGCATATACAAACATGGAGTTGCCATATATGTGCTGTCCATGCCGAGATAGAGACTCCAAGTATTAACTATTTAATATTGTATGAACGGACAGGATAACCTATAAGAAAGCCATATTACCTTTTTATTCTGTACATCTGGAAGAGCAACTTGCTCCAAACTCTGCTGCAACTCCAGGCGATATTGTGCATTTTTGAACATATACCCCGTCATCATCACACTATACATGAGCTGTGCAAGATTTTCAGCCACCTAAACAACACGACAAAATCTGACCTTGTTAAAAACTAAATCCATCCTGCCTTTTTCCACAAAACATACAATATGAATTGAACTAGCTTCACCACCTATGCATCATATACAAGCAAACTCAAGGAAGCTTGATATACTTACGGTGGTAACCGTTACAGCAAAAAACTGTGGGGGTAATGTCCCTATCATATTCGTCACAGTTTGGCGCATGGCATCAACAACCTTTACAAGGAATGATGACTCAGGTTTTTCATATGTAATCAACATTTGCAGATATATACTCTAAAAGAATTAGAAAGGTGCCAAGGAGAAAGTTTCAAATGCCTGTTGGGGTGCCCTTTTCACAAAAAAGTCCAGAAACTCGGGCTGCACATTCTTGACGTACTCCAAGAGAATGTCCCTCCTGCTCTTTGGCTGTTGGTTTCAAAGTGGAAAATCAGAAACCCAAATTCACTTTGACAATAGCAAAGGAGAGATTTGAATTATCTCCTCTTGATTACACATTCTTCTAAACAAAAGTTCAGTCTTACTATAAAATGTCAGTGAAAAAAACCCATAATCCCACCACCCCACCACTCCATCACATTGGACTAAAAGGGCTTGCAAATTCCAACAAGTCACATTAAACGAGCTTTTCAATCACACCCTTTTTTTTATTGCAAAATTCAAAAAGATAAAAAGAAAAAAACAGTAAAATGGTGAGAAAACATAACAAAAAAAAGAAAAGAAAAGAAAAGAAAAGAAAAACAATTACCAGAGTACCGTTGGGCGGCTTGGAATCACCAGAGTTAGTTGAAGAAGAGGCATCATCCTTGGAAGAATCGTAGGCTTTAGCGTTCAAAGCTAACCTTCGTTTGGGGTCAACATTCTCCGTCTTTCTCGGAATAATTATCGAACAAGGTAACGAGGCCGACCCAAACGGACGATTGCGGCAGAACTATGAAGTGTAGGAGGAGAAGAAGAGGAAGAGGAAGAAAACAATTTAGGCATAGGAAAAGCGGGCTTCAAAGTCAATGAATTCATCATCTCCCCTTATTAGCAAAAGATTTTTAGTCTTTCAAATTTCGCCAGTTGCTTGTGTCGTTTATCATATTACATTTGCTGGCGCTTGAGAGATAAAAAGCGAATCCCAGAAAGGGCGTGTGTCGTTTTAGGGGTTTCATTGGCATCGTCATTCCTACTTTTATTTTAGAATACAGTCTCGTCAGTGTATATATATATATATATGTGTGTGTTAAAATTGTATAACAAATTGGATGATTATTTTAAAAAAATAAAATTATAGTATCTAATTAGAATTATTAATAACTTTTAAAATTATATAAAAATAAACATACCTTTAGTCATTTGCTAACGATGAGACGTACCGTGGGGATCGTTTGTGCGGGATCACTGCGCCTTGTGGTATCCGACGGTTTAGCCTTGCGTTTGACTGTGCTAGTTTTCTCGTGTTCTTGGATACGACCGTTTCATTCGGAGCTTTTGACCATGCTTTGTTCTTTCCTTTTTCTTTTTCTTTTCTTATTTTATTTTTTTTTTTTTTTTACATTAGGAAGCTCATTCTTTTCTTTTCTTTGGGGGCAAAATTACTCTGGATTCCTCTTGCGATTTACTCTAAGCCAGAAGCCGATCCGTGAGGGCCGGCCAACTCGAATATCAAATTCGATGGGAAATAATTTTATATTTGAAAGATCATAATAAATTTGATAATTTTTTTTTCTTTTTAAATTATATATAACTTTTATTAGATTACTTGTCATTGAAAGACTTTTTTCATACAAATTTATCGTTGAAATTCAAAATAACTAGTTAAAAAACATCAGAAAATTTTGATTCTTGTGCCATTTTTTTTTTTTTTAACTTTACAGTGAATGTTTGTAATTAAGCCCTCCAGAATTTACTGTAATTATAATGTTACCCGTTTAGAAATGAAAGAAAAGAACTTTTGTCTTGGTAATACTACAGGATTATTTCGATGACTGAAAATATGGAGTTCAAATCTCCATTGGAGCAAATTGATACCCAAAAACAAAAAGAGTTTTAATTCTTTATATAATTTTTAAAAAATAAATTTTCGAATATGTATACTAACTTTGGACCTGACATTGGATGTAGTAGGGTTCTGCCTGTGTGTGGTGGGAATGGAATCAGTATTCTCTGCTTGGGATGCGATGTAGCTTGTTAATCCATTTTATGTAACAAAAGAAAGTGAATTCACCAATTTATTGATATACGTAAGAGAATGGGAAGAATTCCCGATTTATTGGTTGGTTGGTTGATCGGCTGGCTAGTGTTAAGAGGTTTCAAGCCCATGAATCCCAGTTGGAAGCCACCTCAAATAGATTCAACGCAACTGAGCCCAACAAAAGCCCATCAGTTTGACATGCATGCAAGACCCCACGGTGAAAGAGGAAACGTGGCAGCTGAAATTGCATGCAGCGTGAAACGGGGCGTATAGTTCGATTAGCCATGTATCATTATCTAAAAAGAAGCACCCTAGATGTTCATTAGATTAATGAAAGGGAAGAAGAAACAGAGAAGTGGATGCAAAAGTATAATTTGGTCTGATGGAGAAGGATCGTAAGAAACAGGAAAATGAGGGAACTCTGAATCAACCACCTCAAATGTCGCCGCTGAAACCAGTGACACATGAAGCCTATGGTGGTGGCATGTACGCTAATGAGCCAGGAGAGGCCCAGAAATCAGCCGAGAGGCCACCAGCGAGCGAAACTCAGAGTGCCGATGGGCTGGCCGAGGAGCCCACCATGAAGCCCAAACGCCAACCCCCACCTTCAACTGGGGACCGAGATCTTGATATCACGGGCCAATCTTATATTCAGTAATTCAGTGCTCTTTGATTTCATGGAATGTTACATACACCCTCTCTTTCGTGTAGTATTTTGTGGTGTTCAATTTTGGTAGTTTTTGAGAACATTCAAAAGTCAGAAACCCATGGTGCAGTAGGTACTTTATCTATTCTATGATTCACGGACTTTTAGCCTTGTTTATGGAAGCATAGACCAATACAACAAGATGGGCACTTCGTTTTTGGTACAAAAAGATTTCTTTTGAATGACTCCAATTTCACAACGTCTGGAAGTTTTGATCTTTGTGCTTTAATCTCCATATTATAAGGATATTTTAAGGATGAGTGGTTAATGATAGAACACTAAAAGTCAATGAAATTCACTTTCTTGTCCCCTAAATGATGTGGTACATTACAAAGTCAAAACTTATATGCAAAACAATTAGAACAAAAGTCTTGGTATGATGTTACTTTCTAAGGCCGGACAATCCCTTCTATTTTTTTTCTTTTTTTCTCACAACCCTTGCATTAGTCGAATTTTAGCATTAATGCAATTGCTTACGTATCTCAACAGAATAAAATACATGTAAAGCATCAGCGGCCGGCGTGTAGATGTAGTGCTTTGGTAATTATATTGCTAATTTGGTTACTACTAGCGGTGTTCACAAGTTAGGTTTTGGGATTTTAAAGAGTATTATAATCCAGACAACCAATGACAATTTCTCTAAACGTCAATTTGCAGCCAATCTATTGACCATTTTTTAACCATCCAAAATGACATGGAGGTTGCAAATTGGCGGTAGGCAAATTAAGGTTATTTAAGGTTCTTTTCAATTCCGTCGCTTTTTTCTTAGTGGCTTCTTTGAATTCTAGTGTTTAGTTGTCTTTAGTTATGATAAGCTTTAGTGATTTTTTATCTTTTGCTGTTGATGTCACAAGAAAAAAAAAAAAAAAAAAAAAGAGATAAGCTTAAATAGATCCAACCCTTCTGCAATGTGCATTTCAACAAGAATGACAAGCTCTTTGGTCAATTGTTAGGCAAACTAAGGTTGAATAGCGTAACATGAGTGGTTATCTTTTGTCTCATAGATTTTTTTATCCTTCGATATTTCAATTTTAGTATCTCCTATTGTGATTTTGTTTTTGGCAAAAATAGCTTTATTTTCTCTTATCACGTTGTGTATAGCCATCACTTAAATGATGAAATCAGAAAAGCATTTTTTTAAAAAAAAAAAATATTTTGAATATTACCATAAACGCCTTTCATTCCTTTCTGCTTTTCTCTTCAAATTTTATCATACCAATCCCTGAACCCACCTCTGCCTCCCAACCTTCCAAAATCTTTTTGGGCAAAAAGTCTCGCTATTGCTTTGTCTTTGTCTTCCTCTTTGTGTTTGGCGAACCTTCCGAATGAATACAGAGTCTTAAAGGAGCCTGGCAGTGCAATGATTTGAGGCAGTCTCTAATGTCGTTTCATAAAGCCTGTACGATTTTGTAAAATCCCGCGTCATTTGCGTTATAGGAGATGTGCTTGCGGAGAACGGTCCAATGAGCTGCGTCTATAGACCACTCTGTAATCATCATTTGGGACATGCCAAATTGTTTTTCATTTTTTTTTTTTTTTTTGTCTATTGGGCATGCCAACTGTTTGATTATGTATTCGTTTAGGTATATTTCATTATCCACAATTGTCGTATTCTCCTTTACTTGACGTTTGATATTTTAGGATTGCCAATTACGTCTTAGTTGGAATTTACAATAAGCAAAATTTTCAATTCATGTCCACCCGATATGCGAAAAAGTGGCCTTCTTTATGTTTTTAAATCGATAAGTCTATATGGCCATATATCCCTTTTTAGAGAGGGATTTTCATAGCTACATGGCAAAGAAAGGTCTCTTGTTCTTTCATATTGAATGTACCGTAGCTCTTAACATTAGGAAGGAACTTTGTTATTCAATTAATACAATTTTGGTTTGGCATCAACGACAAATTTTCCTTTTTATTTACTTTTTGTATTTTCTTTTAGATGACCAAGCCTACATATTTCTCTAAAAATAATTATTTTATTGTATTAATGTAATTTTTATTTTTTAACAAATTCATATTTTGTTTTACAAACATTCAAAATTTACACAACAAGCAGGCTGGCAACCGAAGCAGCTTGTCCTGGGAGGCATTGTACATTGACCTAGTTAGGTGGTATGTCCTTCCAAATTTCCTTGGCTAGGTTTGTTGGATTGGTGGACGGCTCTTTGCCATAATTTTCAGAAAGAAATCATATTAAACTATGACGCACGCCTCTCATCCCATGCCCATAATAATAATAATAATATATATCCAACGGCACTCTGCATTATAAAATTGAATTATTTGTCCCTTTCAGATTCAGTGAAGAATACGACATCGTGTATATACAAAGTTTTGATTTTAACGATATTCTTGTGCTACGGTTATATATATATATAAGTAAAAAAAAAGAAGAAAATCTCTAAACCTCTGAAAAGGAATATGTAAATTATAATTGGAAAAAAAAAAAAATTAATGGTCTCCAAGGCCAAGCCTACACATCTCCTCCACCGGAGGACTCTCCCAGTGAGAACTCCGGCGCCTGAACGCATTGAAATCCTCCACACATTGCTTAAAGTTGAGCTCCATAACCCGCTTCCTAGCGGAGGCCAGCTTCTTGCCTGCAACCTTATCGAAAATCTTCTCCCACCCTCTCTCCCAGTCATCGTGAGCATCACACAGCTTAAGCGTATTGTTTCTCCATTCAGTCCAACTCCAACCACGGTCAAGCCGCGACATGACACCCGCAACGCAGAAACCCTGGCAGATCGGCGTGCACGGCCTGCACTTGGCCCCACTCAGTGGCCCGGGGCTCGACAATGCCGCCACCGGCACACCGAATCGGTATGGGGGGAAGCCGTATTTCCGATCCGATAGAATGCAGAAGGGAAGGCGTTTTGTGAGGGAAGGCACGCCTTGGGTGGTGAGCTGTGCCCTGAAGGCGGATTCCGAGTTGAGCTGGCGGAACCCCGCCGAGTCTAGTTTGGGGATGAGAGAGAGACGGGAGAGGGCCACGGCGGAGGAATTAAGATCACCGATGCCAAGCCTGTCGTTGAGGCCACCATAGGAGGAGCCAGTAGGAACGACATATTGACCCGAAATGAAGAATTCGGGCCCCAATGGGGCATTCCAGTACCCGTCAACGCGGGTTCGAATTATCCAATCATAAGTGAAATTGTTTCGCGTTTGATGCTCTCGGATCGTTGTTATACACCACTCTACGAGTTCGAAATACCGCAGCAAGCCCTGCAGGAATTTTATTTATTTATTTATTTATTTTTTTGACCAAAAAAGAAACGTCAATTGTAAACAAATCAATGAAAAGGAAACAAAAATGGAAAAGAGGCGATCCTTGCAACTTGCTGTCTCGCTATGGGTCCACATACAACCTCTGGACAACAGTACGACGGGGATCTGATCAAATTCGTTGAAAGTTGATTCGGGTGGGACGGGGCTGTCCGATGACAGTGCCCACGGTAGGAGTTATGACAATTGACAACGGAAGACGCGAGAATGCTGCTTTAACTGTAGCGCGACAAGGAGAATAAGGACACACAAATGTATTTTTTTAAAATAAATAATAATGAAAAAAAGTTATAACTTACAATTTCGTTAAAAACTTTGAGTTAAATTTACATTATACAATATATTAAACCACCACATTAAGACAAAATTGTGTAAAATTAAACGGACATTTAGTTCATTAAATATTTTGGTAAAAATTTAAATTCATGATTACATAATAAAAATAAATTTTTTTAATCACTAAGTCATATCAAATAATACAAATATTCTTATTTTTGTTTCGGGCTTTTGTTTTTTAAAGAATAATAATAATTTTTACCCTTCAAAGCAAAATAAAAAATAAAAAATAATGATAATCATAGTACGCCTACGAAAATAAAACAGTGGAGTGTGAATTGTTTTACTACGCCTACGAAAAAAAGGGTCATATATTTTCTATGATATATATATATATATTAGAGGTTTCTGGTTGTTAATATTTTTTAGTCCAGCAAAGTCCAAAATCAGGGCGATCAGAACCAGACTTGGTCAAAGGAGAGAGAAATTGAAAACGACAAACTAGGAAACTAAAAAACCCATCATCACGCTGCACGAGAAGCGAGACGACGTGAACAACAGATCGACGACAGACGAAAACGGAGGACAAGATTGCAGAAATTCAGAAACTGAGGAATATTAAAAGGAGGGAAAAAAAAAAAAAGGGATAAACCTGGATGCCATTGGGGGAATTGGCGGCGGTGAGGACTCTGAACTGAGACTCGGTTTCTGGGATGGGTTGTGGATCAAAGATGCGAACCCAAGCTACTCTGGGCGCGCTCTTCAGCAGCGAGAGCTTGTACGTATCCTTATCCAAGGGACTGTGCAAAAACAGGTCTGAATTTGGGTACACTCGGAGAATATTCTTCAAAATCGACGACCCCGTGAGTTCAAATCTCCTGGCCCCACCAACCAAACACACCGCTATTCTCGCCTGATTCAAGCCGCCTGCCTGCTGATACCCACGGGACCCTGATTCGGTAGGATTGGCAGCCGCCGCCGGCGGCGGGGGCGACAGGTCCAGATGGTCAGTTGTTGTCGCTGAATTTGAGCTGACACCTACAGCCGAACCGGAAGAGGTGTTGGGCAAAAAGTACGCTAGGGGGGCAAAAGTGGAAGAAGGAACGACCGGGGTGGACGGTAACGAGAAAAATGAGTAGAAATAGAAGAGCAATTATCAGAAATAGGTTTCGCCGATCGAGATCCGACAAACATCTTTTAACGAAGGTGGTTGCTTCTCGAGCACACTTTAAAACCATCCCTCTGACCTTTTTCTTTTCTTCCTTTTATTTGTCTTCCTCTTCATAAACCCTTTTTAGGCTTTTCCATGCTTCTTCTTCGGGCTTTGCGTCATCCCAAGTTCCAATTTTCCTAGAAAATTTTGCGAATCGATTGGAAATTTTTGATTTTGAGGCTTTTGTTTTACGAGAGAGCTATTTGTCCGCGGTTTTGCCTTTACTTCCCCGTTTTTCTATTATACTGCGGCCTCCGGGTGGGAAAGATGCTCTAAAATAATAAAAACAAGTAATTTAGAGATTTCTTAAATTTATGTTTATAAAAATAATAATTATTTTCGGTTACAAAAAGAAACGTATAATTTAATGATTTTTTTCCCTTTTCCTATTTTATGAGAAATTAAATTTTTCAGTAAAAAAAATTTGCTTTGTGTTAATCATTAAAAGACAACCAACAAAAAAAAAAAAACATTTTTACATTTTGTATCCATTTATGCCACAGCAAAAGAAATAATAATTTTTCCTAAGCGAGTTAAAGAAATACCAAGTGGGTTCATCTATATAATAGAACAAAGGATTGAGGCCAAGTTGGTGCTTTCAAATTCAAACCTTTCAGCAGCTTCCAACTTTCTCACGCTTTCTTACCAAAATGGAGAAAACAAAAAACACTTGTCCCGTTATCCACATAAATTTTCTCTCCATTTTCTAGCCACTCCCGTTCTTATCATTATCCAAACAAACAATCATTTCATTTTCTTCTCATCTTTTTCTAGTAAACCAAACAGGCACTATTTTTGATTAATTTAACACTCAACTATTCTTTCTTCCATTTTTTGGGTCGTCTTTACAATTTCTTTTATTTTATATCCTTAACAACCGGTTAAATCAAATAAAATTAAATATTAAGAGAATATGGAGTTAAAGTTTTTATATTCAAAAGAAACAATTTTGATGTGTATGGAAATAAAAGAAAACATTTAATCCCAAAACAAGCAAAATTAGAAATTGCTGAAAGTAAATTTTAACCCCTTCAACCCAAACACAGCCTAAAGGGCAAGTAGAGCGAACGGCATTCTCAGCTGCGCCGCCCAATAGGACAGATGTCCGCCACGAGTCCCTTTGAAAACTTCTTCAAAACAGTTTCAAGGGAAACTGAAGGAAGTTTTTCTTGACCATGTTTTGTGTGTTGAAGTTAATTTAAATTTATATTAAATTAAAAAAATTTAATTTTTAAAAAAATTAAGTAATTAAATTATATTTGATATAATTTTAAAATAATATTAAAAATAAATGTCTAGAACATTTCTTTTTACTGTGTAACCGATGAATAGAACTTTATGATGAATAGAATTTGATATGTGTAAGCTTCTTAATCATTATCATATAATATTTTTAAATTAATAAAATTATGATTATTAATATAATTATACAATAATAATACCAGAATTAATTAAACTCTAATTTTAACAACTTATTGAATTCAAACTTTGAGGTGTTGAACATTTCAACCGGAATAAACTCCGCGTTGCCAGATGGGAAAGACGAAGGAGCACGGCAAGTGAAGTCGTGTGGGCCTTAACGCTGTCATGATTATATGGAGGAAATTCCTTGAATCTTTGGAAACCCCGGCATTAGTTTTTCCTTTTTTGACAGGTTAAGGCCAATAATAATTGCATCCAAGCACGGAGTCGTGCGCATGTCCCTGGCTTTGGTCAGTCACGAGGAAGCGCCTGAAGCAAATGATGCAAGACAATTTCCTATTACTCTACTTGTAATTAGGGAGTAGGTTATTTTTAGGTAGACTCAGCCCACGATGAACTCCTCTCAATAAATGGATCTCACGGGTGAACGAGTTGCTACTTTATATTGGAGAAGTCCATTGTAGACTTGGCCTGTAATGTCATTGATGAATATTTAGATCATTGACTTCAAACCTAAGGTTTGAAATAGTATGCAAAAAAGAACAGCCCTATATAACCTTAGTCCTTCATATTCCAAATTTCAAATTTTACTCCAAGAAGTGTAGAGACGAGTGATTTATGGAAAAGAAAAATAAAATAAAAAAAAGTTATTTATTTGCGTAGTTAACAATACAAGTTGACACGCCTTTACGTAAAAGGAAAAAGGAGACGGAGGGTAATATATCTTATTGAGTCTCAGGGCTTACTTTTTGACACATTTAGCAGTCCTCGTGTCAGGGATCTCAAGAGAGGCCCATCTGGACCGTTTTCTAAAACAAAATTTACAACTTTTTTTGTTTTTTTGTCTTAAAAAGAGTAGTTCAACGAGCTGGCCTCTTTTGTGTTTTTCCAAAGTGACTGTGTTGATTACCTTTAAAACCTTAAAAAGTTTGGTTTTTTGGTCCTAGTCCCGACTAAGCTAGGCCATAGGTGGCTAAAACCAGGTTATAGACTTAAATTTTTCACTTGGAGATTAAAAAATTCATTCTTTTGCCGTTAGGATACCCGTTAGAACCTACATGCTACATGAGAAATGGTAACTCTTTTTCTTTTTTTTTTTTTTTCATAAATTTCACAAAAATTTGTTCAACCTCTACGATAAAAATTTACTGCGATAGGCCCTTGCAAATTTTATTACTTTTTTAATTACATATAAAACCGCACCGTTTTTTGAATGGTTCACGCGTGGATACAAGAAGAGAAATATTCGTTTGGTGTGCCAATCGTGATGGATACACTCTTATTTAAGTCCTTGTTAATAATATTTGTCCCGATGCCTTTTTTTTTTTTAACAAAAAAAAAAAATTATAAAGGTAATAGTTATCCGTCTTGTAAGTGAGCAAAGTTATTCGTTCCCTTTTTGATATAAATTTTTACATAAAAAATTTACAGAATTTTACTACGTCCAGCCATAACGTATTGAATATAAAATTTAATAATGCGTTCGTCTTAATTTCTTTTTTTGTTAGAAGGGATGTTGCTGCAAGAATTGAAACTGGAGCCGAACAAAAATTGAGAAAGACACATCACAATACGACCATAAATCCTTGGCTATGCTCTTGTCAAAACGGTGGAGCAGCCAGTAAAAGGAAAAGGTGCAAGCATCCGGTAAGCCTTTCTTTTTTTTTTTTTGGGGTGGTCATTTTAGTTTTTTCTAATGAGGTGAGATTAAGAACCGTGCAATGTCCATAGGCAAGGAGGTAAGCTGATAATTGACCAGCTTACAACGCCCCGGTTCTCTACCCTAGTTGTTGGATCAACCAATAATACCTAATCTTGCTCAACCCCTGGCGACTTCATTTCTTGAGGGGTGATCTAGATCGAAGCGTACAAACAGAAAACTCAATGCGGGGGTGACCAAGATGACCCGAAATCGAAACTTGAAGAGACGCCAGGTGGCCTTTCAAGGGGTTGAATTAACAGCCACAATATCAGCCAATCCATTAATGTGGTTGATTTCATTATAAACAGACCTCGTCAATTTAAGTGTACTTTGATTTTACTAAATCCGTGCACATGCCATTGGCTAGGCACTCGAACGCAGCCATTTCACCCCACTGAAAGATGAACAAACAGAACTACAAACAATTTTTGTCTTGTGATCATTATGTAATGTTAAATACATGTGATGTAGAAATAAGACTTGAAAGCTAAGCCAAACAATTGGTGTCCACCATGATTAAATCATATCTGGTGAGCAACAAATTTTCCATGGTAGCATGCAGAAACATGTCCCAGATCTGGTACCTCGATGTAATCCTCTGCAAACAAGTAGTAGAAGCAACCTGACAGGGATTGTGTCTATTGTATCCGTGGACTTCATCTTTTGGAAAGCAATGGTTTCACAGATTCTACAACTACCTGCAATGCATGAAAATGACAGATCAATTGATGAGGTTGTCAATGATCAAAAGGAAATCATAGTGCAATCACTCTTTCCTGTAGCAGTTTTCTTGACAAAATTCGGTACCATGAATTGGAAAATTGTATCAATAACAATAGTTTGTGCAGAGTTCCAGGGAGTTCCATCAATACAAATTAGGCTCCAGTTAGTGTCAACAATTTTCATTTCTTTTTTCAAACAATAAGAATTCTTGTGCCACTGTCAGAAGGAATTAATTTCAGCACTATCAACTGTTTCCCCATCTTTGTACTCATAGCCTTACCCTGCCATCATATGATAAAGATGCAAAAATCCAAGGTTCGCGAGAACTCCACGCAAGACCTATGACATGGCATAAAGCTTCTCAGCTCAAGTTCAAAATTCACACAGATTATAAGATATACCAGGTGACTACAATAGTTACCATAAACACTGTCCTCAAAGTCACTGTAAGTATTAAGTAATGGATTGACTCGCTGTGTGGGTGATTCAACCAGGCTGCCAAGAGAATATATAGATATATATAGATGAAAATCTGCCAAATAGACTGAAAAAGAAGTAAGACATAACAATGAGGCCAATGCTGCATATGCAAGAAATGACCTTTCAGATGGTAAGTCATCACCAGCTGATGTGGAAGCAAACCACAGGTTAACAGTTGAGTCTGTACCACAACTCTGCATTAACTCATATCTGGTCAGAAAAGTACAAATCATTGCATAGCTAGAAAAAAAAAAGAAAAATTAGTTTCATTGAAACTAACAACCATCCACATAATTAATGCAGGCCTAGAAGACTGGTTGACTAACCTAAATCAAGACCAAAACTAAGAATCTATATTTTACTTCTTACCCTCCAGTGTAGTCAGAATATAGATGATTCCTATGCATTTTTTTTTTCATTCCTTCCAGCCCACAAATGTGGTCCTCCAGATGAAAGGACATTCTTTAGAGAAAACAGATTCAAATCATTCAATCTACTGAATTTAAATGCAAAAGATCTCAAACAACAATAACAACAAAACCTTAATCTCAAATTTCATTGAGATCCATTACATGAATCTTTTTCTCACCACAAAAATGCAAATTTCTTCACATATAGGTATGGCCTATTTCAAAGAATGGAGTTCATACAAGCATGATGCATATCCTTCATCTGGATGAACAGTGAACAAATTCTTTAATATATGTCTGCCCCTGCCTCTGTGTGTGTGTAAGTGAGAGAGAGAGAGAGAGAGAGAGAGAGAGAGGAGAGAGCTACCAAAATCAGCCCATCATACTCAGGGTTGCATTTGACTGCCCACGTCCTGCCAGAATTTATCCAAGGAGAGAACTATGAGTGCATAAATGCAAGTAATTATCATGGATGAGTGAAAGAGAGAGAATATTGAACTTATGTGAATAAGAAGATGTGATAGTGACGCAAAGCTTATAAGACAACAAATAAAAGCAATAAAAAAAAAAATCTCAGGACATAAGAACTATCAAGAACGGCAATGAAAAAATATTGGAACTGCAAGGGAGGAGAAATAAACTACCAGTGTGTATGCCCAGGAAGCTGCATGATGGGAACCCTCAGCGTCCTAGTATCCCAAATGTCTATTCCAGATTCATCTTCTGCAGTAACCTGCAATAGTTGGTTACTTAGAACTAAAGAGGTATTGACAGCGATAGAGATATTGCCAACGAACACAACATGGATTTATCTGGAGAAAAAACTAGCCTGTAAGTTTTACCAAAATTATCCATGGTAGAAATGCAGAGAATCAATGCAGGAAAAGTGACATAAGACCAATGCTGCAGTGCAATCTTACGAGTATATGCCTCTTCTTTGTGTCATAATTGATGTTGCGGACATGGGAACACTCTATTGAATTTGTCTTCCTGTAGGTATATGTATCATGCTGTTAGACACAAACATCTTACAATATGTGTTATTGGCCACACTGAGATTTGATTTCGATGCAGATATTTTGAAACATAGCACTACCAAGAAACACCACTTAGATACTTCAAAGGAACAAAATATGATAAGTTGGAAGAAGTACAACAATTCTCTTAGTAAAATAGTTGACAGCAACAATTAGACAAAGGGGCTGGCTTTGGGATAATAAACAGGACAGAAATTCTGGCATCCATTTAGTTTAAAGCATCTAATGGAGGCTCATCTACAAGCTACTGTCCACATTTGTGGCAATGAATGGTTCAGATATGACAGGAAAGTTGTGGTATAAGTTACTTCATATTGATCTAAAGGTCATGAGTTCAAGTTGCAGAAATAAACTTTTGTAAAAATAGGGCTAAAGTTGTACTTACTTAGACCCCACAATGAGGGAGCTTGGTGCATTGGGACACCCTTTTAATTGGTTAAGATAAGAGAGAGAGAGAGAGAGAGAGAGAGATGAAGTGCGAGCATACTTCATTGTTCGAAGATCCCAAAACTGGACAGAGGATTCACAAGTTGCTGCAACAGAATTCACATCGTGTGGGTCCCAGGCTCCACTAGTTAAGTAGTGTAACATTCCAGCTGACTCCTTAGATTGTACCTAGATTTTGCATCAAGACTCAATTGAGTATGGTGCAGAATTCTTACGTAATAGTGTCTTCAAGAGGCCAAAGTTTCTCCATGACCAGCATAGAAACGATCAGCCAGAATAATTCTACTAGCATCAGATGCAACAATTTATTTATTGTACAGATTCAGAAAGATCAGTAAGCCAGGTGTTCCATTACTTATTTATTGTACCTGGGCTGCTTTTCTTGCACAATCTAAACTCCACACCAGAAGATTTGCCTCATCAATGCTAATTAACTTATCATTTCTTCCAGATGGCCACCATAAGATGCTGTTGAGAATACTTAAGTAGTCAGCCACAAGGAATACATGCAAGGATTAAACTTCAGAACTTAAGGCACAGAGCACCAAATACATATGATATGATCCTAACTGGTATTACAGGAAATATCAGAAAAAAAAAAAAAAAACACAATGGCCAAAAAAATGCTGTTGTGTGAGTTCATAGTGTATTTGTAACTAGAAAAAAACAAGAACCAAATCCCTCTCTCAAATGTCAAAAAGAGGATCCCAAAACCTCAAAGAGAGTTACTCTACATCTCACCAATACAGTTTCCCACTTTTTTTTTTTTTTTGGTTAGCTTTTGGTCAATCCAAGCAACAACTGCAGGATCATCCAGAGAAATGAACTCACCAATTAATCTTACCAACATGTCCATCAAGGGAAGCAATTCTTTCCAGCTGAGGGGAATTTAACTGCCCGTATAACTCCGGAATCTGCCACACTGCAGCTCCGTATGATTCACCTTTAATAACAATATGAAATCAATCACTGCCTACATAAACAATATCACGGAACTGCTAACAGCTGCCAATAACCATAAACTAATTTTTGATACAATGCAGGGAGAAACAGAATAAGCTTCTTTAACGGTATTTCACAGAGATGGCGATCACAGTGAAAAGATAATCAACAGAAAATAAATTAAACACAGCGTTTCGAACCAAGACGTTCAAGGAGGGCCAGGCGGGTTACCAGTAGAGAAGACGGTGGAAAAGATGCGCTGATCGAACGGACAAGAAGCGAGATCCCAGATCTCATTAGGATGCGAAAACAAGCCTTCGCATATCAGTTCGGTTCCACTCGCTGATAGCCCAATCAGATGCACCTGCGAGAGTGCGTTTACATTTCAAATCCTTCAGCTTCTTTCATTCATCACATTGTTACAGGCCAAAATAACATTTAAATATCCAGGCAGAATCAGTTTTTTCTTCTCTTTTTTTTTTTTTGCAATTTTTTTTTTTTTGTACCTCATTTTCCTCCCTGAGACTGAGAGTGCCTGTGATGAAGCTGGTGTGATCCGTGTCGGCTTTCACGTCTGATATGCACCTCGCCTGCACATTATCACCACGAATCATTATTTTGTTTTTCATTTCTTGAATCCGTAATCAGAGACATAATAATAATAATAATAATAATAGGTTACATCATCTGACCTGAAACTTGAGACCATAACCTATGCCCGACGATCCGCCTTGCATCTTAATGTTTTCCGGCGCCACCTGACACCAGGATCCAATGGAACTGCTGCTGCTGCTGCTGCTTGTACCTTCTTCACCTTAATCTCTTAATTAAATTTAATAACAGTACTTTCAACTTCTGAACCCTAGCTTTTATTTTTCTGAAAATTTTCGTTTTCACTCGTCATTTTCTCCTCAAGTTTCCTGCAAAGTTTCTTGTCAGCTCGATCGTCAATGTTGCTGTCCACTTCTGGCATGCGATTGCGCTGCTTTCACACGTTTGCAGGTGGTGAAGGAGACACAAAGCCCAAAATCATTTGGATTCCCCATCCCACATAGCCTCCGCTGCAATATTTCCCACCGTGGGAACGAACATTGGCCCAAAAGAGCAGTAGAAATTGTCCATGGGCTTTACTCATAGGCCCATCGAGAAAACAATTTTAGGCCCAAAGGGAGCCCAAAAAGGAGATGTGATTATCCCAAATAATATAGCTTACGACATTTTTTAAAATTAAAAATAAAGAACAAAAAGCATTTGGTATAATCTAAATTGTTGATTACGGCATATGAACTTGTAAATGTTGAATCAATTGAGTCTATAAGAAGAGACCTTCAGATTGCACTAGTTTTGACCTCTTTGTATGACATAGATATTGGCAAAATGACAAAAATCTAATAATATATTTATCAATGAGAGAAATGAGAAGAGAGGAAAAAAAAAAAAAAAAAACAATTTCAATGGATGATTTGACATTATAGTATATAATTCGATTGTGCAAGGGTGTGTTGTTGCATTTTCGACTATGATGCATAAACAAAAACAAAGGAATACTTATAAGAATGCATATAAATTTTAAAAAATTATGACATAAATTTTGTATAGTATAATTATAAAATATATTAAATATATGTATATGTAATATAAATATTTAATAGAGTTAATATTGTTATCTCGTATAATTTAGAAAACTTCATACATTATTTTTATATTGTAATTAGTAGTTTATTAATAATTTTAAAATAATAAATTTTATGTGCATAAAATGTGATATTTAACAAATTTTAAATTAGAGTATTCAATATAATTACTATAGTAAAAAATATATATTGATTATTTTTACCAACAAAATATGTTGGTTGAGTGGTTTTAAGTAATTTTGGTTGAATTATTTTATTTAATTAATATTCATAATTAAAATTTAATTTCTAAATAAAAATTAAAAGCCAATTTTCTAATTCACCTTTAACGTTTAAGTGATTTAAAACGATCAGTCGACTACGTCCATGCTAACTCCATACCCGTTCAAAGTTAATTTACTAAGTTCATTTTATTTTCTTTTTCACAAGGTGATGAGTGATCAACGAAATTATTTTAATCAAGAAAGAATCATGTTAACCTCTTATTTATCCAAATTCAATTTACTAAATTAATTTAGTTTTTTTAAAGTGATTTAAGGTGATTTAATCAACTAAATTATCTTAATTAAGTTAATATTGTTATTATTTGCTATGTTTCCTTTTTTTTTTTTTTCCTAATTGAATTGAGAAGATTTTCTTAAGAATCATTCATAAAGATATATCTTTAGTAATCCTTATCACATTAACAACTAATCTACCAAATCATTATTAATTGATCATTTTAATTCTTCACATAAGATATATTTATACATTACACAAAAATGTGAAGACATTATTCTAAATTTTCCAATTTCATACATCTCATATTTATATTTTTCAGCATTAGTAGATATCTCCTAGCAATCTCGTTTCCTAATTCTCTGGTGAACGACCCTGTGCCTATTACTAACTCTTTCTAATAATTGATCACTGTGCGAAATAGTTAGTTAAATCATCTTAAATTGGAGTAATGAACACGGTTCCAAACGTAGTGCCAGTATCCAAATATGAACGTGCATGCAAGCAAGTATAATGAGCGTTGAAGCATTGGCATGTCATGACCAAAATCATTAGCAATGATTTCAATCTAGCTTTTTTATTTTCTTTTTTCTTTTTTGTGTTTCTCTTACGGTAAATGGCGAAGGGTTGATCCCTGAGCTTTAAAGAATGTCGTGGTGGGATTTGTCGACGAGCAATTTTGGTAGTCCTAGCAACTCTGAAGCCATTGAATACTTTAACCTGCTTTCTTGAGTATGTGTTTGCAAAAAACTTATGATACAGCGTGGGTTTAATGCCTAGAAGCGTGATCAAGCAACATACAACTCAGCTTTTCCGTCAATAAAGAGACTCATAAACTCTTCTCCATCAACGGTTTCTTTCTCTATGAGGAGCTGAGCAAGCTTGTGGAGGATGTCAATGTGATTTGTGACGATCTGCTTGGCCCTTGTGTATGCCTTCTCCACCAGCTCCCTCACTTCTGCATCCACCACATCTGCAGTTGCCATGGAGTAGTCCTTCTGGGATGACATCTGCAAATTGAAACAATACAAGTCAGGCCTTCACTGTAAAATTGCTTCAGCAGTGAACTGGAGATGGCGAGCATGAGAACAAGAAACTAGTAATATTTTAAAACCATTCACATTGATATTTTGTACCCAATGGCAATCATACCTGTTGACCTAAGAATGGATTTCCACCAGGTCCACCAATGGCAACTTGTCCTATCTTTTTGCTGAACCCAAATCTCTCAACCATCTGCCTTGCAACACGTGAAACTTGCATGAAGTCATTTGATGCTCCAGTAGTCACATTTTCTTCACCAAAAATGACCTCCTCGGCGACCCTGAATTACCAATGAGAAAGAAAAATTTTCATATAAATGATGTACCAGAGATACCACGACTGGGTGTAGCACTTGCACTTCCTGTCAGGTAACGTGTGCTTAAATTCAAGCACCTATGAAATCAGAGGCCAAGTAGACCCAAAAGGGGGCTTTGATAAAGAATAATACTGAGTATCCCTCATTAAGGTTTGCAAAAAGATTGGCCAAGAGATGAGCTTCAGTTACTGACCTTCCACCAAGTGCAACTGCCATCTGATTTTCCAGGTAGCTTCTGCTGTAAAGGCCAGACTCTAGCCTCTCCTCGCTTGGAGCAAAAATGTAAGACCACCTGCTTGGCCACGGGGAATGATGGATATCTTCGCCACAGGATCATATTCGGGCATGAGTGCACCAACTAAAGCATGCCCAGCCTCTGCAAATTGGAGTGCAATGTACTTAGCAAGCCAAAAGAAAACCTAGATATACTTGAGCGAAGTTAGTAGTTAGCAAAAATCATATACCATGATAAGCAACTAATTTTTTCTTCTCATCAGAGACAACGGCATTTTCTTCTCTGGTCCGGCAATGATCCTCTCCAAAGCATCTGATATCTCATCTTTGCTTATTTCCTTCAGGTCACGCCTTGCTGCAAGAATGGCTGCTTCATTCATCAGGTTCTGCAGATCAGCACCAGTAAATCCTGGGGTCCTCCGTGCAATCTTTTCAAAGTCCACATCCTTTGCAAGTGCCTTTCCTCTAGAGTGTACCTGTCATTATTAAATGTTAGTTTTGAGCAAGCAGAGGTTAAACAAAAGCAAATTAGAAAACAAGCTAAAAGTTGAACACGTGAAGTACGAGCTTGGGAAAAAAGACTCAGCAGAAACAAACATACAAAAGATGAAAAAGGAATAGTCAGGCCAAGCAATTAACTAGATGAACATTCTGCTCATAGATGATTCTTCCAAACAATCATCACGGGCTAGCAAAAGCTAGTGCAATATATACCAGCACACAATCTTCAATTGACAAATAGGGCATTAAGGCTACCACAAGATGTCTGCAAGTCCATGAGTACACTCAGAAACAGTACCTAAATACATTCAAAAATGCCCATATATGCAAGTCCACGTACACAGTAATATCACAGCGCATGTTACTTTTCGTGTCAGATAATTCAAATTGTTGCTACTGAATTACGAGAAAGCCAACAAATTATGCTAGGAAAAAAGAACCAAATGCTGTGAATGGTGCAAGCTAACCTGAAGAATCTTGACTCTACCAGCAACATCGGGCCTGTCCACAGTGACCTGCCTATCGAACCTGCCAGGCCGCAACAAAGCCGAATCAAGAACATCGGGTCTATTGGTGGCAGCCAACACTATAACCCCAGAATTACCCGAAAACCCATCCATTTCGGTCAACAACTGATTAATAGTCTGCTCTCTCTCATCATTCCCACCTCCAAGCCCAGCCCCTCTCTGCCTCCCCACTGCATCAATCTCATCAATAAACACAATGCACGGCGCCTTAGATTTCGCTTTCTCAAACAAATCCCTCACTCTAGATGCCCCAACTCCAACAAAAAGCTCCACAAATTCCGATGCCGCGCAAGAGAAAAACGGCACTCCTGCTTCTCCGGCAACTGCCCGGGCCAGCAGAGTCTTCCCAGTTCCCGGTGGCCCAACTAACAAACAACCTTTGGGAATTTTGGCACCTAAGGCCGTGTACTTATCTGGGTTCTTCAAGAAATCAACAACCTCTTGAAGTTCCAGTTTTGCTTGGTCTGCTCCCGCTACATCGGCAAATGTCACTCCAGTTTCCGGCACTTCTTGGAACTTGGATTTGGATCTTCCGAAATCCATGGGTCCGCCCAACCCGCCAGGTCCCCCAGGCCCACCTTGTGCCCGGCGGAAGAGGAAGAACAAACCGGCAAAAGCAAGGAATGGGAACAACAAATTCCCAATAAAATTGAAAAGCCCATTCCCGGAATCGCCCTCCGAGACGGAGATATCCACGCCGTTCATGGCAAGAATATCGATAAGGTCGGGGTCGTTGGGGACAGTGACCATGGCGCGGCGGCCGTCAACGGCGGTAAGCTGGAGGGCAGAACCGTCCTTGCTGAATCGAACTCTCTCGACTTTGCCCTTCTTAACTGCATTGAGGAACTCGCTGTAACGCCATTGGCTACCTTCGGGGAGATCAGATGTGGAGGACTGGGATTGCGGTTTCGGGGCCGTGAGGAGAAGGTTTTGAGAGAAGGGAGAAGTGTTGGAGGGATTGGGCTTGGTGGGCTGTTGCGCTTCCATGACCGGCGGCGCTGGTGGGGCGGCGTTGTCTAAGGCTAGAGCCTGAGGGACGATTGAAGAAGAGAGGAGCAAAGCAGCCAAAGTGGCCTTTGAATTGGATGGCAGAGAACTCAAACAATAAGCTTCAAACGGTTGCTTCTCGTTGTAGAAGGGTTTAGTTCCTTGGGTCTTTCTGATTGCCCATCTGGTGGTTTTGGGAGTCGGGGGAGAAGGTAGAAGGTTGGTGCCAAACATGTTGGAAGAGAGCAAAGCATTCGTGGATGAGGCCATGGCTGTTGATGGTTAATGGATTCCCTCTCTTTCCTCGACAATTTGCCTTGCTTTGATGTATGGATGCAACGTTGGAATGCTGGCTGGCTGGCCGGCTGGCTGTCGTCGACGCAGCAAGACAGTGTTACTCTTACTTATTGGACAATATCTCTTCTAACATAAGACATTACTCTTGGAATGTCTTTATATGCTTGATCCTTTTGATTGCTTGATAATCTGCCAATCAAAACATTCATTTCTACGCTTGCTTCGTGGTCTACGACTTTGATTTTTTTTTTTTTTTGATTAAACGCCCGCCATAAAGTTGTTGTTGCCCAAGTTGCAGCTACGTGCTCATTTCAACATCCACTCGTTGGTATTTTCTGATTGATTTTTATGCAACAGTTTGGCTATTTGTAGTCCTGGGAGCCTTTTGTTTTTTAGGGGGGTTTGTATGGTTCTAGGAGTTAGCAGCCTCAACACGTCAAAATACAAAGAAAAGTTCCAGCGACGCATCCCATTTGAGTCTTGATCATTGTTATGATCCAACGAGAAAATAGCAGCCCAAAATATTGAGATGGTCCAAACAAGGCCCACTATCCATCATCTCTCCTTCACTTATCTCCCCAAATTTCCAAACCAACCTGGGATTTGTTTGGCAACGCAGTAAAGAGCCATCGGCGTTGTGATTTCGAAGTGTTCAGAATAAAGTTACTGTATATGACTGACTTAGTGATGAAAGTTTCAAAATTCAACTCAATGTAAATTATCTGAAAAAATAAGACATAAATTTGATTTAAGAGTAATGTAATTTGAAAAAAAATTTGACTTAAATAATTTAAATTCATTTCACTTCATTTAATTTTAAAATTAAAATTATTTTTTATTTTTTATTTTTATTTTTTAATATATTTAATTAAAAAAATTATGATTTAATATAATAGAACACATTCTCATCTTTATCCTTTGGATTCACAAGCAACTTGAGTCTAATACTAATTTCCTTAAAAAAAATATATATATATATAATTTTATTTATATAATTTTTAATTTAATATTTTATATTTACATTAAATTATTTATTTTATATAATTATTTTTTTTTCTTTTTTTTGTATTTATGATATTCTAAGAATTTCATCTACGTATATACATATGTATTATATTCATAAATGTGTGCTATATTATATACATAAAACCATACATACGTATCGAATTAGGCCATTTAGGAAAGGAATTTGGTTGTCAATTACACGCACAAGCGTTCTTTCAAAAAGAAGTTGGCTTGCACGTGAAAATACGAGTAAGAAAAACAGTATCAAAACGTATGATCTTTGGTCAGTTCAAATTTAACGACGACATGTTAGCTAGCTAATCAAGCTTCGAAATGCACACTGAATTGCTTGATCGAAACACAAGCAACGATTCTCCTAAATTCGTTTGCCAAATAACTGGGGCTACTTCGCGTGTCCCAATTTCCGTGCACGGTAAAGAAAGAGGGAACCGTCCTGTACTTCTCTTAGACACCCAGTTGGTAATTCAATTTTCTTTTCATGAGAAGCGAACCACCCAGTATTGTAATTTAATAAATTTTTTAATAGACTAACAATCAAAACTTATTGTTTTAAGTCTTTTACCTATATGTGTGATTTTCTTAAATTTTTTTTTATTTTATGAAATATAAAATAAATATCTCTTATAAATAAATATTATAAAATTTTTTATTTTAAATATAAAATATATTTATTGTTTTAACACGTGTCATGTCCATATTAAGAGTTGATTGGATAAGTTAGTCGAACACATCAAAGTCCACGTCCCTGGCATCAATCTTCAAGAAAATAAAGTTGGTAACTTATTTATATACTCTATTTAAACGATACGAACCGCGGGTAAATGAAAAGCACCATAAGGATGCCATCTTCTGATGGCCAAAGGCCAAGAAAGTGGGCATCCAACGTCAATCCTTATCAACATTAACGGCATTTTTTATATGACTAAACGCCTGAGCTTTCACTTCCATTTATTTAGGTCAATTTTCTAGAATCACCAGCTTAAGTCCCTCCTTCTTGATCACTTGCTGATAGATTGAGTTTGATGTTAATCCCCCTAGCTCTGAATTCTAGTGATTTTTAGGACCTCAGGCAACCCATTAATGCGCCATTTGAACACACCAACATCAATCCTTATTGCCCTGTGATGGCAAAAAATTTGTGAATTATCGTAAAGATCCGAGGTTTCGAACAACTCACCAGCTTGGGAGAAATTACATGGAAACTGGTCCCCTAAACCTACATTGGGGGGTCGATAATGCACAATACCCGTAAGATTCCATAAAAAGTGCATTCATGTACGTGTATTGACAGCCATAACAAATGAACCAGGCTTTATCCAGCTTTTGATCCACAATAGTTTTCCATAGAAAGTGCAGATGGACAAATACACAACGATTAAATCCATGCTCAGTGTTCATTTCTTTATGCCCTTGATAGTCCCTTTTTCACCGCCTCTATATTGAATTGAAAGAAACAAAAAAATCTGTTCCAAGTAACATCCGTACTGTCTTCCCACCAACAGTAATGTTCATTCTATTCTTTTTGATCCTCAAGGGTATACCAGCTGTCAAGAGGATTGGAGTACATTAACCTTTCAATTTAAATTGTCAATGGGAATATTGATGTTCTTGAAATAAGAGCTTAAGAAAGTGCTGACAATGACAAAATGCTCATCCACCAGTTCACAATCAGGTATTGCCAAACACCGACAAGAATGAGCTACAATAGAGCTACGATAAACATAAATGAAGGCCAACAAGCTAACTGACCTTTGACTATGCAATTGGCATGCAAAAGTTATCAGCTTGTGGTTCAATAAGTACTAATTAGGGCAGAATGTTGGGAACCAAAGAAGAGGATATATGCAACTCCTGCTTTCTTTTCTATATAATTTCCTATGTCCTGCTACAATCATGTGCTTCTTGCATCCCATAAGGAAATCAGTCCTGCTGTAAAGGCATGCATGAATAGTTCCTTTTTCTGACTCTTCAAAACTTGAGCTAAGAATACGAAGAGAACAAATAGTACTGCTAAGGTTGCGACCATGTTCAGAATCCTATGCCTATATTTCTTACGAACCAAAGATAGTGCTAAGAACACAAAGAGAACAAATAGTACTGCTAAGGTTGCGACCATGTTCATAATCCTATGCCCATATTTCTTATGAACCAAAGATAGTAGGAAGGAAGGGAAATAAGTGATGAGATGTATGGCAACACTTTCATGCACCTTTCTCACAACCCTTCCTTTCTTGCTCTCGTATTCTTTTCTTTTCCCGAATACCTTACCTTCAGCATACTTCCCTTACCATCCTTTTCCCTTTCCTACCCCCCAAACATATCAAACCCTTCAGATTCAATAAGAAAGAAAAAACACAATCTTGCAGAGAACACGATTACTAAGAAGATGAAAAGGCATGTTTCAAGCAATTGAGAGAAATTGATGCTTGATTGAATGGAAATGCTTGATTGAATGAAAAAGCACAAAATACAAATGTTCTTTGATATTTACAGGATGCTGGAGCTGAGAAAACATACCTAGGGTCCATGCCCATGGCTATGGTCACCATGACCTTCCCAAGGGTGTCGCCAACCCTAAAAAGGGAATGTCATGATAATGAATACAGGCGTAGAATGCAAATCATTTATAAAAGAAGTATTTGACCAAAAAAAAAAAAGAATCAACTCTTACCAGCACTACAGGACCATCTTGCTTAGCCCCGTACAGAACCCAAAACCTGGACGGAACAACAGAGATTGGCAACAGATTTGACTAAGTCTGCTGGCAATGTAAGAATCATATGCTGCATTGTTTTCTTTTTTCACCTGGTATAGAACATGAGTGTTTACTCTGCTCATTCCAGGTTTTTAACTCCACCCCTCTCGATTAAAAGATTCCCATAAACATGTAACATTCATTTTTCGAAGAAATGCATGTGTTTGTCTCTCTGCCTTTCTTTCTTTATTTAATTTGATTGCCAGAGTTGAAAATTGTTACTCTCCCAGAAATCTGTCCAGTCTTAGAAAGTCGTGTAGCATCTAACATTTGCCACAAGGTCGTTTATTCTTTTTTATTCTACCTAAATCAACGAAGCAAATGAAAATGAATATTAAAAACTGGTGAGAGGGAATGATAGTGCAAGAGTTGTATGTTCAACATTAACACATGATGGCACACAAGCCCTTGACAGTGACGACATGCCATCGCTTTGGCTTATGCAAGGTCAAGCCCTTGTAAGTGATACCGTCACCATGGCCTCCTCCCATCTCTCTCTCTCTCTCTCTCTCTCTCTCTCTATCGGTGCAATCCCTAGCTCAGAAATGGTCTATGGCGAGGCAGCAGAGAAGGACCTGCAAATCTGAATTTCGATGGTTCGTTTAGCCTTCCAGATTCACATTGCTAAACCTTTTCCAAAGTTTTTATTTTATAATTATTCAGAATTTGAAAATAAGTTAGTTAAATTAAATTAAATTATTTTTAAAATTTTATTTATTTTTTTATTAAATATTAAAATAATTTTTAAAAAATATTAAAATAAATTTAAAATTTTTTAATAAATATTTAAAAAAAATATTTATTTATTTTTTATATTTTTAATAAATATTATATTTATAATAATTTAATTATAATTAAATATTTTTAAAAAATAATTTATACACTCAATTATATAAAATTTAAATAAATTTATATATAAAATAATGTATATATATTCATAATTTTTAAATTCTTTTAAATATTAAGTAAAATAAATTTTTGATAAATCATATCTACTTATAATTTTTTAATTTATGTCATAGTCAAATATCATTAAAAAAATAAATAAATTTTAAAATAATAAATTTAACAATTTAAGTTATTGTAATAATATATTAACGTATTTTTATTAATTTAGTTGTATATTAAATAATTATATAAAAAATATTTTATATTATATATTTATTATTTTATATTATATTAATATTTAATATATAATATAAAAATAAATTATATTTATTTAATCATATTTTTTAAATTTTTTAAGATAAAATGAAAATAGCCTCTGACATCTTTAGTCACAACTAGGTCCACTTACCAGATGCAACCAACCATTTTAAATTTGTTCATTTCCTACACGAAGGGAGGGGAAGGCACAGAAATCAGAATAGCAATCCGGGGACGAAAAGGTCGGGGGGGTGGGGAGCAGCAGCAGCTTCGGAAAATTTCGATGGCAGACGACAATGGTGGCTTCGCGATGGACCCAAGAAGTGGGTTTTGCAAGTCCAACTCTATTTTTTACAGTAAGCGTAAGCTACTTCCTCTCCCTCGAAATGACTTCATGGACGTGACTACTTTTATCTCGTCCCAGGCCCACCGTGGGAAGATTGCCATCATCGACGCCGCCACTGGCCAGCAGGTCACCTTCGCCGACCTGTGGAAAGCCGTCGACTCCGTCGCCACTTGTCTCTCCGACATGGGAGTCCGCAAGGGCGACGTTGTCCTTCTTCTTTCGCCAAACTCCATCTTCTTCCCCGTTGTTTGCCTCTCTGTCATGTCACTTGGAGCCATTATCACGACAACCAATCCTCTTAACACTTCTCGAGAAATCGCAAAACAGATGGCCGATTCAAAGCCCTCACTGGCCTTTACCACGGTACAACTCGTCCCCAAACTCGTGGCTTCAAACTCGAATCTGCCTGTTATCCTCCTAGACGGTGACGTTTCAAACAAGACCGGAGCCAAAATTGTGACGACGTTGAGCGAGATGATGAAGAAGCAGCCGAGTGAGAGCCGAGTCAAATACCGAGTCAACCAGAACGACACGGCCACTCTGCTCTACTCCTCAGGCACAACTGGAGCAAGCAAGGGCGTGATTTCCTCCCACCGGAACCTGATCGCCATGGTACAAACAATTGTCGGACGCTTCAGCGATGACGTTGATCGTGATGGGGGCGAACGTTTATCTGCACCGTCCCCATGTTTCATATTTACGGCCTAGCTGGGTTTGCAACGGGCCTACTCGCATCAGGATCAACGATCGTAGTGCTCCCCAAGTTCGAAATGCCGGAGATGCTGTCATCGATTGAGAGATACCGTGCTACGGACCTTCCGCTCGTGCCACCGATTCTTGTGGCCATGATTAATGGCGCCGATCACATAAAATCGAAGTACGACTTGAGTTCTCTGAAGTCGGTAATGTCTGGAGGGGCGCCGCTAAGCAAGGAGGTGATAGAGGAGTTTTCGTTGAAATATCCGATGGTTAGAATTCTTCAGGGTTACGGTTTGACTGAGTGACGGCGATCGGCGCATCAACGGACACTCTGGAGGAGAGCAGGAGATATGGGACGGCGGGGATGCTGTCGCCGAGCGTGGAAGCGAAGATTGTGGACCCAGAAACCAGCAATTCTTTGCCCGTCAACCAGACCGGCGAGCTTTGGCTCAGAGGTCCGTCGGTGATGAAAGGTACGGTGTCGTTTTATTTTTTTATTGGAATCCTCATCAAATTATCAATCGAAATTGGCATAAAAGTTTACACGCTTGGTCCCATAATTTGGTGGCATAACATTGTCCTTATTAGGCAATGTCACTAGATTTCATCGAAAAAGGATTATGCAAGTGAGGTGGGGTGGGTGGTGCTGGACCCCAATTACGTTGTCATATTGTATTAGTTTATTTTCGGTTAGTCATTGTGCCTTTTCTTTATCTAATGGACCCCCCAGTGATATAATGTTGTCTATAATGTATATGGCTTCAAAAAGATAGGGGCTGATTAATCATATTATGTAATAAGAAAATAAGAAATTTTGTTACATAATGGGCATCAAAGCAAGGAATAAATGCTGAAACTTATAGCTTTCCTTATTTTAGGAGAGTGTTATGGCAAACATCAGCATAGTGAATGGATATTTGCAGCTTGTCGCCTGCACCCAGTTACTCATGCTACTTCTAGTATATTACTGTGAAGTGGATCGAACCTGGCAGATTGGCCAGCATTTATCCCATAGGAATAGGAGCAAGATATAGTTTTCATTTACTTTGGCATATCCGGACTTGTCCTAATGAGCTTCTTCATTAGGTATATGAAAAAGACAAATGGTGCTTTCGGTTAATGTTCTTGATATGATTGATGCCTCAGTCTTAATTATTTCATGGTCTGGGGGTTGATTTTTCAGGTTACTTTGGTAACGCAGAAGCAACTTCATCAACTCTTGCTTCAGATGGATGGCTAAGGACTGGAGACCTTTGCTACATTGATGATGATGGCTTCGTTTTTGTGGTTGATAGGTTGAAGGAACTGATTAAATACAAGGGATACCAGGTGGAAGGAACATCTGTTTCTCAGTTATCTAATTGGGTCACAATGTGAAACCCCCGTGTTCAATTTTTGGCCAATATGAAATGTTACATACTGTCAAGTTGATTATGCTGTTCCAACTGAGTACTGTGACACCCTGAAATTGATGTTCGGTCTTCAAATGGCAGGTCCCTCCAGCTGAACTAGAGGCCTTGTTGCTTTCACATCCACAAATTGCTGATGCTGCTGTAATACCGTAAGCATTCCCTCTCCATGTATACAGGCCTTCAAATAGCAACATTTGCTCTTATAATTATATCTTTCTTTTCCTAGAAATTGAGATTAATCTCTGGTGTAAAAAAAAAATTAAAGAAAGGAGATTCTATAAGATGCACCTTCTAAAACGACAAGTTTACTTTTATTTTAAAAAGGAAACCGAAAAGTAAAAGACAATAAATGAAGTAACAGTTTGCTCTTTGTTTACTGTAGTTCTGTTTGAAAGTGATGCACCTCTGTAAAACATATCTCTAGGTTTCCCGACAGGGAGGCTGGGCAGTATCCCATGGCGTATGTCGTAAGAAAGCCTGGAAGTGATTTGCTTGAGAATGGAATCATGGATTTCATAGCAAGACAGGTGTGCCTGAAGCATCAATTTTTTTGAGAGAATGATATTGTTTGACACAGAAGAATGACGTTCTTTGAGCAATAACGTGGCCGTTTATATGCAGGTGGCCCCATACAAGAGAATCCGCAAAATTGCATTTATTCCTGCAATACCCAAGACTGCGTCTGGCAAGATCCTAAGAAAGGATCTTATCAAGCTTGCAACCTCAAACCTATGATTGCCTTTGGCTTCGGGCTTCATATGGATATATAGCAGCTGAGGAAAATCTAAGAGAGACTCACCTCTATTTTCCTCTGATTCTTATTTGCTGATGTTGTAATAATCTAAAATATTGCGTCAATTTAAATGAGAGAGAGTAGGTAAGCGCGAGGTTCACTACAAAAATACTTTGTATCAATAAAATTACCATTAATCCCTTAAGTCTATTGGTTTAAGTTTGAGGTATGCAAGTAAATTAACAATATCTTACACGAAGAAGAAAAGAGTGCGGACTGTTGATTGGTACAGCAGCATATGCACTAAAAGGGTCTGAAACACATCAATCAATCTTTTACTGTCACATGTTTTTTTAAAGGATAACGTATGTTTTCAACAAATATTAGTCAACATTAATTAATGCATAGGCTTAGGTTTGTACTGATGACTTTAATGTGACATGTTGCAAACAGTATTAAAGGTGGCACGAGCTCAGGTTGACATGACAAGCAATGCAACTAGTTGCAGGCTTAGAGGTTGAATCAAGTCAAAGGCTTTCATACACCACATAAATAAGAAAGATTCATGGGAATGATTTAGTGGTTAAAATGGACAATTAGGAGAAATTACGTGGGATGATGTGTTGTTAAGTTTTTCTTCTGTATAAGTGAGTATTAAAGATAAAAATTGACCTCAAGGATATCACAAGATCTTTTTGAGATGGATTACATTAACTTATTAAGAAAGTGAGAAGTGCTTTGAAAGGAGGGTGAATTTATTAAATATAATTAACTTGAAAGTCAAATTATGTATATTTTTAAGTAATTAGGTATTAATTACTATTATTAGATATAATATGAGAATTAAAGTTATACAACAAAATAAGTGAAATATTTTTATGGGCAAGATCTTGATAATTTCTTTATATTTAGATTAAAATAATAAATATTAGAAAGCAATTGTTGTGAGTATACTTGTATTTTGTATGAGATAGATTGGAAGAGATTAAGTATCACTTAGTATCATAAATTTTTAGTTGAGAAATTGGCCAGTGCAATTACCATGTTTGCCAAGCTTGGCAGTGTTGATCAGAGGTACTGCACTGCCGCCAACCTTGGTGTATCTATGTTTTATGTGGATACTGATTAAAAAAAAAACCCAAAAATGCAAGAGGATGTAGTAACTCAATTGGATATTTGGGATCACAGGTATGGTACTTTGCTGTTCGGTGATCACCGGCGCAGTTTGGACTATCGTTACCATTGACTCGAAAGCCACATCTTCCAGCCATGGCCGCCGGTTACAATTTTGGTGTTTTCCATCTTACGACTTGCAGAAAATTCGAGAAATTATTCTGGTTTTCAAACGAAATGTCTCTTTTCACTGACAATAGAAAAAGTAGAGGAAAAGACAGCATAGAAAAATCAAACGCCCCCCACCATCCACGGAGAGGCACGGTAACACAAACCAGTTACCGGAAGAGAAATTCATGCATGCCTGAAGGAGACGTGTCTTCACGCTCAGTATTCAGGAAACCAATTTCTTTTAAAGAATCAATAAATTAATTAAAGAGGCGGGTAAACAAAGGACAGGGAAGGATGCAACCTGGTTTTACTCAGCGTAGAGCTTAGAATACGGTCTTTTCTATAAGCCTCGTATAAGTAAAGAAAGTACTGGTATTTCAGATAATTTTAATTACAACTCAAAATGCATACACGTAATTTATTTTAGACAAAATATAATTTATTTTCTAAAAAATAACACTAAACTATTATTAAATATTATAGTTTAGTAGTAAAAAAATTGTTTATTGTTATGTTAAAAATCATGATTTAAAACTTTTATTAGAATGTTTAATAAAATTAAGCCTACACTAGAGTGTTTAGTAAAGTTAAACCTATACTAATAAGATTTGTTTCTATGATGGGGCATAATTCCTTTTTATGAGACTACAATATACCACTGTAAACGCTGAGCTCAAAAGTTAGTCTAATTATTAAATGACTATACTCCCTATTTTAGAGGCTAGAGTTTATTTATTCATAGTTAGTATGTAATACACGAAAAAAAAAAAGGTTATATCTGACATATTCCGAACGTGTGTTAGATATATCAAAATGTCTCAAGAAAAAAAAAAATAATGAATTGTTTTGTTTTCTAAGTAAAAACATATAATTAATAATTATTTTAAGTGAAAAAACTAATGAATTGTTTGTTACTAAGAAAATTATAATTAATAATTATTTTATATTTTAGTAATTATACTCCATATATAATTTATAATTTGTTATATGCCTAGTAATTAGTATACCTAATATATCCATCTCAATTTTTACCAAAATACTAATTACAAGTAAGATAACAAGACAAGTTCTCTAAAGTATTTTAAATGTATCCTCGAATTTGTGTAATGTCCATACATCACTAATCTAGTGTGACAAGAAAAGTTGATGTAATACTATATATTATTTATTTGATATAAATTTTATTGTTTTTATCAATGTTTATTAGATAGTGTATCTATATAATAGATTTTTATTATAAATTTTTAATGCTTCGATTTAGTTCTCATCGAAAATAATTTCTTGAAAAATGATTTGTAGACCCAATTATATAAAAATAAAATAAGTTTACATATAAAACAGTGCGTTTACGGTCTTAAATTTTTTTATTTTGGGAAAGTGTTATACGAAGGAAAGTAAATCTTTGATACATCACATCCAGCTGTATTCTTTTAATCCAACTCACAGCCAATTATCAATAAGGAAAAAATTTAAATAAATTTGAAAATGATAAATTTATAATAATATATTAATATTTTATTTTTTTTATTAGTTTAGTTTTAAGTCTATTCCTCCTGAGTAAAAAAAAATTATATCTAATAAACGTTTTTTACATTACATATCTATCATTTTATACTATATTAATATTTAATATATAATATAAAAATAAATTATATTTACGTAATTCTACCACATTCTTTAAATACTTTAAGATAAAATAAAAATGAAAAACTCGTGTATCCGCTGAAAAGTCAACATAGACAATTGTGAACTCTGACGTCTGTCACAAGTGGGTCCACTTACCAGATGCAACCATTTTAAATTTGTTCATTTCCTACAGGAAGAGAAGGGGAAGGCACAGAAATCAGAATAGCAGTCCAGGGACGAAAAGGTTGGGGAGGAGCAGCACCAGCTTCGGAAAATTTCGATGGCAGACGACTACGGCGGCTTCGCGATGGACCCAAGAAGTGGGTTTAGCAAGTCCAACTCTATTTTTTACAGTAAGCGTAAGCCTCTTCCTCTCCCTCGAAATGACCTCATGGACGTGACCACTTTTATCTCGTCCCAGGCCCACCGTGGGAAGATTGCCATCATCGACGCCGCCACTGGCCAGCAGGTCACCTTCGCCGACCTGTGGAAAGCCGTCGACTCCGTCGCCGCGTGTCTCTCCGACACGGGAGTCCGCAAGGGCGACGTCGTCCTTCTTCTTTCCCCAAACTCCATCTTCTTCCCCGTTGTTTGCCTCTCTGTCATGTCCCTTGGCGCCATTATCACGACAACCAATCCTCTTAACACTCCGCGAGAAATTGCAAAACAGATAGCCGATTCAAAGCCCTCACTGGCCTTTACCACGGTACAACTCGTCCCCAAACTCGTGGCTTCAAACTCGAATCTGCCTGTTATCCTCCTAGACGGCGACGTTTCAAACAAGACCGGAGCCAAAATTGTGACGACGTTGAGCGAGATGATGAAGAAGCAGCCGAGTGAGAGCCGAGTCAAATACCGAGTCAACCAGAACGACACGGCCACTCTACTCTACTCCTCAGGCACAACTGGAGCAAGCAAGGGCGTGATTTCCTCCCACCGAAACCTGATCGCCATGGTACAAACAATTGTCGGACGCTTCAGCGATGACGTTGATCGCGATGGGGCGCGAACGTTTATCTGCACCGTCCCCATGTTTCATATTTACGGCCTAGCTGCGTTTGCAACGGGCCTACTCGCATCAGGATCAACGATCGTCGTGCTCCCCAAGTTCGAGATGCCGGAGATGCTTTCATCGATTGAGAGATACCGTGCGACGGACCTTCCGCTCGTGCCACCGATTCTTGTGGCCATGATTAATGGCGCCGATCACATAAAATCGAAGTACGACTTGAGTTCTCTGAAGTCGGTTTTGTCTGGAGGGGCGCCGCTGAGCAAGGAGGTGATAGAGGGTTTTTCGTTGAAATATCCGATGGTTAAAATTCTTCAGGGTTACGGTTTGACTGAGTCGACGGCGATCGGCGCATCAACGGACACTCTGGAGGAGAGCAGGAGATATGGCACGGCGGGGATGCTGTCGCCGAGCATGGAAGCGAAGATTGTGGACCCAGAAACCAGCAATTCTTTGCCCGTCAACCAGACCGGCGAGCTTTGGCTCAGAGGTCCGTCAGTGATGAAAGGTACGGTGTCGTTTTATTGTTTTATTGCCTTGGACTATCTGTGCTAAAAGAATGGTGGTTATTTTATTCCTAACTCCTAAGCAAGGTAGGATTGCAGCTTCGAAATGACATCAAATTATCAATGGAGCCGTAATCTCTTCACGAGCGGCGTCGTGCTAAATGATTCTGTTTAAGAGCAAAAATTAAAATAAAATTGTTTCATGGCTTCATAAAAGTTTGCACGCTGGGTCTCATAATTTGGTGGCATAACATTGTTCTTGTTAGGCAGTGTCACGAGATGTTATTGCGTCCATTCCTTTCCTGCAGAAAGGATTATGCAAGTCGGGGTGGGGTGGGTGGTGCTGGGCCGCAATTACGTTGTCATATTGTCTTAATTTAGTTTCCATTAGTCATTGTGCCTTTCCTTTGTCTGATGGACCCCCCAGTGCTATAATTTTGTCTATAATGTATATGGCTTCAAAAGAAAATAAAGGGTTGATTCATCATATTATGTAATAAGAAAATAAGAAATTTTGTTATATAGTGGGCATCAAAGCAAAGAATAAATGCTGAAACTTATAGCTTTCCTTATTTTAGGAGAGTGCTACTTCTAGTATATGAATGTGAAGTGGATCGAACCTGGCAGATTGGCGAGAATTTATCACATAGGGCTAGGAACAAGATATAGTTTTCATTTACTTTGCCATGTCCAGGCTTGTCCTAATGAGCTTCTTCGTTAGGTATATAAAAAGGACAAATGGTGCTTCCTGTTAATGTTCTTGATATGATTGATGCCTTGGTTTTAATTATTTTGTGGTCTGGGGTTCAGGTTACTTTGGTAACACAGAAGCAACTTTATCAACTCTTACTTCAGATGGATGGCTAAGGACTGGAGACCTTTGCTACATTGATGATGATGGCTTCATTTTTGTGGTTGATAGGTTGAAGGAACTGATTAAATACAAGGGATACCAGGTGGAAGGAACATCTGTTTCTCAGTTATCTAATTGGGTCACAATGTGAAACTCCAGTGTTTGATTTTTGACTAATATGAAATGTTGCATACTGTCAAGTTGATATATGCGGTTCCAACTGAGAATTGTGACACCCTGAAATTGATGTTCGGTCTTCTAATGGCAGGTCCCTCCAGCAGAACTAGAGGCCTTGTTGCTTTCACATCCACAAATTGCTGATGCTGCAGTAATACCGTAAGCATTCCCTCGCCATATATACAAGGCTTTAAATAGCAACATTTGCTTTTATAATTATATCTTTCTTTTTCTTAGAAATTGAGATTAATCTCTGGTGTTAAAAAAATTAAAGAAAGGAGATTCCATACTCTTATTTTACATGGAAACAGAAAAGGAAAAGGAAATGAAGGAGGTAATAGTTTGCACTATTTTTACTGTAGTTCTTTTTAAAAACGATCCATCTTTGTAAAACGTATCTCTAGGTTTCCCGACAAAGAGGCTGGGCAGTATCCCATGGCGTATATCGTAAGAAAGCCTGGAAGTGATCTGCTTGAGAATGGAATCATGGATTTCATAGCAAAACAGGTGTGTCAGAAACATCAATTTCTTATAGAGTATGAGATCATTTGACACATGACCTTCTTTGAGCAATAACGTGGCGGTTTATATGCAGGTGGCCCCATACAAGAGAATCCGCAAAGTTGCATTTATTCCTGCAATACCCAAGAATGCATCTGGCAAGATCCTAAGAAAGGATCTTATCAAGCTAGCAACCTCAAAACTATGATTGCTTTGGGCTTTATATAGATATAGAGCAGCTGAGCAAAATCTAAGAGAGACTCACCTCTATTTTCCTTTGTTATCTGCTGAGGTGGTAATAATCTGAAATATTATGTCAATTTAAATAAAGGAGTGTAGGTAACCGCGAGGTCCACTGCAAAAAATACTTTGTATCTGCAGGATTACCATGTTAGCTGCAGTGCTGATCGGAGGTACTTCGCTGCCGCTAACCTTGTTATATCTATGTTTTATGTGGATACTGATAAAAAAAATTTCCCAAAATGTAAGAAATATAGTAATTCAATGGGATATTTGGGATCACGGGAATGGTATTCTGCAGATGGGGGATCACCGGAGCAATTTGGATTAGCGTTATTATGGCATTGAAATCCACATCTTCCAGCCATGGCCTACGGTAACCTGCTTACAATTCTGGTGCTCTCCATTTTTCGACTTGCAGAAAATTAGAGATATCATTCTGGTCTTCAAACAAAATGCCTCTTTCCACTGACGAGAGAAAGAGCAGAGGAAAAAACAGCAAAAAAAAATTTAAACGCCCTCACTAACCACGCAGAGGCATAGTAACACCAACCAGTTACCGGAAGAAAAATCATGCATGCCTGAAGCAGGGCTCTAACGGACATGTCTTAACGCTCAATATTCAGGAAATCAAATTCTTTAAAAGAATCAGAAAATAAAAATAAAAATAAATAAAGAGGCAAGTGAACAACGAACAGGGAAAGATGCAACCGGCTTTTACACAGCGCATAGCTCAGAATATAGTTTTTTCTATAAACATCCTATTAAGGAAAAAAAAGTACTGGTATATAATTTTAATTACTACTCCAAATGTGTACACGTAGAATAAAGCCCCATTGTATACAATCACTTCTTTACTTCAATTAGTGACCCGCAACACCAAAAACATAAAAGCCAATTTCCGAGCATTTCAACACCATTGAACAAATTTCTGACCGTTTGCCCGCTGAATTGGAACAATCTTTGGACAACCCTATCTATGCTAGAAAAGAGTACTGAGAAATAACACTCCATTTAATGTCCACATCCAATTAGACGACATCTGACAACATCAATTCTAATCAATCTAAACATTTCCATCTTGAAGGAACCATCATCTCCATATCGGCAGGTGTTGAAATGATCACTCAATCATATTCATTACAAGAATTGATTCCCGTGCAGCAACAGATTTAAAGAAAGTAAAAGGGGTCAGAGAGGACAATCGACAGACTTATGTTGCTTCGAAAAATTATCACTGCTTTCTATAATATTACATGGATAGTGGCAGAAGCATCCTTCGCTTCTTTTTCCTAGCCAATCTTACCTGCTTTGTGATTTTCATGAATAAAAGCAGAAGCATTGTGATGCAAATTAAGATAAAAGCAAGTTGCATATGCCTAAAATACAAAGAGACTGCCGAAAAAACCAGGAAAGCAAGACTGAGGAGTTCCCATATCACAAATAGCACAACATCCACCCTGCAAGAACAGAAAGGGGCAATGGGTAGAAGCAAATCAGTTGCTACATCCTAGCATGAAAACTATACATTAACTCATGGACAACAACCATTCAAGGACACATTGCAGATGAGTTATGTATGAGCAAAATCCAAGAAAATAGTAGTCAAGCTCATCATAGCCACAAAGCCTAGCGACTTCCGGCAGCAAGAAGCATCTTTTAAATAAGTAGCCCACAAAATGTCATTAACAGCATAAAAGTCCAGTGAGGCTTTCATTTGTTTGATACATGTGGCTTCTGGTCAGTTCACTTCAATCATCAGTTATTCTGCGCAAGCATATGTTGTATCGAACAACCCAAAGACTCATCGATGTTTAATGTTTCCATATCGTTAAACTGATCTCTGTAACACCCAAATTATAGTTCAACTTCCTTTGCTACAAAATAGAGCATCTATGATCAGAGATATAAATGCACAAGCCTGTAGCATGGGTTAAAAGAGCCTGCATGTCAAATTTCTATTCTATTCTATCATCTCCAGAAGGCTAACTGATATTTACCAAATTTGCTTGATATGATCTATCTTCTATTAGTGGACACCTCAAGCATTTCTCATGGATTTAGCTACTAGACTTCTAACTTGTTCACAACTACTCAATTTTGCTGAACCAATTCAACCATTCTTAGAAGAAAATAACAATCACATGATACAAAAAGTATCTTATCACCATGCAATGCAGGTCTCTCTGCATCATAAGTATGTTATATGGGAAGCATCTTATCACCCCACACTACATGTCTATCTTGCATTGTAACAAGTAAATTATCCAGAAAGAATTGAACCACCAGCCACCATGTGTCTTTCTGCATTATATGTGTGATGCACTAAAAGAAGGTGATTTGGATGACTGTGAGGTAGGAATTTATCATCTTGAATCAAAATGCTGGACTCCCCATCAATATATGGGTGTTGACAGTAAGTTGCTACCAATACCTCCATCGACAACTAATACACACCTAAAAGAAAATTCAACCAACGCAAACCAGATTGCATATGAAGTTCAAACATGGCCTTGATATCCTGCAATTGGTTTCAATGGACTACAGAGTCAATGAAATATCAGGCCCGTGATACTCAACTTAATTGCCTTTGGGACACAATTACATCAATAATAGACCACAGGTTCACGAAACTGGACAAACATCAACAAAGAAATCTTGTCAGATATATAGAAAAACATAATTTAATTTTGTTTGAAACTGCAGGTGAATGACATGTTCAGACATCGAAGCTAAGGGCGAGAATCAAAAACCACAAAGGGAGATCATTTTCTTAACCAAAACAACAATTAAAAAAATAAAAATAAAATAAAATACAAGGATAACCTAAAGCTGATCTGATTGACCGGCCAATCGTCCAAAGCTTCAAACTAATTTTAGAAATCCTAAAGATACAAAATATTAATAACTCGCCCCAATAAAAATTGGGCCCGAGGGGGCACCAAGACCCTCACCCCATCAATCACAAAAAATCACAAATCAAATCCAATCAAATGAGAATGAGGATCAGAATTGAGAAATGAGTTTTAAGGGGGAGGCGGGAGGGGGAGAGGAGGGCGTTGAAGATTGGGAGGTACCTTGAATAAGAGGGATTGATGTGGCAGAAAAGAAGGAGACAGAGGCCCAGTCGTGCTTGGATCGAATCTGGTACTCCCTCAACTGCTCCGCCAGATTCGATCGCGTTATCATCGTGGCTGTCTCCCGCTCTTCCTCTATTCCTCTCTGTCTCTCTTTCTTTTTGTGTTTTGGAGGACAATTAGTTTTGCAGAACGTAGCTAAAAAAGGCTTTACTGGACGATGAACGGATAGTGTGATGTGAAGGAAGGGGAAGAGGAGGAAGATGAAGGTTCGATTCGCTATGGTGTACCCTCTCCCACTCTAAAATTTTCCCACACCGGTCCCGCCTCCTCCTTTTCGCTGTTAGCTACGGAGCGAGAGATGGACATGGGGATTTTTTTTTTTTCAAATGAAAATTAAGGCAGCTAAGCCTAGCGGGTTTGACGGAGACTGCGCCATATTTGGGCCTTCACATACCCATTAGATCCATTATCAACGACGGCATTGGATTTTTGAGCCCATTTCATCATTGCCATCTCTGGCATTCACAATTACAAACAGCCGCAACATCCATTGCAGTGCCCCCATAAACACGCACAAGCAAGTCTTAGTGCACGATAGGTATTTTTGGTAGTATAATAAAAATTACGTTAAAATATAAAATTTATATTTTAAATTTAAAATTAATTATATAATATTGAATGATTTTTCTACTCGACGTTTTTAAACATTGTATCTTTCAACATCATAATTTTAAAAAGCAATATGAAGATATTTTTAAAAATTAACACCAAAAAATTTAATAATTATATTATAATTAATTTTAAATTAAATAAATAAAAATAATTTTTTTATAATTTAAGAGATTATTTAACATCATTACTATATAAATTATTTGTTTTTTCTTTGTAAATAATTTTTTTAATTATTTAAATTTATTATAATTTTAAAGATAAATTTATAAAATTATAAATCATATTTTTTAATAATTTTAAATTCATCAAAATTATTTTTTTAAGAGAATCTTTTGTTGTCACAAAATTTTAAATATAATAATTTTTAAAGTTAAAATTTTTTTATACAATCAAAATTTTTTACAATAATTATATTATTATTACTAAATAATATATTTATTTTAATAAATAATATTTATATTTTCAATATTTATGTTTATAATATTTTTATTCATAATATTTTATTTCACAATATTAATAAATAAAATTATATATTTGAAATAATAATTTAATTAATAATTGATATATTTTCTTTTACATTAATCTTAATGAAAAAATTAAATAAAAAATATTAATAAGTAACTTAATATGCTTACCACACAAATTTTTTTGAGTCTGGAAAAAGTACGGCTGGTCCACACGCAAAAACACACAAAAGGGGAGGAAAAAACAAAGAAGAAGAAAACAAACCTTAATTTTCTTTTATTATGTCAAAATAATTTTCCAAAAAAGAGAGAAAGGACAAAAGGGTAAAGAAATCGAACAGAACAATAAAGCCAAACACAAAATTTTTCTAAGTTTTTCTCAAAACAAAGAAATAATATTAAGTGCTTAATTTCCCATTAATCTTTTTTGAAAATTTATTTAAAACCTGATGAATTCTAAATCCCATTTTCCCCTTCTATGGATTGGTTTGTTTTGGCTTTTACATTGGGTTTAAATACACGGAAACTCATCATGGAGTTTCAGTTTAGCAACGAAAAAAATTCATTTTAAAATTTTGAAACTACAAAAATATTAATTTTATTAATTAGAATTTCTAAAACTAAATTGAAACACTTTGAATGGGTGATGGGTCCATGGCCGATAGATATTAGATGGGTCTTGTAGGCTCTCAGGCGTGTTTGCTTTAACTTAATGACACCACTTGTGCATTCTCACAAAAGTAGATATGATAGGATTTGGAAAATTTTGTTGAGATTCCTTATAGGTGGGTCTAAAGGCACTTGATAGAAAAAATGATTGATTGAAAGCTTGTTATTCAAGATATGCTTCAAAAAAATTGTTTTATAAATTTTTATTTTATATTGTAAATTTTTTTAATTAATTAATTTTAAATTATTTTATATTTAATTATACAATCTAATTTTATAATAAAATTTTAATTAATTAATAATTTTTATTAAAGAATTTATTTTTTTTAATATTTAAATTTACTTATATACTTAATATTGTATTTTTATTTTTTTTTTTAATATGAACATTATTTTTATTATTTTATTATTTATTTAATTAAATACTATAATTTTATTTTATCTATAAGTAACCAGTAATCAGTAACAGTTAACCAAACAGGGCCTTAGATGTTGCTGCAACTTGCCAGCCAAGCCAACTTAAAGCGACGTCGAGTCGATCTGTTTCACGGGCCCAACTTAAACGCGCATAGCCGCTAATCTGCGTTCAATGCTGACCAATAAACCCTAATGGAAACCAAAGAACTTCCGCAGGAGCCCTCCGACAACCCTAATGACGTCGTAACAGACGACTCCTCACCGGACACCGACCTCACTCTTTCTCCGGCCCAACCAGAAACTTACCCCGACGACCCGCAAAACTCACCTGAAAACAACATCCGAAATTCCTCCGAAACACAATCCCCACCCCTTAATACGACAGTAGAAGCACCCGTTTCGGACTCCCAAGACGAGTCATCTGATCCAATCCCCGAGGACACACTCGAAGAACAACCTGCAAACCCTAATTCCACAGACCTCGCCCCGCCGCCCAAGAGGCGTCGCCGTAGAAAGCGGTTCTTTACGGAAATCAACGGTAGCCCATCGTTACGCCGGTACAGGATAGCGGGAGGCCTTGCCAAAGAGCTTGACGTGGAAGCCTTAATCGCAATCTCCGTAGGATTTCCCGTCGACTCACTGACCGAAGAAGAAATCGAAGCTAACGTAGTGTCCAGAATTGGCGGCACCGAGCAAGCTAATTATATTGTTGTACGGAATCACATTCTCGCTCGTTGGAGGTCCAATGTGTCAGTTTGGCTAACACGCGATCACGCGCTGGAGTCGATTCGGGCGGAGCACAAGAACCTAGTGGACTCTGCCTACAATTTTCTAGTAGAACATGGCTACATTAACTTTGGGCTCGCTCCGGCTATAACAGAAATGCAATTGAAGGCGCATGAGGGAGCAGAAAGAGGGAATGTGGTGGTTGTGGGGGCGGGTCTCGCCGGACTGGTTGCTGCGAGGCAGTTAATAGCCATGGGTTTTAAGGTTGTGGTTCTGGAAGGCCGGGACAGACCTGGTGGTCGCGTGAAAACAAAACAAATGAGAGGTGATGGAGTGTTAGCAGCAGCGGATGTCGGTGGGAGTGTCCTCACTGGAATAAATGGTAATCCACTTGGAGTACTTGCCAGACAAATGGGGTTGCCTCTGCATAAGGTGAGAGATATTTGCCCTTTGTATTTACCTGATGGGAAGGCTGTGGATTCCCAGATTGATTCCCGGGTAGAAGCTTCTTTTAATAAGTTGTTGGATAGAGTTTGTAAGCTTAGGCAGGCAATGATAGAGGAAGTTAAGTCAGTAGATGTTAACTTAGGAACGGCACTTGAAGCATTTAGGAATGCTCACAAGGTTGCTGAAGATCGGCAGGAGAGAATGCTGTTGAACTGGCATCTTGCGAATTTAGAATATGCAAATGCTTCGTTGATGTCAAACTTGTCTATGGCTTATTGGGATCAAGATGATCCATATGAGATGGGAGGTGACCATTGTTTTATTCCTGGAGGAAATGATACTTTTGTTATGGAACTTGCTAAGGACCTTCCAATTTTCTATGAGAAGACAGTGCAGAGTATTAGGTATGGTGTTGATGGGGCTATGGTATATGCTGGCGGGCAGGAGTTTCGGGGGGACATGGTCCTTTGCACGGTACCATTGGGTGTACTTAAGAAAGGATCAATTGAATTTTTCCCTGAGCTTCCGCAAAGAAAGAAAGATGCAGTACAGAGATTAGGATATGGGTTACTGAATAAGGTGGCACTGCTGTTTCCCTACAACTTTTGGGGAGGAGAGATTGATACATTTGGGCATTTGACCGAGGATTCGAGTATGAGAGGTGAGTTCTTTTTGTTTTACAGCTACTCTTCTGTTTCTGGGGGTCCATTATTAATTGCTTTGGTTGCTGGGGATGCTGCTGTTAAGTTTGAGATGATGTCTCCAGTTGAGTCTGTTAGAAGGGTCCTGGACATATTGCGAGGCATTTATCATCCAAAAGGGATCGTTGTTCCAGATCCAGTTCAGGCAGTCTGTACCAGATGGGGGAAAGATTGCTTCACATATGGTTCTTATTCATATGTTGCTGTTGGGTCATCTGGAGATGATTATGATATCCTTGCTGAGAGTATAGGAGATGGAAGAGTTTTCTTTGCAGGAGAGGCAACTAACAAACAGTATCCTGCAACAATGCATGGAGCATTTCTCAGCGGGATGAGAGAGGCTGCTAATATGCTGAGAGTGGCAAAAAGTAGGTCATGGACTTTGACTGACAATTTAATTAATTGTGCTGAAGTAGGTGATGGTTTGACGGAATTATATGATAGCCCTGATCTGGCATTTGGGAGCTTCTCTGTTTTGTTTGATGCCAAGTCCAGTGATCCTGAGTCTCTTGCATTGTTGAGGGTAAAATTTAGAGAGGAAGAATTGGATTGTTGTTTTCTATGTCTTTATGGCTTGATTTCAAGGAGGCAGGCCTTTGAACTACGTGAGCTAGATGATGATCAAGCGAGGATAGACGTGTTATGTAAAAAATTCCAGGTGAAGTTAGTTGGAAGGAGAGGTTTGTCTAGTGTAGGAGAGTCTCTCATCACAAACATAAAAGCAGCTAGATCCAAACCGTAGGGATTTTATGCTGAGCACGGAAGCAAATCTTCTGTCATCTCGAATCCCCCGCATAGAAGCAGCTGACTCGTTAGCCTCTCACAAGTTGATTGTGAGTATCTGTTTCAGCGTCTCGGTTTCTTGGGTTACATTGGTGAATTTTAATTAACCACGATTGATTGATTACGTTAATTAGTGCTTGTAATTCATTGTTAATTTTTTGAGTAATACTTTAAATTAGTTACCACATCTAATTTGCTTGCATTCTCGTGCTGCTGTGAATCATCATGATGGTTGATCTCTACAAAGATATTGAAATACTGCTGTGGATAAAAAGAAGAAACAGAACGTAACAATAATAATAATGAACATTTGTTATTGTTTTTTTATCTTTTTCTGCTTGTTCTTTGCACGAAATTGCGTGGAAGTTTTCTTTTAACTTGACTTAAATTGCAAATTGTTTTCCCAGAAATGAAAACCGTGAATTTCAGGTTATACTCATGCCGATACACACTGTCATGCGAGCTGCCAAGTTTAACTTAACAATTAAATTGTCTGTTCTTTCTATCAATCACAGGCCGTCTATCATCAATCACTAATGTTGCTGGGGCCAAAGGTGCAAATAACAGGAAAGGACAGCTCAACAACCTGCAATTTAATTTCAGAACTTCATCCACGGTAGAATGTCCGTAATCATAATAAATGTTAATTTCCCTTCCCCTCAAACACCTACCAGAGTTTTGTGTGGAATTATTGTCAAAAAAAAAAAAAAAAAAAGAAAGATTAGAAAAAGAGATCAAAGACATATATATGAAACGGCATCTAGATATTATAAAATATATAAATATAAAAATTATTTATATTTCTAAAAAATTATTATTTTTATATTCACGAATATTTTTAAAAAATAAATGGAATGATTCAACATAAAGCGAAGGGGATAAGCAAACATTAAACCGACCAGACCAGCTGTCCACGGTTGCCCTCCACGTAGAAAGTATATCTGGTATGTTCGTGAAATAAAACATTGAAAATGGACCGTTCCCTCTTGAAACGTACAATTTTATAGTACAGCCTTTTGAGTTTTAAATTTCAATTTTTGCTAAAGACGCGAGCCAAAACATATTTATCTAGGACGCAGATCTAGAGACCTTCCTTTGGTCCCTGTTGCCGACGCTACGTCACGTGTTCCCAGGCTTAGCTCACCGGGCCCTTCCACCGTCCTCCCTTGTCTAATCACTCAAATACCGACAATTCTTGGGGCCCACCACGTTCTCCGTACACGCGTCAAAAATTTAACGGGCCTATGTAGTGGGCCCATAATACATCAAGTGGCCTCAACTTTCCTACTTTTCTTTCCTTTATTTGAATTCTATCTTTTGACTCTTACGGTGCATCGTTTTTCGTCGTCTATACGATCCTTTTTACTCGCTTGTTGAAAGGAACACCACTTACCGATGATTCGTGGCAGGGAAAACCAGCGAGTATCATTCTTCAATACTACATATACGCTCATATTTCCTTATTGATTAAGTTCCCACGTCGGTTACGGAAGGCAGAGCTTTCATGGTAATCACACTTTGTTTTTAATATAATAAATTTATTACCTAAAATTATATATTTTAAATTAAACTTTATTTAACTTTTTTTTAAATAAATTTATAAATTTTATTCAAAAGACTCTTATATTTATTTACCTAAATTTTATGAATATTTTAAAAAATATATATTTTTTATTTTAATTAAATTTTACGTAAAATTTTTATTTTCTCTCACTCGCTCGTAGAAATCTTGCGGAGAGTTTAATAACTTAATCGCGTGGGATGCGCGTTGCATGACTCTATAAGATCAGCATCCACTCTCTTATAGCCAACCCATCCGCAGGACAACAAAGCCAAGCGTCTCAGTTACAACTCACAAGCTTTCCTTTGTTCTCACTCTTGCTTCTGTTTGTGTGATTTCGTATAACACTTATAGTTGTGAGTAAAATTACTGTTAATTGTTCGATCATCAGAGTTAAGCATGGCCGAGGAGAGTCACCCAAAGAGCCATGAGTGCGAGACTACCACCCCAACCCCCACCGTGGTTGAAGAAACTGCAGTGGAGACCAAAGATCGCGGGTTGTTGGATTTCATGGGGAAGAACAAAGAGGAAGATCAGAAGCCCCATGAGGAGGTGATCGTCACCGAGTTTGAAGAAAAGGTTCAGGTTTCTGAGCCCAAAGAAGAGGAGAAAGAGAAAAAGCAGAGTCTGTTGGAAAAGCTCCACCGATCGGGCAGCAGCTCTAGCTCTGTAAGTCTTTATAAGATTTGATTCTCATAGGCATCTAAATATTTGATACCCCACACACACACATGTATAGACGTTGAATATATGGGAATAACTTAGATCATACATGCAGTCTAGCGACGAGGAGGAAGGTGAAGGAGGTGAGAAGAAGAAGAAAAAGAAGGGACTGAAGGAGAAGATCAAGGAGAAGATATCATCATCGGAAGAAGAAAAGAAGCATGGTGATTATGAAGAAACTGCTGTTCCTGTCGAGAAACACGACGTCGAAGTGGAAGTAATCCACGCAGAGCAGCCATCTGATGAAAAGAAGGGCTTCCTTGAAAAAATCAAAGAGAAACTGCCAGGAGGACAGCACAAGAAGACCGAAGATCAAGCCGCTCCGCCATCGCCTCCGCCTCCAGCGGAGTGTGCTTCCGCTGAGGAGGCTGCACATTCCCACTCCCCCGAGGGAGAGGCCAAGGACAAGAAGGGATTTTTAGAGAAGATCAAGGAGAAACTTCCCGGGTATCACCCCAAGAGTGAAGAGGAGAAGGAGAAGGAGAAGGAAAAGGACTGAGTGTGCTTCTCACTGAGATATAAGTTTATTAAAATTAATAATTAAAAAAAAAAAAAAAAGACAGCAAATACGAATGATTTTGTGTGCCGTGTGCCTTTTCCAGTTGTGTTCATCGTGTTGGATTTGCTGGGCTTTTGTCTGCCATGTTTATTCTCTGTAATCTCATGTGGATGTGATACATAAAATATGTAAGCGTGCTTATTGTACTTTATTTTGTTCAGTGTTTCTTTTAATATATATATATATAATTTTTTCGGTTTAATGTCATTTGGGCTAATTTTTGTCTAGACATAAGCATAAAATTCAACTACACAAGTGTAAATTAAATAGAAATGAATCTGCAATCCTCTTCCTAAATAGAAATGAAAGAAAACAAAATTAATCAAAACTGCTTAATTGACATCAAGATGATCGTCGGAGCAGTTCTATCCCCCTCTCCCCCTTCTCTAATTTTTCGTTTTCGTTTCTTTTTTTTTTAATCCAAAAATTGTGATTATTGAAATCTGACGTTTCAATCTGGATATGGATGAATTTGTACCGCCTTCTGGTAGCAACCAAAATCAATTGGCTTGGAAGGTAACGGGAAGTCAATGACCCCATTGTTAAACCACTTCCCTCTGTGCCCAGAAACATTTGATTGTTGTGGGGTCATACACAGACGCAACCAGAAGCGAACCAGATCTTATTTATGTATAAAGCAATTAATAATTGTCTTCATTTAAATATATTTGAGTATTTTACTTTTGTTTATATAATAACATTTCAAGATTATTCAGACAAATAGCATAACTAGAGGAAATAATGGGGCAATTATCTGAATTCTGATGCACAAAATCACGGAATGGTCGCAGGGTTCTACTGCCTCTTGCCACAAAATTGCCTTCTAGATGTTACGGAAAGGAAACAACAGTTTTTTCACTTGCAATCTTCTTCCCTTAAAAACTTAATGTCCACGGTAGATGTTATTTTCACTACAAGCTTTCTCCACGTTAATTGTTAAGTCATGTCAAATGAGTTGGGACTTTTTGCATACAGTCTTTAAACTAGTCTCTTGATTAGAGAATCTGATAAGAATTGAAATTAAGGATGATCACAGTTAGGTTCTGATTACGATTTTAGAATTGCTGATTTTGATTGTATGAGAACGAAAAGTGATCGAGACAATTCGTTTAATTCTCGTTTGGTTCATGTTAGAATTGCAAGAGTGACCGAATCCATTTGGTCTGTGAGGCTAGGAATGGCCATACTACCAAGAGTTACCGAGGCACCGCTTTCAATTACGAGTCTGAATTCTCTGCTCCGAATTGATGATTTCACAATTGCATGACCATAAACCTTGAGAATGACTAATTTGTAGACAAGCCACATTTAGTCCTACACATTTTCTATAACTTTATGCTTTTTCACTTTATTCCCCATCTTTTGTTTTAATTTCGCTTGAGTCCACTTTAAGACTAAAATTGATGAATGCGTCAAAGTCCGTGTTAGACCCAAAGGAATGAGCAGAAAAAGTAAAAAAATTGTAAAATATTAGTCTATTTTAATCTCAAATCTTGAATATTTTTCTTTCAACGTCATCTTAAATCAGTTTTATTTGTCAAATTAATTATATATATATATATATATATATATATATTTTTTGCCTGTATCTACTTTTACAATTTTTTTTTTTTTAATATGATAAACCTCTATTTAACGTAATAAAAAAAAAAACATGATAAATGTTGAGAACGGAGAAATTGAAGCGAGGGATTGAAAAAATTATTTTGATTGAGAGATTTTAATGTTTAATGGCTTCATTCCATTAACAAGATTATTAAATGATTTTGATGGATTTTTTTTTTTGACTACGCGCATGAGTCCAAAATTCCTCACATCCCCGTGATAACTGAGTAGGCCTAGATTGCCGGCCGGGTTTGGTACGTGGCATTATTTAAAGTTCACAATCATAATTACGATAATGGCTTAATTCACAAAAGCCCGCCTAGATGTTTCCTTTCTATTCCACGGAGCAAACCAAGATAGAGACGCCCCTGGTGCCATCCGGCAGGCAAATACAGAAACGGAAGCTCAACATCCAAGTCATTGTCTTTGAATTTGTGTGCTGAATCCTAATTATAATGAACTTCCACTTGCTTGTGTTTCAAGTGGAAGCTTGATAACACTAGTTGGACCTTGTCTAGCTTAGCCCACCATTGAATGGGAAGTGCCAAAGGAAGGCTTGTGCTTAAAGTGGAAAATAACACGAAGCTCGAGTAGATAGTTTCGTACATTTACGACTCAGGACTTCGGCAGAAAACGTACATATGACAAATTGTGAGGCAAATGCTGGAACGTGGACTCTCGCAATGAAGACAGAAAGATGGCATGGGAGAAACTCATTTATCCATCCAGACCACACATCCAAGACAGTTTCCTCCCCGGAGCAAATCAAAGGCTTTGTTTATGTCCTTGAAATCTATCTCATGCGTGACAAGCTCATCCAAGTGCAATTCCTGAATGAATGAGACGTTAAGCACTACAATGTAGCAAAACATACAGAGCTCTGGGCTCTATCCAATTCAATATAAACTAGAAAAGGAATTCTTATTGATGGAGTATAAACCACACCTGTTCATGTATCTCACCTCATATCTGTCACAATGCACATGTATACACTACACGCACACGCACACACACACACACACACACACGCATAAAATACAAGTATATGCACATATAAATGTTATGGAGAAAATGAGAACGAGCTTCTTTAAAAGCAATCCAAAGAGCACTCTGAGGTCCAGCAACTTAGATGTTGGCCTGCTAGAGTCCTCCAAAGGGCTAAAATTAATTACTCAAACAGCATAAATTGCTTATTCGATCTATGGTAGGCAGGCAGGAACTTCAAATGAGAGGAAGATTAACAATCTTGCTAATCTTACCTTGTCCAAGTAATGCTTCAAGAGAATCGGAATATCGGTTTTAGGTTTGAGACCCTCCAATCAATGACCCCCGTGAGAATTTTACCACTATGAAGGACCTCAAAGGATTTAAGGCTCAACAGTGACCCTGGTTTGTCCACTCCTAATACAATTGTCTCTCCCCAACCCAGTATTGCACAGAATGAACTTCAACATTATGAGAATTTCTGGCTGTGTAAGGAGGAGAAGCAGTGTTATAGAAATGTGAGGATGATTTGAAGGAGAGACTGATAAACCTTTTGGCAGCAAGCATTTGCTTCTTCCACCAAGTATGCCAAACCAACACATTCAAAGCAATAGTCTGCTCCTCCACCAGGACGACCTAATTGATATGAATTACAAATTAGAGTTAATCACCGGGTATCTTAACTCTGAGGCTCCAATTCTGTTAAGTAATTTTAATGCCTAAACCCCCAAAAGTTTAATCAAATATCACCTGATGCAGCCATAATTATGCGGCACAAACTCAACCAGCAAAGAAATACTTTTCTCGTCAATTAACATCCCTCTTCAATATTAATGGAAATGAGTAGAAGGAATTACGCAATAGGATTGGGAACAAAACCTGGCTCACAGCTTTATTTCCAGACTGCGTCCTTTTTTCCTGAGTGGAAAACAGATGATGAGAGTTTATGATAAACAAGGTAAACCATACGACCTTATTATGAGCTACACCTTAGTTGCACTTCATGTAAGTAGATATCACCAAAAACAAGCAAATGGCCATTGCCAATGCGGTCCGGTTGATGATGAAGCATGTACTAACACTAAATCGACACTAGGGATTGATCTCATCGCATCTCAGAATACTTAAATCCCAGAAAATTGGAAAGCAAGAAATACGTGTAGAAACTCACCAATTTCAAACTCGTCAAGATTTGTGTCAATACCTATGATTCTCGTGGCGCCACGCATCCTGGCTCCCTCTGCAACCTGCAGAACAAGGACATCAATGAGCCTCCACCTAGGCTGCAAATCTTCTAAACTTAATCTTGTGAGAAAATCTTCGTTTTCTTAAATAGATTACCGCCAACCCAATTGACCCAAGCCCAAATATGGCGACTGTTGATCCTGCCTCCACATTTGCAGTTCTCCTTGCGGCTCCAACCCCTTAAATTCTGGTGAATAACACAGAAAGCCACACAAAAACATGCATTATTAACTCCAGTGAACTGCAAGTTTCTATCAAATATTTGTACTTTACACTATGTGCAACAGCATCATTTGTGTAAACTCAATTTGAAAAAGTTGGCTAAACAAATTCTATAATGTGTCTATTTGACAAAACTAACTAGAGGAAAAGTTTAACCTCACATTGGGCCTCAAATTGTTAGATGGGAAATAGTTTACATTGAGTAACTTCTCTTAATGCCTCCAAAAGAACTATGACAGCTTTGGATTAAGATTGTTGCCTGTGCAGGTATGCTGCATGTGTGTTTGGAATATCTACTTGGATGTATATTCCACCTTTTTGATCCCAAAGATGTTACTTCTGTAATTTGGTTGTCCACAATTGTTCTATCATTCTAGGCACCGTGATGCTCGTATTGGCCATCACATAAACTGGCGCAAGTCTCGATTCTCAATTAGACTTGTTTTGCAGGCTTGAGATTGCGTGGATAAGTGACTTGAAATTTGGTTATATCTTTTGATAATTGACTTAGAAATTTATATTTCAGAAAACAAGAAAGAAAAACAAAAAGTACATGATCCCAAATCCCTCTGTTCAACCTTTCCCTGTATGGTGTGGGGTTTTAGCCTTAGCCACAAGGATTTTCCAGCACGTTGAGTGGCTGAGTGTTACAATTGAATTGGAGTGGGCTGCTTTGGCAACGATGTGGCTCAGCCACTATCTTGTACAGTTGTATTACTATGCTTATGAAGCCTCTGAAATGTTATCGCCCTCATGGCAATGCCATTGCCTAAAATCTGTAGGCAGGTTTTCTTGATCCTAATAGCTTACTAGGATAAACAAATGAAGCTGCAAGTAGCTCCCCTACCAGTTGTCTAAAAGCTGACTTCTCAACCATGGGACCAATACAAAAAATTACCAAAATAGAAAAAAGGTTGAAATTTTTAGTTAAGCAAAACGAGTCAAACTCTCACACGAATCAAGAAACAGTAACTTTCAGAGCGTCATTTACATGCGCTATCATGGTAACAAGAAGGATAAGCAAAAAGATTAATCTTAAATATTTTTAATTTTTACAACGTAATTCCCTATTTTAAAAGCTTTTTATTTCAGTTCTTAATGTTTGTCTTTTGTTTTAATTCAGGATAATTTTGGACAAAAAAAAAAAGTTTAATTTTGTATGCTGACTATACACTATTAAAAAAAATTTTAAAAAAATTTATGATTCAATTAAAAAAATTTCAAAATATTTATGACTACTCTAAAAATTCAACTACACCAACCGCCATATTCTCATTAACTTATATGTGTTATGTATACTGTTTTTTTTTTTTTTTTTTAATCTATAATTATTTTGAATTAAAAAAATATTTATCAGCCAATTTTATGTTTATCTCGGTAGAGGACCCATGCTTCACAATGACTTGACACTGTAATAACGTTAATTATCTTGAACAACAGAAAAATTTTGGGAAGAACTGCAAGATGAAACGAGTTAGCATGGTCACGTGGCAGTATAATTAACGTATTTCATTGTTTGTTAGCGGAAGTAATCCAAGTTCCATGACCTGATTATATACCAAGGGACGCTCAACTCAAGGAGGAGAGAGCTGCAGCGTGGCAAAGTTTCTGTATCAGAATACTATAGAACAAAAGCCCATTTTCTCCCCCATCTTCATGGGGCCGCTTCTCTTTCTTGATCCATGGTAGCGAAAAGGGAACGAAAAAGAGAAAAGAAAGAAAACCCATTGATTTTTCTAGACTGATTACTGTTTCTTGACGTCGAAATCTTGATTTCTTGGAGCAAAATGGGTAGAGAATAAAATCATAAATCATACAGTTGATTTTGAGGCCCTGCATTATTTAAATACACGGCAGTCTTTCCGGGTATCGCAAAAATGATTGTAGTAGATGTTAGATATTTTTTTTCTAACGGACAAATTTTCAAAACGAAGTCAACATTTTGCAACACCGTTGATACCGTGTCAACCAATTGAATAGAAATGTCTCACGCGACATAACGCGCGACATATTCTTTCTTTGTTTCTCTCTTCTTTTTTTGTTTAGTTTATACACGGCGTCGTATCAACGCATTTTTTTTTTTTCAAAATTATTATTATTATTCTTAAACTGGGGCCCATGCTCCAGATTATTATTATTATTTTTTTAACTTTTCTTTACTTGATGTTAATTTTTCCACTGACTTGTCAAAAAACTACAAATTCAAGATCTTTAATATTATACACATAATAATTTAATTAAATTTACACTAATCTGGCTTCGTCTCGCAATCGCGCGCATCTCAATTCTCGCCTGCCGGTTCTGCTTGACTGTTTAATTCAAAGAAAATGAAGGCGGAGGATCTCGGCGTCGAAGCCAAGGAAGACGCCGTACGGGAGGTCGCGAAGCTGTTGCCGCTCCCTGAACTACTGCAGTCCATTGCCTCCATCAAGACCGATTACATTACGCGCCAACAGGTGCCGGAGCTTGCTTTTCTTTGTTTCTTTTCTTCTTCTTCTTCTTCTGTTATTATGTATTTTATGTGTTGATGAGGATTGGATCAAAATTTTGAAAACTTGAATTCATAGTTGCGCTCTCGCACGCTCTGTGATTTATCTTTGTAGTGGTTGTTCTTTGCGGATCTCATGTATTCTTGAATTTGATTTTTATTCTTGTTGTTAATCAACGTCGCCATGTGTGGTTGACCTGGAATTTTCTTTAAGTTCCTATATAACCTAATAATTGACTAGGTTTGTAGTCGCTTTTATTCTTCAATTTGATTTTCGTTTGTTCTTCAAGATTAGGTTTTCAGTAGCGTGGCATTCGTGATTCAACTAAAGTGTGGCCTTGGTCGTTGAATGCTGTAGTAATTGGATTGCTAATCATAGTTGTTTTCCTGGAATGTTGTATGTCTTGCATAAGTACGATAATGGTGGGAAGAATAGGGGATAAATTGCACGGGTTTTTCAAGTGGATTTTGGTCGCTCCAGCAATTAAATTACTCATATAAGTTTTGTTCCTGTGGGTCTTCTTCAGGCAAATGATGCACAACTTAGTACAATGGTTGCAGAGCAAGTATGTGGACCAACTAATCTCTTGGCATTTGCAAGGTTTAAGTTATGCTTGTGGTTGTTCTCTATGATGCAGTCTCTTGACTGGACAGTATTGAAACACAGGTTGAACAGGCACAAGGTGGGTTAGAATCCCTTGCCTCGTCGCAGAAGATGATTAACCAGCTGCGTGAGAACTTTGTTTCCATTGAAAAGTATGTTGTTAATGAGACATTTCAAGATATCATTCTGTGTTTGTTAGGATTCAGTGTTGGTTTCAAATTCATTTTGACATCTTTTATGCAATTTTCATGTTTTTCAGCTTTTATGTCTGATTACAATTTTCTTGTCTGATAGCAATTTTCTTCTGAATCAGGCTCTGTCAAGAATGTCAAACCTTAATTGAAAACCATGATCAGATAAAGCTCCTTAGCAATGCAAGGAATAACCTAAATACAACCTTGAAGGTGGTTTTGATCCTGATTAGTTTGGAAATGATTATTCTTTGTGTGGGTTGACGTATTTTTTACACCTGTAATTTAAGCATTAGGCTGTTGGCCATTTTTGTATTTGAATTTTGACATTGATGATCATGAAGGTTACTATGTTGTTAACCTCCTGATTTCTTTTAGGATGTTGAGGGTATGATGTCCATATCTGTGGAGGCTGCTGAAGCTCGGGATTCTTTGATTGATGATAAAGAACTTGTTAATACTTACGAGGTAATGTTAGCTAACTAAATTTGTTCTGCTGTAAGTTGTATAAATCGGACATATTTGACTTGTCTGTTTATGTTTGTTGTATACTTTTTTCCCCTTAATTTGATACAGAGATTAACAGCACTTGATGGGAAGCGAAGGTTTGCGTTAGCAGCTGCAGAATCCCATAAAGAAGAGGTTGGAAGATTAAGGTATTTGTTTACTTGAATTCATTTTTCCTGAGCATGCTAAAAAAATAACAATGTCATGATCTGCTGAGAACATGTCTTTCTTGTGGACATCTTTTGCCATGTGGAGTCACAAAAGCAGTGAATCTCAAGGCCACCAGACAGAATTTGCAAATAAAATCTCTGTGATGTTGGCATCTCAACTGTCTGAAGTGACTTGGAATTTGATGATATAGCTGTGTATACGTAGCTCATGTCTTGCATGATTTTGTCTGGCGAATTTATATGAACACAAATATCTTAAATCTTGGAGTGAATCTAGACATTTGGGCTTATTTACTGGATACAATTGATTTACTTCTGTTGTATCCTCTTTTGGGCATTCTGTTTATATTGTAAAGCAAGTAATCAAGAACATTTTTATCATGGGCCAGTGGATGTTGTGGTAATTTTTTTTGCATGATATTATGTTTCTGGATTTTTGCAGCTTTTTGTATATTATCTAAGTCTGTTTTAATGCATAATATATGATGCCCAGGGAATATTTTGAAGATGTGGATCAAACATGGGAGACCTTTGAGAAAACATTGTGGGGCCATATTTCCAACTTCTATAGGCTTTCAAAAGAGAGGTACTTTTAAAGTGCTGATATGTCAGTTTTTTTTTTTTTTTTTTTGAGGAAAAAAAAATTGTGAATAATTAAGTTGTCTGCTAGTCATGAAGGTGCATTTGGACAAACTATTTGTACAAGATTTTCCCCTTTTACCAGCATCTGAAGTTAGAATTTTATGTTTGTGCATGGTCTAATTGGAAGTTTTTGCTTGACTGTCACCTTATATTGCTTCTCCCACATTTTGCTCTAAGATTTATCTGCATTTCCGCATTGTCTTTGACAAAACTCATCCTAGTATAGGTTAGAAATAAGCCATACCATGTTACTTAGTGTTGCATTTTGGAGAAAATAGATGAGGGATAGGCCCAAATGACAATGGCAGAGAACTACTATCACTTATCTTTTGGACTGAGGTTTTGTTTTAAAGTATGATCCTCAGATATTTAATATGTTTCTGTAAGCATATGTTTTGCAAATTAAATGGCCTATGTAATATAGAACTATTGCTTACAAAAGTCATGCTGAAGTGTAATTTTGGAAAATATAAGCCTCATTTGCATTATGATTCTTCTTATACTCAACTCTGATAACTATATGTGTCCACTTATCTTGTGCAGCCCACAAACTTTGGTTCGTGCTATAAGGTATGCTGATGAACTCTCTACGCTCCTGTCCTCTTCGTTTGTGATAGCTATTAAGAACATGAGAAATGCCTTAACTTTTTTTTCAAACTTGTTCTCATCTTTTGTGCTATTCAACCAACATAAGGGTTAAAGCATCAATGGTCTTGAAGAAAAATCTAGATTAGCTGGCTTTCTGTTACAGCAATCCTTGCATTGTAAAACAAGATATTTCATTTTGCTACTGCAATACTTTTACCCACACACTTTTTATTTTTTTGATTTTTTGTGCATATTACTGCTTAATGTGAAAAATACCTTTTGGTGGTTTTTTACACAATAGCTAATGATTGCAGTAACTAGATGCCTAAAATTAATTCAAAGTTAGTGAAGATCAATGGCATACATGACCAACGATTTTCAGCAAATTCTTTAGCAGTTTTCATCATCTTTTTCCTTCCTCTAGGGTTGTTGAAATGCAAGAAATCCTTGATCAAATTGCTGAGGAGGCAGCTGAAGCTGAGGGTGGTGGTGCAATGGCAACAATTGCAAACACTCGTAGGTCTGCCAAGTAAGTATTTCAAGAGATTGCTTTATACTTAATATTTGGTTCCTTTTCCTTGACTGATATTTTTATGTTATTCATGTCCATTTTTAAGTTCTGTTTCTTTCCTTACAAACTGCAGAAAATCTGCTGCTACAACATTCTCTTCCAAAAATCTGGCACAACAGAAGTTAAAGATTCAGGGGAAAGGGTATAAGGATAAATGCTATGAGCAAATAAGAAAGTCAGTTGAAGCAAGATTTAACAGACTACTAACAGAGGTATTCTTTTAGTTAACTTCATGTATGCTACATAAAAATACTTACTTCTTATACAATATGTCATTCTAACAGTAACGTGTTCATCAGCTTGTCTTTCAAGACCTCAAAGCAGCTTTAGAAGAAGCCCGAACAGTATGTGTACTTGCAGCTCTCAAGCTATGTTAGCATTTTCCTTGGTTCTGAGATTGAAAATTTCTGGCACTTTATCACATTTTTAATTATATTCTCTTATAATCCAAATTATCCTATGCAAATGATAGACAATGAAATAGACTGCAAATGGAAGAGAAAGTATTTCATCTGTGAGTTTACTTAAATGTCAAAAAAAATATTAGTTCCAATGACATTTTGCTTGTCTGGTTTGGCTGATTCAAGGTAATTCTATCACTGCATTTTGCATCATTTTGCTTCTGTTGCCATAATATTTATGATGATATTCTGTACATTATCTTGTTTCTTGACATTTAGATTGGGGAAGAGCTTGGCGATATTTATGACCATGTGGCCCCATGTTTTCCTCCAAGGTTTGTCCCTTGAGGAACTCATTATGTATTGTTATCCAATCAAGTTGTGTGTAGATTTCATCACTATTAGTTTTGAATGGGACTCACTTTTATGTAATCACTTAAATCTTCTATGATGAGATGGCTAGTATAAGCCTCAGATTGCTGTCTTCTATATGATTTGCTCATTTTTGTGAACTGATAGCTTTTCTAGGTGAATATTACGTCCATTTCACTAGCTGGGAGTAACCAGTGGATGTGAAAATATAGTCTACTATTTTGTAGCTAGAAATCTGTGGGTAGCCTGATAATGATCCTACATCTTATTAGACTTATTTGAATGAAATAATAAGACAAACAATGAATTTACTTGCATAGTAGGTATACACCTTTGATCTCTGCCTAATTTCAATCAAGTTTATAGTTAGCATCTGCTAATGTGTATCTAGTACAGTAAATCCTAAAGTTTATTGTGTTTTAGTCTGGAAAAAGGCTTAAAAGTTCCTAGAATAAATTTTGCACCAGAGAAACATTTGCATATAAATTGTTTTATTGAACCTGTAACTTTGCTGTTGGATCATGCACTTAGATTTTATGCTTGATCACCTGTTGCCATACTAGCAAGTCTGATAAACAGCTGTACTTTTACATGCTGAATAACTTTGGTCTCTAGCTACTTTCTTTTCAATTGGTCCCTTGCTGCCAGATCTAAGCAATGCAATGTATAGGTATTCATCATTATGACATAAGCTTTGAAATTTTCTTTACTCCATTGAATCTCTGACATTGGCAGATATGAAATATTCCAGCTTATGGTAAATCTATATACTGAGAGGTTTATTCAGATGCTCAGATTACTTGGTGACAGGGCGAATGAACTGTCAAATATTGAGATTTTAAAGGTACTCACTTGATCTTTTAAGGGCTCAAGATATTCTCATATCATATTACAAAAATGCGTGCTTGTCCAAGGGGGTGGCATGCTTATTATACCATGTTATATGGCTTGGTCATTAGCCAACTTGACCCTTTGTTAAGGTGCATTATGATGGTATTGATGTCTTTGCTTTTGGTTTTATGAGGTATCTGTGATTGCCAAAAAACAGGTTCTGGATTTGTGTTCTGGAGTGTAAGTAGTTTTTCATTTTTAAAGGCATAAACAGGGCTTTGTTGAGTGAACATCATCCATATGGTTTCAATATATAATATTGTACTTTAGCATCAAGCATCAGATTCCTATCCAACACTTAGTCATGACTAGCTGTTGATTGATGTTTGTGTTAAATGGTCACTCTTTTGCTGTAGTAACAGAGCAAGTCTCCTCTTTTGAATGACAGGGTATGACTTGCTAATTTTTTTAATGTTTTGCTTTTTTAAATTCTGTTTTCTCAACTGTTACCATAAGGGATGGGTTAGGTATTATAGATACTAATTCTTTTTCAGATTATTTATTTGTCTATTGCAATCTACAACTCTAGTTTCTGCTGAAGGTCCCAGCCTGATGAACTATGCGTTTATTCTTGCAATAGTTTCTGTATACAGGGCCTTGCTGACCATAGAACCTGTGTTCATTCAGTGGATTGCATGCAAGTTGAATTTCTTATCCAGAGAAAAGCATTTGTGCATGTTTTGTTGACTTTATTGGAAATTCAATCATGCAAGTTTTGATGTGGTTTAGGGTTTAATTTCTTCTCATCCTGTAATCAACTTTATTTGATTTATTATTCCTAGTCCTTCAATTAGGTAACAGGTTGGGTAGTTGAATACCAAGATAATCTGGTTGGGCTTGGTGTTGATGAGTCTCTGGCTCAAGTCTGTTCAGAGAGTGGCTCCATGGATCCTCTCATGAATTCATATGTTGAGAGAATGCAAGCTACAACCAGGGTAAGGAGACAGGACCCCATCCTTGTTGTGCCCTTAGATTTGGATCATATTTTAACACTTTTCTCACCTGTTGCTTCTGTTTAAACTTTTTTAGAAATGGTATTTAAATATCCTTGAAGCTGATAAGGTACAGCCACCAAAGAAAAAAGATGATGGGAAGCTGTATACTCCAGCTGCTGTTGATCTGTTCAGGATTCTAGGGGAGCAGGTTCAAATTGTTAGGGACAATAGCAATGATGTTATGCTATACAGGATATCTTTGGCTATTATTCAGGCAAGTGTGGCAAATTCATGTGGAAATAATTTTTGAACTTGTATTACTTTGAGATTGAATTTAAAGTGCTCATGAAAAACAATATCTGTAAATTTTTTCCACTTCATTTTGAAGGATTTGGTTATATATTGAACAGCATTGAATAGATTAATTTATTGACTTATGGCTGTGCCACCCAATGAAGAGGAGTTATGCATTCTGATTTTCTCATGCATGCATAATATTGAATGGAATGGCAAGAAAAGATTCATGCTGCTAACTCGGAGTAAATTTGGGATTAACTTTCTTGTTATTGTTATTGTTTGCATAACATTGAATTCCATTAGCAGAAATTTATTTATACCTTTTTGTGTCAGTATCCCTTGCCTGTCTTCATCTTTGTCATTTTGCTACCTTTCATTTGATGTATGTTGCTATTATTTTGGTATTTCTATTCTTATATTGCATTTTAGTTTTCACTCCATGTGTTTCCTCAGGTGATGATAGATTTTCAAGCAGCTGAAAGGAAAAGACTTGGGGAACCTGCTTCTGAAATTGGACTGGAGCCTCTATGTGCAATGGTTTGTTGATCTCTTGTAATTGTTATTTGTTTACACTGCAGCTTTTTTGGTGACTGAGTCCTGTATGATTTAAAGTCTTGTTTCACTTTCATACTATTAATTCGTGTACAGATAAACAATAATCTTCACTGCTATGACCTTGCTATGGAGCTGAGTAACAGCGTGATTGAAGCCCTTCCACAAAACTATGCCAAGCAGGTTATTATTAAATGATTCATTTTTTTGTTTCCCCTTTTCCTCTGTTGGGGATTATAGAGGGAAGAATATCATGTCCCCTAAGTTCAGACAAAAAAATGAGAACATACATGTATGGATGCACACAACTGTGTGTGTGAACACATTTTATAAGAATCTTGCATTTTTTGGGTCCAGCTGGCTTCATCACATGCTTCTAAACCTCTTCCAGATTTCTCTAGTTTTGAAATTGGACATCTTTGTCACATTTACAGGTTAATTTTGAAGATCCTTGCAAAGGTTTCCTAGAGGTTGCGAAGGTATAAAGTGTGATAAAGTTTTTCTTTTTCCTTTCTTTGCTCCTTGTATTTCAGAGTCCCTGATAATGTTCTTTATTTTGTTTGGATACGAACTGAAAGTGTTAGATGGTCATTGAATCTCATAACATGTACATAATATTGATGGCTTACTCAAGCAAACCTATGCAGTTGATGTGCATATGATGCCTAGAGGAACTTCATTTGATTACCAGTGTCAATTTTGTGTTGCCAAAGTCATTATGGAAAAAGAGCCATAGCTTTTGTGGAGCTGGGTATGTTGATGATAAACTACAATGCTAATAGGGGGAAAAATTTTTTTATGAGTGTTGCATTTTGGTGTTTTTGTGGTGCATTCCATCATTCTGCTTAGCTTTAGGGTGAAACCAACATATTGATGGGATGAGGGATTTAATGGAAAAGAAATGGAGCATGGTTGTTTGTTTACTTGCCAATTCACCTGCCACATAATTTGCTGGCTTTTGGCCTTGTTACTTATTCAGTGGGGAGCATGGTCATTGAAGTCTTTTAATCTTCTGTCCTCTGGATGATTGTATTCCTGAAGCTAGCATATTTAGTTAGCATACAAACAGAAATTTTCAACAGCCTTTTCAGGAAGAGGATAAATCTCATGTATAAAACACTAAATGATGGTAGGAAGCTGTACATCAAACTGTTCGGGTTATCTTTGAAGATCCAGGAGTGGAGGACTTACTTGTCAAGCTTTATCAGAAAGGTAAGTACTTTTGGCCTGTGTATACTTTGTTTCATTGTCTCAATATGTCACTTATGCACTTCATGTATTCTATTTAATTTATGCACTCCGTACTCTGTATAAGTTAGCCTCCCTTATGATTACTGTTCATCTGCACAGTTGTGCTTTTTTTCACTACATTTTTGCAGGACTGTTAATAAGGGTGTGGGTTCCTGCTTGTTATGTTATACTAGCTCTAATTTCCTTGGCAATTTCTAAGTGGCTCTTCAACTCATGCACTTTATGATGGACAAGTTTCTAGTTGCCTTTTCCTGAACCTTGTAATGCTAACATCAACTCTATATTGGCCATGATCTCATAAACTTCCAAAAGCCCTCCAATGTGAAATAAGTTTTTTTCTCTGACAGAGTAAATCTCCCAGACAATAAATAGATCTGTAAAAGGGGGAAACAAAAGATGTGATTGATGCACCTTCACAGATGAGGGATTTTCAAATATAATGCAACATAAAATTTGTGGGAAGTCTTCATATGAAGGGTTTGATGAAACTTGGGAATATCTTCTTACAGTTCTGTTAAGGATAAGCCTGATAAAATGTTGCTCTTATCAGTTTTTGACCATGGCTAAAATTTTATGATTGGATGTTACTCTCCAATAACAACTGATTGCACATTTACTTTGTATAAATTTCAACAGAAATTTAACCTAATAAACTTTTTTATTTCTCGTGATCTGAGTGAAATTATTCCACCTATATTTTTAGAGTGGGTTGAAGGACAGGTCACAGAATACCTTGTTGCAACATTTGGTGATTACTTTGCAGATGTGAAAATGTAAGTCCAGCATTTCTTTCCTTTTTACTTCTCTGTGTAGATAATGGTTTAAATAGCAACAGTTCCTTCAACAACTCTTTTTCAGTGCAGCACACAGCAAGAGAGAGCAACAAAAATTTTGCTGCTTATTTCTGCATATGTGATTAATCACTTTTCACAGAGAGGGAGGGAAAGCAGTAAAATTTTTCCTTAAGGACCATTAATATTAAACACCACCTTTTTAAGGGTCATATTTGTCTTTCTCACCTAAGCCCAAAACCAAAAGAATGGATACCTTGCTTTCTTCTTGCTCCTCTAGAAAATCTTCAAAAGGTTAGAAATTAAGACCATGATGCTGGGAGCTGCTTCATAGCAAGTGCATAGATGCTAACATTTTCAATGCATCAGCAGCCTTTAACCATTAAAAATCCTGTAGAGGTTGCTTGGTGGTGAGTTTTATGTTCCAAGCATGTACTTATTGAAATAGGACCAATGTGCTTATGGAGATTCACTTGTGATTAACATAACTTGCAGTGCAAGAATATGATGAATCAGGCAGGGTTGAAGTTTGACTGAACCACTGTCATATATATGATAAACAGAGAAAAAGCTTTACTTTTCAGAGCTTAGGTCAAATAGTTGTTACTCCTTATGTATGGCAAAGTGACCATCTACAAAGAGGTAGCTTTGAGTCACCAATTTTAAGATAGATTGGTGAAGACAAGAATGTTCATGTTGGATTCAATTTACTTACAAGCAAACATTATTGGTTTTTTCCCTCTATCAAAAGGGTTAAAAAAAAAAAAAAGGTTTTCCTGTTAAGGTTCTTTCTTTAGTTTGTCTAAGAGTAGTATGAGTTCACCATGTTGTGATATGTTTTCTCCAATTTTACAAGTTGTACACTTCAAACCAATAACTGCCATGATTTAAAGTCAGTTAGCTTATACCTTTAGTACCCGTTTCTCCTTTTGATAAGTATGCTCTGTATCCTTGTACTTGTTGTAAAGGTAACAGTAAGGGTAAGGTTATTTCATTGTGACATAGAAGTTGTAGGTTTGAATCACAGAAACAACCTTTTTGTGACACAGTATGGGAGCTTGGTATATTGGGATGCCCTAAAGACAGTTGTTTCTAATTGCTTTGGCTTTTTGGTTACCAATTTATGTTGTTTCTAATTGCTCACTTTTTGGTTACCAAGGTACATTGAAGAAAGGTCATTTAGGAGATTCGTTGAAGCTTGCCTGGAGGAGACAGTGGTGGTCTATGTTGATCATCTTCTCGCACAGGTTGATGCGAAAATTTAAAGTTGATATGGTAACTTGTTTTTTTTAACTACCTCGTCATCCCAAATGACTTGCAACTATTGCAGAGAAATTACATCAAGGAAGAGACAATAGAAAGGATGAGGCTAGATGAAGAAGTTATCATGGACTTTTTCAGAGAGTATATCAGTGTCTCTGTAAGTGTTGCTACTTCATTGAGATTCCCAGATCCTACATATCTTATTTCAGTATATGCATATTTTACAAATTGACACATTTGTCAGTTCTTTCTGATCCAAATTTTCTTTGGCCCTTGCTTCAGAAAGTAGAAAGTAGAGTCAGAATACTCAGTGATTTAAGAGAACTTGCTTCGGCTGAGAGCTTGGATACCTTCACACTTATCTATACAAATATTCTTGAGCATCAACCTGACTGCCTGGTAAACATCAATTGTGGTTCTGGTTGGGTTTACTCTTTTGGTGCGGGTAGTAAATGTTTCTCAGCAAGTCCTAACCGAATTTAAATGGATCTTAGTTTTAATTGTATGGTAGCGAAAATATCAGCTCACCTTTTTAGCAATTCATTACTGTTTTCTTTGACGAGAAAAAAGGTTGTACAAACTGTGTAGGAGATTTCTAAAGTTTTTTCACTGAAAATTCCCTCATCTGGCTTCTTTCGATGTTGCAGCCTGAAGTAGTTGAGAAACTTGTTGGATTGCGAGAAGGCATACCACGGAAAGATGCAAAAGAGGTACTTTCTACTCACGGGCATGCATCTTGATCCATACTTGAACTTAAAGCCTTAAACAAATGCCATAAACCAAATGGTCACACCCGATTAGTTTTTCTGGGGTTTCAAGATGTTCCATCACAAACTTCACAATTCAATTTGCACAGGAAATTTGCATGCTTTGGATAGATCTATTCTATTCCATCAATTTTAATTTCATTCTTCTTTCTTTGTCCTCCAAATTTATTTCCTGTTGTCCTTGCCGCAGGTTGTACAAGAATGCAAAGAAATCTATGAGAACTCACTTATTGATGGGAACCCCCCAAAGGCTGGTTTTGTTTTTTCGAGGGTGAGGTGCTTGTCAGCTTCCAAGGGATCCATCTGGCGAAAGCTTACTTAGTTCAGCTGCGGATATCAATAGTTTGTGTGGATCATGAAGAATGTAGTAGATTTTAGTCAGCTCTAGTAATTTCTTGTAATGAAGTGATGTAGGGATTGTTGATGGGATGGGGCTATTTAAACAATTAGGAATTTGTTGTAATGCCTCTTATGCGTAGTTCTGGGGCAGGTGTGCTGGGTGATGGATCTATGAATCTATCTCCATAAATAGGGGCCATGGGCGAAGCACTTTTCTGCGTGGTAATTTTTGGCCTCGTGATGATAATACGATATTTTAGGTTGAATTCTTTTCGAGGACCACTTTTTCTCTGTAATTATACATTTGTCACAAATAAATTGAGAATGAAATCCTGAAAGCACTGGGAGTTTTCGAAGCTGTCAAAATACAAGGAAATTGTCATCTGCTTGTTGCATCACAGGCTAATCTCAATGAAACAAAATTCATCCGTCCCCGGTAGTGAAATGTTGGACTTGTCGCCGATATGTGGAGAGATGGCTGAATATAAAAGACAAGTGAACTCGTTCATATAATATCAGAGTGGCGCAGCGGAAGCGTGGTGGGCCCATAACCCACAGGTCCCTGGATCGAAACCAGGCTCTGATAGTTCGTTCTGTTTTGAATTGTTGTGACTTTAAAATTTTTCATTCATCCTGTTACCTGATGACCGGTAGTTTAATATTTCCTTTGTCCAAGAAGAAGCGGAAGTAATTAAATCGGTTGGAAAGTCTTTTCCGGAGAGATATATTGTGTTTCAGGGTGTTACAATTAGACGTAAAATCCGGATGGTTTAAAGTTGATCATTAGGTCGAAGTCTTTTATATTGATTAAATCCGTTTCTTTTCCTGGGTTGAGGTTAAAATCCCGGAATGGAAACAAACCAAGAGTTTCGATTCTTGCATGATAGACAACCAGATTAATCAATTTTCGCTAAAGGGAAAAAGAAAGAAAGTGAAAGGCAAAAAGAAAGAGCTGATGGATCACTTTGTAATGGTAAGAAGAAGAGCATCGTATCTTGGATTTTGAGGTTATCGATTCTTTTTCCCTTTCTGTGGCGGGCTGGGGGAGGAGGGGTCGTATCTCTTGAAACTAAACGGCCGTACGATGACACAGTTTGAGTTAGGTTAATAGTTGTTCGATTAACTACTGATACCGCAAGCAAGGTTCTGGAAGTGAACTTCCATTGCAACCCATTTTCCTGTTTTTGATTGTGTTTGATCTCTTGTTTTCAATAAACGGAGATCTCTTGTTTTCCGCTATGAGATAAATGCATTTTGTTACACTCACGCAAATGATAACAGATTCGTTTTAGGAGAGAGAGAGAGAGAGAGAGAAAATTCTGAATTTTATATATATTTTTTTAAAAAATTAATACTACGTCACTAATTTGAATTGATGACGTGATATTTATGTCAATATGCATCCATCCACGTAGTGTTGTGAGTAATGGTTAGATTTAATGAAAAATTTGATTTGTAAATATATTTTTATTGACAAAAGTGGCGTTGAGTAAAGTATATGCCGACCCAAAATTTGGATGTATCCTTAAATGACAATCATTTGCCTATAACTTAACACCTTTTTTTTTTTTTTTTCTCTCAAATGAAAATTTGAATGCATTTTTGTTGTTTGCTATGCTTAGAAATGTTTGAATAATAATGATTGGAATTTGCTTTTAAAAATGAAATTAAAGATAAATTTACTCAGATGGGTAAGGATAACATCTTAATTTATAGCATAACTTGGTTTCTATTTTCTCAACAACATCCATAATTCTTATTTTTTTTACCCAGGCGGTAGCAACTTCGTGCACATCCATTAAAAGGACAACTCGACGAGGTGATGGCCCGAGGGCTAATTGAACCTAGGTGATCATCCTTCTGGGTCCGCGGTGGCAAAGTTGGTGTGGCTCGCCGCTAACAGGGAATATCCCATCAAGGCTTTGTGGCAGTACCGTCGATGGCTGACTGAAAGCGAGTGATCGGCTCGTGGTGCGTGATGGTCTGATTGGCTCACTGGCCGGAAGTGTCTCTCCAACAAAATGTGTCGACCTCACGGTTGATAACTCACTGGAAGGGACTGTTTTGCCAAAACGAAGGTAGTGGTCTTATGGGTTCACTGACAGGAAATACTCTTCCACCTTCGTTTTGCTGTGTAGTGTAGACAACACAGACCCCAAAAGAAACATATCAGTCGTTGACATGTTATATTTAATTCTGTGTATATGTACACAAACGTGAAATTGATATATGTAATATATACATGTATCGATTGGAGGAGCTTACAGAGGTTGATTTTAAACCTTCCTGCAGAATTCTAGCTTGAACACCTGAACAAATAAAAACTTGATCATCCATATGGCTGTAACAAGTGTTTATTTCTCTGAATTTCACTTCAATTTCCATCAATATTTCTATCCTCTTTTCCTTAACGTCCACGCCGTCTGATATTATATTATTAGATACATATTTTGTTATTCATTTATTTTTCAAATTGACTGAGGTAAGCTGAAATAGATAAGATCTCCTTCCTTCAATGGTACTTCACGAAATTGAATCTTTAAGTGTAGAACTCCAAGGATTTTTATACACTTACTATCCTATCAGTTGTTTAGAGAAACAATTTGTCTTTTTCTTTTTTCTTTTTTTTTAATGTCTTTTCCTTAAATTTACAATTCACCATGTATTGTATTTTCATTTATTATAAAGAGAATGAACTTTTGTAGCCAACGTTTTAACTGCATCCAGTAACATTAGGTAACTGATTTTTGCGTGTGTGTGTGTTTGTGTCAGCCTTGCAGTGATCTTTTTATTTCTTTTCCGTGCGATAGTTATGCATTGTTGTTGTTCGCTATGCTTGAAGATGACAAGAATAATAGTGATTGAAATTTACCAAGTGGAGTAGCAATCCATTCAAAGCATTAACGGACAAGGTCGTGGGCTAGGGGCTTATTGGACCTAATATCTTGTCGGATTTTTCTGGTGGCCAAGGGAATGGCTCGCTCACAGGGAATATCCTTCCAGGACTTGCTGGCAGCATAGTTGACAGATGTCCCAATGGTTGTGTTCCACTGGTGCTTAGTGGTTTTACAGGCTTGTTGTCAGGAAATACTCTTCCACCTTTTATTTTGCTGCACACCAGCTGAAGAACATCACTTGTGGTGTATAGGCACACATACATGAAATCGATATGCATAAACATACGAATCGATTGGAGGAGCTTACAGAGGTTAATTTCAAGCCGTCCTGCGGGATTCTTGCTTCAACACCCTGAACAAATAAAAACATGAAAATAATGATATTTCAATTCATTATTTTTATATTGAGAATGACCATTTTATTGTTAATGTCCCGCGAATTACTATTAAATAAAAGATTATCTTGTAAGAGATGCATTTGACAAAAAAAAAAAGAAAAAAGAAACGAGTTGTTTGAAAAATTACTCAATAATTGCCAGGCAAGAAAGCGGATGCTGCTACTAATCGAGTACGCGTGCACATGAATGTGTAAAATTCAAATAGATGCACTAAAGAGACCTGGAGAGATATGGGATCCAGCAGAATAAACACTGCTATAAGAACAACAGCCACCGAAGAAGAAGCCATGATGACTGTACGCAGAATCAACCATGCTGCATTAATGCCCACTTCACCTTGTAGCATTAGGGTACAAGAAGCCTAACCATGTGGTCCAATCGTGATTGGACTTACAAGATCCGAGAGGAACAAGTCGGGTTTTTATTCGGACCCCTACCTTTGATTAAGATTATTATGCTAGTAGTTTGCTTGGTTGGTCCAAGAGTCGAAAAGGACATAAAAGGGAGGATCAACTAACAAAAACAAACATGCCAACACGTGCAATGATCTGGAATTGCACGTGCATCAGGCCAATTTCTCTCGTTTGTGTACACACTTGTGGACAAAAGCGGCAAAGGCCGTGACCTTTCTGGGAGGCCCTCCACCAATGCCCTGGAGATTGAGATTGCGATTGCTTAGGTTTTTCTACCAATGGATCATGACATGGTGCGTTAATGCGTCCCATTTTCTTAAAGAGTGGATAGCCTTTCAGTTTTCAGAGAGTCCAATTACATGAATTGGGAGAGACACGGGCTATAAACGGATCTTATAGATCATGCGTCCAAAAAGCTACTTTTTTTTTTTTTTTTTTTTCAATAAATACGTACAAATGTATAACAAATATAATTATAAATTATATGACAGTTGCTATATATTTTATATTAAATAATAATTATATTATTAAATATTAATAACTAAATATACTCTTAAAAATAATAAAATAAAATTCTATAAAATATATAAAATTTGTAAAGGTAGTAAAAATTATGACTATAATATATTAAAATTTTATATATAATTGTATTAATATATATTAAAATTATACATTAAAAATAGAAAAAATTAAATGATAAATAAGTGAAAAAAAATTATGAATTTAATATTATAAAATTTTATGTTGCAATAATGTTGAATTTATTTACTTTACACAAAAAAAAAAAAACTGTTTATTTAGATTCCGTTCAAATTTCTGTTAATTTTGAGCAATCCCGGGGGCTGTAAGCTGACTAGCCTTTTGACCAAATTTTGGACTTTAAGTCGCGCGTCTTTTACTTTTTTCTCCTCTCTCTCTGGGCTTTGAAAAAGAGCGCCCCCATAGATGAGGTGTCTGTGACGTGATACGAGGATTTCGCGTTGAGTTTTATGCCTTTTTATTTTTATTTTTTTAAAGATATAATATATATACAGTAAAAATAATTTATATAAATAGTTATTAATAACATATATCTAGTTTTTTTTTTTTAATAATCATTTCAACATTTTATCATTTAAAAAAAAAACACGTGCGAGATCTACACCAGATCCAATGTCACCACGTCCAACACATCTCTTACTACGTGTGTAATATTTTCCTTTAAAAAAATTTCAAATAAACCCCAAATGCCACAAAGGATTAAACACCTAATTTATAGACTCATAAAAGCTCGCAGGCCTTGCAGTTTAATTTAAACGAAAGAAATTTGTTGTTTTTATTTTATCATTAAAAAAAAATTATTTTGTTAATATAATCAGAATATCAAATGATAAAGAAATTGTCGTTAGTCTTTTAAGTAAAACTTTCTTTAACGTATGCCCTTTGCACAGCAAAAGCGAAAAGCTTTCATGACTGTCGTGGCGTGAGGGCTGGGCACGTAAATAAGTGCATACTTCTTAATCTAATCATAATATTTATAGCAGGCGCTTTTAACTTTATGCACGCGGTCGAGCAAAAGCGTTTCGGCGTTTGAGAAAAAAAGAGAGAAAAATCACCTTTGAACAACTGTGAATAAATTTAATTTGACGATTTGAACGTTTTAATTTTGGATTTAAGTTTTTTATGGTAATAAAATATTTCGCCATGAAATTTCAAAATAAAAATTTTAAATTTTTCTTTTTAAAAAAACTCAATTGGGGTCAATGTCTAATTAACAGGCTGATAAGTTTGACCATTGGGCCCACAGATGCTAATTCATTGAAATTTGGTTCATCGATTAATTGGATGTGGTCAAAACTAGTAACACTGTAAACAATGATGGATTAAATGAAAGTTAGTCATGTCAAAAATGCTAATTATTTTTAATAATTGATGTTATATATATATATATATATATATATATATTTATTTATAAATTTATTGATAATTTTTTTTGAACATATCAAAATTATTCACTTTTCACATATCACCGGGAATGATTCCATTTTAAAACCCCCAAAAAAAAATTGTTTAGAGATATAACTGATACTAATTAACATAATACAAAATTGATATAAAGTCTGTCACATCTCCATCTCACGTTCTTTTGTTCTACGTATTCAAGTATTTTTTTTAATTATACCATTTATTTATGTATAAACACTTATTCAGGTTTAATAAATATATATGAATATACCAATCAAGAAATAACCCGACCCGGATTAAAAGGTTGACAGCCCTGACGCCACCGCCAGAAACGGGATGTAATTGTGCTGTCTGAACTTAATAACACACAGAATACTTAACCAAGTAATTAAAACTCAATTAAGATTAAATTAACATGCGCGTCAATCAATCTAAAACTATTAACATCATGGCTAGTGACTGCTCGGTGGTTACTTTAAGCCGAAGACTTTAATTAATAATAATAAAAAAAAAAGGAGGAATTAAATGCCATTATCACCGTTTGACCGAATCTGACATCTTTTTTTATGAGTGGGCGGCCCCAACTTTTTGACCCCACCTCTTAAAAACGGCGTATCGTTCTATCCCTTTTTCTTTGTGTTTTTTTTCTTTTGGTTTTTTTAGGGTCCCGTCATTTTCCACTGCATCAGGGGGAATGCGTTTTTTTGGCTGCGTCGGGCAGCGGTCAGCCCCCATGCGGGCAACCGCAGATTCTCTCTCTCTCTCTCTCTCTCACCATTAATATTGACATCCAGAAAACAATTAATATAAAAAAAAAGAAAGAAAAGAAAAAGATAACCATCTCTGTCTGTGTCACTGTCTCTCACTTCCATCAAAACAGACACACACTTCACTAAAAAGTGAAGCTAAAAAGGGGAAGTTTATATCTTTTTCATTTATATATGTGGCAAAAGGAAAAGCGGTGGGAAAAAAAACAAAAGTTTTAAAATTTTTCATATCTTTTAGAATACTGGTTTTTCAGTTTCTGATGTTTAGTATTTTTCTTTTGTTATTGCTTTGTGGGGCTAAAAGCTTATGAGAATGTGAGAGAGAGAGAGAGATGGGGGGTAGAGATCAGGATGGCTTGCTTCCTTGTGGGTTTGGTTTTATGGAGGTGATTTAGAGGGTAAATAGTGAGGTTAACTTAATGTTTGTGAAGAGAAAAGCTTAGGGCTTTGTGGGGCTTTTCTTTTATTTTTTGGTTCTTCCATTGTGATGGTGAGTTGGGTTTTGGTCTGTTGTTATTGGATCTGAGGAGATAAAGGGCTTAAGAAGTAAGTTGTGCTGATGATGGAGAGGAAAGTTGGGGCCTTTATTTTTGTTTGGTTGTTCTTGCTGCTGCATCCATTATGGCTGGTGTTGTGTAACATGGAAGGTGTGCATTAAAGCCTTGTCCTTTCTTTTTCTTTTTGAATATTTGAAGACTTCGATCTTGGTTTCTGCTTTTTGTGTGGATTTGTGAAATTGGATATCTGTTTTTTCTGTTCAGCATTTGTGTGTTTTTTTTTGGCAGTGGAAAATGGGTACTTTCTTGCATTTACTTTTGTATCAACGACTATTGGTGATCTTGTTGAGCCTTTCCTTGTTTATTGAATTTACTGCTTATATTGGGAAATTTTTATGAAAAACAGTTACTTTGATTCCATACCTTCTTGATGGTGGAGCAGTGGGGGTTATGGTAGTGTTTGCCATTTATGACTTAAACAGCATTTTAACACCTTGAAATGCCTTTATAGTAATTGATAATATTACTTCAGACATTGCTATCTCTCGCTCTCTCTCACACACATACACACAAAAATTCGATTTTTTTTTTCTCTATTCTTTTTGTCTCCCCTCCCTTTTTTTAGCCGGATGACTTTTTGAAGTGCTCCAGATATGAATGGTTCCTCAGTGTGCATTTGGAGGTGAATGGGTAGATTGGTGCACATCAAGTAATTGTATGGGATATTAGTTCTGTATCCATTTCTTTTATTACTTGCCTAACTTATATAATATGACTTTGCTATATCACGAAAATTTTTAAAGCATACATGACTTCTGTATCTCTTTTTCGCATTCCTTTTCTAGGGATTGCCATAGATGATTAATTTACATAGCAAAAATCACTTCAAATTCATTTGTTATTCTACTTATCAAGTGTTGGATAAATGGCTGCTAGGAACTCTCTGCGTCACTTGCTGGTACATAATTGGGTCATTCATATGTTGTGTGAAATGAGTAGTGTACTGTTCTTCACTGTGAGTGCCTAATTATTTTTGCTTTGCTTTGAAATAGGTGATGCTTTGCACAGCCTGAGAGTCAATTTGAATGATCCAAACAATGTCCTGCAGAGTTGGGATCCCACTCTTGTCAATCCTTGCACATGGTTTCATGTCACTTGCAACAATGATAATAGTGTCATAAGAGTGTAAACTTCTTTCTAGTTGATTTTTTCAAGCCAGCATTTATTATGAAGCTTATAAAATTATGCCCTGCTTATGTAGATTGTCCAAAGATAACTTCTATGATATTTCTTTTTCATTTCTCCAGTGATCTTGGAAATGCTGCTTTGTCTGGTCAGCTTGTTCCACAACTTGGCCAGCTTAAGAATTTGCAGTACTTGTATGTTTATGTTGTGTGGATTGGCATTTTTCAGACTTTGTTTGTCAAGTCTCTGCATCTAATTCTCTGGGACATTGTGCATTGATGACTCATCTGATCTCATTTTGAACGCTTTATTTGTATGAATCATTAAGCAAGGTTGTTAAATACAGGGAACTCTACAGTAATAACATAAGTGGACCAATTCCTAGTGATATTGGGAATCTGACCAACTTAGTGAGCCTGGATCTTTACTTGAATAATTTTACTGGACCCATTCCAGATGCTTTGGGCAAGCTATCCAAATTGAGATTCCTGTAAGTATCTAAACTTGTCCGTACATTCTAACATTTTCTTCACCTTTTTATTATGCTAAAAAATGAACTGTAAAATAGAGTTTAAATTGAAGCACTTCTGCCAATTCAAACTTTTGATCCTTTATATGCAGTGTTTTAAATTACTGTTGTGATTAAAGATATATACATGTGCCTTTACAGTTTACATTACTTAAAAATCAAATTAAATGCCATTGTTGTTAGTTGGATCTAGGTCTTCATGGATTGTTGTAATCCTTAGCCTGTACTGTAGGCATCTAGGAGTCAAAATATTTGATTTTTGTAATTGCTACATCCTAAGAACTCAAATTAGCATGCAAACCCATTGCACAAAAAACCAGCTCTAAAACCTCAAATGAAGTAGGCATGTTCTGTCCTTTCTCTGTGGTTCTGACCTTGTTTAGTTGTGGCCTACATTTGTTGCTATCTCTTTTCATGACATTTATTTGACCTTTGTATCCGGATTTTTTTTTATATCTTACTACTACTTATTCTGTTGTGTTGGTGCAAGAATAGGCGACTTAACAACAACAGCTTGACAGGTCCAATTCCGATGTCATTGATCAATATCACAGCACTTCAAGTATTGTCAGTGCCAATTGCAGTTTTTCCATCTCTCTCTCTCTCTCTCGCTCTCTCTCTCACTCTCCCTCACACACACAGAGGTGGGGCTACAACTTAATGCAAAGTTAAAGGTTTCTGATGCATTTGGATTGCAGGGATCTTTCAAACAACCATCTTTCTGGAGAGGTCCCAGCTAATGGTTCCTTCTCACTGTTCACTCCCATTAGGTTTGCTAGTTATTAGAATTTTGCCTGGCTTCATGTGACAATTCTAGAAACTGTTTTCAAAGGCTTTCTTGTCAATTTGCAGTTTTGCTAACAACTTGGATCTTTGTGGGCCAGTTACTGGGCGTCCTTGCCCAGGGTCTCCTCCATTTTCGCCCCCTCCTCCATTTGTCCCACCACCCCCAATCTCTTTACCAGGTAATCTAACCATTGTTGTTTCATTAAATTCAGGTATTTGTGCACTTATATTTTGCATACTCACACTGCAGCCTGTTCTGGACTGATTTCTAAGATCAGATGTGGCCAGGAGTTTGGTGTTTGAGTCTATTGATGTGGCATTATTTACCCGCAGAAACTGTTATGTGGTAGAATTTATACATAATAGATTATGCCCACTTACATTTTCTTTGTTTTTAGGCATGATTCTCTTATGCTTTTTCTTTTTTGTTTGTGGTTAAGCACTTCTTGGAATATTATTGTCAACTCTCTCTCTCTCTCTCTCCCTCCCTCTCTTTCCCTCTCTCCCCCCTTCCCTACCACCACCTCTAGTGCTCCATATCCTTGAAACGATTTGGAATAGAAGAACAATTTTTTTTTTCTCCATGGGAATCACAAGTTTGTAGAGCACCCACATGGTATTCATAAAGTAACAGAAAAAAAATCATCTTCTGTACATAATTGTTGGATATTTATGTTTCTTTTTTCAGCATCATGTGTGCACTTTAAAATGGAAATCACATTCACTGCATCAATGTTGCAATGAACTCAAGAGACTCTAAAAGTTGAAATAAATTTTATCATCTTTGAGAAAATGGTTCAAATTAGAAGTGATATGACCCATCTAGTTTACTGATCTTCATATCTTTCCACTGCTGAGACCTCAGGGGGGAATAGTATCACTGGTGCAATTGCTGGAGGAGTTGCCGCTGGTGCAGCCTTACTTTTTGCTGCTCCTGCAATAGCATTTGCTTGGTGGCGTCGGAGGAAACCTCAAGAATTTTTTTTTGATGTACCTGGTTGGTATTTCAACCAATTCTTTCACAAGTGAAACTTGATGAACAGTTTCATTACCATGCCTTAATATTGCTTTGCAGCTGAAGAGGATCCTGAAGTTCATCTGGGTCAGCTTAAAAGGTTTTCATTGCGAGAACTACAAGTTGCAACTGATGGCTTCAGCAACAAAAACATTCTGGGTAGAGGTGGATTTGGTAAAGTTTACAAAGGGCGATTAGCAGACGGCTCATTGGTGGCTGTAAAACGTTTGAAAGAAGAGCGTACTCCTGGAGGAGAACTGCAGTTTCAAACTGAAGTGGAGATGATAAGTATGGCAGTGCATCGGAATCTTCTACGATTGCGTGGATTTTGCATGACACCGACCGACTGCTTGTCTATCCCTACATGGCTAACGGAAGTGTTGCATCTTGTTTAAGAGGTACAGCTTATTATCCCTTAAATGTGTGTGTGGTTGATATCGATACTGCTCTTAAAACATCTTCTGATTTGATTGGTTCACTTCTTTCATTGACATTTAGTGGCAGTCCCCTTTGTCTTCCTAACAAATATTATGATCTATTGATGGTTGTGTTTAGAACGTCCACCCTTGCAGCCTCCACTTGATTGGCCAGCCCGGAAGCGAATTGCATTAGGATCTGCTAGGGGTCTCTCATACCTGCATGATCATTGTGACCCAAAGATTATTCATCGTGATGTTAAAGCTGCAAACATATTGTTGGATGAGGAATTTGAGGCTGTTGTTGGAGACTTTGGTTTGGCTAAGTTAATGGACTATAAGGATACACATGTGACTACTGCTGTTCGCGGTACAATAGGACATATAGCTCCAGAGTATCTCTCTACTGGTAAATCATCAGAGAAAACTGATGTATTTGGGTATGGGATCATGCTTCTTGAGCTAATTACAGGACAGAGGGCATTTGACCTTGCCCGGCTTGCAAATGATGATGATGTCATGTTGCTAGATTGGGTATGCACACCTCACTATTCTAATCCACTGTTCTTTATCTATTTTGCTTTGCTTGCTGCTGTTGTAATTTCTTGACCATTTGAACCTTGTTAGGTGTTGTGTCTCTGATCCTAGTGGGCATGGTTTCCTTTCATTGGTTCTCTGGAGTTAGAAAGTGTTTATGCATTTGGTCGGAGGTTATAAAATTGCATTTTACTAGCAAAGGAAATTAACTTAATTGCAAAATATGTTACAAGTGAAACAGAAATGACATTTTGTATGGCTTGGCTATATTGGCACTTCTACTACTTTTTGGCCAAAACATCTATTTTCCTAGTTTTTCAACCACTAGAAACAGCTATTATGATGTTTCTTGTTTGTAAATTTGCTATATGCCCTTGGTATGAATTAAATCCTTGCAAATGCAAAGTTCAGGATTGGATATGAAATACTGTATGCACATGATTTCCTGACTTTCATGAGGCCCAAAAGTGTTTGGGCATACAAGGGTTTGAAAGATTTTTTGTCATTTTTATGCCTGAATGGTATGTTCCCTTGAGGCAACTCGTTGGAATTTTCAAATATTAAATGAACTAAGGAAATCAAAGGCTCCTGTTATTGGAATCTGGGGTCTTTGTGGCTGCTGTTGGATTTGCAGTATAATAACTGGATGAATGATTCTGCTCCTTTCTTTGGCCTTCTTATTCCCTTGTTTGATAATGCTGTCAAACCATCGACGTTTATATATCTGATGCCACCGGACATATTCTCAGGTGAAAGGGCTGTTGAAGGAGAGAAAGTTAGAAATGCTGGTTGATCCTGATCTACAAAATAAGTATGTGGAAGCTGAGGTAGAGCAGCTAATCCAGGTTGCGCTACTCTGTACACAAGGCTCCCCAATGGACCGGCCTAAGATGTCAGAAGTGGTGAGGATGCTCGAAGGAGATGGTTTGGTAGAAAGATGGGATGAGTGGCAGAAGGTGGAGGTTCTCCGCCAGGAGTTGGACCTAGCCCCTCACCCTAATTCTGATTGGATCGTTGACTCAACAGAAAATTTGCATGCGGTTGAGTTATCTGGTCCAAGGTGACACTGGCACATCTACAAGTAAAAGAGGATGTCAGATCTCACTACCCATTTTCAATTATAATCTTAAGCCTTTTGTTTGCCCCTTTGGGGTGGGATGAGCACTCTGGTTCAAGTCTCCATATAAGCCCATTCTGCATTGCATTCATTATATTTGTGCATATGAGTCGCATTATTGAGGTGCAATTTGTGGCATCTTGTTCCCCTTATAGGAGTCGCCACCTTTGCGGTGGACCGGGCTGAAGCACTCCCGTCTTTTGCGCCGTGCGAGTTTGTGCTCAAAGGTTTTATCATGCCTGTTGGTGGCACATGCACGGAGTCTCCAAAAGGCTCAACTGCAATATAAAGTTATGGAAATATGGTTGTGTTTAGAAACAGATTTATGCCTTGTTTACAGCTCTGCAATAAGAATGTAAATGACCGGAAGCCGCAAATCTGCTGTGGCTTGACAGTATTTTCATCTTCATTGTTGCGAATTATGTTCACAGAGTACCTCATATCAGTCCCCGGCCAAAGGTGATCAAACATGTTTACCAGCCATTTACAATGGTTACAATAAGGGTGCGACGAAAATTTGACTTGGTCATTTTTCTTCATGATGGGGTTTAGTTATCAGAGATTTCAATTCCATTAAACCCTCTAACTTGATGTGTATGTGCAAGTTTCCTAGACAAGTAATCCTTCTGTTCGTCAATATGAGCTCTGACACCCAGTAGTATAGCAAATGCAACTCTTCAAACACGGAAAAATGCCACTTTAATGGGACAAGAAGTTTGATTTACTTTGTACTCGTCTTAAAGTTTTAAAAATTAAAGATTAAATTGATTATTAAAATTAAAAATTAAATTATAAATTAATTGATTATATTATAAATTAATAATTTAATTATAATTTTTAAAATTAAGATAATTTTAAAATTTTATAAAAAATTAAAAATATAAATTTTAATTTTAATTTTTAAAATTTGCGAGTTCAGGACTCTGTGACAACTTCACGTTGAAAATTCGATCACAAAGTTCAAAACTTCCCATGGCGTGGAATGAGGGAAGATTCAAACGGAAAGGACTTCTTATTAACTGCGACAAAATATGATATTTGTACAGATATCTAAAATTAACGACATGTTCTAGCATTAACCATTAAACTCGTTATATTAACCAAAAAGATGAAGAAGAAGAAGAAGAAGAAGAAGAGACAAACAGTAAAAGATACACACCAAGTTGCACAAATGCCATAACCTTACATCCACCCACAAACCGCATCTGGAAGACTCGACTCGTGGCTCCAAACTAATGGGTGGAGTGAGAACCATCGGTATGAAATTGAGAACTCGATCCAAGGTTTGAGTTCTGTCTCATAAACAAACTCGGGTAGGAGAAGTACAGGTCATCATCCATCGAAGCCGATCTCTGTGGTTGATGACAAGGTGACCCCTGCTGGGGCTTGTGATCAGTAGAAGGAGAATCATATTCCACTTCAATTTTATTGAAGGAAGGAAGCTCATGTAAGCCTGATGCCTGATGGTGTACTTGTGCTTGGTGAGAGCCTGGATGAAAGTCAGTTGCCTCATGCTCCTCACGAGCTTGATGAGAGCCTGAATGACTTAAAATATCATCAGAATCACCAAATGAACGTTGATGATCAAAATGTGCATTTCCAGGGGTTGTGGGTTGATTAGGAATATCTGTATAAAATGGGTTCTCGATGAACTTCTCACTATTTTTCTTGGTCAGCTCACTAATCCTGGCCTGTGCAAGAGTAGCTGCTGTGCGAGCTGTTGCTGCTGCTCGCTCAGCACTCTCTGCAGCAGTCTGAGCAGCAGCTAAAACATCCTGTAGATCCACATTAGCATCACTTTTTTTCCTTGAGATAGAGGGTGGGGTACTGCTTGGTCCTTCAGACAGTGTTGTAGAAGACATTGGTGGGGGAGAAACAAATGGTACAAACTGTTTTTCGTCCTTGGCACCTATGATAACATTGGGCACTTCATCCTTGATGACTGTTGAGTTTTCTTCTTTAGAATTCTCACATTCCAAATGAGTTTTAATTGATGGGTCTTCTGAAGTAGCAGAATGATCTGATGATGCATGATATGCATCAACATGTGGAGCAGCTGGCATGGGTGGGTATGGGGCTAAATCTGATGCTGAGGTAACATCAATAACAGGCCGTAATGGCACCTTTGGAACATCAGGAAAATCTAATGAGTTGTCATCTGTGTCAGAATCAGGCTGTTCGTTGTGATCACCATGAGAAGCATAGTTCAATGATTCATCATGTTTCTCTTTTGGAAGGGGCAATTTAGACCCACTAACAAATTGAGTTGGACCATTCTGAAAAAAAAAAAAAAAGAGAGCAAAATGCACACATAAGGAACAAAAAGGGACCAAAATCATGGCAGCTGGGTAATATTACTCACCAACAGATCCTCATGTGGTTTAAGAAACTCGGATTCAGAGGCAGCTGGATCCCAATCTAATTCATGCTCTTCAGCAATTTCCTTCAGAAGCTTCAGTTTCAATTCAGGTGAAGGAGCCCGCACAGATAACAGTTCTATCAACTGCAGTAGTTCATAATTGGGAGCATTGAAGCACAAGTTCACAAACTATATCATTATCATCACAATCAATTCATCATATTAGATAAAACCTCATAATACCTGGCGATTTACACCACATTCAGGCATAAGCTCAGTTGCAGCAGAAACAAATTCCTTCCCATACTTGGAAGCAAACAGCATCTGAACCTGCAGCAGCTCTGGCAAATCGGCACATCTTGGTGCAGCAAAACAGACACTCGATATTGCTTCTTTCAAGTCTAAGGGACATTCCCTGAAAGAATTTTAACTTTTTAGACATTCAAATTGTGGAGCACTCAAGTATGAATAGCTGCAAAAATGCTTTAATCCCTCCTACATTGGAAATATCAAATACTGAATTATCCAAACAAAAGTGTCATGATACAACCACTTATTACAAACTTTGTACTGAGTTCCAGCCCATTTTACTTTCTTTCCTCTTTGTTCTTTTATTCAGCCATGATTCAAAGCAAGTTTTAAGTTTGGTTGGCAAATTGGGAATAGACCTAAAATAGCCAAAGTTGCAAAACTTTTATGTCATAAATCCACTACTAGGTGCCTAAGTTCTCCAATGTATGACAGATAGTACCAAGGCACCTAGACCACAAGCCTATTTGAACCATTGACAGCAGGGCCCTACATTCCAACATCACAATAACTGGGATACAAATCCAAAAGAAATAGTATAGATAAAACCTGGGAAATCAAAAAGCAGAAACCATAACAAAGAAACTTTGTTTAAAAGAATGATGATAACCTTTGTGCTTCAATGATTGGAAGTCGCACAGTAATAAGCTCACAGAACAGCTCAATGATCTCTTGTGCAGCCATCATGTTCTCTTCTCTTATTATATGCTCCACCTGAATTGAAAATCAATGATCCCAGACACCCTATTACAATAATTTTTCTAACAACCAAGAATTTCATTTTCCACAAAAGCAAAGAACTTCATAAAACAGTGGTGGTAATACTGAAGGTGTAAGTATACCCGAATACGAGCAGTAGCTTCTTGACCAGTTTCAAGAAGCTTAGCAATGTCCCGACGCATCTGCTTGATCTGAACCTCCCTCCTGTTTCTCAGCAACTTTATACGTGGTATTGTCAACTTCAGTAGGGTTTTACTGTATATGTAAGCAAAACCAGGAAGGGAAAACAAAAAGTTAATATTAAATCTCCAAACCCCATCGCCTAATTCTCCCGAAATATTTTGAGATTTGATCATAGAAAAGCTAAAAAAAAAAATGCAAAACAAAAATAAACAATCAGATAGTTATGTTTGTTTGGTAGCCGACAGATTGTTAAGGAAAAGTAAACGGCACGGTTTCTCAGAACCCAAAAGTTTGAGCTCTTCGTGAAAATTTCCAGCTTTTTTCTTAGAAATCAAACAGAACCCAAAATTTAAGTCCAGCAGGCAGCTCATAAACACCCACTAAAAATCAATGAAATAAAATTCAAAGAAAAATGGGAAAAAAAAGAGATCAATTAAAGCAAACAAAATTACAAAAGAAAGAAAGAAAGAAAGAAATTACCATTTAGCAGCTTTAAAGCCCTTGTTGAAGAATGAATCAAGCATCGACATGCTTTGAATCGGATGATCAGATCCACGTCCCAAATTAAAATTACAAAAACCCAATTGAAGAACAAATTCAAAAGCCGATTGTCTCAATAAAGAAGATATATATGAAATGTGGAGGGGTCATTATTGAGTCTAAAATTAATTTTGGAATTAATTAGATAATTGAGTGAGAAGACCGGTAGAGGAAGAAAGATTGTCTTTTTTTTTTTTTTATTTGTATTATATAGAGAAAAACAATCGATAAATAAAGAGGAAAACAAGAACACACGCCTGCTCCACTGAGGGAACGCGTTGTGTTTTATGATGTAACCAAAAAAAAAAAAAAAAAAAAATTTCTATAATTCTGTTTCCTTACTGTGGAAGGTTTCCTCGGTATATATATATATATATTTTTTTTTTTAATTATTATTTTTTTTTCTGTTTATTTCGAATGATGAGAAAATATTGTTTTATTTCGACATTAATTTGGATTGAGACATATAAATTGTCCGCGGTAAACAGAGGAAAAATATATGATTATTAGATTTTAAAGTCATTAATATTAAATTAAATATAAAAAATATTTACTTAAAATTAATAAATTATTTTTATAGAAAAAAAATTAGATCAACATATTAATTGATGACTTATATTTAGCTACATAAATAATAACTAATATACTTATGAGACATTTTTTTTTTTTAAAGTCGGCTGTCTCTTTTTCTTTTTTCTTTTTTTTTTTTTTTTTTTCTTTGGTGATATGTAGTTGTCTCCCCGTTTTGAATTTGATAGAATGCGATATATTTGAAAAATCTTTCAATCATTCGTATACCAAATGTTTTCTTTTGGGATGTGAACCACCAGAAATAAGAGTTAAGCAATCCTTTTGTATATTTCTATAGACTTGGTCAAGATTCAATGGACATCAGAGTTTAGAAAATGACCCCGTGGCCGCTAAAACCCCCCCCCCCCCCCGTAACTTAGATGTTAAGGAAATCGTGAAACCTGGGACGTTCAGACAATAGATATTTTCTGTGTCGACAAATGGTATACGACATAATTCCAAGCAGACAGTGGTGTTAAAAATCATATCAACGTCAACTTTTAGGGATGCTTTGACGGCTTAAGGGTTTTTTTTTTTTTTTTTTTTTTTTACAAAGTATAAGAAAAATACGCATTCAATACTCATTCACTAAATCATCTTCAATAAAAATGTCCTTAAAACCAAAATCGCTTAATTTAGATTTTCACGAAATTGCTTGCATAAGAGTAACGGAGAAACATTTTCACTCCATATGGACAAAATTATTATTATTATTAATAATATTATTATTGTTTTCCTAGAGAAGTGAAAGGAAACCTATCGTTCTCACACTATATCCTAACGAAGGCCAGAAGGTCGTGGCAAGCTAATTGATTATAACGCCACAATCACACACCAGCCTGACTCGCATTCGCCATGAGATTTTCTATCCAACTTATGGTTACGTCACACACCAGACAGACTCAGTTAAGCAGCATCGAGTCTCATACTACAAGTTGCCGATTGATGTAAAATTCTCACGGCCAAGGCTCCATGCTCTATAAGACCAGCAAAATGTAAAAATCCACGCAAAGGCCTTTTTATTTTTCTGCCAAACAAGAGAAAGAATAATACTAAATATTATAAAAAAAATAATTTATTATAGGAATATTATTTTTATTAAAATAAATAATTTATATTAAATACAATTATTTATTAAGTCATTAAAAAATTAAATATTTTAATAAAAATAATATTTTTTTGATAAATAAGAAAAATTCTTCTACCGTTTGATAGTCATTGATGAATGAACTTGACTTGCTCCTCAGGATAGACCACTTAATTCCCCTCAAATGTTGTTTTTTGAATAAATACCAACCAATCCACATAAACAGAACATTAAAACTGGCAATAATTAACAATTAACAGGATTGTTTAAAAAAATAATAATAAATAAACAATGAAAATACTATGGACCATAAAAGAGACCGAACTTAACGGGCAAGCTGAATATCGCCCAAATCAAGCTGGGCTGCGATGTCATCCAACTGCTTCTTCACGCTCATGTCAATCAACTTGGACCCTGAGCTCCCATACCTAACCGTGAACCCGGCCACCAGACTCGGGTCGATCGCCGTCTTGATCCTCACGTTCTTGGCCCCGGTCAGTTTCTGCACCTGCTTCGCAATCTGCGCCAGGTGCTGCGACTCCAGATTCACCACCGAGCTCACGACCGCCATCTCCGTGTCCGTTAATTGATTGTACACGCTTTCGAATTCTTTCACGATTTCCTTTAGCAGGTCCATCCGCTTCGCCTCGATCAAGATGTTGAGAAAATTGGCGGTGTGTAGCTGGAGCTCCGACGACTTGGCCATCTCGTCCACCACTTCAATCTTCTTCTCCAGGTCGACTGTCGGGTTCACGAAGAAGTCCAGCACTTGTGGGTCAGAGAACAGCTTCTCGATCTTTTCCGTATCGGCGTAGGTCGCGTCCAGGGTGTTGTTCGACTTCGCCACGTCCGCCAGGGCTGTCGCGTAACTTCCCGCCACTGTTGCCGACATTTTGGCTCCGGAGGCGCCGCCGCCGCCTCGACGGAGGGCGCGGTGGATGGAGGCGGCGCTGGAGGTGAGGTTGATAGAGGGGAAATTGGCTGAGAAAGAGAGACTAAGAGGTTTTTGAAAGGAGACGATGCGGCTCGGGAGTCTTGCCGACGGTGGGATTTTAGATTGAATGGAAACAGTGGCGCTTTGGAGAGCTGCTGCCATGGCCGATGGTATAGAGAAAGTAAGAGAGAGGTGGCAGTGGGTGTTGGACAATTGGTTTGAAATTGGATTTGTGGCTGAGAATGGGGAGATGCTGATGGAATTGGACGGTAGAGATTCGGAGAATAGACGGTGAAGAAAGTGCGAGTTATCATGTAAAAGAGAACCACAGCCACTTATGCATTGCTTGACGAGGATAAGGAGGTGTGTGACAAGTGGTGGTGTATTACTGGGCAAAGGAAGGGTATAATTGGAGTTTTCACATTTTCATATTTTCAGAAGATAATAATGAATTAATTGATTAATTTATTTTCAATTCACAGAGAGTCGTGTGCAATAAATTTGGTATTCTTAAGTTTGAATCCCGCTAATATTTTCAGTGAGTACACTCTTCTTTTTTTTTTTTTGTTTATACATAATATTTTTTAATACAATTATAAGATATTATCTTCTTTTCTTCCCCTTCTTCTTTTTTTTTTTTTTTTTTTATTTTTTTTCAAGTGGCAGTAATTTGGCTCATGATTATTAATTTCTATCTAATATCTATAGACACAGCGACAGACACGTCAACATAGCCCGTGGGTACAGAGACGTATCTTACTGCTTGTATTTGAGCCTCCGTAAAAAGAAGCAAACGAAAAAACCCTTGAAAAGCCTCTGCTAAATAGCGGACATTCAGACACACACGGAGAGGGCTGACAACCTTAACCGAAAAACCGACAAGGAAATGAGCAGCCGAAATTCGGACAATAACGAAGAGGCTCAGGGCGATGTCTTCCTCGACGACTCCGATATCATCCATGAAGTCACGATGGACGACGACGGTTCTTCCCTCTCGCTCCCTCGTTACCGCTATTGCTATGTCCATATGGACGCACTGTCAATTAATCCGATTGCTTGTTTTTTTTTTTTTTTTTGGGTGGGGTGCAGATCTTCCTGATGCAGAAGACAACGAGTCTGGATCGGATAGGGAAAATTCCGGTTTGTGATTTTCTCTCGTTCAGTCATATGTACAATCAGAAGCCTACTAGTCGTAACTTCATTCATGATTCCTTTGTGTAATACTTACGTATGTGTCTGTTTTATTGATCTGCTATGGATTGGATTCATGTGAGAGTATTAAAATGCATTTGTAATTTCGATGTGACTCAGTTTGATCACTGAGATTTGCTTTCCGTTGTTTTTTTTTTTTTTTTTTTTTTTTTTTGTAACAGACGAAGATGATTCTATGCACATTTTCACTGGTCATAACGGTGAGTTTCTGAATTTATCCGTTTGTTCCCCATTTAAATTTTGATTTTCTGTGTTTTAAGTGATCAATTACAGGAATTTATTTGTTACTATCGTTGTGTTGTTGTTTCTTGTTTTTTTTGGTTATTATTTGCTTATTGATTATGGTAATGAAAGATGAAATAGCTAAATAGGTTTAGGGGGACTTATGAGAGGGGTGCCTGTGGGGAGGCTGAAATTAAATTCATGAATTCATTTTCCATTTTATTAAACTTTGAGAAAATTTGTACAATCAACTCAACAAAGGTGTATTAATATTGAAGGGAATTGGCTTTGTTGGATTTTGAATACGAGCTTTTTTTATCTCTTCTGTCAGTCCTTGAGCCTCTATTCTTTCATATTTTCTTTCATAGCTATATGAAATTGAAGACAACATAGCTCTTTTTCTTTGGGTACATTGGAAAATAAAACAATATAACTCAGTTTCATGGATTGATGTACTGTCTTTGCATGATAAATCATTCAGTATTCTTGTATTTTTCATCTACACAGGTGAAGTCTATGCAGTTGCCTGCAGTCCAACAGATCCTGCCTTAGTGGCAACTGGGAGTGGAGATGACAGGGGGTTTCTTTGGAAGATTGGTCAAGGAGATTGGGCTTCTGAGCTACTGGGTATTGTCGTGTTGTGCCAGCCTGTCCTTATGATCTTTATATTGATTATGATTTTGGCTGTATTAGTTTCTCATTGAAGTCAAAGTTAACCTCTGCCCCTTGTTCAATTAGTTAAAAGATGTGGGTGGCCTTTGATTTTTGGCCTTCATTTGATCTGCAAATTAACTTTGGAGAAATTCTATGCAGGTCATAAGGATTCTGTGTCTAGTTTAGCATTTAGTACCGATGGACAGTTGCTTGCTTCTGGAGGGTTTGATGGACTTGTCCAAATTTGGGATGCTTCTTCAGGAAACCTTAAATGTCAACTCGACGGTCCTGTACAGGGCATTGAGGTCAACTTCTTGTTTGAATGTAGTTTATGTTTTCAGTGATTATTTACACAGATTAAGAAATGATTGTGTGATTTCTCAGTGGGTTAGATGGCATCCAAGAGGTCATCTGGTCTTAGCTGGTTCGGAAGACTCCAGTGTTTGGATGTGGAATGCTGATAAAGTTGCCAATCTTAATGTGTTTTCAGGACATAGCGCTAGTGTAACCTGTGGCGATTTTACCCCTGATGGTAGGTATTAAATTGCTTAGCATTTTTTTAACTCACTTCTTCTTGCGATAATTGCTATTCAAGCTTAAATCCTACCATCTCTCTTAGTTGACTTATCTTCCTTCATCCCTTTGCTATTGCTTTAGGTAAAACAATCTGTACTGGTTCTGATGATGCAACCTTGAGGGTATGGAATCCAAGAAGTGGTGAAATTGTCCATGTCGTGAAAGGTATCTTCACTGTTTAGTGCTTTTACAATTAAATCTTATTTTGCATTTTTTTTTAAAAAAAAAAACTCTGAGTACAACCTTTTAGAGTAACATAGAAGTAGGTTTTAGACTTCAACACGGAAGTATAAAGGGAAGTCCAGGTTTTGGTCTTCAACATATAAGTATAAAGGGAAGTCCTGTTCTTTTTGTGCAAACCATAATGGCAAATTGAATCCATTGAATTACATTGGTGTTGCAATATTGGTTACTCAAATGTTAAATTTTTCTTTCCAAGTCTTCATGGATTTCTATTGTGAATGAGTTCAGATAATATATCTCATAACATATGTTTGGATTCAAATGTGGATTGTTTTGTCTGAGCTTTTCCATTTTGATGATCAAGGAATTTAAAATTCTGTCTCATCTTGGTCTGACATCTTACATCCTACAGTGAACATGCAAGGGTGTTGTTCGCCCTGATAAAACCCTGGTTCATGTCGTTGACATAAACTCACAAGAGTATTGTTTACCTTGGTTAAACCCCACATCATGCCATCTGTCTGTGACTGCTCATTTAGTTAAAGATTCACCCATTGAGACAATTGCATTACTTTTAATTAAGAGCTTACATAGAAACTGATGCTACTTGCTTTCTAAGGGTTTATTTAGTATTCCTGACTACAATGTATTTGCCCTCTAGGTCATCCTTATCACACTGAAGGGCTGACATGTTTGGCATTGAGCTCAGATTCTTCTCTTGCTATTACTGGTTCAAAGGATAATTCTGTCCACATTGTAAATATAACATCCGGAAAGGTTTGTTTTTCGTTTCACCTAATTCCCTCATGCTTTTTTTTATTATTCTTTAACTCTTTTTGAGTTTTAGCTATGCGATTTTCTCTGGTCTAAATGTCATGTCTCTGGGTAGTGCTTTTCATTTCCCAAGTTTTTGGTGGACTTGAACTGTTATATCTTTAGGTGATGCTTGCTGTGAAGCTTTTCTATGTAAGTTTGTCTATAATCTAATTGTAGGAAAGCATCTATTTCATGAATTAGGTGTTACTTGTTGTGAACTGTTATCAACCATTCATTTCACTTTTCTGACTAAAATATTTGCCCTTTAGTTCATGCTTGTTGTGACAACTACAATACAAGATCTTCCATATATATTGTACAATATAAATGCGTTTGTACAGATGCTTCTACAATTATAGAGCTTTGATATTTTGTGCAGTCAGATGTCTGCTATGATGCTGTACTGCTATGTCAGTATTGGTTTTGGTTGGTATAACATGTGTGTCTATGATCCATGGTTTTGTCTCTCAACATGGAGGAAAATATAACCAACGTGTGGGATGTAAGCAATGTTCTCATGTAATGTTAACCAATGGTTTTTCCATAGCTATTGCATGGTCCTACTTGCACCATGCTAGCTGCAACTTTTTAGCATTGTTTTTAGCCCTTTCTATCAGGTGGTATGGCATTCAGATAATTTTCGATTCATTTTTTGTTTGGATCACTGATATCTGCATCCATTACCTTCTTTTCTAATTAATTTACAAAATTAGGAGGTCTGCTTATACATATGTTTATCTGCAATAATTGGCAAAATGAGTGTAATGTTACCTATATGTAGGTATTCATAAATTCAATTATTGCTCTCAACAGGTAGTTAGCTCTTTGGTTTCTCACTTGGATTCAATTGAATGCGTTGGGCTTCAACCAAGGTAGGGTTCCCAACCTCTGTTTCTCTGCACACACACTTGTGTTGTCACAAGGAGTAGAGGTGGGAGTATCGAAATTGGAATTACAATTGTTTACTCTTGATTTTCTTATTGCTAACCACTGCCATTGCAACTTGTATGTCCAAGAAAAGCATGTCAAAGAGGCATTTTAATTTTTGTGACCAACTTTATTCTTCGTTGAGCCCACTGTACACTTATATCTTTAAAATGCACAACGCAGCTCTCCATGGGCTGCAACAGGAAGTATGGATCAGAAACTTATCATCTGGGATCTGCACCATTCATTGCCACGCTGCACTTGTGACCATGAGGTACATTGGACTTTGACTTTTTGCTCTGTTAATACCAATATTTTTTATCCCTTTCTTGATGATGAGGTGAACTTTCCAATTTTGATGGATTGATCGGACGAGTGCGAAGGCATGTGGCTTAGTTAGAAATAGTCTTGGGCATGGGATATAGGTCTTGGATTAATATTGCAAATTCTAGGTCTTCATGAGATGAGGATTATGCAACTAGCCCAAGAAATATTAAACTGAGAGTATAAAACGTAAGCAAGGTTTATTCTTTGCGTAACAAGGAGCATCTCGTTGGCAGGATGGAGTTACGTGCTTGGCATGGCTTAGTTCATCCAGATATGTGGCCACAGGTTGTGTGGATGGAAAGGTGAGATTATGGGATTGTCTCTCTGGTAATTGCGTCCGGACCTTCAGAGGCCACACTGACGCCATTCAATCTCTTTCTGTATCTGCTAACGGAGATTTCATTGTTTCTGTTTCACTTGATGGAACCGCCAGGGTTTTTGAGATTGCTGAGTTTAAGTAAGCATAAAAAGTAGCGATACATAACATTGTCCGGTCTTCGAATTTCCCTGTGGGAAGAAGAAAGTTTTAAGGTAAATAATGAATATTTATGGTGTCTCTTTGCAAATTAAATGGGGAGTTTTTATGTAAAAGTGGGGTTACTTCATTTGTGATTCGAAAGTCTTTTTTCAAAACAAGGGTAAGATTTATGTATATCTGATACTCTGAACAGGAGCCTCGTCAAATTATGCGCACATCCAAGAATCGCACCACACTTTTGTGGGTGTCAGTCTTTGTAACGTAGGGCAAAAAAACTGTAAAAGCTCAGGTTTGCTTGTTTTTCTAATGGATCAGATCCCATGCGATTGAAATCTGTGATTTATGAGATAATGAAACACTGGACCCCGCCCATTTTGTATTTCACTCGAACTACAGATTAAATGCTTCTTAAGAATTGACCTAACACGTATCTTGATATATTAAATGCTTACATACTCGTGCACGCTTCAAATCGAAAGATGGATTGAAAAATAAAATAAATTAAAATAAAGCATCCAAAGCCCAATTCAAATGATAGATCCGCAATGAATAAAGGGCTTGACGACAACATACAGAGTAGACAAGGCAGTTCTGCGGACTAAATCTCAATGTTCCCCTTGTAGTTTTTCATTTTATTCCTACTTCACATGGACATAAACGACATCTTTGGCATGATAGAATCCGATCCGGAACTGTTTGGCTAGACAGGTTAACGAGCAAAACGCCCAATCCCATCAATGACCAAGTCATTACCGAACAACCACCACAGTTTTTTCCTCCATAAACGTGCCATCAATTTGCATGCTTGTGTGCTAGCCATTTCATTAATTGGAAGGCACGTGGTAGTATTTCCCTTTACACATGCACCTGTAAATAATAGGACAAGACTCTGTGTTGCACTTGAAGTTTACCATCACCCTCTTGCATGGAGTGCATGGTCCACAGGCATGAGAACAATCAGGCAAACTTGATCCTGTTGGGTGTAGCTCCATTCCTAGTTCTTCTCTGTCTGCTTCCTACATATACACGGTGGAGATTATTGCTGACATCTTAAAAAACCTTGTATGATAATCAACATCAAAATATTCTTTAACTTATGAACTTGTCTATTACAATACAACATAGACTTATTTAGAAACCTTGTGGTACTCATGAGCCTTATTATCACCGCTTGAAGCACCTCCTCCATGAATATCCTTCACTGAAATATCTAGCAACGTGCCAAAAATTAACCAGAAGAAACCATTGATTGTATGTAAACATACGGATATTGCGAGTTATTTGCATAGCAATAAAAATGTTACTTACAGTGATGGGATGACATGCGAAGGCTTTTACCGATCATGATCAGTGCCATCACCATGACCATGATGAGGAAAAATTTTCGTGCCCCACAAAGGAATTTCATATTTCTGTGGGTTACTTGTTGCAGCAGCCCTAGTTGTAACCTCAAGAAATGTAAATATATGTGTATCAATACTTGCCAAACTAGGCATACAAGAACAGTAAGCATGGGAAGAGAAGTTTCTGATGTTGGCTTTGATGAGGAGAACTGGCCATTTACATGTTACTATATATAAATACACAATTGAAGAAAGGGGATTGGCTTTTTTTTTTTTTCTTAATGTAAAGGGGAGTACACCTGATGCAAGTCACATGATCCATGGCTATGTTTTGAAGGGGTTTCACATGTTTTGGTCAGTGCACAAAAGGAGAAAATAGAAGATATTCCAGAGCTTTAAATGACCTTCCTGTGTCTATATTATTCTTATGAAGTGGAAATTTGAAACTGTCAATTACTACTACTTGAAGCCGCAATGGAAGGTTTGAAATCGATCAAGCTGCCAAACTTGATCTAACTTGCCAGACACTCACACGCATTGGCCATTGTCACTCTAAAGCGAAATCGTTTTATGGGCCAAGCATATGATATGAAACCCTCCTAAATTCGGTGTCAGACGTACTATGCTTTGTTATGGTTATGATTACCATTACGCTTGCTAATTCGACAGAGCACCACTAGGACAACACACATATAACTATCATTTGTTCGTTTGTTACTCTGATATGAGATGTATACGAATTGGGTCGCACAGAGGGAAGGAGAAGATGCATGTCCGTCTTGCACAATTCATAAAAACATGCAGTCAGTTGGAAACGAGGGCAACGGGCTGTTTCCATTAAAGAAGCTTGAGGAGTTTCACATGTGACGTAAGGAGGCTTCTGTTCTGTTCAAAAATTTGCATGTTATGGGCCCAAAATTGAAGAAGCCCCGACATAAACGTGAAGATCAGGCCTTCGGTTTAAATGAACGTTTTCTTCTCTTCTTTCCAAACCTTTACGTGGGTTTGGTAGCAATGAATTTCTCTGGTTTATCGCTGTTCCCATTTCCCCCTTTTCATGTGGATGTGGTTTGAATTGACAACGATGGCCGGCATTCATTCAGATTTAGTCAAATGGATGGGGAAAAAAATAAATAAAAAAAAGCAAGAAAGAGTATTCATAATAGCATTGCCAGCCAGTCTTGGTAAAATAAAATTTTCTTTTTTTTTTTGGGACCTGGTCCAATAATCAAGTAACACCATTCGTTCTTAAACGACTCGGGAGACGTGGACCCCCACCAGAGCTCGGTGAGCCCTACCAAGCCCAAAGGTTGAAAAACTCGGCCTCCTCGCGGGAAAGTGCTGACGGGTTGAGTTGCATGCACTTTGGGTTCTCCCCATTCATCAACCCATTCGAGAGTTCGGTTCGGATCCTACAACATTGGTTTATTATCGAACCATTACTTGTAACAACTAATTTAATAATTATAACAATAATTTAAAAATGTACATGCTAGTTGTATATTGGTAGGCATATATTTAAAAAAAGTTTAATCTTCCAATTCCACTCGAATTTTTCCAATATCAATTTTTTTAAAAAATAAATATAATGAAATCAAAGTTGACTTGAATTTTAATAAATATTTTTAAGATATTAGTTTATAAAAAGAAAGAGCAAGTTATTGGGAATTTATCAAATCTACATGTGAAATCACAATACCAATGGAAAAAGAAAAAAAAAAGAAAAACAAAAAGTCGGGGGCAGCTATGTATTGCTCGACACAACCGTGGACATGCCAAATTGTGAAAGGAGTGCCAAAGAAGCATATTAAGTTTGACAAAATCAAAGGTAGCTTCTTTCTCTTTCGATGCGGATGGGATCGATGATGCAAGTTGATGAAGTCCTGTCTCAACAAAGGTCACACCAACTCTTCCAATTCTGACAATTTCCCGAAACAGCCGCCTTTTCAATGGCCCAACAGCAACGGCAACCGCAACAGCTAACAAGCAAAGTACTTTAGTGTGCCGATGGTGCCAATCTTAATTAGAATTTTCATCAAACAGAAAACGTAAGAAAACGAAGGGCTACTCTACTTAGTTAGGTATTTTGTAATTAGTATAAATAATTTATTAATATATATATATATAAAATAATCCATACACAGAGAAGACGCAAAGCAACTTTTCTCTTTTTTTTTGTTAGAGACTCTGGCTCCTAACTTTGATTGAGAGAGCCAAAATTTGACCTTGAATTTCAAAATTTGAATGCGAGAATTATTAAAAATGCTGAATAAATCCATTTCAAAATTTGAAATCTTGAAACTTCAGCGGGACTCACAATAAAAAAAAAAAAAAAAAGAGAAAAAGAGAACGATTCAAGTGGGACCATGAAAACTAATAAGGACAAAAAGTAATCCCACTTGAATCAAGTGGGTTGATTTTGAAACCATCATTGGTTTAGTTCTGTAATTAATAACCCTTTCTGTTTACTTGAAGGGGCATTTATTGTATATTTATTAATTTAAAGGATGTGGCAGGTTTTTTATGGTTGTTTGAAATTTAAGCGCGACATCGATTCTTGCTTCGCGTTTAATACACGGACCTCGGCTATAAAATGTGCAGCCAGTCACACCGTGCCAAGTCAGCGTAAGCGAGAGGTGCCATTCACTTCACGTAACGAAGGGCATATTAGTCATTCCAAAATATTCTGGACGAAAATACCCTTTTCGTGCCACCTGGCTGCATGAAATTTCTTGGCACGCTAAGCAACCCGTGGCCGAACAAATTTAGCTTCTCAACTTCTCCTAGTCCGATGACACGTTGACCACTCGTATGCTTACACGTTAAAAAATTTATAAATTTCAAAATGCTGGTGATGATGTTACCGGTTTTTTTTTTTTTTTTTTTTTTTTAATTTCCCAATTTATAATCAGCCAACTGCTTGTGTTCTGGTCAATGCCGTCTTATGTCTTTTTTTTTAGTTTTTTTTTTTTTAATTAAAAGATTCATGAGATTATAAATTATATAATAAAAATATATATTTTTTATTTTTTATAAAACTTACAAATTTTTCAGAATTAAAATTTTAAATTTCTAGAAATTTGTTCTGTACAAAACACGCCTCTTTGTGCTTTTCGGCGATTGACCCCCACCAACTCCTTTCCAAATAGGAACATATTTTCTTCGTTTTCCATTTTCCCTTTTTTTTTTTTTTTTTTTTTTTTTTTTTTTTAAGGATGTTGCCATGCAACCTCCAAGTTGTATGATAAAGAGTGGACCAGGTCGTCTCGGCGCCTTTCCTTGTTAGTTTGAAAACTTAACCTCAACTGGTCCCAGCAAGCTGTTGTTTCTCTACAATTTTGTTCTCCAATACGATAAAACAATTTCCTCAATGTTTTTCCGTGTCTCCATGGCGCATGAGTTTGGAAATTACATGTGAATAAAGATGATAACCGTAGTTGATGTGCTTTCGTTTTCGGATAAAAATGGTTGCTATAAATATCAAGACCATAACGATCAAATGAAATAAGCATAAAACTAGAATATTCTTTGGCTTTGATTGAACAAGCTGCTCAAGGAAGAAAAATATATCTTTTCATTCATAAGAGTAGCCCCTAATGTTCTCGTTTGCTTTTGAATTTTTGTTCATTTCTAACAGATCCATTGACATTTTATTTTGATTATTATTATTTTTGAAAAGTAAACTTATTTTTGTAAATTTTATATATTCTTATTCTCTAATCAAGCATTCTTAAAAAAAAAAAAATAAAAATTGCAATCAAGTATTTAATGACAATAATTTTAGACGTAATCCAGACTAAATCAGCCTGATTTTTACGAATGGATCTAAACCCCATGAATTAAATTACAGCAGCAGTAGATGGAAAAGATAATTTCGAAAAAAAAAAAAAAAAAAAAAAAAAAAAAAAACTTAAAAAAAGGGGCAGAAGAAAATGCATATATTAATGAACCAAAAAAAAAAAAAAAGAAAGGAAAATGTATATATTAGCATTAACAGCGTGGACTAAAAGAGTGGGCTCCACTTCATACGCCTTTCTGTCCATTTCTTCCACTTTCTTCCTCTTTTTTTATAGTTTTCTTCTCCGTCTCCTCTTACAAATCATGCTTCCCTCCCTCCCCCCCCCTCTCTCTCTCTGTCAGCGACTCTTCGGGGACTCCAACAAGAGGTTCATTCCTTTTCACATGAATAAATAAATAGAATAAAGGCGAAATCTTTGGCTTCAAGAATTCATTCCGTCTGTAGGTTTTGCTTGTCAAGGATCTTGAGTGATAAGTTGGGTTGCTTTCACAGTAAGTGATATATATGTATATATGTATCTTTTCTTGACTAATGGTTTTACCTTTTGTGCGTGTTTCTGTTTTTTTTCTTTAGCTTGGACGTTGTTGGGTTGATAAAGATGGTAACTTGTGTATGAATTCTTGGTTCTTTAGTGGTTAAAAGTCTTCAAAGATTTTACTTTGTTGCCATCTTTGAGTTTTCAAGATTGGTTTAGAACCTCATCAACCGGTGAATAATTTTGTAGGTGGGTTTGATGGTTCTTTTTTTTTGTTCAAGATTCTTGGGCTTTCTCTAGACTTGGTTGATCAGTTTGTGTTTTTCCAGTAGAATTGATAAATTCAAGATTTGGGCCATCATTTTGTTGGTCGTTTAGTTTGTTCCGGGTGTATATTCATCGAGAAGTAGTGATCTTGCTTGTTGCAACTTAAGTGAGTAGGTGGATGCTGCAACTGGATTTTTGGATCCTTTGTTCTGTTCTGCAATTTTCTGACTTTCAGGATTTTGCGTAATTTCCTTGGAGATTCTGGGAGTGCAATCCTATCTTTATGTTTCATCCGATCTTGGTTGATAAAGACCTACCTCTTTTTCTCTTTTAGTTTGAAAATTTTCCTCATGCTGTGTGGTAACTAAATTTGCCGATTAATCAGGAGCTATGTTCCTTTTTCCTTGATAATCTGTTTTCTTATAATAACAGAATAAAGTATTGGCTTCTGATGGATGCTTTTTTTTTTTTTTTTTTTGGCAAATATTTCCAATTACAATGCAGTAAAATTTGACACATGAGTTATCTGCTTGTTCCTTTGTTTTGCTTCTTATTCTATCTATTGAATGCTTTTCGTGCGTGATGCTTATTATTTGCATGCTTGTGTTATCAATAATTTGACCCCTTTGCCTTAAACCAAACAGGTGATTGAGGGTGCCCACAGTTGGAGTTGAATGTGTAGCATGTGTCAATATTGTGGCTCAAAATTGATCAAGTCAAAGGATGAATAGAACAAGCTAAAAAATGGGAATACCAGCGAACAGTGAAGGAATCATTTGGTCGTGTAGATTTTGTCAAGAAAAGCAGGAACAAGAACCTACTAAGGATGATTTGACTACATCTGCATTATCAATGATCAGTCCAACGACTTCTTTTTCCAGCAGTGATCATTCTGTTTCAAGCTGCAGTAAATTTCTGTCCCTTGCTGTTATGCATATGAGTTTGAAAAAGAATAGCAGCTTGCAGTGTATAATTATTCATGCTTTATTGTATTATTTCCTCTGCCAGGTGACCTTTCAGTTGATGTAAGCACATGTGACAGGTATTCATCACAACCTGCACCAGTGCTGGTAGATGTTCCTCTTACTCCGTGTGTTGTTTGGCCTAATAATAATGGTTGCTCTGTCTGTTTTTGTTAGGAATGACCAAGAGGATGGTGCAGTAGACAGTGCTCAGGATAATCTAGGTAATGGGTTGAATATAAACTTGCAACAATTGAGTTCCGATGGTGCTTTAAATGTGGTTGATAGATTCTATACAGGGGAAGAAAAAAACTCAAAGGAAATAAATAATTGGAGTGATAGAGACACTGTGAGAGTCGTGGAAATAGTGCAAACTGTTAAAGCAAAAGACAATTGCTCAGAAAATACAGTTGGTTCAGATATACAAAATGGGATTTCTTGTTCTGGTGATGAAGTTTTTGAAGCCCAAGTTTGGGAGCCTCCTGAAGCAGAAGACCCAGAGGATGACTTGAAATGTAGTGTGGCTTTTAGTGATGATGATGATGATGAGTATGGTGACGACACAAAATGGGGCAAGCCTAGTACTCTAAGTAGCTGTGGAGATAAAGGCAGAGGAAGTCGCTGTTTCAAAGAAGAAAAACAAAAGGAAATGGATGAGGTGTTGAATGGGAAATTCAAGATGATTGTGAGTCAACTTCTTAAAACTGAAGGTGTAGCTCCTTTGGGGAAAGACGATGCAAATTGGGTGGATATAGTTACCACTTTATCATGGGAAGCTGCTTCATTGTTGAAACCTGATGCAATTAATGGGAAAGCAATGGATCTCAGTGGCTGTGTGAAAGTCAAGTGCATGGCAACCGGTTCTCAGAATAAAAGGTGATATGACCTTGCTCTATCTCCTAAGGATGCTTTTCCTGACACTTGTTCTTCATAAAATTCTCTGCTGTCCCCATTATTCCAATTGATTAAAATAGAAAAAGAAGCAAGGAAAATCCACAAACCTGAATCAAGTGGTTGGATCCTCTCTCTCCCTCTACACCCACATACACTTGTTTTGTTGACACCCATGGGCAGGCATGTAGCTCTTGTTGCAGCTTTTGACTGTTTGAACATTTAGAACAGTTCATTAATGTTGTGTTTTTTTTGGATCATATTATTTGTATCTAACTGGTTGGGTTCTCTCTCTCCCCACACACATACACAAACTCTGCTGACACCCATGAGCAGGCATGTAGCTCTTGTTGTGGCTTTATGGAACATTTAGAATAGTTCATGAATGCTGTGTTGTATTCAGATTATATTATTTGAGTACATATCATATTATTTGTATCTAGCTGAAAAACTTTTCTACCCTCTTTTCTATGTAATTTTGGCAATGCCTAAGCTTGTCATTCAGCACATGTTTGGGCAATGCTTCTATTTTTGTTTTAACCTCTTTATTTATTTGTTTGTTTTCTCCTGGTTTCTTTTTTTCAGTCAGGTGATCAGAGGGGCTGTCTTCAAAAAGCGTGCTGCTCACAAGCACATGCCTACCATGTACAAGAACCCGAGGTTATTGCTGATCCGGGGTGTGCTTGGTCAGTCTTCAAGTGGGTTGTCATCATTCAAAACAATTGAGCAGGTAACAACATCAAAATCCTCTCTCTCTCTCTCTCTCTCTGGTGTGCATGCACTTGTGTGCTTCCATTTGCTTACTTATTCCTCCAATGAAACTTTAATAAATCTATTCATTTTCCCATATACAGGAAAATGATAATGTAAAGTCTATTGTCGAGATGATAGGGACGTGCCATCCTAATGTAGTTTTGGTAGAAAAATCTGTCTCTCGTGATGTCCAGGAGTTCATGCTTGCAAAAGGAATGACATTGGTCTATGACATGAAGCTCCATCGACTGGAAAGGGTTGCTCGCTGTACTGGATCACCAATTTTGTCATCTGATGCTTTATTGAGTCAAAAGCTGAAGCAATGTGACTCTTTTCATATTGAAAAATATGTAGAGGAGCAGGCAGTGTTGGTTGAAGGTAGGAAAAAGCCTAGTAAGACATTGATGTTCATTGAGGGCTGTCCTACTCGATTGGGGTGCACAGTGAGTAATACATTGTTTTATTTTTGTTTTAATAAATTTTATTTACTCGCTTCCTTGACTGGAAGTCCACGTCACTTTTGCAGATTTTGTTAAAAGGAAGCCATAGCAAGGAATTGAAGAGGATCAAATGTGTGGTGCAGATTGCTGTTATTGTGGCATATCATTTGATTCTTGAAACTTCATTCCTAGTTGATCAGAATGCAATGTTCTCTACCATTCCTTTTACTGGAACAGTTGATACCCTAACCAGAGATCAGGAAACTTCTGCTTTAGTAATGGGTGATTCTACTACTGTCGCTGAAGAATGTATTGCTGAAACCGAACCATCTGCAATTGAGATTCCTATCTATGATGGATTGCATGCAGCAGACTCCCATGATTTAAACATGGGTTCAGAAGGAAGTGCTGCATTTTCTTATGTGCCATACAATCCTGCCATTTTTTCTGGGTTTTCCTCTCTTTCATCTTCTCTAAAGAAAGTCATTGGGGAAAATTTCCCTTATGCATCTGTTCAATATCAATCTCTGTCTAATTACTTTGGATTTGGTAGAAAAGAAACTAATGATCAAGCAACAGAAGACATCTTGCTTGCAAAGTCTGTGGAAGCTTCTGAACTCAATTGGGACAACAAAGTTGGCAGTGAGCAAGGAAAATCAGTTGATGAGGGACAATCTCTGTCTCCACTATGCTGTTCAGATGGTCCTTCCAATGGGAGAATAGATGTTGAAAATAAAGAGGATAAAGTACAATCTAAGGATGACATCAATGCAGTATTGGACTCTCAGAGTATTTTGGTTTTGATGTCTAGCCGGAATGCCTTAAGAGGGACTATGTGTAAGCAAAGTCACTTTTCACACATCATGTTCTACCGGAACTTTGATGTTCCTCTTGGAAAGTTTCTTCAGGAAAATTTGCTTAATCAGGTTTTGTAATTCTTCTTTTAGAGCACTATGCACATATTTTTAAATATTTCTGTGGCTTAATTTGCAATGCTAAATTGTCCAAATTTTGTTTGGATCTAATAGTTCATGTATTTTTGATGTGGAACAATTTTTTTTTTCTATGGTGCATCATTGGAGTCTAACCTCATTAACTGAAATGGATTATGCTTTTGGTTATCTTACTTGAGTAACTACAATTCCCATGCAAGCAGGGGGATTCAATTAGTTTCTAATTGTTTTCTAAAATTAGGTACTTAGGATGCATAGCTTAAAAGGCTACACTGATGGAAACTGCTCAATTTTGCAGAGAAGCCAGTGCAGCACTTGTGGGGAACTGCCCGAAGCTCACTTCTACTATTATGCACATCATGATAAGCAGCTCATGATAAGGGTTAAACGGCTTCTGAAGCCTTTGCCTGGAGAAGCAGAGGGAAAGCTTTGGATGTGGAGTTGCTGTGGTAAATGCAAACATGACAATGGGATCCCAAGATCTACAAAAAGAGTGATGATTTCCACTGCAGCACGCAATCTTTCCTTTGGAAAATTCTTGGAGCTGAGCTTCTGTCACCACTTATTATTTGATAGACCATCAAGATGTGGCCATTCCCTGGAGAGAGACTTTCTCTACTTTTTTGGGTATGGAATGAAATTAGAGTTTCCTTTATTTTCTTTTTTCTCAACATAGTAATGAAAAGAAAGAAAGAGAGAACAAAAATGGACTAAGGAAAAAGGAAGAATAGATGCTTTATGCTTAAGAAATGCAGCTTTAACAACAGAAGAGGATTTCCTTCAGCTGCAGAGTACATTTGACACCAACTCTAAAAATCATAACAATTGGATGGAAAGTATTGGTTCTGTCTGGAGATTCAGTGAGATTTTTGCTGTTGTAGGCTGTAATTACTTTTACATGGGTAACTGGGACTTAGACCAAGTCAACATTGAGTGTGCATGTCTGCTCTTTGCGTATCTGTCCTACATCAGGTTTGTAAAATCCTGTCTTCTGTGTCTTGATGGTTTGCAGATTAGGCACCCTAGCAGCAATGTTCAAATACTCTCAAGTTACAACATACTTTGTGTCTCTGCCATCCATGAAGCTGGAGTTCTTCAATTCAATTAGGCATGATGCGCTCATCAAGGATTTTGAACAAGTATGGTTTTATGATCATATAAAATCTTGATTTCTAATGATGAGTCAATGTTGATTTAGCTAATAGGGGAGGATACATTTGTTGTCTCCTCATCTTTTCTTATGTTCTTGAAATTGGGGAATGTAATTAATAATTCTTTTCATTTGTTCAAGGTGCACTTGAGAGGTTCATTAATTTTTCATGGGGTTGCAGACGCTTTGGAGAAGTTGAGATCTCAATTTTCAGACTCCACTCTGAACCTTCAAGGCTCATTGAGAGTGTTTTCTTATATCGAAGATATGCTGAAGGAGGAAAGATCTGAGTTTGAGGTTAGTTTCTTTTCCCCATGTTTGTTTTTGTGCATGTCTCCGAAAAACATAAAGGAGGGAGGAGATGGGGAACGAAGGGGAAGCTTAAGTTGTTTTTCTCATATATACATTATGGAGTGCATGTTGCCTGCAAGGCGGAATAACAGAATATTCCAGGAACAGTAGTACTAAAGCTCATAACAATTTTCTCAGTTTAGGAATTGGGGATGCCTGTGCTTGGTCACTTGGTGGGACACTAAATTTCCATTTCCTCATTAGGAACTTTTCTTTGCACTAATGAATAAATTAGTGTTTCTCAAAATTGTTTTGTGCACCTCATGGCTTTTATATTTTATTTTGTGGTTCTCTTCACATACAATTTGCAACAAGTGCTCCTTCTCAATTTATGTTTGTCTGGCTGAAACACCAGGTAAGAATCCACAATGCTGTTGCCAAGAATGGGAATACAGGCAAAGCTGTCTACAAGCTTCTTAGCTTAAACCAGTTACTGTGGGAGCTTCTTCTTGTATCAGTTGTTTGGGAACACCGTTTGCATTCACTTCTCTTGCCTGATCCTTCAGTGATTGGAACTAGTTCCACTTTTAATGCAATGCCAGACCAATTGAATTTGAAGTTGAAGTTTAATGCCTCTTCTGATGGAGGAAATGAGGGGACCAGAACTACATTGCAAAATGGCAGTGAAGTCTACAACAGCAATGGCATTTTGATAAATATATTGGATACATCTCCTGAAGCTGATGAATTTTGTTCCAAAGACATTCCATTTGATGGCCCCCTCCAAGAGTCTGTTGAACAAGATAGTATACATGGCTCATCTTCTGTGCAACCTAATGGCCTTATCCATGATCACACTGGTGATGGTAATTGCCATGCAGACAACCTAGCTCTCTCTGGCCTTATGCAAGTTGAGAGGACCATTACAATTGAAACAGATATTGGTAACAGTGATTCTATTGTTGATCCAGATGCATCTACTAGGGAAACATCTCCACATTCACTAATATCAAGTTTCGAAAACTCACAAGGGTGGTTCTGGATGCCATTATCAGAAATTCAACAGATATACAAGAAGGATCTTCAGAGAGGTTTCATGCCAAAATTTAAGTCAATCGGTAGCTACCTCCAGGAAAACATATCTGCAGCCTATGAGCTGATCAGTGATGAAGGCCCAAGGCTGCACATCCCTTTAGGCAACAATGGTTATATTGTAAGAGATTATGATGGGGAGCTCTCTAGCATAATTGCTTGTGCTCTGGCTGTTTTGGATGATCTACCTGTTTCAACAGAAATTTTCAATCAGGAGTGCAAACAGGATAGCAGCATATCAGCTAAATCAACTGATGGTACACAAATACTGACTCAGGACCCTACCAATATTTCACCTCATTTGTCTTCTAGTGGCTCTTCTGATTCAGATTCACTTTACTCTATGCTAAGTGTTTCTTTGGAAGAGTCACACTTCTCCAGCTTTGATGGATTGAATTTGTTGGAATCTTTGGTTCCTCCAGAAAATTTTAGCCCTGAAGTATGCCTTGGAGTTGCAAAATCACTTGGAAAGGGAAGATACTCCGTAGTTTGTCTTTATGCAAAGCAGTTCCAAGATCTCCGGAATCGATGTTGTCTATCTGAGCTTGATTATATTGCTTCCCTGAGTCGATGTAAGGATTGGGATGTTAAAGGTGGCAAGAGCAAATCCTTTTTCGCTAAAACACTAGATGATAGGTTCATTATAAAAGAAATTAAGAAGACAGAGTTTGAATCATTTGTGAAGTTCGCCCCTCATTATTTCAAGCACATGAAGGAGTCATTTGAGTTGGGAAACCAAACTTGTCTTGCTAAAGTTCTTGGAATTTATCAGGTCTGATTTGGTGGATGTTTCTTTTGGTTAACTTATGAACCTTAACTCCTGTCTTCTAATTGTTTTGATACTTGTAGGTAATAATTCGGCAGACCAAAAGTGGGAAAGAAAGAAGGCATGATCTGATGGTTATGGAGAATCTCACCTTTGGTCGAAACATTACTCGGCAATATGACCTTAAAGGTGCTCTGCATGCTCGATTCACTTCAGCTGCTGATGGTTCTGGCGACGTTCTTTTGGATCAGAACTTTGTTAATGACATGAACTCGTCTCCATTATATGTTAGTAATAAAGCAAAGCATCTCTTGGAACGTGCTGTTTGGAATGACACAACTTTCCTTAATGTGAGTCTGTGTTTTATTCTTTCTGTGATTGGACTTTGCCCATAATAGAATATACCTGCCTGATTCTGATAGATATTGACATGAATGAATGAAGAATAGTGATGAATATTTGATGTACTTGGATTGACTGAGCGAGTGTCGCCTTGTGCCCCTGCCCCCTTATTGCACTTTACCAATCTATTATTTGGACTTGATCTTCCATCTATTTCACACATGGCATGTTACTTGGCTTATAAATACAATTGTTCATATTTCTCATGTTAAAATGTATAGTCTTAAATGGTTTGTGATGGCTGACCAATTTGTTCTCATCGATGCAGTCAATAAATGTGATGGATTATTCTTTACTTGTTGGGGTAGATACTAAACGGCAGGAGCTTGTATGTGGGATTATTGATTATCTTCGGCAGTATACATGGGACAAGCAGTTGGAAACATGGGTCAAGTCTTCGCTTGTAGTTCCCAGGAATCTCTTGCCGACTGTCATCTCTCCGAGAGAATACAAGAAGAGATTCAGAAAGTTCATGTCTACCCACTTTTTAAGTGTGCCCGATAGTTGGTGCTTGCAGAGATCCTCTAATAGTTGCGAAATCTGTGGCATTGGAGATGGTAGCTCTTTTCATCTCAAGTCAAAAAAGTAAGAAGGCCTAAAGCGTTTTTCCACAATGTTTTGCCTCTTTGATCAATGAACTTTCTACTTCCAAATTAGCGCCTCAATTTTTTTAGCAGTTATATGATGGTGTATATACACTGATGGTGACAGCAATATAGTTGCCCCATTATTTGGCAATTTTTAGCAAATTTTATGGGGATAGTTTTATTTCAATAGGTCTGCGGTCTGCCATATCAATCCTTGAGTGCATGTAATTATTTTGTGAGTGCCTTGAGAAAAGTGTAGAGCCAATTGGTTTCTGATCAATGAAAAGATGCAAGTTATTGTCCAATGAGTTCTTATGTGTTTATTTGAAGAGTTCTCATATGTTTATTGACGTCATTTACTTTGTTGGTCATTGATGGTAGGTCTATTCCTGTTTCGCATCATCAGTTGGCATACATTCCAAATTGGTTAATTAATTTTTGTTGATTATGAAATTAATGTCGACAATTATGTTTTTGCATGTATTAAAGATTGCGTATGCAAGTATTTTCTTTTCTGATGGCGCTTATAAAAAGCATTTGAAATTGGGAAGTAGCGTTAGTGGTTCCATCGACTTTTGCAGCCCTTACGTCCTCGACATGAATTCTTCGTCTAAAGAATCCCCTTTGGAGCTTATAAGCTCTTTATCGGAGCCTTGCACCATTAAATTACTCTTTTCAATGTGCCGTTCAACTTAGCCATATTTTTGCTTTGCGGTTATGGGGGCATTGTACATAGACCTGAATTTATATTCGTGAAAATGCCAACCCTCTTCAAATCTTCAGCTAAAAGCATTTGTTTTTTGTAGCTACTTCTCTCTTTCGGTTAATGCAAAGCACGCAAGAATATTGCTATTGAAACAGAGATTTCTTCTGGAATTCAAAAGGGTGACCATTTTGATTCATCAAGCCACAGCCTAGCCCATGGCAAAAGTCACAAGAAGGGAAGAGAAACTTCCACATATGCCAGCCAAGGTTTTATAAGGCAAGAAGGGCACAGCAGGAAGGAACCGAATGTGCCATTGGTTTACGGGCTGAGATGGGCGGATCTCTTACATGCATCACTAACCTTGATTGCGTTTCTTCCCTTTTCTGGATCACACGGTGATCTGACGGCGAGTAACCGTCCCGGAATGCCTAGGAAGGTCATTAACACGTCCTCTTGTGCTTAGGTCCGTGATCAGTGCCCTGTTTGTATTGTCTCCCTCCCGAAAAGAAGAGGATTTGGGCACCCTTTTTGGCTATAAAGGGATGCTTTGCATTCTAGATGCTAACCCCCTTTTCCCGGCAGTGGGATGCAAAGAATTAGAGAGTGAAGTAAACACTAAGGGTTCTATGAGAGGTGTAGTACAAAGAGGAAAGATTGTAAACATCAAATTCTTTGAAACAAGCAATCATTAAATTGATTGCCCTTCAGACGTGAAACACATTTCAGCTATTAGAATACAAGAAATCAAAGGGGAAGAGGCAAAATAAAATGACTGCTTTAAGTACAATGGCATCGCAAAGGAACTGAGGCACCGGGTGGCTTTCTCTTCTCTCTAACAATAGCCTCCTTAATCATGGGCAATTTTTGGTGTATCTTTTTCCATATATAATTCACTGCACCATCTGGAGGAATTGGTCCAATGCCACCGGGATGGCCACTATCATACTCAAATATTGGCTGAACTTTGGCCATTTTTAGGCGAAAATCATCTCTTTGCTTCTCTGAGATACTTCTAAGATAACTCACAAGATAATTTGGTTTCAAGGCATCCTTAACTGCCACAAAGACTGAGAATTTCAAGTAATCCACCATTCCTTCAAATGGGAGTTCAACATTGTCACTCACAATAACAGGTATACACAGACTTTGGATAGCATCAAAAAGTCGGCAAGAAGTTGGAGTGTCCCCAGCTGGGTGTAAACAAAATTCTGACGTTCTCATTCCTCTGATTGACTGCTCCCTCCCAGTAACATTAGGGAAGCCTTCTTCCATGACAACTCCGGGTTCATTAACCAATAGATCCCATAATTTTTCTCGAACAACACCTCCCTATTAACCAAAAAATTCAAAAAGAGTAAATAAACCATCTACCAAAACAGGAGGGAACTAAGATGCCTCGATTGATGTGATGATAATGCATAAACATCAAGAATGACACAATCTTTTCTTTGCTTTTCTTTATACATCTTGTCCTTATGTTTTTACCCTGCTAAAGTGTGCACAACATACAAAAACAGCAAAGCAAGAGAAAATGAGTCTAATGGATCTTCATTGTCATGACTCACGAATGGTAGGTAATAAAATAAACACTCGTGGAGATGTTCATATAGTATGTCAGATGCTTGAAGAAAAATAGAGTGCTGCTAGTCTTTACAATGAAAAAAAAAAAAAAAAGAAAGCAATGCCAACCTGGTGCCGATGTTTGGCTCCTTTAAAATAAAGGAGAGTTTGACGTTTCTTGTCTTCTGACAAAAGCAATCTAGGAAGCAGATGTGTATATGGAACAATTACATCTTTAAGCAGTGAAACTTGGGTATGATGTATCATATCCGATGAGCTACCATTGGATGACTTTGAGTCAAGCCTATGCCACCCACCAAAGTCCACCACCAGCAGGACAGCATGTGCTATTTCAGCTCTCACATGCCACATTGCAACTGGGTCTGCCAAAGAATGCTTCAAGTTTTAACACAACCTGACAATCCAAATGCTAGATCATAAGCTGCTAAAGCATGCAGAACAGCTCTATTTTCAGGCTTTAGTGGTAGAAGAAGTAATAGAATCATTATGATTCCACTGCTAGATAAATCCATCTAAATAATTCCATTAAGTTGGGAAAAAAGACCCAAGTTTTAGAAGCAGAAAAGTCTCAAAATTTCAAAAATTCCCACTTCCCTCAGTCGAAAAAAAAAAAAAAAAAAGTAGCAGCAGTTCTAGCGAATGAGTCACAAAACCAAAAACCACTCTTATGCAAATCAAATCGACCAACTTTCGACAGTAACAAAACTAGGCAAGACCAGCCAAATCCCAACATCGGACAGTTGCCACATAATTCATCTGATCTACAAATTCAAAGATCGTGATCAGTCACATTCAATCACAGACACATCTAATAAATCGATAAATTCATCACACATATATAACTCAAAATAAAACAACAAACGGCACAAGGAAAAAGCAAGCTATTCTCAACGCAATGTTACACATAGACACAAACAATCGGCAAACTAGGACAACCTCCTCAGAATATCTAACAGCTTGAATTCTTATAGGAAAGAAAAAACAGGGAGAATCTGCAAAAGAAAGCGATCCAAAACAGCAGAACATACCTGTAAGAACAAAAACATGATCCCTACCACCAGACCGCTTCCAGGCCTCGGAACTCGTGACCAACCGGACCACTTCCTTCTGTCTTTGGTAATCCTCATTTCCTTCCTTCTTCCTAAACGTGGCCTTCCCCCTGGCAAGCTCCATCTCCGCACTCAGCGTAGCGAAGAACGGCACGAAGACCACATCAGCCTCCTGTTCGTCGAACACCCTTTTGGCAAACGATCGGGTCCTCAAATTCTCCGAGGTCATCAAGTCTCCGGTTATCCAGTACTCCGCGCTGTACTGCTTGATCAGTGGGTTCTCCGGATAAGGAGGGAAGCTGGCGGGCTTGGGTCGGATCCCGGGATCGTGATCCGGGTCGGAGCTGATGCGGGAATCGGGTTGAGAAGAGGACCAGTAGCGACCCAGCAGGCCGTAGTTGAAAGATCTGGGGAGGTCTGCAACATAGACTTTGAGGGCATATTGGGGGACTTGGAGGGCATTTTGGGGATCGAAGACAGACGAATTTGAATTTGAGTTTGAGTTTGAGTTTGGAGACAAGAAGAAAAACAGAGAAAGGAAAAACAGGGAGAGGGTAATTAACAAAAGGAAGAAAGTAGGCATTGAGCATTGCAGTCTAGATGTTTTGCTGGTGGTTGTGTTGTTCTTCGGAATTGGAGGCATGTTTTCATTTTCGGGTTTGGATCTTGTTTCATTGGATTTTGGTTTATTTAGGGAGAAGAAAAGGTATAGGTATAAAACCCGACCCGAGTCTTGACCCGGATAAAGGCTGGAGTTGCCGGATCAACAATTCGATCTCCCATTCTAAACCAAACGAGTTCAGGTGTGTTCAATGCATGGCATGAGATACGATAAAATAATATAGAATAGGTTAAATTAGATTTATGTCGCTTCCGGATAGTGGGTTATGTCCGGTGTGTGGGTCAACATAAACCCGACCGGTTTATATGGATCTATCCGTTCCGTGGGCTCCAGCCATCTAACTCAAGAATCGAACCAGTCTAGGCCCTTTGTTTCTTTTGTGTTTTTTTAACAACAGGAGACATCAAGACAAATCCTACAAATCCAACCCTCAAAAGAAAAGACATTACAGGCGATCGGTACGACAATTTGAAGTCAGTTTTACAGTTCCTTGTACTACATTGCACTAAAAAACAGACTTTTCTGCAATACACGGAACAAAATGGTATATTGGAACGGATTATAAACAATGCTGCAATTCGAATTTCCTAATGCTCACAAATACTCAAAACTCTTCGAGTTGAAATGCAAGTTCAATTGCACCCATTCTGAGCAAGAATAAAAAAAAGACAAGAAGACAACAAACTACTACTATCAATTAAACAGGGACTAGCATTTTCTTCCTTTTTGACTAACGATCCATTTCAACCTCGTCAAAATTCCAATCTCTGACAATGTCCCTTCTGACAGCACGACTCCGGACCAGACGTGGTGGTCCTGTCATTCCATCGTTACTTGGATTAGCTGGCTGTGGTGTCACCTTGGATGATGATGCAATAGAAGAGTGTCCTCTTGGAGAAGGAAAAGATGACTTCCTGGCTATGCAGTTAGCAATGGCAGCACATCTCCCTTTGTTGTCTGAACTCGAGACTGAATAGCCCCGAAAGGAGTGTGAAGGGCTTTCCACACTATGGCATACAAGACATGCTAAGCTCATATTTGGTCCGTCAACTATTTTCAAGTAAGGGTATCTTCTCTCCTGCAAAGATAACTTAAAGATCAAAACAAGAAACATAGAGTATTTAAGAGTTAGACGGGCAATGTTGCCAGGGGAAACATGTTAATGGATGTGCTACAACAAACAGAACATTCACATGTTCCAGTGTGAGGGAGAAAATACAGAATCTGTCTCCCAACGGCCCAATTAATGAGGATAAGCCAATAAACAACTGCTCCTCTTTCTCATTCCCCTTTCCCACAACTCCTCTTCAATTCTAGGGAGGGGGTATGTGGGGACCAAGGTGCAACTTCAGTTTGATACGTGTAAAATAGACAAGTGAATTGCAGATCAAGTTAACATCTTAAATAAGCATTGCCATATTGCACTGCAATGGAATGCTTCACCCTTTAATCAAACTGCAAACAATATCATAATTCTTCTAAGTTACCTGATGCTCGAAGCCCATTGGATTAATACAACTAATAGACTAGGAAATGGTAATTCTTAAGTTGGTACTAGGCACTAGAAAATCTTAAGTTGGTAATTCTTTTTCCTTTGTTGGATGGACTGAAGTGGGTAATTCTTAACCAAATATTGGTTTGGCACTCTTTATAGAGTCAGTAGCAAAGGTAACTTGGAGCAAACAAATCTTTGAAAATCTAAATAATGGCTCTCAACTAACAGACCATTCTTGCAAGGAAGTGATTAGATATTAAGACACCAGAGATACATTTGCATCAATGAAAACAGAGATATGTAGGGAACCAAAAAGAGGATTCACTTTGTACATGCACTGAGATAGCAAATTGCTCCAGGTGTCATCTTGGCAAAGTGTGACTATGTGCCAGCTAATTTTTTTAATTTTCTAGTTACATACTTAAAATTGGCCTCCTACAGGTTTACTTTGACAGCTAAGAAAATGTCGATGACCAAATGGTTATTCTTAACTCTACTAGTACAATAAGAACTATGGTTTATTAATCTAGTCAACTAAACCCTCAAGTTGCACTTTGTTTGTTGTATGAGTTCCACCATCTATGCAGCTGACTGTCACCAACCAAGTAAAGCTTAAACTAATGGCACAACATCAAATCCGTTCACTTCATAACCCAGTCCTAACTTCACTCATTTCCATGATGCATCAACCAGTTCGAACTGGTGGCCCTCATCTACGCATCAATCTAATTCCCACAAGCTAATTAATCTCCTCAAAAACAAATCTCTGGAAATATGCCCGATTTACATAATGTATATGCCACATGTTTACTGAATCGATTGCTCTCGCTAAAGATTGAGAAGGCAAATCTATAGGCATAAAGGTAGCAGGAGTTCCAACAGGCTTCTGCTTTGAAACAGGTTTGTATGCAGCTCACACACATGTGAGTCAAGTTATATTATCGAGATCCATCAAAAGATGCATAAAAGGAAAGGCAGAAATACTATATGAAGCTATCTCATATTTCCAAATTAACCGTGACGAGATTCTTTACCCTAACCAAGTACTTCAATATGGATAGTATTTTCTTGAGCGACACAATTCATTGTACTCAGGGATTTGACAAATTAACAGCAAGTAAACTGTAAACCCGTAATTGGAAGACAATGCTGAATAAACAAGCACACGCAGGCAAAGCAATTAAACCCTAATCCAACACTGCCCGTGGGTAGCCACAGAGTCCCAAAAAAGATCATAAATCATGCTCGAATTATTCTATATTGAGATTATTGAGAAAAAAATTGATTCCACTCATCGAAAAAATTAAACCAGAATTCAAAGAAGTCGTGCACGTGAACGCCACCCAACACCCAACGGACACAAAGCCAAGAACACATACACCCAGACACACACACACACACAGAGATACAAAACACAGGAGATCTGACAATGATGAAAACAATATGAGACCAAAAAGAGACAGGAACATGGGGGGGAAGTGACGGGAGATCCCAGAAACATACGTTCCTTCGACTGGCAAGCCACTTGCGACAGTTGTTGTTAGCGGGGTCGTGAGACCCAAAAAGAGTGAGCGACAAGGGGCAACTGGCAGCAGTAACAACCTCTTTGTCGTACTGTGTTTAACCGGAGCGTCGGGGTGACGCGCTCAGCCGCACGTTCAGGATGGGCCAATCTTTCATTTTGCCAATAGATGTGGTATGTTACAACGGTATAAGATAATCAATTTTTTTTTTTTATTTGTTTTTCTGGCATCTTTCTTCAGTTTCTTTTCATTATATTCTCTTATTTACAGTTTATGTCTGTGTGTTACTGTATCATTGCTAAGTGTAAGCGAAGTTGAATTTGCTTTATCCACAAAATTAATAGGCACTATTCAGGAATCTTAAAACATCAACTGAAATAACCAAAATGTAGTGAAGCCCTTGAAATCTCTTGGACAGAGACACCGGAAAGCAATGAAGGCCACCGGACGCGGCCCAACAAATCTACAATCTCAACTGTCATTGTCACAGTTATTTAAAGTTATAATAATAATTTTAAACCCGCCCCCTTAAATTCCTACAAAATGTTTCACCGGAGCCAAAATTAACAAATTCAGGGACTTGGTGAAAGGCAAAGCCCCCATGTGAGTCGGGCAGTTCCTGTACTCCGAGCAAACTCGACAGCATGAACAAACAAGGTAAGTCGTCTCCTGTACTATCCTTGACCTTATCACGAAGCTCTCCTCCTCTCCAACTCCTCAGACGAAGATTCTGATATGCCCCTCGATGGGCCCTGATGGGCAATTCTTTCATTTACGTAAACTGGATAAATATTGCACGATGCAGGCCAAGCAAGTGTGAATATATACACACGTGAGGATTCAGGACGAAAATTATTAGCGTCAGGCAATATATGCCTATTCCAAACTTTCCTGTGGAAAACAAAATAACAAAACGAAAAGGTTTGTAAGTGAAATATCAAAGAAAGTAATTAACTGTAAATGTTAAGCGATTTGCGTATGCTATTTTGTATTGAACTTACAGAACCAATATTGATAATTTTTTTTTATACTAATTAGAATGCTACAATATGCCAATGTCACAAGTTTTTATTTTTCTTTTTTTTGCTGAACAGATTTTCCAGACTGGCTAGGAGGTAAGAGGGGATCAGTCTGGGACTGATACCCGATAGATGTATCAATGCATTGCATTATGAAATGGAAGGAACTGTGAGGGATCAAAGTGACAAGGACTTGTACGGGAGAAAAAAAGAAGGCCATGCAGTTTGCTCCAGGTGTGCGGCAGATCCTATAAACCACTTCCTTTTCCGACGTTGTAGGGACACTCTGCTTGATTTCTCATTCATTTCATTTCAGTAAGCTTAACTACCATCTGACACACCCCTTTTCCGCCGTGTACTCAATTTATATCTCTACGTTAGTTCAGTGTCACATAAATTATTGGAATTGGTAGCTAAGTTTTTAGTTTGGTACAAAGTGGAATAGTCAAGAGCTACCGCTTTGGGCCCAAAAAAAAAGGTTAAAACACCATATTGAAACTCCAGATTTTGATTGTTACACCGATTATGTCACAGTAAGATGCTTCGAACCCTCGCGATATAACATTGTCTAGTGACATAACTACTTGTATCTTTGTTAAGTAGGAAATAGAGTGATATTCCAACAAACCGGTTTGGTTGTGCCTTTTGGTCATCAACAAATCAATTTAATATATAGCATATTTACTGCTGCAAATCTTATTGATAGAACCGTGCGCTCTGGAGATTTTACCTATGAAGATCACAGGCAATGCAATATAAAGCAAATTCTCCTGTTTCTTGGTTCTCAACGGAAGAGTGTAGAAGTCGAGAGGTGATGACAACAAAACTCAGTAATAAATGGCATTGAAGAGAGTTAGGTGTCCCTGGGAAATTCATCCACGATTCTTCTCCCATAAATTGTGGCCATTTTATGCTTTCTCTCTACTTCACACTTCACAGTAGGACGACCATTTTCATCATTATGGCTAGAGAAATAACCCCAAAACTTCTCTTCTCGTGTCTTACAATCCTTTCTTGTTTTTTTCCATATTGCACATGTTCTAGTAGTGTTGTAAAGCAAAATCGAAGGGTGGTGAAAGGGATGTTTGTGTTTGGAAGCTCTTTGGTTGACAATGGCAACAACAACTTCCTCCACAACTCGATGGCTAAAGCTGATTATTTTCCGTATGGAATAGACTTCCCATACGGGCCTTCTGGTAGATTCACCAATGGCAAGAATGTGATTGACCTTCTTGGAGAACAGCTCAAGCTTCCTCTGATTCCTGCCTTTGCCGACCCCTCGACTAAGGAAAGCAGAATTGTCCATGGTGTCAACTATGCTTCCGGCGCTTCTGGCATACTAGATGACACAGGCTTCGCTGCAGTAAGATGGGATATTTCGTTATTGCCAATTTTCATTGAACTTGTCCAAATAAACAAACAAGATTTATATATATGTTCACATCATGTATATGTGCATGGCTTGCACTTCATGGCCTAGTGACCTTAATTTTCATTTTCCTTCATGGGTTCCCGAACATCGATGCACAGGGTCAAGTAATCAGCTTGAGTAAACAAATTAGGAACTTCAGGGAGGTTACGTTGCCAGAATTAGAAGCTCAAATGGGATACAAAAGCAGCGAGTTGCTAGCAAACTACTTGTTTGTTGTTGGAACCGGAGGAAACGATTACTCCTTCAACTATTTCCTGAGGCGACCCAACACCAATGTCAGTCTCCAAGCCTTCACCGCCAACCTGACAATCTCATTATCCAGGAAACTCAAGGTGAATTGATTTCATTAGTTCTCCCCCCAGATACGGAGGATCTTTCATTCAGCTGTCTTTATATTTTATTTTCAGTTCATAGCTTCACTTTTCTTCCTGCTGGTCCAATTCACAAAACCAGAAATTCAGTACAAGATTCTTCCTTTTTATCCAAAATAAATTATTGAATTGAGTCTAATTTAATATAATATCTAAGCTTGCTCGCAAGAAAGAGAATATATCATTCATCGTTCCGTTTTATTTAAAATTATAAATGGTCGACTGAGAGTTATAAATAAAATATGTATTAAATTTTTAAAATAATTATTATAAATTATTTAAATACTTAAAATAATAATTTATTTTTTTTTCCTCCTCTTTAAGTTTGAATTTATTTTTCAAAGTTCATTTCTGAATATTAAGAATTTATGTTAAAAAATAGTAATAAATTTTAAATTTATTAATTTTGAAACTAAGTATAATGAAAAAATATTTAAAATTTCCTGATTTTTAAATAGTAAATTATTTTTATTTTTATAAAATTAATTAAATAATACAAATAAAATAAGTGAAAATTTAATTTTAATCATAAATATAATCATTGATACCTGTAATATATATATATATATATATATATATATATATTAAAAAATATATATCTAGGAATATATATAGTTAACAGTTTTCATAAATCTCGGACACTCGGCTATAACTTGCAATAATTCTTCAAAACGATTTGTTGGGGTTTTTTTTTTTTTTTTTTTTTTCTCTTCCTTTATGTGGATCATGGCAATCACATGTCCTCTGACCTTAATTGACTCCTTAGGCCCACTAATCAGGAAATCTAATTCCCTTGTTGGGCCTTAAATTAATTATTGTCACTGTCTCCTTCATTGACAATTAACTTTACATTGTTCCTGGAACCTGGAGGAGTTGACCAGACAGTGATTCGGCTCAATGCAAGGAAATAGAAGGGCCCTTGTGTTTAGTCACAAATATTGAATCCCGAGGGATTTGACTACTTTTTCTTTTTTTTTAAAGGTGCATGTTGATGGTTTGATTTTTTTTTTTTTTTTTTTAACTCTTTTTGATAACTTTGATCCATGTACGTACATTTGTTTGATGCAGGAGTTGTACAACTTAGGAGCTCGCAAGTTCGTGTTGATGTCGGTCAACCCACTTGGGTGCATCCCGGTGGTCAAGGCGAACCGACCAACGCATAATCGGTGCATTCAAGGTCTGAATAGAGCGGCTCGGCTCTTCAATGCTCACTTGAAGTCTCTGGTGGATGTCATTAGGAAGCAGATGCCTGGTTCTGATCTCGTCTTTGTTAATGCATACAAGACCATCAGAGACATCATCAAAAACCCCCTTTCCAAAGGTAAATCAATGTTGTTAAAATTACTGATTAGATGAATGTCATCAATTTGATCTGACAATAAAAATAAAATAGAATATAAATTGATTAAACTATAAAAATTAGTTATAATTGATTAAAAATTTTATAAAATTAGTTTAATTTTTAATGTAACTAATTTAAATCAAAAATATCATAAATTATAATTTAATTTCAAAATTTTTATTTAAATCATAATTAAATCTTAAATTTAATTTAAAATTTTAATTTAATCATAAATATTATCTTAACTTCTAAATTATTAATTAAAATTAAAAAAAATTAATATACAATTAAAATTTTTTCATAATTTTTTATTGAAAATATTTAAATTTAAATAATAAAAATAATTTTAAATAAAAATATATCATATATAATTATTATTCTTATTATTTTTATAAATATATATTTATTATAAAACACTTTCAATTAAAATTTTGAATCATTAATTTTTTTTATTTATTTCATAATCGAGTTGATTACTTCTTACTTATTTTATAAAGAAAGTTGGTAGTCATAAAAACTACTTTTCACACCCTAAAAAAAAAAATATATAAAAAAAGACAAAATAAAAAATAAAGTTAATATATACATCTTACTTTTTTTTTTTTTTTTTTTAAAATAGACTCCACAAATGTGAGAGTCTTGGGTCACTTTTTATTGCTTATAAGATTAATTATGTAACTTAATGTTAACGAAAATTGGTGAATGACTGACAGTTTGGTTAGCAAAACTCACTTTGAAAATGTTCCCTCGTCTTTCTAAAAACTAAAATGGGAATCGGAAGACTGGAGGAAAATATAATTCAACCATCCCTTTTTGGTCTGAATATATCATTAGCCACCACTTGGCCGACTCATTTTACTACCCAATCACGGACCTAAACTGTAGAGTTGCTGTGTTCTGCCTTTTTAAAAGAGACTGTTACACGAATATAATTAACAGGATTTAAGGAGACAAGTCAGCCTTGCTGTGAGGTGGTGCCAGTAAAGGGAGGAGGAAATGGGATACTGTGCAGGAAAAAGGGAGAGGTTTGTGAAGACAGGAGCATTTATGTTTTCTTTGATGGGTTGCACCCGACAGAAGCAGTAAACGTTGAAATTGCTACCAAGGCTTTCAATTCTTCTCATCAGATCGATGCGTACCCCATTAATGTCCAGCAACTAGCCGTACTTTGATTTAATAGTTTGGTCACCTTCGCTCTCCTCTCCTGTAGTGAGTGGGCCATTTGTGTCTTCCATGTATTCGCCCAGTAAAGTTCGTTTAATTTCCTTCTTTTGCCCTTGATCTCTGGGCGAAGCATGTTGGGTCACTCTCTCTGGTCTCCATTTAATAATATAACCGCTATTATCAAAATTAATGTTAAATTCAATAACTTTGTTTTTTTTTTTTTTTAAGTTCATAAAGAAATGAATTAAACTATGAGTTATATAATGAAGGCTGTTTTCTTCATTATTATAAATTTCACACCATTTTTCAGGATTAAAATTAAAAAAAAAAAAAATTCAACCATTGAAGTTTCCTTCAATCATGATAAATTTTTATTTTTTATTTTTTTGTTTTCGTCGAAATAACGTTGCTTTCCAATAAACACCGCCTAGCTAGCTCAAGGCAGATCAATTTTCATGAATTGGGTTGGGCCTATTTTACGTGTTGGAACCCGTCTGCCTTGTCTCCCCACAATCAACGTGTTTGGACCACAAGAAGCCCAATTATGCTTCCAGGCCCGCTGCCCAATTAGGACCCTTGAACGCACTGAAAAAACCGGAGGCAACCTAAATCTTTTACAATCTAGCAAAATTAATGCCGCAGATGATTGAATGATTTCGTAAACAAAATGACGCAGAAAGTAGAATTTTTAGTTGGGTTTGCTCCCAAAAAAAAAAAAAAAAACAAAGGTTTGTTAGATGGGTATTGGACCCATCTCAAATCTTTGAGATCCACACAAACTGCCATTAGCCGGGGTTAAAAATATGACCCGGCCGAAGGCGAAGGCAAAGTAACGTTAACTTGCAGACAAGCACATAACACGCTTGATATCCCGCCCGAGCCAAAATCATACGGAAATTAAAAGCGCCCGTCAGATTAGATCAACGGCCGTTGTGTTATTCTTTTTTTTTTTTTCCGTCTTTTTGAGGGCATTTAGCCCGAAGAGGGAAAATAGAGAAACTGCGGTGAGTGTCCCCAGCGCCCTGTGTTATTCTATCTAATGTCGTATAATAAACCACTTTCCTTAAATTTACAGAAAAATTTTCTAACAATATGGAGAGAGTAACATAGTAATAATAAAAAATGTATATCAATTTTATGTTAGTATTGATAATAAATAAAATTAAATATAGTCAAATTACAATATAATTCTCTTGTTACTCACATGTTGCTTTTTATGTATTATTACGTGATCATTTGTCTCTCAATCTAAAATTGTCTTGATTGCTTGTACAAATAAAAAGGAAATGTGGGTTTTTAAGTTACGAGTAAAGACCTTCGGCATACCGATACAACCATCTTCTGTGTATTGAAAAATATGTTTTGACTCATTTTTTTAGATTGAGTCAAAATAACTCTAACGGGCAAAAAAGTTCAAGAAAAAAAGAAAAGTGAAAAATAACAATAACCAGAAAAGCATTACTCAGCCAAAATGACAGTAAGAGATAAACACAGCCAAAATGGATTCACCTACGACGGATAATCAACCACACATTTCTTGACAGAAATCAGAGATCCGACTGGTGTAAGAGATTTTGGTTATGAATCGAAGACTTCTCCAACTTCCCGATTGAAGCTGAATGCATGCTTGCAGGTTGGAATGACGAAGATGAAGAGGAAGGTGCGTATCCAGACTTGCTCAAATTGACGCCATTTTGTGGGAGGGACCCTTCACTCGCTGCAATTGGTACTGGCGGTTTATGAATGTTGGTGATGCCCTCTGGCATCTGGACCACTTTCCACATGGTTGGCCTCTGAGATGGACGATCCTGGATACACCAAAAACTAACCCGAATAGCTCGATTCACTCGTTCCATGTTCACGTCCTTATTAATAAGCCTTTTGTCAACAATCGCATGCAAATTGCCCCTCTCAAATTCTTCATAAGCCCATACTGAGAACTTTTTCCCATTGGTTTCTGATGATACTTCAAAATTCCTTCTCCCACTCACCATCTCCAGCAAAACCATACCATAACTATAAACATCGCATTTTGGTGTCACGGAAAGATTTGATAGCCACTCTGGTGCCAAATAACCTCTTGTCCCTCTGACACTCGTCAATGCCCGACATCTCTGGCCCTTGGAATTTATGAGTTTTGCAAGGCCAAAGTCGGAGACCTTAGCATTGTATTTTTCATTCAAGAGAATATTTTCTGCCTTGATGTCACAGTGAATAATGGGATCTGGACATTCCTCATGAAGGTATGTTATCCCTCTTGCAGTACCAAATTCGAGATTCCCCAGTTCAGCATCTGTCCTAATTGTTCTGTTGGGAAGAGGTAGATATCTAGAGAACGATTTTTCATGAATTCATAAATTAATAGCCTACGGCGCCCTTCACAACAAAAACCAATCAGTCTCACCAAATTCAAATGGTGGGTGCCACTTATAGTTGCAACCTCCATCCTGAACTGTTTCTCACCTTGCTCAATTCCCTCAAGTTGCTTCACTGCAGCTGCTAGTCCATCATCAAAAACACCTTTGTAAACAGTTCCAAAACCCCCTTTCCCAAGACAGTTCATTCTGCATGCTGTCATTGCTACAAAGAAAATTTCCTCTGACTGGTACGTCAAAAGCTCGGTATATTCCAATTCCAACATTGTTACACTGTCTTTACAATTCTCAAATTCAGCCTCCTCTTGCAGCCTCTTTTAGGATCATTCAAGTCAACAGGTTCAAAATTCCTGGATGGGCATCCGCAAAATTGGGTTTGGACCATTGTAGCCGCAGATAACCATGTTTCCACAATAGCCAAAAACTTGGCACCAGTCAGTCAAAGCTTCCCATCGCACGGTGATGTTTCCACTGCCTCTTGGGGAGCTATAAATCCTCAAATTCCCATCTTTTTCTAACCTCAAGAATCTCAGCACGTCAGTGCCTTCTCCATATTCACTGCTAAACACCACGTTCACCGCCGTCATCTTAGCATTGGAAATTGAAAGAACTCCACGTGGCTGCAATGCCAAACTCGGCGAAGTCAAGTTGAGGTCAAGAGAAGAATTCAGACCTTGTCGCCAAAACACCACGCTGCCATTCCACGTCAACGTTAGATCGCCGGAATTCAGAAGCCGAAACGAATACAACCCAGATCGTGAAATCTGACGGGAAGTGAAATTCTGAGACGGGAGGATGGTGTCAGTTGGATTCTCAAACGTGGACCAGACAGAAACGGTGCCATTTTGAAGTATCAGATTACCGATTCCGTTGAGAAAAGCGAGGTGACGCCGAGACCAGCAGTGGCGGAGTCCCACACAGTGACACCGGACCCATTGACAAGGCGTAGACTGCCAGTATGAAGGAAATGAAGGGCTCCGCCGGCGTCAATTGCCTCCGGAGCAGCCTCAGTGCCTGTGCTGCTACCATTGGTAATACTAGGCGTCCCAACGGGGACACCAACAGAGAAGGAAATGGCAGCAACGTATGGAGTGGGGTCCACCGGAACAAAGCCCAGAACAAAAGTGTTGTTCGGAGAAGGCCATGTTTGTTTTGGATTGGAAACGTAGAGAGAGGAGCCTGGCAATATTTTTGTAGTCGAAGCAGCCGAATCAAAGTTGGCGATGCAGAGCAGCGGGGGGAAGAGGTGGGGCAGCCACACTAGCCTCATTTCTTTTTTTTTTTTATATATATATATATTTATAATTTGCTTCCTCTTCTTTTTAGTTTGCCTTCACCTGAATATTAGACGTGTGGTATCTTGAGATTTTCCTGTACATGAAATCGAGAATAAAATGTAGGAATTTTTATTTTATTTTTTTAAAATATAACTTACTCATAGTTATAATACATAATAAATAATATTTATTTAAAATAAAAATAAAAATATAAATTTATATAATATAAAAAATAAATAAAACAAGTATCATAAAAAATAATAAAAGTTAACAAATCCGGTAGCGAAGGCCAAGCACAATGTTTGGCGGGATGAAGTGACAGGCAAAGTCCACACGGCTTCATTTTGTGTTTTTCTTTTTAAAATATAATATATGTATAATCAAATAAAAATATACATAAAACTAAAAAATATTATACATACAATTAATAAAATTATATTTACATATTATTATATTATTATTATTATTATTATTATTATCTATGCACATAATATATATATTGCACGCACATTTACTTTACTTGTTTACATATCGCTTTTCTTTAAAACATATATACGTGAAAGTTGTATATAATTTTTCAAGAACGTCAGTGGGATCCGTACGAATCTCTCCAACTTCTCCTCTCTTTTTCCGTCGTCCTTGCAGCAGGTCCTACTAATGAATGGACCTCTTCAAATTTTCTGCAGTTTTCCGCATTGAATTGGGCTAGGAAAAAGACGCGTAAAACAGCTAGGAAGGAATCAATATCTCTTTTCGGACGGCGATCATGCAGGTCTTCGCGGCAGGAAATACGTTCAGATAGATTTTCCGGAAGTTTTAAGTTGACCATGCAGCGTGAGATAAAATAATCGGGTGGTTACAACCCATTTGTGGTCTTTGCACTTGTTTGTGTCAAATCGCTTCCGTTGGATAAATTTGAGGATGAGAATTCCGGTTCATAACCAGAAATAATTGATCTAAAATCGAATAAAGTCAAATTCAGAATGGGAATGGGTTATCTGGGCTTTGATTATTGTCTCTTGAAATTTGGCTATGAAAATTTTATGAAAGAAACACTGCAATCGGGCTTATGCAGAGTCTAACTAATAAGATGCACATCTCGGTCTTTCTCAAGATAACGGTGTTCGGCGATGAAAGATTCTCATTTGGTGGGCTTTTTATTTTTGATAGAATGGGCTGGGAGTTTTGATTCCTGCAAATTAGGAAGTAAAACACTCTTCTGTTTGGGCTGTTTGCGTCTCCAAATGTGGGCCCAAATTAGCTTTTGGAATGCCAGCGATGGCCACAAAAAAAAAAAAAAAACGGTGTCGTATAAAACACAAAATAGAATGAAGCCAAAAAAAAAATATTAAAGAAGATCATCGTGGATAAAAAACGATAAGATATATGAATGGATCGTAAACCAATCATAAGCAGGCGACATACGATTGTGCGGCCATTCTTGTCTCCGCTCGAATAGAATCCTTGCTTTGACAGCTATGATGAGAATTAATAGATCCCAATTTAGAAGTACTTTAGCCCACAATAATAAAGAAAAAAAAATTCCAAAATAAAAAAAAAAAAAAGAGAGTCCAAAAACATGTCTTTTAGCATCTTTTTGTTTGTGATCGTGCTTAAAAGAATGATTGCTATCACCATTACAATATTCTTAACAGCTTAAGGCCCTATCAGAGCTTAACAAATTGCAAGCTATTGTCAAAATCGATCCCTTCAATTTTTTATTATTTTTTTTTAAAGAAAAGGAAGTGACAGTCGCCTTTATGTGTCTTGATTGGATTTGTGGCCTTGGATTTGGTTCAACGCCGTCGAGAAGTGAACTTAAAGGCTGAGAGGCGCCGGTATTGGTTACCGTACACATCCCATAAAAAAGCATAATGCAAGTTCAGTGCACGGCGTAAAAAAAAAAAAAAAAAAAAAAAAGGGTGTTTAATCTCCATGAAAGCCATTGAAAATGAAAGGCATTACAATTATTCCATGTCTTAGTATCTCTAAAGAGTGCATCGAAAGCTCAACGCACTGCCCAATAACGAATTACAAACCATTTTTGTTGGGGCAAGCACCACACAACGCCGTTTAATCAACTACTTTAAAAACGTGATTGTCTGCCCATATCGAGCCAGCAATTTAGTAGTTGGATATCTGCCTTCTTTTTAATGTTGTTTATTTCAATGATTTTTATAGTATAGTGATTTTGCTTTAGAGCCAAGTATAATTTAATATTAAATAATTATAATAATAAAATTTTAATTTAAAATTTAATTTCAATAAAAATTAACCGTCTATTTTTTTTCCCTGTAATATTCAGCATTACAATAAATAATTTAACAGACTTTAAAGTATATATAATTATTTATAAAACCCTCCCCCTACATTAAAACTAGGTATGGCACAAGATCATTGTGACGTAGCCAAATCGTTTGCATGTCACACATCTACTTAATGCAAAGGGTTGGGGGCGGTAGCAGTAAATAATTTAATGCACAATTCAATCAATTTGATTCTTTGATATTGAACACAATCGCACCCTCGCTGACTGGCAGCAGAATGGCCTGGCTACTTGTGTCCAGTGCCAACCCATTAGCCGGCCATGCAACGTGGCCAATGGAGTCCTTTTTAAATTGCGTCCTCCCGAAGTGGCCGGCTGGCATCTTTCTAGACTGCAAATCACCATTTATTACTTTTTTCGAGCATGAAAATATAAATGCTTTGATTTTTTTATTTCTGCATACATATCAGCACGCCCTTTATGGAGAACACATGAAAACATAGCTAGGTCTTCGTTGCCTATGGGCCCAATCGCTTAAATATTGCATTCACTGGGTTGTAGTCTTCGCGGGGTTAATTAATTTCTATATTCTACAATTTATGATCGATCAGATTATAATTTTTTAACTGTAATATCCCGACAATGTGATAATGTTTGTCTCTCTTTGTTACTTTCCATTCCACTTGTAATATTTAATTATCATTTTTATAATAATATTAAGCATTATAACAAAATTTTCTCGATTTATAATGAAAATAATATCTTTATTGATGGTAATGATTTTGTTAATTTCTTAACAAATAATTTTATTTGATGAAAAGTTACTTAACGATAAGTGAAAAAAATTTTTTGGTGATATTTAACATTATTTTTTTTTTTGTCTTTCATAAAATGCTCGGCTGCGTGGACGTGTCATTCTCGCTAATTTCATGAGTTAATGCAAACAATCAACCAATTAAGAGTGATATGGCTTGTGCACTGGGAATGCGGGGTTTGTCATATTGTGTCACTTAAAATGGTTCGGAACCAAGTCTTGGTAATTGACAGCAGCAAATGGTGGAGGACGTGTCTGCTGGTCCAATGTCTCGAAAAATAATGTCTGTATCCAATATGGTATTTACCTTGCTTTTTTCTTAAAAGCGGCAATTCCATTGGTTTGTGTCTGGGTAGAGGACATGTTAAAATATGGTTAATAGTTTCATCGTGTTTCTGGCCCTCTATACGCTTTAATTAATGTCTTTTTTAATCAATGAGCTTCTACATCCATTAAGCTTTTGAGCTCACAGTCAGATTACCTCTTTTAAAGAGAAATTTAACCCCTGGAGTAGGAAAGGAGTTTGAAACCCCCTTAGCCAAACTGGAAAAAAAAAAAAAAAACACAAAGAAAATAGAAGTCCAGAGTGAAATGGCTTCCGGATTAGCTGCTCTTCATTTGTTGAACGTAGATGTTCAATCCTTTGCCAGACGATTATGTGTGTGTCTGTGTGATAGAAACAGAAGGGTTTTAAATTACAGCAAAATGTGGGTGAAAATCAAAAGTTCCCACATATATAATCCGTAAAGTAGCTTCTGATTAAAAGTTTAATTATCCATAGAGAGGCCTCCAATTCTTGTGGCTTTTGTTCATCGTTTGGTGTTATTCATTTTGACTTAAATTTGACTATAGTGTCTCCACCGCATGCAAAAATTTTGGATTCTAAAATTTAGTGTTTACAATGAGAAGTTGTAAAGTCAATTAGTGACCCCTCTTCAACGAATGTTTTTACTCGTATCACTGCAGCACTTTCCTCAAAAGTGTTTATGGATTTTACTCCTGTATTGTTATGATCGCCTTAAAGTAGCTACTTCCAAATTGTATGCATGGAGCCATTTCCTTGAAGAATAGCGTTATATCCCATGCATGTACAGAGAGAATTCCCACAAATTACAAATTTTTTGCATGCCTTTTTTTTGTGAACTTTATTTTCCTTTCCCTTATAATGCTTTGTTTCAAATTGGTGTATTCATACCTTTCTTTCTTTTTTTTTTTTTTTTTCCCATTTATAAGGCAATTAATGTAATCATTACAAAAAAAAAAAAAAAAAACTCTTCTTCCTATTAGAGTAATCCTCGAGATTGAAATCCTCAAGTTTGAATTCTAATTAGAATCAATTAACACCCCCCCCCCCCCAAAAAAAAAAAATCGTTATTAGACTGAATTTTTATGAACTACGTTTGTACTAAAAAAATACAACGAATTCACCTTTCCAGAAAAAACCAAGAATGAACCATTTTTCTCAAAAAAAAAAAAAAAAAAAATTGTTTTGCATGTTAGATTTGCTTCAGATAGCTTTTTCTCAAGTATAGGAATAACCTTTTCAGATAACTCTTTTCTTATAACAGTTCAGATTCTCAAATAGATACAGCCTTGAAATCAAAAGCAATAACGTACGAATGCAAAACTGGGGGCTTTGAATTAATATATTAAAAAAAAAAAAAAAAGAAAAGTAAGAGAAGAAAAGAGTTGACCATGTTGTAAAATATGAAATTAAGATCATTATAGGCATGAAGTAGCGTTACAATGCATCTGCGGGTCCTAGGGTGGGTGATACATTTTCTCATCTGATTCGTTAAATTGTTAAAGCTTCGGTGACCAACAATTTAAGGCTAGTAGAAAAAATAAGATGAAAACTTGAACAGGAAAGCTTAAAGAAATTAAATGTTATGGAAATTGATGCAAAATTAAACAGGAATGCTAAAGAAATCAAATGTGATGAAATGACTTTTAAGGAAATGCACCACTACTTAACTATATTAGTCACGTAAGGGTATCGAATAGGAAATTAGATGAAAAATTGAACATGAAGCTTAAAGAAATTAAATATGATGAGATTAAATATAGAATATTTCCAAAGTTTCTCTAATAAGGGGAAGAATCAAGGAATTAAATGTGTAAATTATGTGCATGCATCGATAATTAAGAATAATAAGACATAAAGGAAAATTGTTCCACATAAGCATTTTTATTCTAAGAAATAGGTAGGAGGAATTTATTATTGAGCTAGGATTATGCGGTAGCTTCTCTGAGTTTTCTTTTTATATTATTGATGTAACCAGCGTAGATACTTAATGCTAATTTTTTTATAACAACAAACATCAAAATTGTAATAATAATCGAGGCATTAATTGTATAATCATACGTAGTAATGAAATAATGTATATAATAATAAAATCATACAAATAATATATTAATATACATAATTTTTTTTTTTTAAAACAAAATAACATTACATCTTTTATTAGAATTAAAGGGAAGCTTTCTCTCAACTTTCCCTTCATGCTACTGATATAAGATCGTCCCACACTCTATTGTTCTGCATCGTATGTCCTGCGAGTGCCTGAACATTTCCTCTGTCCAGAAGCCTTTCTTTTCTGGCAGACCTTTGCTATTCTCGTCCTTCCCAGCAATTAATCTCAACGAACAAAGAACATTTATTTGTCGACAAAAAATATTTGCTTAAAACAAAGTGCCTAATCAAATGACCATATCAAAGACTAACAAAGCCCAGCTTTCTTGACAAATCACTAGCCATCCCACTAGACGGTTCCTCCCACTATCTTCCCTCCTGCTTATTGAGACGTGTGGTGAAGCCCTCTTGGTGGGTTTTCTTTGTTTTCCTTCTTTTCTTGTTCCAATCGGCTTCCTTCCCATTTACTTTTTGTGTAGCTTATTACTTGCTTTTTCTACGTGTACCCAGTTTGAACCTCTCTCTGTTAAGTCTTTTTTTTTTTTTTTTTTCCTCGTATTATTTGGTTCTCTTTTCTTGTTTTGCAGGTTGAATGACGTTGTAGAGATAACAGTTCCAAGAAAAGAATGGCAAATAAAGATTCAGATTTTTTTTCCTACCGGCAGCCCTCTGTCTCCCAGGTAAACACACAAACACTTTGTGTCTCTGTCCACACCACACCACACACACACACCTTGTTCTGTTCTATTGATGGTGGATAGTGATATGAATGGTGTGGGTCTCAACAGGTTGTTGAGGAAGTAAAAGAGTTATGGGGCATGGCTTTGCCGGTAACAGCTGCCCACCTGATGGCCTTTTTCAGGTCAGTCGTCTCAGTCATTTTCTTGGGAAGATTAGGCAGCTTGGAGCTGGCCGGTGGTGCACTGTCTATTGGTTTTACTAACATTACTGGTTACTCAGTTCTTGTGGGCTTAGCCTCTGGGCTGGAGCCAGTCTGCAGCCAAGCTTATGGCAGCAGGAATTGGGACCTTCTGTCCCTCTCTCTTCAACGTATGATCTTAATCCTATTCATCGCAACCATACCCGTAAGCCTCTTGTGGCTTAATCTCGAATCAATCATGAACTTCATGGGCCAAGACCCAAAAATCACAGCAATGGCCGCGACTTACTGTATTTACTCTCTACCAGATCTTTTAACCAACACTTTGTTACAACCCTTGAGGGTCTTCTTAAGATCACAGCAACTGGCAAAACCCATAATGTACTGCACTCTTTTGGCTGTCGTTTTCCACGTGCCTCTGAACTATGTGCTAGTGGTGGTGATGGGTTTGGGGGTCCCTGGTGTGGCAATGGCTTCAGTGGTAACTAACATGAACATGGTGTTGTTAATGGTTGGGTATGTGTGGAAGGCGAGCGGGCGGTGGGAGATGAGATGGACGACTGAGATTGGAGAGGTTTGTGGTGGGTTGGGACCACTATTGAAGATGGCAGTGCCGAGTTGTTTGGGGATTTGCTTGGAGTGGTGGTGGTATGAGATAGTGACCGTGATGGCAGGCTACCTATCAAATCCCAAACTGGCCGTGGCAGCGACCGGGATACTCATTCAGACCACTAGCATGATGTACACGGTCCCTATGGCCCTTGCTGGTTGTGTTTCGGCCCGGGTATGTTATTTTCCAACTCCACCTTCCACTTTACTTCACTAATAAATGCTGACTGATATATATGTTCAGTTGTTGATGGGGTCTCTGTTGCATAGATCCTAGCTGTTTTAAGTATCTGTCACTATAATTTTTAGCATTTATTCTTTGTTACGATTGAGGTAATAAAAATATGGCCATTTTTCCTTTTTTTTTTTTTTTTTTTTTTTTTGCCCTTTTCTTCCACTGGGAGAGAATCAATTAGGGCGCACTGGTCCACTGTACCATAAGTTGTGCCCAGCTGGGAATTCTAATCAATACAGTATAATCACTCGCATCCAGACTGAAAACGTGCTTCAGATCCTGTTGGTCGATTGCATCATTTTACCGGACCCATGTAGGTCAGGCGTTTAAATATGATTGGGCAATATTAGTACAAAACAAATGAGCACCCTTTACTTTCTCCTTAAAGCTTAGATTCCACTTGAGCGTGACGACACGTTTAACCAACAAAAGTGACATAAGCCCAGGTGGGCTTTGCCCAAACATCTCTTTCTTCATTCGTGCACGCGCCCACATCGAGTCTGTTGAGGAGCTAACAAAGCTCACAGATATTCTATACTGTGTGCTCTCTGAGTACGATTGCAGGTAGGCAACGAGCTAGGAGCTGGTATGCCGTATAAAGCTAAGCTAGCAGCCATTGTCGCTCTGGCCTCTGCCTTTGTAATTGGTGTCACCAATGTTACGTGGACGGTGTTCCTTAGACACAGGTGGGCTGGTTTGTTCACTAAAGACGAGCTTGTTAAATCTCTGGTGGCATCCGTGTTGCCTATAATTGGCCTGTGCGAGCTTGGAAACTGCCCTCAAACAACAGGCTGCGGCATACTGCGTGGCACGGCGCGACCAGCAATTGGGGCCCACATAAATTTGCTGGCCTTCTACTGCGTGGGGACCCCGGTGGCAGTGGGTTTGGCATTTGGACACGATGTTGGTTTTGCTGGGCTATGGTTCGGTCTCTTGTCAGCCCAAGTGGCTTGTGCGTTCTCGATTCTGTTTGTGTTAGTCCGTACGGACTGGGAACACGAAGCTTTGAGAGCTGAGAGGCTAACTAAAGTGGAAATGAGTGCATGTAGTGGGGATGGAAACAACAAACATGAAGAAGAGAACAAAGGGTTGTTAAGGAATGGAAATGGGAGCATTGCACGTGATGTTTGAGGCAGAATTTGTAATTAGCTTGTGATGTTTGAACCAGAATGGCAACGCTATGCATACGAGTTTTTGTGAGCAGTTAGCACCTAGCACTACACCTTTTTGGCTTTATGTGAAATGTTCTTGTTCTTTTCCTTCTTCCTTGTTGCTCTTTCTGGGGACTTTTCTGACTCAATGCTTCAAATCTTGTAATGCATTTCTTTGTGTTTAATTTTTGTTTTGATATGATTGTCACCTAATATCTATAACCTATTCTCGGGGGTTTTCGTGAAGGGTACTACCAAGCAACCAAATTTGATTCAACGTTTTTTTTTTTTTTTTTTTAATTTTTGGTAACTATCATGTCTCCATTGAATGAATTAGTTTGAATTGGCAATGAGAGTGGCACTTTATCTAATTTTTTATTATATAATTTATAATTCAATAAATATTCATCTATATAATTGACAAGGACAAGTCGATTTCCACTGACAACTGCGGAGCGAAGTAGTGGATGGGGATGATCTCTGAGAGGCCCTACTTCTGTTGAGGCTATAGCAACAGGACCTGGGACGTTGACATGTCACATTTTTTTTTTTTTTTTTGGACTTTTGCAGTTTTGGCCGTAAATTCGGCTGGCAAGCCTGGCACATTTTCCCAACCGCAGAGCAAATAATCTCCTGTCATCTCATGAACTGGTTTCTCCGAACGTTGGTGTCCCTATCCACTGTCAGTATGCATTTATCGTCTTTTTTTTTTTTTTTTTTTTCTCTATTTTTTTGAACATCTATTTTTCATGGTCCCATTGAGTGGCTATCCAAATATAAATAGAACTATGAGGTTCCACGGGTGGAGGAGATGAGATGTGAACATGATACATTTTGAGTCAAACTTTAGTTTTAACCATTAAACTAAATTTGTGTTCCGGGATTTAGTTTAACATACATCTTTTCATTGCTGTTTGGTGCCCATTCCTTCGCTTAGGGGGTGGGAGAATCTGTTCCATTCTGTTGAAAAAGTTTTGCGATTTAAGTGATTATTTGTTTTTTATTAACAAATTTATTGTATTATGAGTTAAATAATTAAGGTGATATTTCCATTTTTATAAATTTTATTTTTTTGAAAAAAAATAGAATTTACATTTTTGAAGAGATTTGTTTTTTCTTTTTGGGACTAACAACCTGATTTAGCATTGGGCCTCCAGATAAACGCAAGCTGGGCTTTCAAAATGGAAAACCTCCGGAAAGTGAACGAGGTTTTTTAGAAATAGGATCCGAAATTTTGAAAAGATACTAATGTTTTTTTTTTTTTTTGAGACTAATAACCTGATTTAGCATTGGGCCTGCAAGAAAACACAAATTGGGCTTTCAAAAAAAAAAAAAAAAAAAGAAATACCCCACAAAGTGAATAAGGTTTTTTAACCTTTAATCGACAACATCAAAATTGGGAAGAATTTTCGATGAGAGAGCGAGCCATCATGAAAACATACACAGCACAGAAGGGTGGAATGATCTATTGTGAAGAAATAGCCAAAGACATACAGAATAAAGCAGCTCTTGAAGTTAATGCACAACAGCAATCACGATACAGCAAGACTCTATGCCAATAGGGAACTCAGAATGTTAAAAATCATATTACCATGCCAAGTCTTGTAAGAATAAACAATCTACAGAAGGGGTACTCAAGAGGTTTATCTTATATGGTAGAAACGAAGTCAGAAGCAGCAGATATCTACATTATAGTACAGAATTTTGAGCTGCAGTTTCAAAATGGGATCAAATTTAAGGGCACTTAAACTTGAAAATATGGTCTAATAGATCTGGTGTCCCAACGTGTGGTCAGTTTTGACAGTCAAAGTTTAGGGGCAATTGTGTGCTCGAAAAAGGTGGGAGCCGCAACAGCTTACCTCAGATGAAAATCCTGGCTCTTAATATTCATCACTAACGAGTTATTCTCAATTAACAATTCCCTCTTATGGGGGTCTTCCACCCTGTCTACCTCTTACAAGCCATTCGGCATAACACCTTTTCAACTTCTTATTGACTTGGAAGCCCTAGGAAAACTGGATTGAAAGGAGGAGATGGGCATCCTTTTTCATAAGCCATTTTTCGACCTCTAGCTCCAGAATTCCAATTCTGTGTCTAACCCAGAAGACAAATTATTTTTTTTTACCAATAAATCGAAAATAATCCGGGAACTCGACGGCCAATGCTTTAAGCTTGGAATTCGCCATTTGCAATTTTATTCTTCAAAATTATAATTTTAATGGACTACTTTCTTACCTAGGGAAAGTTAGAATGGCATTTTTGTAATTAGGTCTAAACTAATCATTTTGGTAGGGACAAAATGGAGAGCCTGCCCGCGATGCCATCCTACCAAAACCAAACCGAGAGATTAACGAATAAAAAATCAAATTAATTTTTTATTTTTTATTTTTTAAAAACCAGCACAACTGGGAAATCTTGTATCATCTCGCGGTTTCTCCCGCCGCCATCGGAGATCGGCCATGGCCGCCTCTGCTGCCGGCATTCCACAGCCGGCCACCGCTCCTAAGCGTTTTGAATTCTCCCCCGATCTGCCGCCGAGACTGTCTCTCACCCCTGATCAACACGAGCGCTGCTCCGAAGCTCTCGGCTTCTTCAAAGAAAAGCTCCAGACTCCGGACAAAGTCGGCGAAGAATTCGCTCATTTGCAGGTCCCATATTGAATTCTCTTGTAATTTTAGTCTTTTTTAATGCCGCATATTTTTTCTTTTTCTTTTTAATTTTGTGGGCGGTAAAGATGGTTCTTTATTATGTACGGTGGAGTTGTTTCATTTCATAGCCTATTTGAGTGTGTAGATTAATCACATGGATTGGGTATTCTGAAATCATAACTATTTTAGTTGTTCAAGAGATGTACGCAAAGTAATAGAAAGTGAAGAGTCTTGATTTTGCAGGCATTTTTCGCCTGTCATTCCCATTTCCTGCTTGCATTTTTCCTTCACCGTTAAATGTGCAGCCTTATCCTTGTTTTTGCAAAGAGGCTGTTTCCCAAACTCCAACCATTTTCCTTTTCAAATATATATTTTCTGCATCTTTGCATAAATGGAAATGGAGAGCCAGTTATCAGAATGGTAGGAGTTGCATGCAGTTTCACATGGTATCTCGGAAAACGGCATGGAGCCTCCCCACAACTTTTCATCTGAGAAATATTTTTTCCTTGCTGAATGAGATGACTCCCCGAATTTAGCAGGGCTGTTGATGATGTGGATCTCACGTGAACTGCAAATGATCAAATGGCCTGCTGATTTTGGGGAGTGTTCCAATTCAGAAGGTTAAGCACAGTTCTTTGATTTGATATTGGTAAACATGGTTCTTCAAGCTTGCTGAATGTAAATTTAGTTTATGAAATCTATAGTTGACACAAAGTTACATGCTAGTCTTGTGATTCTGTTATTCCAGTCAAGAAGGTTGACGCCACGTCAGATGATAGGGAGCTGCCAGGTTGCTCTTAACAATGTCAACGGAACCAAAAATCGCTATATGGATGTTGTACCATGTCAGTAAATATGCATTGCTATGAAATGTTACTACTAACATTGATGATAAACTTTGACTTGTTGATTTTTAAACAATTTTCAGTCGATGAAAATAGGGTCATTTTGAATCCATGCAAGGATTACAGATCATCTGCAAGGGGATACATCAATGCAAGCTTCATTACGGTAGAAGTTTATTGACTCTGTGAATTTTTTTTATTTGCCTGTGTATGGTCACGTGTTACTCTTTTCTGCAGACTTCTCCGTCTGAAAGCGTCTCTCGGTTTATAGCCACGCAAGGTCCACTACCGCATACCTTTGAGGATTTTTGGGAGATGGTAGTGCAAAACCATTGCCCTGTAGTTGTGATGCTTACTCGGTTAGTTGACAACTACAAGGTACTTTACTTTACCAGTTGATATTGATTTTTACTCACATGTGGTTACTTTAAAAGCAGTTAGTAGACCATATCCTGCATCAGTTCTGAAGATGGTGCAGGCAGACCTTGCTGTTTAGCTGTTAAAATATTGAGCTATTTTATTCCATATTTCCTATATCGTGCTGATTAGCTTCTTTTCAAAATGCTGACTGCACTTGCAAAGCAATGGGAGATATCATTTGGAAATTTACTGTATAGATTAGATGTAAGGCATCTTTTATGTTATTTAGAAGATTGTTGCTAAAATGCATGTTTTCTTGTTGAAAAGAACCATGCAGAGAACTGGTGAAGAAAATAAATCCAAAATTGAATCTCCAAAAACCCCAAATCTCCTGTATGGAGTCACATTGGCTCCTTTGTGCTAGTCACATGATCACACCATAGGTGGTCACCATCATAGTTGCTACCTCAACTAGAGTAGTGATGCAGTATCAGATGCTAGCTGACTTGTACTCACTTATGTCTGGCATCTCATAGCAATGTCAGTGTTCATGTAGTGATTATCCATCTGCATTCATATTTCCACGCCTATTCCAGATTGTTACTGGAGACTTTGGCTCTTGATTGGTCCTTCGTGCAAAGAAATTTCTAATCTTTGCTTTAAAATGTAATAAACTGGGGGCCCTAGATGGAAAGTGAAAAAGTGAGAAGAAAGGCTTGGGAGTCAAACATTTGATCAGACTACTACTTATGTATTAGATAAGTACTATTAGATCCCTTGAAGAATTTGCAGGAAACAGAGGTGCAAAAATCTAATTTTCTCTTATCTTAAGCTCTGAAACATATAAATTATGGACTTTTCTGGATGTGGTTAGGTGCTTATGTCTGTTTATGTAAGCCTTTGGTCCTTTTGCTTATTTATTGTTGAATGACCAAGCATCATCTCATGTTTCTGATCTTCTTTCAAAATTTTAACCTCAGCTGGTAAAATGTGGAGAATATTTTCAAGCAGAAGATGGTCCTAGAGAATTTGGAAATATATGTATAGTCACCAAATGGATGAGAACTACTGACACTTCATTAGTGTTGCGCAACTTGGAGGTTGGCTATAAAGAGGTGAGTTTTAATTTATTTTATGGACTGTTTTTAGAATGACGAGCTCAAGGAATGTTGACAACTATGAGGGCTGTTTGGACAAGGGGAGAGGAAAAATATGTGGTGAATTGTATTAGGTGTTTCTTAAATTGATGTAATACAGATGCTTTGCTGTTAGTATCCAAATTGTTTTTCTCCCACTTACTTTTTGTTATAAAGAACTGTACACAATGATGGACAAGATGACATGCATGGAAAAAATAACAAATGAGAGAAGCATATTGGTTTCAGGGTCTTTTGATATCACCTAGCATTGAATTATTGGCTGAATGTGTTGCAAGTGAGCAGTTGCTTTGTTGTGTGCAATCTTATTGCTGAGTTAACTGGTTATTTTCTTACCTTATGTGACTTCTACTTCAGTCAGAGGAGCCACCTTTGTCTGTTTTGCATATTCATTGTCCTGAATGGCCTGACCACGGAGTCCCCGATGACACTTTGGCTGTGCGTGAAATTTTAAAAAGAATATATCCTGTACAGCCATCTCTTGGCCCGATAGTGGTTCATTGCAGGTGTAACTCATCTTTCTTGCTTCTATTAGTTTCAGTCATTTTTGTCTCAACAATATGTCTCACGTAGCCCTTTTCATATCCAGTGCAGGTATTGGGAGAACTGGGACATACTGTGCAATTCACAATACCATCCAGAGAATACTTATTGGAGACATGTCTGCTTTAGATTTTCCTAATACTATAACCATGTTTAGGTCGCAGCGAATTGGGATGGTCCAAACCATGGTATTTCTTCCTTCTTGGTCGGAAGCCTCAAATTTGCTGAGGCATTTATTCATGTTCGTGAATTCTTGAAGACCAAATAGTCAACTTGTTGCTGTTGAGTTATCCATTCCAGTTATTCTATCACATGATCCTTCTTCCCTAGTTTCTTGTTTTTCTCTCAAAATGAAGTTTCTTTCTTCTTTTTAATCCATTCTTGTTAGTAGTGCCTGTAGAATAAAGCCTACTAAGCTGGCACTTTTGCGTATTCTTTTTCATACTGTGTTACTGAGTTTGGTAATTCTGGTAACTCGATGTGTGCCAGGAACAATATCTTTTCTGCCACAAGGCGATTGTTGATGAACTAGTGGACCTTACCTCAGATATCAATGGTTAGGGGACTCAAAATGGTATGATACTTCTTCCAAGACACTGCACGATTGTACTTCAGTCACACAGTCCATTTCTGGGCTTCAGGTTCTTAAAATGCTGTGTTTGGATTCATTTGTTCGTCTGGCATTCTAGCTGAGTTTATACTCTTCTGTGGCAGCTAATTACTATAGCTGGCATTGCTGTTTCCTTGAACATCTTAGCGTGATGGATCATCAATCAGAATGGAATGATCTATTGGTGGCAACATGAATGCACCTAACTGGGTGGGAAATGAGAATATCGCCCCAAAATTGAGATGATTGTTTTTCAGATTTAAGATCTCGTGGAACATTCCTGGCCAACGGCATTGTGAAATTTCCAGACCGAAGCCATTATCCCGTAGAAGTCTGAGGAACTACATTTTCGAGCTCATTGTACCTGGCATTAGTTAATTCATTAGTATCAACTCAAACATCAAATTTGATGAACTAAAAGTACTTACATGTTCCAATTAGTCTTTGCTTGGTCACTATTTTTGAAATTTCCAACAATGTCTTGCACAAGGTTGTCTTAATATTGAACGTCGACTCGAAGGCACTCACGAGAATTTAAGTTTATGATTGTATTGCACAAAAGAAATCCTCCGAAGCGGTGGGGATTTTAAATTTCTAGTAATGCGTTAGAGATACGCTTAGATGGTCACGTGGATGTCGGGCATCTTTAATTTATTGCAGCCAAAACGAAAGTTGATCTGACGGCAAAGGAACGATGTTGATTGTGAAGGGAAAAGTGGGGCCTCAATCCGACGGCTACTAAGAAATCAACGTAATCGCTGAAAATTAAAACCAAATTAACATAGGGCCGATTGACTGAGTATGGTGGGGAAAAATATTTAGGGAAAAAGCGGGGTGAGGGGGCAAAGCATGAGACCGTATTTGAACGCGGCCGTAAAGCTCGACCCTTTTCTCTGTCGTCTGTTTTCAAATCTCAGCAATTTCTCAACCGTCGCGTCGGTTCCAGTAAGATTGTGGTCGCCTGCGTCGACACCGCGCAGAATAATCGGCAGAAACTACCTAGGAAGAGAAGGATTCTTGCAATCTTGTTATTGTTTTTATTGTTGTCGTCGGTGCATAAGAAGAAGAGCAATGGGGACGTCTTCTGTTACAGAACAAGAACCAGTTCGCGTTGAAGTGAAGGACACTATCGAATTGACCGAAATTGAGGGCAAGATTTTTGACCGCCTCCTCAACACTCTTCGCCACTTCAATCTCTCCACCGTTCTCCGCGTCGCCGGCGGTTGGGTCCGCGACAAGGTATTGCTTTGCTTAGCTTGGCTTCGTTGTTTTTCTTTTGTTTTGTTTGTGAAATTTTGGTTTCGAGATTCGTTTTCCTTGCTTTATAAGTGTTTTCGAGGTTTTTTTTTTTTTTAATTTGGAATTTCGATTATTTTAGTTGTTCAAAGTGTAAAACGACGGTGGTGTTTCGAGGAGTGCCCGCTTTATGTTTGATCAAAGCAATCTTGAATTTCGAGTGAGCTTGATTGTAGATTAAGCAGGAGCAATGATTGATTGATGGTTTTGAATTTAAGCACAGCCAGAGAAGTTATGGTGTATACTAGAGTTTACATGTGTCTTGATTGAAACAGTCTTGGTTTTACCTGGTTTACATTTCTTTTGCAGCTTCTGGGCAAAGATTGTTACGACATTGATATTGCCATTGATAACATGTTGGGTAGTGAATTTGTCGATAAGGTTAGGGAATACCTATTATCTACTGGTGAGGAGGCACAGGGTGTTGGTATTATTCCCCGGTATGGTCTCTGTTGCTTTTAGTTTCTGTCGGTACATAATTTCTGTAATTCTTGGTGCATCATCTAGGTTCTGTCGGTGCATAAAGTTTCACACCGATGAGTGATTCATTGGTTATTGGGTTTCTGGTTGGTTTAAAATAGCTGTGAATGCCTTACTTTTTGGGCAGACAAATTTTTTTGTCTGCAGATTTTGGGAAACAGTTGGGAAATTGAATTGGGAACAAGAAATGAGACGGGTGAAAAATTCCAATTTTATCAGGGATATGTTTGTGATTGACCTCCACAATTTGAGGAAGTAAAACATTTATCTGAAACTTTCTATGTTCTTTTCTTGTATCTTTTATTGCCCCTTGTTCGTTTGAGTATCAAATCACAGAATTCATTGGAATTGCAAATCCATGCACTTATATTTGATTTTCAGGTGCTATTGTTTAGACTTTTACAGCATATAGGTGTCAGTATCACTTATCATCTGATGAATCTTTGGGTTGCTAGCTTTGCGGCATACTTATTATGAATGAAAACAAATCAAGTTTGCCATTCCTTCTTTGCAGCAATCCTGACCAATCCAAACACTTAGAAACTGCAAGGATGCGGCTCTTTGATTTATGGATTGATTTTGTGAACTTAAGATGTGAAGACTACAGTGAGAATAGTCGGATTCCTACAATGGTACTTAACTAAGTGAAATTACTTATCTATTGAGAAACACTCAAAATATTTTACACTCTTTTGTTGTCTGCATTCTTGAATTTGAAATGCCCCTACAGGGATTGCAAAATGATTTTATTGGTGCAATGTGTTCTTTTAAATACTTTAATCTCTGGTTTCATTGATTTCTGAGCTTTCTGATTGTGTATGCATCAAAAGTTTTAACAATGGAACTGTGGAAGGACCATGCACATTAATTTCTCTAGCAAATGCAAACTAAAGATTGTGCCATGGAATCTTTGTAGTTTCTACCCTGGATACATTGGTGTTATGTATTAAAAGGGTATAAATAACATGAACCCTTGGAAGTTGCTACTTTTACATAGCCCATTCTAGTTACTTTTGTCAGCAAGTCATGTCTTTGGAACAATGTGCTTCCTGAACCTTGTATCAAATTACTTTTAGTTGTCTTGCTACTATTTTTCAAATTTGATGTTGGTTTGAAAACTAAACTGCACGGTGTCTGTGCCTGAAAAAGAAAAAATGACTAAAGAATGGGAGAAAGATGTGTATATGGATGTTTAATGTTATCAGACAACAAGAGATGTGAAATTGGGTGTTGAGTTAGCTTGGAACCATGTATAGTTCCAAATCTTGTTTACAAATCAAGTTGAAGGGAGTTCTTTTCATATTAAATCACATGCAGCCAGTGAAAAGTATGTTTATTCATCATCAATGTGTATTTCCTATTAATCAACATTGCTGTCAAAGTATTCTTTTACTTGAATTTTGTACTTCTCCTAAAACCAGAAATTTGGCACAGCAGAAGAGGATGCATACAGAAGGGATTTAACCATCAACAGGTATCTCTTTTATAAATTTTATATATGCATATGCTGGAGATATTTTTCTTTGACTTCTAAACTGATTTTTTTTTTTTCTTTTTTGTTGGTCAGCTTGTTTTACAATATCAATACTAGCTCAGTTGAAGACCTTACCGGAAGAGGTTTGTCCGGGTCTTTATTTGCTAGACTTCCCTTTTTCTCTACATCTAACTTTTCCCTTCTTTTGCATGTCATTTTTAGCTTTTTTATTTCTGTTCTCTCTTCGCAGGCATTGCAGATCTAAAAACTGGAAAAATAGTGACTCCTTTGCCTCCAAAGGCTACATTTTTGGATGATCCACTCCGAGTTCTTAGAGCTATTCGGTTTGGTATTCTGGACTAATAGTCTGATTTCTTATTCATTTGTATTTTGTTGTATTTGTCCTCTTCTGCATTTTCTAATGCTCAAAAATGCATTTTGTCTGTTATGATTATCTAATTCTAACAGTTTATGTCAAGGTCATCACATTGTATCACCAACTTATACTAATAGACTCATGTACTATGATGGTTTTCAAGAGTTTAGTTGGTCCAATTTTGAGTCCATGCAATTTCAGCTTTGAATTCCATATTCTCATGCAAACATTTTCAATCAGAGAGGTTGAGCTAAAACTTCAACAGATATAGAATAGATGACTAATTTTGGCTTTAATGCAAGCCTTTGCTCTCTTTGGCAACACAACCCTCCACTTTTGTCTCTTTTAATGTATTTTTTCTGAAAGTTTTTGATTTTAAGATGTAATGTCCTTAGATGTAATCAGTGTCAAGCATAGGGAACTTTTTTTGAAAATAAAAGGAAAATTCCCCTTATGATCTATAGGGCTCAGTTTGCATTTTTCCTCCATTTTAGGTGCAAGGTTTGGATTCACACTAGATGAAGAGCTGAAAGAAGCTGCAGCCTGTGATGACGTAAAAAATGCTCTTGCGGCTAAAGTTAGTAAAGAGCGTGTTGGAACAGAGGTTGTTCACCTTTCTGTGAAACGATTTAGTGATAAGTGTTGTCCGATCTAAGTCAAGATTTCATTGCTTGTGAGTGAGTTTTCTATGTTATGCATGTAATGTTTAATTATCTTGGTGCCCATTGTTTGTGCAGATTGATCTTATGGTCTCTGGTAATCAACCAGTTAAAGCTATTATGTATATTTCTGATTTGACATTATTCTGGACTGTCTTCAGTCTCCCTTCCAAGGTTGAACTTGAAGCATCAGAAGGATGCCACAGGTAAGATTAGATCCATAAAATTATCCATTGAGGAATGTATCATGAGGTTCAATTATATATCTGTACTTGGTGTTTATTTTGAGGAACCTGATGTCCACATTTTCCACATCTTTTTCCTTATTTTATGCACAACCAGGCCATCAGATTACCTAGATGAAAGGTAATGGAAAATGGCAATGTATTTATTTACTCTCTGTGTCTTCTGCTTCTTCTTCTTTCTTCTTCCTCTTGATGTTCTATGGTAACTGTTAGTAATCATAAAATTAACAGAGTAAAAGAATGATAATGGGATAAATTCTAATATATTTCGGCCAAAATTGTCCATGTGCAACATTGGGTTCCTTCAGCCACCTTCAATTGAGTTTTTGATAATTCCCTCTGTGCACCCTACATGTTTTGTTTGTCTGTGGCTTTTTCTTGCTTCAAGACTTGTGGTTTCACTGTCCAGGCTTTGTGTTGCTTACTTGGATGCCGCATGGTGCCTTACTCAATTAATTGGGTTTCCTTCATTCACTGTGAGTTTACTTGTGAACTAATTATCATATTTTCCTTTACCTTTTGTTGGGTTACAGTATGTCATTTCGTATTTTCTAGTTCCTTTTTTGGTTGTATGTCTTAGCCTTATCTGAGACTTGGATTATGAATCCTATGATGCTTGAATCCCAGGATGAACAAAGAAGGCTTGCTCTCTATGCTGCTCTGTTTCTTCCTTTCAGAAAGCTCACATATAAGGATGACAAGGGTAGAAAGGTAACATCCATGCTTTTTCTCTCCTTTTTCTGTAACATGTTTTGTTTTTCTGCCTATGTTTTTATTGGATCTTCATCTGTGGTACTAGCCATTGGAGTTAGACAGTTAAATTGTTCTAGGGGCAGTTCTTTTTGTTGGGCACAACTCTGTTGTGGGTTTCTAAAATTGCATATTTATCTCATGCAAGGGTGCGGTGGGTCCTAGCCATTGGAGTTGGAATTGTTGTTAGGGCAAGACTCTTTGTTTGATGGTTCCTTAACATATTTCTATGGTGGTACCAAACTAAATTTAATTTATGTATCATATTCTTATTGCTATTGTTAAAGTTAGCTACAATTATTACTATTGTTGTTGCACATACTAAAGAAAAAATTATTTTGGACAGATTGATAAGTCTGTGATATAAAATATCCTTTTATATATGCTGTAATGGTTTTCTGAGAATATCTATTAATCTTTGCACTTAATTTACTATGTGAGTTTAGTTTATTTTTATTCCAGAAATTCTTTGTTTTCTGCTTAAGCTAAATGTCTAAATATATTCCTCCATGCAGACTTCTGTTGTCAACTTTATCTTCAAAAGCTCTCTGAAGCAAAAAGCCAGTGATCCTGAAGCTGTTAGTTGAAATTTACTCTCTTCCTGTCTCTATAATAAACACCATTGTCATATACTAGGTTCGTATGCGAATATTTGCTGAATACGTGGTAATAATTAATCTTCTTTTGTAGGTCATGAAGATACACGAGTCACTTGAGAAATTTTTTATGTTAATTCCTTTGCTTACATCTGGTGAGGATGCCCAGCTTGCTGAAGTTGATTGGGGACTTGAATTTATCAATGCACCCATTATATCTAAACTCCGGGTATTAACAGGTACTTGGGTCCTGCTACCATATGCCTAAATTTCACTGCTTTAGGCTAGTTCTGGTTCATGTAGCCTTCTGTAGTTAACACATAATTCTTCTATTTTTCAGGTTTTCTGTTGCGGGAAATCAAAGACTTCTGGCGAGTTGCTTTGTTGGTTTCAACAATGTTATATCCTCCTGAAGTTGACACCACACAAGATTTTTTAGATGAGCAATTTCAACCAGAGAAGAGAAGGGACTTGTTTATGGAAGTTGAGGGTGCTATTATTAAACTAGGTATTCAGATTCCCTGCGAAATTCTCACTTAAAACTGTTCTTTGTTTCATGCAAAGATAAAATATATATATATTTTTTTGGCGTGGGTCTGAGCAAAGTGCTTTTGTTGGAATACAGGTCTTGATAAGGTATGGGATGTAAAGCCGTTAGTTAATGGGAAGGATATTATGGGTGTTTTGCAACTTAAGTCTGGAGGACCACTTGTTAGGGAATGGGTAAGACATTCTTTCCTGCACTCTGGACGTCAAGAAATTAATAGGGAGATTGGATTTACAATATAGCTGTTGACCAATTCAATTAGAGAATTGCATTTTGCACTTCAAAAATAGCTGCACACGCCAAAATTGTTGCTTTGTGGCTGTATTTGCATGTCCCCAGTCATTTTTGGAATGTAAAGGGTAATTTCTGCTTAATGAACATTGGACACAACAATTGTGGGTCCCAAGTTTTCTCTGTCGGTTCTATAATAAAATGCACGAGATATTGCATTTGATCTACTCTCCTTTGTATGATACATGTTCATTCCGATATTTGCCTTCTTGCAGCAACATAAATTGCTTGCATGGCAGCTTGCCTATCCAAAAGGGACTGCAGAGGAATGCCTTGATTGGATGAGGGAGACACACCTGAAGCGAGCAAAGATTGCGTGATCATCGTGCAGAAATGCTCTCAATATGGTAAACAGTAGGTCTCAGCCAGACCGGTTGGAATTCTTTTCTGGTATTGACTTCGTTCATTGGTGTCCCGTGAACTTACATGAAATCTTGGGCAACAAACGTTTGAGCTGATGGAGAAGCCTTGCAAATATTTGCAGGCGGAAAAGAGCAATTTGTGGTTGTAGAAGTCGCGGATGTGTAGCCATTAACAACAGGAAAAGAGCACTTAGAAGCATGTTATGTACGGATTAATTTACATTAGATGTAATGTACATGTAGCACCGTGCTATGTTTGGTTACATGCTTGAAATTGAACCCAACATTATTCCCTCAATTTTAATTCTAATTTCAACGCCAAAATAGAAGTATAATGATGTTTAGTTATGATCACACGTAGGATAATGTTATTTGAGCAAATTTATTCACGAAATTCTTTGATTTATCAGATTACATGATTGCTCTTTTTGGTTTTTTAATGTAACTTTTCAATTTAATTTTTTTCAAAGTGTGTAACTTTACGCTTGTACTACAATACATTCACAATTTTTTTTTTAATTTTTATTTATTGAAAAATTCATTAACCTGTAAATCATTGAAATATATGATTCATTAAATTAATTTTTTTATTTAAATTAAATTTATCTTATGTCATTAATGCCTAAAATTTTCTTTTATTGGAGGCACAAAAGAATAATCAGTGGGTGTAAATTTTATTTTATTTTTTTTTTTCAGATTTCATATTCTCCTACGATCTGAAAACAAATGTCTCAGGTTATGTCATTATTGCACACTCAGGTGCAGTAGTTTGTACGATGACAATGGAAAATAATTTTAGAGATACAGGCGTGCTAAATTTTTTTATTAACCCAAAACAAAAAGACAAGAAAATTAAAACAAAAGGGAAAACCATCAAGTCAGGGTCATCATTCTGGAATTAAAATAGCCCGTACACGATGTCGTTTCATACTGTAGCTGAGAATTCCCGTGCGTATGGGCGTGCGCTCCTTTGTGGCTCATGTAGTCAAATCCTAGTTCGAAATGGGGCAACCCGTAACGGATATATGCGTACTTCCTATACACGTGCCCAAAATCCTACTAAGCTTCCATATTTTGGTTCAACGATCTTTCCTTTTGTTTCTTTACGGATAACGGTAAATAATCCGACTATTGTTTTTCAAATGCTGATGTAGATAAATGATAATAAAATAATACGTAAATGATAAGTAATAAAAACGTGATAAATTATTTTTTTATATTATTATTACTTCATAAGTTGGACAAAAGTTAAAGGGAGAAAGTACGCTTATTTAATATTACTCTGTTTCCTTTTTTTTAAAAAAAAAAAAAAAAAAAAAAAAACCTATTCTACAATCGCCATGACAACGGCTCCCAGTCACATGGCTGCCACTACTAATGGGCACCAAAATTGGGTCCTGAGGCACGATCACGTATTAGAACAACACCAGAATCTCGTAGGCAAATTGCCCGTCTCATCCATAGGTTTCAGAATTTTGTTACCAACAAAGCTTCAAGCGAGAGACCATCCGTCTCATCACGAATATAGAGTGTAGATTGCTTTGGTTCCTCACAGAACTTGGCTACGCTAACCACTGTCTTGTATTCCAAGGTTGCCGTACAGCAAGGTACCCCAAGAAAACCAAGATCATCTTTCGAGCAGCACCTTTCGATCGGCAATTCACCAAAAGGGTTGGTGCTTACATGGTATTAGAGGTAGTATTTTTATTGGGCAGCTGCGAAAGATAGATGGAAAGAGAAGTTGTTGATCTCGCGAGGAAGAATCGTGTGAAAATCCAAGATTTTAACTTGGTGTGGTGCTGTTAGATCAACCCTTGCTCCAGAGGTCGGAGGACAAAGGGGAGACGATAATAGGTAGAACCATCTTCAGAGCTTTCATATAACTTTTTTCATTAATTTTAATTTTTAGCCTGCTGATGTCGCATGGTAGCACTTGGGTGTATCCACAACGTCCAACTGGAGTTACTGGAGTGCTCGTAATTGCTTGGAATATCAAAGAAATTCCTCTGGAAGAACCACAGAAGCACAAAATCTGAAAATACAAGAGATAAAAGGGGATAAGCTAAATTTATTGACTCCTTTTTTTATGTAACAAAGAAACAAGAAGAACGAAAAAAATAAAACTATCGACCCTGCCGCGCGCAAAGAACTTGTCCACCTACAAACCATTGTAGAGTTCAGTGTTTGTGCACATGGAGTTAGCATACTTAGACAATCTAAACTATTCAAACGTCAATGTTAACAAAACCCGGCAAAGCATAATACTCTCTCAAATTTTGTATGCAAAAATTTGTGCAACCCCATCTACAACATCGAAAACAGTTCTCAGTTGAAAATCCACGCAGATGACACAATTGCATGGATTAGATGTACACAGTCCACCCATGCAATCATGGTCCAGGCATGGTGCAAGAGGCAACCATCACAACAGATCGGATACTAACATCAATGTCCCAAAGATGTGAACCACAGCTCAGATCAATGACAAGCAGATTGACTTTCCAATATTCTCGGCCATGTAGTCAAGGACAACCATATCGTGTACAGAATTTTAAATTTAGTATTCCGGAAGAGACTGAGCAGAAGCAAATGGTGACAAACTTGAAGCAGACTCACTACAATGCAGTGGACGTGGCTGATGACCGGAAGAACAAACCAAAAAAGGCGACGCATTGCTTGGGCTTGGGATATGTGCAGTCAAGTATCTTGAGTTAAGAGGCGATACAGATGGGTAACCCAAGGAGTGAGGTGAAACCAAATGGGAAGCAAGGGACCTCTGAGAAGAGATATTCCTAAGATCTACTGAGCTGTGACTTGCACTTATAGAATGTGATTGATGGTAGGACAGAAGAGACTGCGGAATATAAGCAGGGCTTGAATAAGAAGGGATATGAAAAGGGGACCGCGACAACTCTGGGGTAATTTGTATAGCTGATGATGTTGCAGATCTAATGGAAGACAACACAGGAGAGGAAGCTACTGAGGCAGGGCTGGATGCAAGCAATGGTGTGGATTCTGATGCTGGTGGATCCCCTGTACTTGTTCTTGCATCACGCTTGCATACAGGGCAAAAGGTTCTCCATGTAGTAAGCCATGAATCCACACAGAATGCATGAAATTCTGTACAAAATTCAAGAAAGTATACTCAGCCATTACTCATATGGAACAACTAATGTGGCATTTTTTGTCAAGTGCTTTCGAAATGAGCATCAGTTACACAAATTGCAGAAAAACTAAAATAACTAAATTCAATCCACCTGTTGAGTGTCTCTAAACTCCAACAAAGTGCAAAAAATATCAACTTTCAACTGCAATGTGGGTTGTAAAGTTCCCAATAAGATTACATGTAACCATCCATCAAAACAATTAATCTGAAATGACTTTCAAATGCATAATATAATTCCCATTCACTGCACAAAGATGCAGCATGAAATTCAGTGCTTTAATTACAAGCTAACATAACAGAAACCTCTTATCAAGTTGTGTAATCTTGAACATTCTTTCAGTAACATTGCTGTCTCTATCCTCAGGTAAGATAATAAGGCAACAACAACCATATATGACACTCAGATGCATTCAACTGCAGCCCACTCATAACTTTCCTTGTGAAAGGAGGATAATAAGGCTAAGTATATCACTCAGATACTTCCAATCAGTATTCTATGAGAATACAGGAAATTAACCAATTCGAATCCTAGGGCAAGTAACTACCTAAAATCATGCAACACTAAATATAAACTTTTCATAATGATGTTTGCACCTAAAATAATTCAAAAAATTACCTGACAGTGAAGTCTAAATGACTTACATCAGCCACTGACAAAACATCTCATCTAAATAGCAAATCCATGCAGAAGCCCAACATACAGAAGGATAAAGTTGAATATTTGGGCATGAGGAAAAATTAAAAGACAAAAAAAAAAAAAAAAAAAAACTTACTGTGCTGACATGGCAGAATCCTGAGCTTTTCTCCAACACTGTAGTCTTCTAGGCATATAGCACATGTTCTTGCAGTAGAATTATCTTCTAGAACAGAAGTAAAAGTAAGGCTTGGCATTGCCTTTACTAAGTGGCTGCTCATTCCATGGAATTCCCTGACATGAGAAGTGTGAGGCCTTTCTCTTCTCCTACGATGCCTGCGAACGAAGAAACAGGTAGCTAACACTGCAGACATGGCAAGCAGAGAAATAAAAGAAATTGCCATGATAGACCATGCAGCATTCTCAAAGCTAGGAATTAACCACAGCTCCACATTATCCAAGCTGCTATATTTCTTCAGCAGTTCGCCAGAAGTTTTAGCAACAAACACAGCAGGTATTTTTATACCAGCTGAATCCCCTGCCACTGAAAATTTTGGAAGTTCTAAGTCAGGAGTTGCACAACGACAAATATTTTGGTGTCAATTATGATAGACTAGAGTTCAAATAACATTTCCCATCAATAAAAAAGAGCTCAGACAATATAACAATTTGAAGAACCCTTGGGAAAGAAAGAATCACAAACCCAGAGAGAGAGAGAGAGAGAGTTGATTATGATAAATAAAATTAAGAACAAAGAGAAAACAAAAAATTCAATACATCAGAGTTGGTGACTCTGATCAGATTTTCCACTAACTAGAATGTTTTATACTCTTTTCACCACCAAAATTGTAAAAAAAAAAAAAAAAAAAAGGCGTCCCAATACACAGGGCCCTTAAGCTACGGGTTCTAGGGAAGAGTAAGATGTGTACCCCACACAAATGGCAGACATCTTCTAGGCTACAAGGTTACTGTCCCTGCTTTCTGCCATTTGAGCACCATCCCATGAACAACACTGTCCTTAGAGTCAACAACCTTTTCGCAACAACATAGCACTCCATGGAATCAGTAGCTGTAAACATTATTCTGTTTTTTCTTCCCTATACATGAAGCCATTATAAAATTCCTTAGTGTATTCAAGTGTTTTTTTTTTTCAGGCACAAAATCTTTGAAATGAGATGTCTGTAGAAGACCGAAAGCAAAGGGTCATCACAGAGACAATAGGTAATTTCATCAATTTCCTTAGGTGGGTGAGCTAGAAAAAGGGCCATACTCTTTATCTAACCATAGCAAATATAGGCAAAAGTTTTCATTCTGGAAAAAGTTGCAACTTAGATACGGCATCCAAATAACTCTCCTTGGCATCCAACAAAAAGGCACAGATGAACTGATATAGCCCCATATTCAGCACATTATTTTGGCCATTTAATCATAAGGAAATGAAACTGGAGGCCTAGACACAAAGCACAGCAAAGAAACTATGTGCACAGAGATAAACTCACTGAAGTGTGCATTGTATTTGCAATTCTAACATACAAAGCAAGTTAGCTTAATAAAACCAATGAATCACTTTAGCAAACCCACTAGAAGAAAAGGTCATCAGCAAACATCCATCCTTATAAACAAAGAAATTAAAGACGCAAACCTTGAAATTATCGACAGCTAAAAAAATCCAATAAGAAAAAGAATTCCTTTGTGCATTAGAAATAAGCAATCAAGGAAAGCAATTCCTGAATTGTCATCTAGTTTGATCCATTACTTGCAACCAAAGTGCCACCATCTTCGTTGTCATAAACAACAGCAGCTTTGAAACCCGCCTTTTGCGCTCTTCTAACCTTGTCCTCAAAGCTGCATCCTCCTCCTCTCATAATCAAGACAAACGGTGAACTACAATTCGAGGACTTTTTATCAACTTTATTAGTCAACTGAGAACATGCCTCAAGAGGCTCCGCCAAATACAGGACCCCGCACACGCCTGATCCCTTAATAGTAGGAGCTGAAAACCACCCAAAACAACTCGAAAAATCAGCACACAACACTATCATTTGTATGTACAAAAGTATAGGAATTCACAAACACTTCTTGCAATTCGATTTTCTTCTTTAGCACTAAATTCAAATTTTCTTTCACTCTACTCTTTTTCAAGATCGCCTCGGCAGTAAACCATACAAGGAAAAGAAAAGCCAAGTTTTATTTCATTGCCCTCACTTCCCAAGCAGCCAAACAACCAATAAAATAATAAAAAAAAAAAAAAAAAAAGGAAGGGAAGAGGAAAAGCTAACCGAAATTAGCTTCGACATCGTCAAAGGACAGGGTAACGTTATTGCCAATCAAAACGACATTGGCTGACGTCAGGGAACAACGAGCTAAGAGAGTGCAGAACAGAAACCAAACCACAAAGTCGACGCGTTCCATCCGATGATTCCAAAAGAGAGATTAGAGAATTAGGGTTTTGACGTTAAAAACAAGGCATACATCGGCTTCCATTGGAGAGTCGGATAAAGAAAATATCTGAATCCCTTTCTTCTGTGACCCTGATTATTATTTGATTATTTCCTTTGTTTTTTCTTTCCATTATTTTTTTTTTCATTTTTAATAAAAAAATAAAATACATATATTAATCATCACAATTATAGATAAATATCAAATTAATTCATCACCTAAATACTAAATATATTTTTTCAACATTCATCTCATAATAATCAGATGATAAATAAAAATTTATTTAAAGAATACGGATATTACTTTCTAAACTCGTAAATTTCAACCTTTTCTTACGGGTTTCGATTCTTCTGATTCATTATTCTTCAACGACATGATTTTTGTTTTGTCTGCGGTAGTGCGGTGGGTGGGGTTTCCCTTTCATGCCATGATTTTTTTTTTTTTTTTACTATTTTATTTTTTATGACTTCCTTTTTTTATTTATTTAATAATTTAAATAATAAAATGCTTATGGCCGTTGCACCATAGCCAGAACCGGATAGGATAATGTTATTATTATCATGGTCTCGAGACTACAATATAATAAAGGTATTATTGTCCAAATCAATTTAATATCTAAATATATTATGGTTGAGAAAAGTAGGTGGACACGATTAAACAAGTATGTGATAAATATAATATATATAAATTAATTATTTTTAGTACAGATAAATAAAATTTAAAATAAAAAAATTATGTTAATGTTTATTTTATAATTACTATTTATTTTAATAAATATGACTACCAGTGGTGTTTAATTATACTTTTATATAATGACATGTAAAATAACAATAAAAAGGAAAATTACAAAATGGACCCTCTAAGTATAAACCAATATTATTGCCTTTTATGTCTTTTTATTAGGCTAAGAATCGATGTATTTAAAAACAAATGCACTTCCCTGTTAAGACTAATTTGTTTATAATTAAAAGATATATAAGGATATCATCCGAATATATTCATCTTCTATTTAAATGGTAATTGATTAAACATGAATATGATATACAATAATAACAAAATTTTAATTCTAAATTTAATAAAAAAAATTACACACACACAGATATATATATATATATATATATATATATATATATATATTTGGTTGTTGTTCTTTTGTTTTATTATTAATAAAAGTTGGTGTGCATTAGTTTCTTCGCATGCACATATGCACATGGCTAGTCTTGGAGACATACAATGTGATGATAGGTAATTCTACCACCGATTTTCATGAGGCCCCCGCCGCATGGTGGCTCCCTCTCGTCTGTCTATCGATTCCGCCCACAAATACAACTGATGAGGCTCTCATGTGGGCCCATAAAATTTTCTGGAATCATACTTTTGACTCGTGCCACTTTGGACCATCCGACAAAGATGTCCGTCAATCAACAATTAAGTCCCTACTTGAATAATCTCGAGGATAAACCTTTGGCGCCGACTCCGTGCACCTAGAATTTTATTTCGGAAGTATTTCAAGCAAGGATCGAATCGTAGTTTGCGTAAGAGAACGACTCATCTCCTTTATCCAAATAGACCAACCTTCATTGGGTTGTAGTTCTATTCTCTAGTGAAATTATTTTTTGTATTAACATTATATCTAGATATTTACACGCTTTTTGCATTATGCATAACTCCTCAACTCAACGACCAAGCGATGCTTAATGTACTGTATGACATTTCTGTCTTCAAGGATTTAGATCAATTCTAACTTCTTGTCGTATGACATTAAAAACCATTGCATGCCGAAGAGAGGAACACACTCGTGTATCAAATGAAATAAAAAACAGTGTGACATCACAAGTGAGGTATTTAACAAAAATAAATAATATTTGATCGAAGATTTCATTAAAAAAAAATTACAGAAATAATACTTACAAAAGTAATAATCAAGGAAAGGTACAATATTTAACTTTTTTATAGTCCGTAATGGTACACCTAGCATGTAGTGCAAGTTTAAAATCACGCGCGAAGTGAATATAGCTGAGGAGAAAATGAGAGACACAAAGGTGAATCCTCAATGAATAATCATCACAACGGATTTCGTTAATTTATGATCGTCAGTGTGTTATGTTTGTGCTAGTTTTGCCAGGATAACCATGTCTAATATCTTAACATCAAGAGTGTCGTCTAACTTTACAATTCCATCAGTACCATCCACGCCAATCAACTTGCCGGTAGTGCCACGATGAGAACCGCCCATTATCTTGATCTTGTCCGATTTTCTTGGTTGAACCACCTCGATTTCATTGGGATGGGCTGTTATTGCTTCACCATTGCCATTCCCACCGAGTACTATTTTACAAGAGCCATCCTGGATCATTAACAGGCGGTGTTATTACATCATATACAATAGGAACCAATTCAGATATACAGGCCCAATACATGCCTTAGGCGATAAAACTAAGTTGCTTTGCACTGACACTGAATATAATATACATATTCAACAACACCAACAAGTCCGTCTGCCCTTTTCTTCAAAACAATCCCAACAATAATACCATGCAGAGTGTACTTCAACTTCCCCCTTCTCAATCAAAACAGAGAAGGATCCCACTTTGCACTTGAGGAATTCTCAAAAACCATCTTAATTTTTCTGTGAATATCCAATTATCTTAATTCACGACTTTTACAGATGATGAACATATCAAAATCATACAGAAATATGCAGTTCAAAAGCAAGTATTCAGAAAAGCTCTACAACATACCGGAAGAATCTCCATGATGACACCAACAGTTGAATCATCACCAGCCCTTCGTACATTGACCAATATGTCTGGCACAAACCAGGGTCCCTCATTGTCCCCACCTGCAGTTAATGATTGCAGAATTATCAATTTGCTAGCAAAATTTTCAAAGTAGCCAGAGAAAGATATGCAGGATGCTACTGTAGATACATGGAAATGGCTATAAACATATCATTATGCCAAAAAGGGGAGAAAGGGCACACAAGCTATCAAGTGCATTAAAGGAAGCACCTATAATATACTACTTTTAGATCTAAGATTACACATGATTGCTTGCAGTGTGTGGAATCAGATTTCCAGCAGACCCAAAATTGCACGAAGAAGACATCTTTAACCAGATGTACCCAACTGCAGTCACAATGAGGGGCATAGCATAGTTTTACATGGCATCATACCCCATCCATCAACATGTGTAAAGACAGCAAAATTGTTGAGGATGCAATGTTATTTTGTCCATAAAGCAAAAAAGATTGAAACACAACGAACCTATAACAGGGGACATAATATCAATACTACCACCAGTTCCAGGTGTCATTGGCTGTCCACCAGGCGTGCTAGGGAGGCAGGCTGTGGAACTTGGTGTCATGGGCTGCCCACCAGGTGTTGATGGCAAGTATGGATATGGACTTGGAGCATTGGCTACAAGAGATCCACAGGTAAGCCATAGTAGGAAAATTATCGCTTGTTTCAAAGTATAGAACTGAAAATATTAAGTACCATAAGCAGAACTGCTCTCCCTTGGTGTTCCTGCTTCACTAAAATTGCCACCAGGAGTACTAGCCCAGCCTGAACCAGGAGTTGGAGCTTCGTAAGCCCGAGAAGGAGGGCTTCCAGGCTGGAAAAGAAAAAAGGAAAAATGTAAACTTTCAGATAATTACAACATAAACTAAGGATGCCAAGTTCCTGACCTGATACTGTGGACTGGTTCCCCAAGATGCAGGGTTTCCATCTTCCCAATGGTCCCTAAGAAATCCAAGGATCATTTATTAAACACAAAACATTTAAGAATTTATTTAATTTACTGCAGAATTTTTTATTTTTTAAAATCATTTGAGCTTTTCTGCATTACTTGATGTCAGATGTGGGAAAAAGAAGAGCACAAAATCCTTTGTGACAATACCAATAAATGCAGGGTCAAAATTCTGTTTGGACAGCGTACACAAATGTTACCCATAATTCACACACTACAAGCTTTGAATATGGGGGTTAAAAGTTCAAACCATAGCTTAGACCAACATCAGAAACTCAAGAAGTCTGGGGCCTATGACTTAATATCATAACAGGAAAAAGATCAATAGAAAAATTTTAGGAAATAAGAATGAAATGACAACAAAAAAAATATCAAAAATTATCAATAGCAGTTACTTAAGCAATTAAATAAATAGTTAAAATGAAAACAATAGCAAGACTATTAATTTGAAGATGACAAGGGATCTAACGATGGTTTCTCATATCTGTTCTAGATTGCCCTTGCAGACATACATTGTGACATCCTTCATAAACATACAAAATCATATGTTATTTACTTGTAGTTCAGCATATATGTGAATACCTTCTAATTCTAACATTCAAAATTAAAGATTACAAAAAAAGTGATTTTTTTTTTTCTTTTGGGTTCTCAAAAACAATTCTTCTCAAAAAAACAACTTAATCACAAATTATTCTTGATTCCTTAAATGGTCAAAGATTGTTGGGACCATTTAGCAAGGGATTATCTCTGCAACTAGATTTCTTGATACAAGTGGCAAACACTCCACTAAGATGCATCCATTTATGTACATGGTTTCCTACTGCTGATGATATTGTGATACTTCATCCAGTGGTGCCTATGAGTGTTATACCTACATACTGATATGCTGAAATAAGTGCAAAAAAAGTATCATATGCAATCAAGATTCATGGTCAAACCTTGGCGGACTCATTGGTGCATAGGGATTCCATGCTCGGTCACGCATGGGCGTTCTCATGCCATCATGAATAGGTGTAGCTGCCAATGGAATAATGAAACTAAGCATAGCCATTCTAAATATTCTTTGTTAATTAATGCCTCCAAGCTTCTAAGTGCACAAAATTACGAATATTAGAAAAAATCAACAAAAAGAACCTGTGGCATCTCTCATGGGAGTCATATAAGGATGCAATGGAGTCCGAGATGAATGCATGGGGGTTTCACTTCCCATACCATATCGAGATGTTTCACTGATAAAACACATTTTCATTTGGTCAGAACAATTCCATTAAGAAGTAGTTAAAAAAAATTCATGAAAGTTGAAATTACCGATATGGGGTTGAAACAACCACATTATCCGAAATGTAACTGCGATCAACTGCATGTACAACCAAGGTTACTATAAACGAAATAGGAAAAAGAAGCAGCCAAATATTCACCATACATTAACAAGAACTTGCCTGTAACAACCTTCATTTGGGACTCCAGTTCAACTCGTACTAATTGACCTTTCAAATCAACAACCCGCCCACGGTAGCCCTTGAAAGGACCTTGGCGTATTTTTATTGTAGTACCAGACAAAGCATCATGCCCTCCCCTTCCACCTCTACTTCTTCCCCCAGCTACAATGCAAGTATATATAAATTTTTTTGATACTGTGATAACTCAAAAAATTGAAAAGGCAAAAGATATAAAAACAAGTCCTGACCATTAGCAACTTACACTCAAAAGAACCTCCTCTAGGAAATCTCCTTGGTGAAGGGGGTATGTGAGGTGGAGTTTTGAGTCTGCTAAATCTTGAGTAGGCATCACCCTGCAAATAAACACACAGGTGAACGATATGCACCGGCTGACTTGCAATATTGAAATTGGTTTAATCAGTTTTCACTTTGAAATCCTCACTTTCCTCTATTGTAAAATGTAAACATAATTGAGATAGAAAGATGCTGAAAAATAAAACTGATGTAAAAAGACATAAATGAAAAGGATCATCAACAATTTGAGTAAAGAAACCAACAGGCCATAAATATTAAATAAGAAAAAGAATGAAAGAAAGAAAATGATCTGCATTTCTATCTTTTAAACTTAGGAAAAAGGAGCATAAAGACTTACATTTCTATCACCATTGGCACGTGATCCTCCGACAATAACACAAGAATGAGATTTAGCACAAATGAATCCAGCATGCTCAAGGTGATGCCGATCATTGATGAACAAGACCCCTCTATATATGTGTTCTACAGGACCTTGTTTTCCCTGAAAAGACAGAATATGCTATAAACCACTCTCACATGACAGAAAATTCATTAACAGAAAATAAAATAAACCAAATGCACATAATTAAACACAAATTAAAACGTAAACCATTTAAACAATGCACACATAATAGAATATTTAATTTTCTTCAAAAAGAAAAGCCAATTCGGTTTCAGATTAAAACTTTGTTGTTGGTGGTGGTTGTGTTGTTGTTGTGCTGTTCCTTTGGGGGGGGGGGATGCAAGCAAAACACTCACTTTGCAAGGACCGTCAATTATCCTAACCACATCCTTCACTGAAACAGTATTCTTGTACCGATCTTGCACATTAGATTTCTTCTCAAGCTTGCATTTGATCTCTCTCAATCTAACAAGAGTAACCTCAGGTCTCTCTGGAACTCCCTTAAGAACCTAAATTGAAAAAGAATCGCACTTAGGAGGTTATAAAAGTGTCAGTCAAGCATCCAGCCACTCAAGCTCTTGCATGATAGCTCACCTGAAAGGCCTCACTTTCTACACGAATAATTACACCGAAGCTCATATTACTGCATGAAATGGGTATGAAAACTTAAGATCTCAATAACAACGAGAAGAGTGATGAATAATGCTAGATTAAGCGACAGCTTACTCCAGCAGCACAAGATCATGAAGCTCATAATCTCCAATCTTGGTAACCCCAGTAGTTACCTCAGAGCTTTCTACAACATCATCCGCAAATACACGGATCTGAAAACAACAAGATATCGACATAATCCACAAATGTCATTAATTTACATCAAAAACTATACTGAATGGGCAGAAATTTTTTTTGAGCAAGAAATGTCACTCACATGTTCCTTAGTTGTGTCCGATAGGATGATGAGAACATGCTTGTCAACCTTAACTACCATGCCTGTTGCACCTTCATGTGTACCAGTGACAACCTTTACATGGTTACCAGGTTCAAAGTATTTACAAAGCTCCTTCTCATTCACTGCAAGAGTTTTCTGAGTTGAAAAAAATGGAAGTCTAGGTAAGTCCAAATGGACACACCAACAACCTTGCTAAAGACAAGGACCAAAAATAATTATCTTAAATTATGCAAAACATTCAAATAAGCACTTACAGGTAGGTCCTTCATCTCAGGTCTGATATGAACATTATCTTCGTCAACTTTCTCAACCCATCCCTTAAGGTTCCTCAGATCTCCCTTGACAACAATAACTGCATCACCTTTCATAAAGTGGCCTCTTTTTCTGTTTGCAAATAATGTTGACAAACTTGCTATATCACCATCTCCATTCTCTCCAGGTTGACGGAATTTCTCAAGCTCATCAAATGTTGGGTTGATGTTCTGTGCACTAATTGACTTCATTGAAACAGTTTTATACAAGAACCCATCTTTGAACAGCATGCCACCAATGTTTTCAAAATAATCACCAGTCATGGGATCTCTCCTGCGTTCTACACGAATATGGAGTTCTCTAAACATCACAAGGCCCCAAAAAAAAAAAAAAAAAAAACACACAATCAACACAATAAGTTATGAACATAACAATGTGATTCAGAGGGGTAAAATCAGTATTACCTAGCTTCATCCACATTCATAAAACGTGGAGGAGGGACAAATGCCTTCTTTTTAGCAACTTCTCTGCCTTCCTGCATAAACAGAATGAGTTTTCACAAATCTGAATCAGATTCTTCTCAGTTTCCAAAGGATGAGAAGAAGATCAACAATCTCCTAGCCTTATAACTGAACCATGGACGAAATAAGCTAACAGGTGATAACATACCAGTTTATTTGCAAGAGCTTGAAGGTCAATCCTTGGAATTAACTTCACAGTAACTCTCTGACGCACATTATCCACATCTACAACCTTCAAGACGGGAAACATGAAAGGTTAACCAAGCCAATCTGCCAATGTAAGGAACAACATCATGTATGAAACAAAATGTTATATATTGTACCTTGGCAAGATCCCCCTTGTAAGTTCCAATCTTCATTCTGACCCATGTGTCCCTTGAAAGATCAATTACTTTGCTTTCAACTGAAAGCACATCAGTCATTTCTTTGATAGGAACAAGCATTACTTTCTGTGAAAAAATGTTTCGCAGACCTTTGCAAGCCTGAAGCAGAAGAAAACATATGGATCAAATATCACGTCTTCTTTTTTTTTTTTTTTTTTTTTCTGTATGCAGATGTCTCCTTGACTTCACAAAAAGTGTTAAGATGATACAAAAATACATACCTCCCTCACATGGGCTTCTTTGTCTGCTTCGATGTATATATAGTTTTTTAGATGATCAAGTGCAACAGCAGACCTGATTTGCAACTCAGATCCTTTATCAATGTACTTTTGCATTAAGCAAACAGCTGTCTCTCGTTCACGACCAATCTAACATGCATAATAAATCTGAGTGTGAATATTCACTGAGACGAAAAGCAAGGAACGAAGAAAAAGGAAGAAAAAAAAAAAGAAAGAAAAAAACTGCAAACAGGAAGGGAAAAAGGGAACATAAGTTGCAGACTGGTAAACATACCGCACATTTCACCATCCATAACTTCGGATCCCGAACAGATGGCAAAAGAGCCTGTTGTTCCACATCTGTTGTCTCCTCATCATATTCTACATGACTTGACCTGGCATACCTCTCCTGAATTTTTCTCTCAAGGGCTTCAACATCTTCATGTTCATCCTCGCGAGGCAGCAAAGATCTATGGCGAATCCTTCTATCATCATCTTCATCAGGTAGATCAGTTCCACGGTCTATAAAGTCTGTACATAGAATTAACACATTAGCAAATTCATTTAATCAGTCATACTTAATTTTATGACCATATTCAGCTAGCTCCAACAAAATGAACTTCAAAAGTATGCTATATCAAAGCCCAAAGCAACAACCCACATTACTCTCATTCCAAAGATTTGTGCTAAAATTCCTATTTTAGAACATACCAATGGTACTCATCTGTAATCATTTTGTTATCTATCATAATGCTTACAAAAGTAATAAGACTAGCTTAGTATTGGAACCAGAGATGTGCCCAGAAAAGTTAAGTTATTGAAACCTGGTGAAAATCAGAGAAGGAAAAGCAAGAAAACTCTAAAAGGAACCATAATTTTATCTTAATCATACAAAAATCCACTGAACAATAACCCACCTACCAATTAAAGTTTTACCACTAGAACCATGAGCAAGAACTAGGACAGCTAGTGCATGCATTACTACACAACAACAGACCCCTATATGCTGTACAGACAAAATTGTAGCACACCCATCCAAAGCAATACTGACTGATACTACCCATAGCAGCAGAAACACCAAAACCATATGAGATTTCCCACTTGGGCCACTTCAATCACAACAATCATGTGAAAACCACTTTTCAGTGCCATAAAGAAAATTGAAAAAGTTTTGAGGCTAAAAAACAATGTAAAATAGCCTGAACAAAGTGTAAATTGCAACCTTAGCACAACTAATATCCCATCATCATGATTGAGATGGATAGTAATTACATACAGGAGAGATCACTTGCTCATGAGTACCAGGAACCTAAGAAGAATAGTACAAGAGTTTAGGAAACAAGGAATTCCCCAAATTCCTAAACTTAAAGAAAGATAGTATCATGTCCTCATGTCAAAAAGTAAAAGGCTTTCCAGTTCTTTACAGCCATTAACTCCATAACTGTTTTCATTAAATCAAATTTCGAACAAAGACAAATAGGTCCAATAGAAAAACAACAAACAACAAAATTCACAAAACTTCTTTGGTGGCAAGACTAACTCAACCATAATTTCTCCCAGATTCAGAACAAAATACCTTCCGTTCCGTAACCCCTAATTCACAAAGTTCCAATTAAACCTAATTCAGCCTCACTCTACTAAGAAATAAGAAAAAATAAACAACCGAAAATTCATAATCTATCAATTGGCCAACCCTCCTTCGACAAAACCCAGAAACCAAGCATTCTTGAAAACAAACAACAAAAATTAAAAACACATACCGTCTTCTCCTTCCTCCTCCTCTTCTTCCTCATCGCTATCGACCTGTGCCTCAATTTCGAAGAAATCTTTAGCAGACTTCTTGCTCGGCTTACGCTTCCTGCCACCACCGCCAAAATCTTCGTCCTCATCGTCATCATCCTCCTCCTCATCGTCCTCCTCCGCAACATCGTCGATGTAATCCGATCTCCGCCGCTTCCTAGCTGAACTTCTGCCCCTATCCTCCAGTTCCTCTTCCTCTTCTTCCTCCTCCTCCTCCTCCTCTTCTTCGTCCGTCAGCTGCTGACCCTGGTCGTCGTATTCTTCATCCTCCGCATCCAGTTCATCGTCGTACTCGTCTCTCCTACGAGCCATGGTCGATCGCTCGACTTCGAACAGAAAGAAAGAGAGATTGGGGGTTGTTCCTTAATGTTATATATCTCTTGCTTAACCCTAGCAATGGATGTGAGGGAATAGATCGCTGAGATCAACAATTTTAATGTTCAATTCGTCTAATTTAGATAAAAGTTAATAAAAAATGAGAATTAAATTTTTGGTTACTAGAGGTTTTACTGGACCGCCCTTCGAGCGATACGATATCGTTTTCATCCTTTCTTTTAAGATAGCCTTTTTATGAAGTCCTGGCCGCGTTCGGACTTCTGAACTTTAAAAAAAAAATAATAATAATGGACTTCTGAAGTTGACGAAGAGGACAATTGAAGATAAACTGGAATATCTAATACAAAAGGGCCCCCCCAAAAAAAAAAAAAAAAAAAAAAAAACGAAGAAGAAGAAGATGGACAGGAATTTTGACTTGGACAACGTTGTCCCTCAATTTGAGTTGGTGGGGATTGGGTTGGGTTGGGCTGTCCCGGTTCGGCTTGAGTTTGAGCCAGTTGGGATCCATTGTAATAATCCAAGCCCATTTCAATTTTTTGATCTCATACGGTTTACCCCGTGCTACTGTTTACTCTCTCAATAAATAATTATTTAATAAAGTACTCGTTATTTTGATGTTCCAGAACAAGCCATACCATTGAGCCGAAAAATGCTAACATATTAATACTTACAACTGCTTTCTCGAGTACTTCTAAAAAATAAGGTTTCCATTTTAAACACCGCAATTTCCTCCCAATTACACTGTCATGAATTATGCGTTGCAAATCAAGTCATCCTTGTGCTGTTATTTTCCTTTATCATTTGTCAACCTTATTCCAAAGCCTAAAAGCCTTGAACGAAGGATTAATTAAGTAAAGAAAGAGAAAAAAAAAATATAATAATTTCATGCATTATGTTAGAGAATTTTTATAATTATATTTATTATTGTTTTTTAAAATTCACCCACCACATTAAATCTGTTAATTAAATTTGACCTATACTAAATATTTTTTATTAAGTACAATTACTCATATATTATATATTAAATATATTTCCATTTTGACTATTATATCATTAAATTTGTTAATTTGAAATAAATTTTAGTTTTAAAAAATATTTTTTAAAAAATTTATACTTATTTTTTATTATTTCTTTTATAATAATTTAAAAATATTTTTATTTTATTTTATTAAAAAAATTACAATGTATATCACATTAATAAATTTAATAAAGTAATAATTAGAGAAAGATATATTTGTTACATAATACATAAATGACTATCATATAACTGCATTTAATAAAAAAATTAATGTAAACAAAATTTAATTAAACGAGATTAATGTGATCATTGTATTTTAAAAAATTAAGTATAATTAAAAAACTCTCCCACATAGGACAAATTGGTCTTTTTACTCGTAAAACTCACCAACCCCAGATGAGAATAACACGTCCTTTTCATAATCTCCAAAATGTGACACTGTTTTTCATTTTTATCTTAAAAAATAGTTTTATATATATATATATATATATAAATATAGGATTTAAAGTTCTATATTTTTCTTTACCACAAGACTCATACGAACTATTCAAGACGGACCATTGTTTTTCAACTGATGGACTTAAGATTCATAATCCATTAAGTGTTGTATCATTTTCTCTATTTTATTTTATGTTGGGGCCCAAGGCTCTGGAAAGCCCATCTGCTGAAGGGAACCTATATGCATGTATGTCCAACAAGAGGGAAAGCCGCCCCATTTAGCCTGACTGCTTCATCGTTCATTTCTCAGTCGGCCACGGAAAATGACCACCCTCATCTTGTTCGGAGGAATCAAATTTTGAACTAAAACAGAATTTTATTCTTTTTTTCTTCCCCAAAGCTTTGTCAATAGTTTATATTTCATTTCATACTTTATCTTATTTTCAATTAAAAATTATTTTATTTACTTTACAAAATTTTTTAAGGCAAAATAGCAATGAAAATTGTCTTATTAAATATATCAACCACAAGTGCATTTGACTTGCGAATTGTGCAAACTTAATCCTGTTTTTGGAGATGCATTGAGAGATAAGATCTCAAAAATACAGAAATTAATTCATCCGAACACTGGCTTAATTGAATTAGAATGTCGACACTTTCCCAATCATTTAGTCATCCAATTTCAAGAATTGAAAAATAATAATAAAAAAAAAAAACACAGAGAAAGAGAAGCATAAAATATTTTCATGGCATCTCAACTTGGAATTTAATTTGTTGTGAATCCGACGTTGGAAGATGTTTGCAGACACGCATCAGCATGACTTTCATGATCACGGGGGTTCATATATGGAAAAACGTGGCATTGACACTGCCTAGCAATTAAGTGTGTACTTTTGGGAATGCTAAAATCAATTAAATGGAACTTAAATACCCACTCTTCTAAATTTAGTAAAATTGTCACATCAGCTTAAAGAGGATAATATTTCAGAGAATGGGACTAATTCCTTCTGGTCAATATCCTTCGACTCTTTTCTGAATACCAGAAAAATCACAATTCTATCGCTTTTTTCCATTACCAAACAGACATACTTACATGAGGAAATATATTGGACTTGCAAAAAAAACTAAAGTGCATGCATTTTCGTGATTCCAATTTTTGCTGAATGTCTTCGTTTCTTCCATATATAAGTAATTTAGTAAACCCGGGGGGAAAACATTTTTTGGTTGCCTTTTGCAGTCCAAGATCCGACATCGTCCTGTACATTCAACGTTCTTAATTGAAACGCCACCGACACAACTGGTATACTTATATCAATCCCTGGATGATCCTGGAGGTAGTCACATGGCAACGTATATTACGAGGCCTGCAGGTTAGCTTTCTATATCAAAATCTCAAATATGTTCCTTCAACCTCAAGCATGGTAATTGGGTAGTCATATGGCTGGCTACCTTACGAGTGGATCTTTATTTATGCGGCATTTAATGAGCAATAGTCTTTGAAGAGAAAAGGCCGCCCCAATTGTCAAAGCATTTAATATGCAAGGAGAGAAGTCCACGGAAATGTGTCTACTTGAAGCTTGCACTCGAAACACACATTCGTTATTCTGCCCATAATATCTGAAAATACGAGGACCACTGAAAACTACTTCTGAAAAAAGAAACTGCTGTCAATATAAAGAAGTGTTCAGTAATCATTATTACTAGGGAAAAAAATAAAAAGCTCGATTTTAATATATTTACAATTATATATATATATATATATAGAGAGAGAGAGAGAGAGAGAGAGTGTTTGTTATTTTTATTTCTTTTTTTTTTTTACAAATATGTCACATGTATAATTATACATTATACAAATTTATTTAATTATTTTATTTTTATTTTAACCAAACCTCTTTTTTATTTTTTATTTTCACTTAGTGAAGTAATTCGATTCACTTAACTCAAATTTTAAATGAGTTAAATTAGAAAAAAAGAAAACTTTATTAAGTAGTTATTTGGCGTCGTATTAATGTGCGGATTTACATCGATTGTCTACCTTCCTCTTGCCCAATGGCTGGAGAGTGTTGGAAACCACCGACGGAAAGTACTCCTAAACCGAACTGAAAGCCACAAAGAAAAAGGGAAAATAGAAAAAAGAAAAGCGGATTTGCGATCATAAGCGGCCATGGGAAGAACCGCACCGTGAGTAGCCATAAAAGAAGAGTGAATGCATCCTTCAATTTCCAATCTACGTGGGCATGCAAATCTTGCCTTACTATTCAAGTAAAACCATATCCTCCTCTCTCTCTCTCTCTCACACACACACACACACACACACACGTGTATTTCTATCCAACATGTTTTCATTATACCAAAAGGGGTCCCGTGTATATATCTGCCTACTTTTCCACCTCCACCTCCACCTCCATTCCACTCAAACTGTCGGTGCAATTTGTGAAATGGCTTAATTGTAACAAGGAAGCTTCCTGTCAATTTCCTTGCCACATCGATGTTATGAAATCACGACGAAAGTTGTCAGAATTTGGACATTCGTACAATAAAAAAATGAGGCTAATATTCGTAGTGGAAGGCCCCCTCAATAATGCAATACAATTTCAAAACAGCGGAATACATTCATTATAGAAGACACCATTTTAGAATAAAACGGTTTATAATAGATGAAGAGAAAAGCCATTACGACACAAGACATCGTGATGTTTTGACTCTTGTGTACACTATGTGCAGTTCCATATAATACCTGGGATAGTGAGAGACTATTGGCTTTTTCACTATATGATAACTCCATTCAGATTATTGGTACTTTCCCCAGATAAAATAATCCCCTATCCAGAGAGTGATCCCCTCTCTCGAGGAGGGAGGAAGAACTATTGTATGATGCAGCAATAAATTATTACACAGATCAAGGGAACAATTTAAGTCTGAATACTTTATGAAATGCGGTGATTAATTATGAAATATAAAATTATAAATTTTGATACTTTTTTCTGTTTGTTTTTGTAGTTAGGGACCCTAAACTTTCTACCCTCCCAGCGAAAATCAAAGCAAGCAACTTTACTTCGATCATCAAGTTCACGAGAATTCGAATCCATATTTAGATGAATCGTCCTATGCGGGTGTTACCTCTCATTGACCACATGGTCCAAGTCAAAATTGGAAAATAGTATGCCAACACATCTTATAAACACAAGTGAGACTAACGAGATTTGTTGTTGTAGTAATAGATTTCATAATTTCATCCAAAATGATATATTGTGATTGGTGAAAACTATATTTAGATGATTTATTTGTAAGATTTGTTTGTAATAACAACATAGATTCTTCCCCATGCTAAAGTTGTAAAGGATCTCAATTAGAATAATTAGGGTTCCGATGAGCACTGTAAAAGTCCATCTGTCCATACCTACTCAAAGATGTGGTCCTACCTAGTTCATAATCAACCACGATGAGCTGAATTTCTAACCTGAGTAGTAGGCTCTCTGATTTGATACAAAATTAATGCAACAACAGGATACTTTTTCCAGTCAAAAGTTTAAAAGTATTTTTTTGTAGATCGGAACGGGAAGAGTTCAATCCGTGTCTTTTTGTCGAACACGAAGAGGGCAATTTACTGATTATTTGAAAATAAGATTAGGTCAGTTCTATAAGAGTCTTCGCAATCCTGCCACACATCTTAATAGATTCGAATCTAAGATTTGTATTTGAAAGATCGATTTTTTTAATCGCTCTAATACCCCACCCTCTTGGTTTCGGTAAATTGTGATGTCTTCTTTTGGGAACATTAGTAGCCAATTTCAAATATTGATAGTGATATATGCTAAATATTGTTCATATATAACTTACGTAAACCCAACAAGCAGAATACCTAACATTCTTGCCAACGTGAATATATAAAGACATTTCGCTTTCTTGCATTTACTGCTCCTAGCTAATAATATTATAGCAAGAGAAGCTTATAATAGAAGCAAATTAACCCACTCTGAGTACCCTCTCGTCCCTCCCTCCAAGGTAAATGTGGCATGATATTAGTAATCGTAAACAGCAAATTGCGAGACCATTTCACAGGGCCAGAGGGTATGAGACCGTCAAGCCAATGCGAGACTACTCTCGTCAAATTGCATGCATAAATGTCATATATATATATATATATATTATGCTTAGTCCTTTGCCTCTGCCTTTCCTTCACATATGGACATATAAATCCGGCAAATCAGGTGCTGTAGTCCCACTGCTGACTACGTCTTCCCTTTATTACACATCTATTCCATTACCATTGTATAATCTTGGCCGAGAGAAGAAAAAGAAAGTGTTGAGTCTCCTCTATTCATTCTTGTGTTTGAGCTAACGTGACAAATATGTTGAAATTAGGAAATTGTTAAAGCCACAGCTTTCAATTGAATGAAACAGAATAAATGAATGTTGAACACTTTAGTCTTTATGAATTATTTTAGAATTTTGTTATTGTTCATGTTACCAAGATAACTTGATATTATTTGAATGAATAGACGTCTGTTTGCGACAATTAACATTTTTAAACTAACTTTAAAATTTTATAAAAAAAAATCAAATGTATTAAAAAAAAAAAAAAAAAAAGAAAGCGCACGATGTGAGGGTATAAATTATAATTCTAATTATAGTTAGTATGATGATGCCAAGGTTCTGGCTTCGCCATCATTTAGTTGAATTTGGTAAAATATGAATGTAGATGGACCATGCGTGGCCTATAGTGAACCTATTGTCATCAGTTTACCTAGCTCAATGTTGTGAAAGAATTGAACAAAAATTATTGATTGCAGGAAAAGAGAGTTGAAAACAAAAGATAGCATATTGGACTTTTTGTACCTAGTGTGTCTGAGACAAAGACCCGAAGATTAGGTAGCAGTCAATCCAAGAAATTGTTGTGAGTTTGCTGGGGACCTTCCCTAGTTGCATCGCTCAATGTCAATTTTAATTGCTGGCCCATTTGCATTAACATCTGTGACTTTGGCCACAAGATTTCTCGCATTAATTATGAAAATTGATGGCTACATTATTTATAAATTTATTATTATTATTATTATTATTATTATTATTATTAAATTAATTAGACGTGAGTTAGAAGAATTTCTTATTTCATACATTTTTTTTAGGATTAAAACTTGGGATTTTTAATTAAAAGTTTAAATTATTAATTATTGTAGTATTTTTTGAGGGACTAAATGAGTTAACGTTGTAAATTTTTGAGGAATGGATTTATCTAATAATAATAATAATAATCGAATGGAAGCGAAGTAGCGGGGACCAAGTGGTAGGTCGAAAAAAAAAAAAAGCTCAAGTGAGTGTTAAATTTTAAACGGTCTTCATCAACTCAACAATAGGGTTTTCTTTTGTTTTTTCGATTGAGATTCATGGTTTTCTGAAAATGGTTAAATCCCGCTAGCTGGTGTAGTATTTGCTTTTCCTTTATTAGTCTTTTGGGCTTTAATTGTTTCGATCTCTCATCCGACTCCTTTATCCACTGCTTCCCACATGATTGTGACTCGCTAGAACTGTAACCTAGCCAAGGAAAAAGAAGGATGCAATTGTAAGGCATGCATCTGCAGGAAGAAAACACAAACCATGTTTTGTTGCATAAAAGGCAATAATTGACCAACATTTTTGTTTCATTAGGTAAGGAAACAAATCGCGTTTAGACATCTGCCAACCCTAATATTAACACTATATCACTTTTTAACTATCGTGGCATATTCTATAATGCTGTGTGTCACACTAGGACCTCTACCCATGATTTGGCCAACAACAAACTAGGTTGGAATTTTTTTTTTTTTTTTTTTTTTTTTTGCCTTTTAAGAAAAACGTAGTTATCAATTCACTTAATGTGCTGTGTCCAATAAAATTTTATTACTACTGATACTACGTCGTCATCAAGACATCAACCATACCTGTTACTCGATTCATATAATCTTTGATGCATTTTTGTTGGCTTCTTAAATTTTTTAGGGAAAGTGAACAATCATCCATTAAATTCACGAGAACCGGAGAGAGACATTTCCACTGCCTGATGGGTTTCTGAGATTAGAATGTACAAATCACAGCAGACAATGCAATAAGGAGAACAATTATCTACTCTCACAAGGGGCGTAGCCATAGTTCTACAAATCGCAAGTCTCCCTGAAAGAAGACGCTTATTAAGGCAGAAGGTCAGGAAAGCTGTTACCAGTACAAAACACTAGAAGTCTTGTGAAAGACGTCAAGATGTCAGGCAGAGCGCCGTAGCTCAGTGACCTTAGTCCCCCAGTATAAATTAATAATGCGTCAAACTTATAAATATAGAATTTGGAACCAATCTCGTAGGGAAAAAAATAATAATAATTATTCATTGAGCACAGTCAATTTTACAATTAACCTGCCCTTTTCTACAGTGGTCCATTAACGTTGTTCCCACATGGGGCAGTGTGTAAGCGTCACTTCCCATAGCCCATCACATGATATACAGCAAACTGAGATCATATCCGTTTTCCATATATAATGCAAATCTAGGAAATATAATCCACCATGAAAGTGAAAAATGGAATTTAATTACACAGCAAACGAAGCTTCTTCCAAGTCATTTCTACTGGCACATTACATTACATCTTATGGCTTTGGGGGAGACAGAGTATCCCTGTCCATCACATGGCGGGAAAATAAAGCACACAAAAGACCACAGAAGAACAAAAAAAAAAAGAGAAGGCAAATTAAAGAAAGTGCCTTTAAGCAGACAAATTGCAGAAGACGATCATGAATTGATGGAAATTCAGCGCGAAGGGCGATTCATCAGATCATATGATGATCCACTTGACTTTGGATGGCACACAATTGACTCCGAAATAGCACAGGCCCTCTTACAGGAAGGGTAAAGATTTATAAAACCAAACCTATCACTAATGCTCCTTGTCACCTTGCGGCTGTCCCAGAACTCACTAGTGGATTCCTGATCAACACGGTCCTTTGAACACTCGACCAATGCAGTGAAAAATGGATCATTCTTAGAACTCTCACTTGAAACCTTCTTGCCGATTCCAATTTGCTCGAAATTGAATCTTTTCGAGGTTGGCGGGGTGACAGAAGGAGGCAACGGAAGGACCTTTAGTGTGGAGTCCCTCCTCTTGTGACTTGGTTTCTTGGGAATTCCTGGTAAATGCTCCCAGGAGAATGGAACGCCGGAAAATCGAAGTGAGGTGGCTGGGCTTGGCGGCCAGTCATTGTGAAAACGCAAGGACGAGGAGGATGAAGAGGGAAAGGACGGAGATCGGCGGGGGGGTGCGTTCTTGGTGGTGTCTTCACATTCTTTTGGGACATTTCGGGCAGCGTAACTAAGACTTGCGGAGGAGTCCATGACTTTAGTACGAGAATGGCAGGGACAGAGAGATGCAGATTTGTTTTGTTGCTCTAGTTTGCAAACATTATAAGAGATGCGGAGTCGTCACGTTGCTCTATTTAATGCCATTATTTTAGGGACATTTGAAAGTTAAAATAAAAAAATAATAAAAAAATAAAAACCCGATATTATTGACAAACAAAAGGACCCACGTAATTAATGTCTAAGGGTGGCCAAGAGAAAAGGACCAGGGTCAAAATCGTAAAAAGCAAGGATGGTGATAATTAGGCCACTTACCTTCCATGTCGGGGCATCACGTGCCGCACGGGGCAACCCCGTGTGTCAGTCGTACCAACTTGTCCGATGGGGTAAGCCTGCTTGAATTTGTGACCCTTGTCGGCCTGATCTCATCGCTACCCGTGCCGAATCTCAATAATCAGAGATTATTAAGGACTAGACATTAGCAACCTGTTAATTTTATATTGGGCTTGGGGTCAAATATGTGCCTATGGAGGTTGAAGGCGAGAAGGGTTTTGACTGTCATCTACGTTCAGGGATTAATAGGCCATTGATTTGGGCACCGGTGCTAGCCGATGGTCAATAACGACTTTACAAGCCTAATTTCTAACCCTGATAAGCCAGTCTGCTACCTCTAAACTTCAGTTTCAACGAGTTAGTACACTCATTTTTAGACCTTTACTTAATTAATCTCCTAAAATATAATCCAAGATTCTCAGTTAGAAACTAGAACCTCGTCAAATGCTTGCTTGTTTGGTGAGACAACCTCTTTAATTAGTCAGCTTTGTTAATAGAAGAATTCGTTCTAGCCTTTCTCTCTGTGTAGTGTTTCGATACCCCCATTGTGCTAGTTTGTTGTTCAGTCTATTGAAGTATAATCGCATTTCCTACTCTTCCTACGGTTTTGGTAGTCCGGAGAGTCAAGCCACATAACCAGCCATATTAATTAATAAAGTTTGGTGAGTCATGAAACGGATAGTTAATTTTACCATACATTGGTGCGTCTGCAATCGATCGGAACAAAATGGTGTGGAAACATTGGCCCCCCCCCCAAAAAAAGAAGTACGGATTGATATTTATTTGTCAACAAAAAAGCACGAGAAACAATTGCTGGAATATGTGTTAGAAGGTATCAGTTTTATTCATAAATCGACCCGGTTTATTTATAAAATATTTTTACTAAAAAATAATTAATTTCTGAATAATATATAAGAAAAAAATATATAATTATTTTAATTATAAAAAATTATATTTTTAATATTTGTAATATATTTTTTTTTGAACTACTATCCTTCAAATAAATAAAATAAATTCGTATTATTTTAATTCTTTAAATAAATATTTATTACAAACTAATATGAAAAATAAATTTTGTGAGAAAGTTATTTTAAAAATAATTTTAAAAATATAATAATTTAAATATATTAATAATTTTTGGGTAGTTAAAGTTGAATAATAAGTGATTGAAAAGTAAAGAATTATAGATTATGAAATTGGACACAATAAAAGAAAAATTAACTCCATTTAACATTTGGGAAATTTTGCCAAGTGAGAAAGACACAGAAGTTGCGGCAATGAATCCGAATTCCTAGAATATGTTTGTCCACAGGAATGCAAACAACTTTATGTCATAAAAGAAAAGCGACTAAAAGTTAAGACGTTCTCATTTGTGAATTAAGCCCATTTGGAAATTAAAAAGGAAAAAAAAATAGAAGAAAGACGCGATTTGTCTCTGAAATCCCAAAAACCCACAAAGAAAAAAGAAAGAGAAAAGAAACCACACTCTTGTTTCCAAAATTCGGGAGTGGTGCCGAATAAAGAACTGAATTAGGTGAAATAATAGCTAAATAATCGCCCCAATTGCCTTAAAAAATATATATATATCCGAAGTGTGATTTATATGCACAGCATTCCATTTCTATATATTCATTTTCTAACTTTGAAGAGTAGACTGACTCCTAAGGGAAGTTCCAAAATTATACAATTTGATTTGGTGACGCTCACAAATTAAGAGTAGTCCAGTGGAGTTTCGATCGTTCGAATCTGCCTAGTAATTGAACAAATCAGCTGGTTCTGCTATAGACCCGCAAGCAGACCAGAGACTGATAGGAATGCCAAATTTTAATCATTTTTTTGGTTGGCATTTACGCACACATTACAGAAGCTTCAGGGCCCTGCAAATGCACGGCAGAGCAGCGCAAACTACTGACGAGGACCCAACCGAGTTCTTCAAAATTAGGAAAAGTGGATGGATAGAAAGATGTCAGCTCCTTCTTCTGCTGAATTCCTTTCAGGGTCCCTTCCTGTTCAGAGGGCGAAAAAACAGAATCAGATGATGGCATCTGTTTTAATCAATTGTGACGCTGGGAATTGATTCGATGCCCAACGTGCACACGGATCCCGAGGAACATGAGTCATCCAATCCAATGTCTCTAATACTTACAGGGGAAGTGCACATCCTAAATCTCCTGTGACACTTCCTGGACAAGACAACTCTCATTATGTTAGTAAAATTGAAAAACAGAAAATAATAAGTAATACAAATTAAATTGGACCCATTTAATTTTTCTAAACCTCGATACTCCCTAATTATAAATAAAAATATATGCAATTACCTACTCTTTCAAGATCCAATGGGCATTTTCTAGTGTATCATTTCAGAGGAGAAGCAATTTGTCTATGTATTTTCCATTAAGTCTGACAAAAATAAATAGGACTGTCTAACTAACGTCTATTAAGACGTGATGCTTTAACTAGTTGGATACGTTAAAAATTATTTTAAAGCAAAATCAGAGGAAACAAAAGAAAAAAAAAATCAGCGGCATTAATAATAATTGTAAAATGAATCGAAGGTTAGCATTAACTTAAGCATAGTGGATGGTATTTAATGATTTTTAATGATTGCATATTGAACAGCTAGCATAGTGGTCCAAATTCTTTTCACGAAAGACTATACGACTGCGTATTGGTTTAAGCAGCCAAGCCAGTGATAGGCGTACGCCAATAGGAGCCCAGTTAAACTCCATTGGGCCGACCCAGTTTGCCTTGTCTTCTTCTTGGATGGGAGGCGTTCGGCCGGTGAAGCCCAATGCTAAGCCCTAAATCACTGTAATTGAACGGAAAGTTCTCGAGACATCGTCCGGCAATTTGCCGCCATTTTTTCATCTCCCCGTCCGGCGTTGCAAGTCTCGCCTCTTTTCCTTTTCCGCCGGCCTGCACTCCAATTTCCTCGCTGTCTTACACTTCGTAATTTCCCAGATCCCTAGGCTTTTAAAAGATTTCTCTGTGCTTTTTCTGGGTTTTTGCTTGAATCTTTTGGGGTTTTAAATATTTTCATCTTACAATTTCTTTATGTTCTGCGAGGTTCTTGCTGAAACATTTAGGGTTGCTAAACATTTTCTTGAACTTTCTTTATGATTTCTCAGGGTCCTTGTTTCTTACGGTCCTGGCGATTATGGAGGCGATGGGAGGGAAAGCTTAGTCCGGCATCTTCTGTGGTCCCGCTGGACCTTCGGATCATGTTTCTTGAAAAACTTCCGGAATATTTTGACTTGAATCCGCGAGTGGAACATTGGGGTCGCTCGAAGATGAATACAAATTATTGGACTGGTGCTGGAGATTCTTGGTGACAAGAGAATTTCGGCATTATTGTTGCTGTGCTTGACTCATATTCAAACCTCATTTTAGGTAATGAATCCAAGAGCAAGGTTCCTATTAGTCTTGTGGAATTTTTTTTTTTCCTTTTCTTTTTTTGGCAGTTATAAGCAACAAGGTTTATAAAATAAATTAACTCTACTCTTTCATAGTTGTGTAATCAATTTTTTTTATTGATGATGTGAAGGTTGTCATTAAATCTATTGATATTTTGCACTATGACGATGGGTGTGGCATATGGCTTAACTGCTTAGATTTTTGCTTGTTGCAACAATACAACAGCCACACAAATTCGCAGGATGTCAAGTCCTCTCGCAACTCATTATGATTAATTTAAAGGAAAATCATGTGTAGATAGTACATCTATCCTTGATGCCTTGTTGATAATGTGTCAAAAGGTTAATTCATCTGCATTATTGTCAGTTTTATGTATTTATGTCTGCCTCATTAGACAGTAATTTCTCTTTGTTGCTACTCTTAGATGCTATGTCAAGATATTTTGAATGCATTGAACAGCCACGGCATGCCATGGAATCGTAAGGACAGATACATGGCTCGTTGTGCTCATGTACACGAGGAAAAGAAGAGTTAATGATGAATTCATGAAGAAAAGAAGAGTTAATAATGAATTCATGAGGAAAAGCATTGGGACAATTTTCAAGAAGACAAATCATTACAGATTTTATCCTGGAAGTTCTGATTGACCAGTGTATTTGTGAGAACAAATTATTGGTACAAGTGTCTGCCAAAATCATGTAGAATTCAAAATACTTTTGTTTTGTGTATGTTGTGTACATTTATTTGGAGGGTTGATTGTGGCTAATTGTAATCAGGAAGTAAGTCTCTCTCAAATTTTTTGTAGTTTGGTATCTGAAAATTGCAAACCAATAACTGGAAGCCTTATTACAGTTTCTTTGCAGGTTCTTAGGGCTCTTGTGACTCATGGGAACTGGTGGTAGTACTTTTTCTTTGGACCTTTGCTAGTTTCCAAATATGCATCAGAAAATATTTGACAATCTCCTTTTATAAGTGGTAGTTAAAATAATTCAGAATACATATATGTTATGGTTGACATCCAATTATTTGACAAATATGTATATTTTCTAACTCTTATGTATTTGGAGGGATTGGACATGAGAATTGGCCCATGGTATAGGAATTGTTATCATTGACATTATAAGTTGAAGAGTTTGGTGTTTTACTAGTTTTACTAGTTTTGATATGTTGCAGGTTTATGATTTTTCATGATAGTACAAAAAAGAGTTAAAAACCTACTTCCTGCCTCTAGCCAATTCTTTCTTGTGATGATTTAGGTAGCAGAGCTTCGGAAAGCCACAAGAACTATAAAATGTATGTTCTGAAGTGAAGGTCAGTCTTGCATGGTGATAAATATTTATGAGACCACAATATTTAGTAATTTTTGTGTAAACTTCCTTTTTTCTCTTTTCTGGAAGGTTTGAAACATATGGCTGTTATCAGCAACATTCCTTCCACCAAGCTGCCTATGGAGTGCTCTGTTCCAAGGCTCTTCTTCATATAGTATCAAGTAAACATTCTTTTTGGATGGACATTTCATTATAGTCAACAATTTTGTACAATGACAGTTGCTTTTCAAATGTAGTGCAAAGCATATGCAAGTTTTGGATTTAAAGCCACCACATGCAAACTGCTTTAGAAAAATGGGACAGATTATCTTCAGGCCATGCCAGAGTTATTTGAGAGCATACATTGAACTTTTCTTCAGGCCTTTTGTTGACTTCTTGATATGTATTCAAAGCCAAAATTTGAGCAAAAATTATTAATTCAATTGTAAGAAAAGGATAAAAGCAAGTTGTCTATGAGTGCCAGTTCTTCTACCAAACCATTTGAATTTCAAAGGGCAGCTAAGGTTATGGCAAGGTGAAATTTATTCTGGGTTTTCTTTAGAGTTGTAGAAATTCAATGTAACATGAGGGACTGCATGTGCATGCAATGTGGATTTCTTCCTGTTTAGTTTTGTTGTAACATGTGCACCTTAGTGGCCTCCTTGGAGCATTTAAGGTGTTATTGAAATATTTTTACTTTTAAGCACATTTGTGACAGGTTCAAGTTGCAAAATAAGGTTGGGTACATTTGTCCCTTTTCTAGACCCATAGTGTTGGGGCCTTGTTCTCTAAGACACCTTTTTTCTATAATTTTGCTATAATGTCCAAATTGGTTCTAGCATTGATGTATGGAAATGAATAGGGTAAATGAAAAGAGAGGACTCCTAGCAGTTGTGTGTGTATAGATTGTCTGGTGCTTTTTTAATTGTCTTTCTATTGTTTTATGAGCAGCATTTTGAACCTTATGGATGAATGGTTCAGGTGGTCAACCTCAGGTGTACATCAATGATCAAAGTGATTATGTGAAAGAACTTGCAGAAGATGAGGATCAATGTGTTAGCACTACTGGTGAGGACAAGGAAGCAGGAAACGAAATTGTTGTCTATGGAAGGCCTGAGTGTTTGCATTGAAGCTAGCATGAAGTGTGTGTCGTTTTGTTGTGTGCTTCCACCGCCTCCCTCTCCTCCTCCTCTCTCTCTCTCTGTCCTTCACTCTCTCTCTCTCTCTCTCTCTCTCTCTCTCTCTCTCTCTCTCTCTCTCTCTCACACACACACACACACACACTCACACACACACTCATATGCATGCACACATTTGGTTGTAGTTTCATTTTCATTTGAGTGAGTTGCAATGACTTGAGTCATTTGCCTAGTGATGAAGACTTGATTGTGCTTTTAATCAAGTTGTGCTGTTCATAACAGTTAAATTGGCATGTCTAGATGGGTTTCGAATTGAGGAGCATCCTTGGTTGCACCTATACCACAATTCAAGCTGCATCATTGAGAAAGGGAGGGAAAAGGAATTGAAACCAAAAGTTGAAGGTAAGAAACAAAAGTTGAGTTCAACTTTCTTCTCACATCATTTTCAACAAGTGAAAATAGAAATAGATAAGATCAGCATCCAGGCTGGAATAATTGTTTCCTAGAGTTGCTTGTAGTAGCCCCAGTAGTTAGAGTTGCCACTCCAGTGATACGGGTGGGAAGAGGAATTGCTGCCTGTATGTTAAGGTTGATCTTTATACCTTTTTTTTTTAAAAATTGGTTGGGGAAAACATCTCACGCCAGATATGGTCAACGTCACACAAAATAATGAGTGGAAATTTCTCTTAGGGCAGACGAAAACGATCCAAAGTTGGGAAGAATTTAAGTGCTCCACTCCTAGGCTATTTAGATTAAAAAAAAAAAGAAAAGGTGTTGAATTATTAATTATACCAATAATTATTAACTATACCAATTATTGGAGACAGATTCCAAAGTGGTTTTAGGTTGCATTGTGGAGGGTTTGTCTTCGAAACATCCGCATGCTACCTTTGTGTGAAAGTTGTGATTAGTGAGGAGTAGGTGGGGGCGGGAGGAGAAGAGTTGGATGTGTTAACTCTGTTTTGATCAACTGATGACGGGATTTTAACCACTTGAAGTGCGCCTGCATAGCCAGCATGTATATTGATAGAGATTCGTCGTCTTTTGCAAGATTACGGTCAGGATGGATGTTATGTGACCATATTTAGGTGGAAAGAAACACTCCAGATGGTGTAGATTCCAACACATCACTCATGGGCCTGGAACTTGACAGTTGTCCGAAACATTGCTCAGATTAAAAAGTTAGTGGAAACAGGCTTTTGAAGCATAATGGACATATGAATCCCTTTGAACAACATTTTTTTAAAAAAAAAAAAAAAATTATTTTCGATCTCTTTTATCAGCCCTTAAGTCTCCAGTTTCCATTCGGCCTGTACGTATGAGTTTGAACTTTGGACCAATCTCTTTTGTTTCTTGGGTCTCTGTCTACGACGAACCCATCTGGTGAATTAATGGAGTTTGACATTTATATTTAACATGTCGGACCCGATTCGATTTGAATATCAATGAAAAATTTTATATATATATATATATATATATATCAAAATTATATCGTTATATTTAAAATGGACAATCAAATCCATTTCCTGATTCAATACAACCCCAAATTATTTTAATATAATTTCAGTATACGGAGTTAGCCTGACGCATCATACATTTGGGCTAACTATCTCCGGTTCATAAGTGGTAGGTAGGCTCCACTATTTGTTGTATTTTTTGGGTCAAGTAGGCTTCACATCTTGTTTGTTCTGGCTTTTGTGCAAAGCCTAGGAAAAAGAAAAGCCGTATAAACTGATCATTAAAAAAATAAAAGGGAAAGCAAAAAGGCAAATAAAAGAAAGAGAATAGAATTTCGACGGCTAAGTCTAATGATTTTACCCATTTTGTTGGTCACAAACAAGGCATGTGACGATCCTTACATGCATGAATTTTGGGGGGATTTGGAAAGCTTCTTTTTCAGTATGCGTTTTTGCAATGGAGAAGGAGCTGCAAAAGTGAACTCCACCTTTGAAGTTACAGCGAGTTTAGGTGGATTTTGTGGTCCAATGGGAAGGATACACAAACCTCACCTCCACTCCTCAACTTTCTTTGCACGCGCTATTACGCCCCGAGCTTCGGAAACCTTTTTGTTTATATATATTTACAGATAAAATGACTTTTTTGTTTTGCTTTGTTTTGTTTTTTTTTTTCTTTTCTCCCCAAAATAAGATATAAAATGAGTGGGCAGCACGTGGCACATTTCGCTGGACACTTGTCAGGGGCACGAATGTGGGACCTAGAACTCACAACTCACAATTGAGAACCAGGAAGCTCTAAAATTTGGTGTCTGTCGTTACATTTGCCCGTCACATTTGCCTGGGACAGCCAAGTGAAAGAAGATGACAACGAGACAAAGGAATAGAGCTGGGAGTAAAAAAAACAATGTTTAAATCCAATTTTAAAAATTGAACCATTATTAAATTTAAAAAAATTTCAAAATAATAATTATTTTAATTAAAATTAAATTAATATTTAATATTTAATATATATATATATATTTAATATTTAAAAAGTTATAAAATAGTACAATTTTTATTTAAAAAATTAAAATATAATTTTTTGAAAATTTTTTACAAATTTTTAAAACTAATCAAATAAAAAAATAATTAATTTATTAATTTGATTATCAAATTTTAGAATTAATGATTTTTTATAATAAATTAAAATAAACTAAAATCTAATTTTAAATTTTACTTATCTTGATTAGCCAGCCCTATTCGATGTTAGTTTTAATCCGAGCAAAGTAGTTGGATATTGTTACGTCACAGTCAGACAACTTAGGCTGTTACGTTGGCTAAAGATCCGGGTCATGGAAAGGTAAGAAAAGTGACGGAAGGCGTTGTCTCCGGAACGTGCCACCGGGAAAGCGGAAGGGCCAACCGGCCGAAATTCCGGATTGCCTTTCCTTTGTGAATATATGTCACGTGCGGCCTTTTCTTGAAATTTAATTTTTAGAAAAATTACGATGTTCCTAAACCAACAACTAATAATTAAAATTTTGAGATTTCAATTACCTATGTGTATGTACATATACGTGTATGTGTTGTGTGTGTGTGTGTGTGCACATGTTAATTTATTCTACAAATTATCTTATTTTTCAATTAATTTCTTTATTATGTTTTTGAAAATACCATGACAAGTGCTAAAATGTAGAACGTAAAATCCAAAACAAATATCTTAAAAGGAAAACATTTCTGTCCTATTATACGTGCCTATGGATTTAATTATCGGCACGCGGTCGAAGTATTCTCACGACTATCTCCATCTCTCTCTCTCTCTCTCTCGATGTGCGCTTTTTTTTTTTTTTTGGTTGATAGTACAGATGGAGTATTAATTACCCTTTTCTTTATCAGAGACTTCAAGAAAAAGAGAAAGAATCGAAGATAAAAAGATAGTTTTGAAAGTGAACGGTGCTTGATTGAGCACTTTCCTGAAGCCCGCCTCCAAAAAGCTACCAACTGGCTCATCGAACTGCCACGTAGCACATCTTCCTGTACTCATTTCACTTTGATGTGGCAACCATTCGCCACCCTTTTCACCTCTATTTATACCCCCTTTGTGTTAAACCCTTTCTCTGCATTCGATTCCCTCTCTCTCTCTCTCTCTCTCTCTCTCTCTCTCTCTCTCTCTCTGTGTCGATAACAAAGCATAGAAAGCAATCAAAACACTCGTCATTCTCTTAAACTTTTTCTCTCATTAACCCAATTTCCTCTTCTCCTTAACTTTCTATCTCCTGCCACAAAAGGGAAACAATAATGCCAATCACTTATGGCGTGGAAACTCCACATGGGGACGGTCCAGATCAATCCAACATGGAGAGTCCTAGAGATTCGTGTGATTTCCTCCCAACTTTAATGTTGTCATCTTGTTATCCAATTACTCTCAAGGTAGGTGCTAACCATATTAATTAACTGTAGCTTTTCCCCTGATGGAGTTTCTTGTAAGGGAACATTTATTTTGTACTTCCAGAGTCGAACATGCTGACCCGGCCTTGACTCAGTTTGACCCCATTGTTTGACCTCTTTCTTTTGTATTCTTGTCCAATCCAATGATCATGCAGTTCATGGACGTGTGCTACAGCGTGAAGATTGAGAACAAGAGCAAAACCACAAACCTGAGACAGATTGCTGGTCTTGGACGCAGACTCTTTAATCAAAGATCAACTGAGGCAATTCATCATCAGGAACGTACCATCTTGACTGGGATCACTGGCGTGGTCTCCCCTGGAGAAATCTTGGCCGTTATTGGTCCATCTGGGGGTGGAAAATCAACGCTCCTCAATGCACTGGCAGGGAGACTACAACTCCAAGGGCAGGGCTTTTCAGGAACAATACTAGCCAATAACAAGAAACTATGTAAACAAATAACCAGACAAACTGGGTATGTTTCTCAGGATGATTTTCTCTATCCCCATCTGACAGTCCGTGAAACCCTAGTCTTTTGTTCTTTGCTTCGCTTACCTACATCGCTGTCGAAGAAAGAGAAGACATTGATGGCCGAGTCGGTTATGTCGGCGTTGGGGTTAACAAAATGTGAGAATACGATCATTGGAAACAGTTTTATACGCGGGGTTTCCGGTGGGGAAAGAAAGAGAGTGAGCATAGCTCATGAGATGTTGATAAACCCTAGTTTGTTGATTCTTGATGAACCCACGTCCGGTTTGGACTCAACAGCGGCGTACCGGCTGGTCTCTACTTTGAGATCGCTGGCACAGAAGGGGAAGACCATTGTTATGTCGGTGCACCAACCCTCTAGCCGTGTTTATCAGATGTTTGACTCAGTGCTGGTTCTGAGCGAAGGAAGATGTGTGTACTTTGGCAAGGGATGTGAGGCCATGGCTTATTTCGAGTCCGTCGGATTCTCGCCGTCTTTTTCCGTGAATCCTGCCGATTTTCTCCTTGATCTCGCCAATGGTACGTCCGCTTTTAATTTTCTGTTTTTGTTTTGTTATGTTGTTTTGCGTTGTTCTGTGTTTTGTTTAAATTTTGTACAAATATATAGTTCGTCGCATTTGGCTTGGCCTACTCGTAAAAGTTAGATCCTTAACCTCTGAATTTAACTTTGCAATTGAGAGAGAGGAGGCAAAAATTAAAATGAACATAGAAAGTGAAGGTTCAAATTAAGGACAACGAAGCTTGTGTATTATATCTACTCGAAGCAATTGTGCTTGTTTAGTCTTCCTGCAGGTTTCTACAGTCCTAAAAAGAATAAGTAGATTACTTTAAGATATCAAACTTGATTGCTTTTGAAGTAGAGTTTTTGATTCTAATAAGCGATCGGGTGGTCCAAAGCACAAAATCGTGTGGCATGTAGATATATAGTAATACTCCCATATACCCTTTTTTTTTTTTTTTTTTCTGGCCTATCATTGGTATTAAACATGCCTGTAGATATAGCTACTATGTGTCTTTGTGATGCCAACCTTTGAAGTATGACCAGGTATATGGTGCCCCACTGAAGCGTCATTAACTATTGTAAACTATTTTCCATTCACCAAACCTCGAACACATGACCATGGAATAGATAAGTAGACATTCCTAGCAACCAAGGGAACCAGGTGGTTGGTTATAAATAGTATGTCTTTATCTTTTGTAGATTCATTTTTCAGTCGTCTAGATTGGGAATTGTAGTTACGAATCTATATGCTCTGACTCTCAGATAAGTGAGTCGTGGGGCTGGAGGCCAGATGTATATAATAATGTTGGTGGTGGAATTGAAAAGTGATAATGGTAAAGAAATCAACAATTATATTATTCAATCAACGAGATATATATATATATATATATATATAAATAAAAAGGGTATTTCAACTTTTCATGAATGAATCTTAGTTGATGGTCATCGTAGGATGCGTATGGAGTTATGGAGTTTTGTTTTGGTGGGAAGTCATCCTGTTGCCGTCCAAGTGTCCTTTTAATTTAACTTCATGGGGTCTCCTTTATTGTCTGTTTTGGCCAAAGCAGAAATCACTTTTCGTAATTCTTTTTCTTTGTTTGTAATATTGAAATTTTTTTCCAAATGTATTTCGTGCGGAAAAATAGTACAATAGGTGCCAATTTAAAATTGACATAAACGATGTTAATTTTTACTTCAAATTAAGTTCAAAATGTTGAACTGTGAACAAAATTCTAGAAAAATAGTCCTGATTTCCTGCGTCCCAGTGTGTTACGCCAACCCAGTTTCATAAATGTTGAAGGCTGATTAGATCCAACCAGAAGGCACTATAGCAATTAGCTGATATCTGTTTATTAAAGGTTGTGTTTGGGATCTGTCCTTGTAAGCAAGTTTGCGATTTGACAACACTCTGACGAATATGAATTTTAAGTTCTTTCACTCACACTCTCTCTCTCTTTTTGGAGTGGGCGGGGGAGTGGTGTGACGTGTGAGACATCAACGGAGATTCCTTTCCGTGTTGGAGACAAAAGTTGCTCCAAGGTCGTCGAATTGGAGAACACGAATATAAATTGTTTTTAATTTCCCTGGCAGACCCAAAGGGAAAAATGAGTTCAATTCCATCACGAGAACATTTAATAATACAAAGGGCACCCATATAAAAAAAAAAAAATGTAAAATTTAGTATTTTACATTATACATTGTATTACGCAACATTGTTTATTGTTTATTGTTTATTGTTTATTGTGTATAATGAATATGCCAAAAGGAATGCCCACAAATGTACAATATCGTATTTTGAGTCGCAAGGGTAGCCAATAGGGACAGTGTTCTTTTTGAAAGAGTATGGAGTAGTTTACATGCATCTTGCTTTCATGAGATCGGAATTATACTTGGGTTGCCTTGCTTCAAGCAGTAGGGTCGGGTGGCGACACGTCTTGGTAATTTCTACGTGAGATCTTTTAATATTATCACTCACACACACGATCACACAGAGTGTGTCTATGATGTACAGTGATCCACGCATTCAAATAACGTCAACTGTTGGGAATGGATTCGTGGACGATGTCACTAAACAAGATCTACGCACATCAATAATGCGTAGTATTAGTGCACTTTGACTCGGAGTTTGCATCCTTTTTGGATTGTTAATTAGGTAAGGGTATATGCCAAAATTATCAAGCACATAAAATATCAAAGATTCACTGTTTTTCCCCGCCGAATATATATATATATATATCTATATCAAAGGTGGTGGAATTGGGTGAAGAAGAAGATATTTATGATGACGGCAGTGATAACGTTAGCAGGCACCTTTGAGTTTGAAATGGGAGACATCATTGACCCTTTATAGGTGATGCCATCGTTACTCGTCACATCCGGGAGTTCTATAGACCCATTGATAGCTATTTTACATTCCTAGCTGGATGGATAGAAAAGGGAGAGATCAAGAAATTTTCATAAAAGATTGATAGAATGATGATGATAGGTTTTGAAAATTTCTTATATAAGTAAATATATATATATATATATATATCCATATCGCTTGTATGGCTAATTGGTTAGGAGGAACATAGGATCGATGGTTAAGCACATGGTCACAAATATATTGGCATTCAAGTGGTTGCCTTTTACTGCTAAAAAATTCAAATCCGAGATGGCCACGCATCAATGTATAATTGCTTTTTTTTTCATATGTTTGACCAAACTTCTCGAATAAATTAATTAATTACCTCCAAAGTCTATGAAAGCAATTCTCTTTTCTCTGCTAGCCACACATGCTATCTATTCTTCTCTTTTCTTTTTTTTCTCTTTAGAAAGCTTTACTTTAGTGAATCTAAAAGGGTCTTACTGATAATCTTGCGAGAATTTCAGGTAGGATATCAAGTTTCCTAAGACCAACACGTGTTGGGTTGCTTTGCGTTTCCGCAAAATGTCACAAAAGTGAACTTTGCATCTTTTAATTTTGATAGAATTCAAAGAACATGTTTGTGCCACGCCTAGCTAGTAGCTAAGTAAATTCTCACCTAAAATCTCAATGGCAGCACCAAAAGTAGCAAGTGGACTCCTACCTTACCACCAAGATCGGTTGGCTTTTGGCAGCTATGGTACAGGACCATTACTTCTGCCATTATGCCTTCTTGAGTCTTTAATCATTAAAATAATCGCCACTGTTTCCTATTTAGTGGGTGCGTTTGCCACGTATTGTTTGCTTTGCTCCATTTGCAATTCATGATATTCATATATAATAACTCAGTGCCCCTGTCGTCAAATGGGGATGTAAAGGTATAATTCGATTTTTGTTTGATTGGTTTGGTTTTTTTTTTGTTTGGTCAGAATTGGTTGAAGTTTAGTGTTATGGTGATATCCAATTTAAGGATATTTTCCATTATACCAAGCTTTGCCCCTGTGTGAAGATACTTCTCTCTGAATGGTCTGTGGTATAAAATTCTAAAGAGTACTATGTTTTTGTTCTAACCCAACTCAACAAAGCAACAACGCCCCATATTAAAATGATGCATCTCCATCTTCTAAAAGCGTACTTGAGTTTTATTCTACGGGTCCCAGCTGCCAGCACTGGAAGGACAAATCAATCCTCCCAAGTTTTATCTTGTAATAGTGCACAATTTAGCATTACCCATGTGTCCCTTGCTGCCACTTTTTCTCTAAATGTCAACAGCATCTTTCTTTTGACTTCCTTGCTGCATTTGGTCACTTGCAAACACATTGCCATAGCCTCGAGACTTTTTAAAGCATTTGTTCTTAGCCGAAGAAAAATACTTCTTCTGCTAGTTCTTGTTGCAGTATTCTGGATCATTTACATGCAAGACACACATAATACACAGATATACCTATTTGTTGACCAGTGACTATGAGCTACAGTCATGGGAAAATATACTTAGACTCATGCTAGACGTTGGTGATTGCATTCTTAGGTGATGAATTAGTAGTAACATAATTTTGCGGGAAAATAAGTTTTAGTCTTCACTTTGGCTAAAGCTAAAAACACATCACGAAGTGTTTTGATGATTGTTGATGACGATATGTTTTCAGTTTTCTCTCTGGTTTTGAAGAACCACCGTCACGTTGCACGTAAGTTGTAAATTGAGTGACAACTTTGCAAATAATTTTCATATTAATTGGGTGGTTTTATTATTATAAGTAGAAGTTTTTGACCGCCTTTCTGCAATGTTAAGTTTGTGTATGGTCTGCAAGCAATATTAGTTTATGCAGGCGTAAGTCCTCTTTATACGTGACATTGACATTCCAAATTATATGTTAATGTACTGGTTAAATTACGCAGGTGTTTGCCAACTTGATGGTGTAAGCGAAAGAGAAATGCCTAACATAAAGCAAACTTTGTATTCCTCTTATGGTAACATTTTGGCTCCAAAGGTAAAGGCTGCGTGTATGGAAAGCGGCACAGCCCTGAGAAAGGAGGGAATTTTGATTGCAAACCATTCTTCCAAAGAGCAGAGGAGGAGTAGCAGAGTTGGCTTTGCCACTTGGGTCAACCAGTTCTGCATTCTTCTTCAGAGAAGTCTCAAAGAGAGAAAGCATGAGACCTTCGACACCCTCAGGGTCTTCCAAGTTATCACAGCTGCATTATTTGCCGGTTTAATGTGGTGGCTCAGATTTTCAGGACATTCAGGATCGTCTAGGCCTCCTTTTCTTCGTGTCTATCTTTTGGGGAGTCTTTCCGTCCTTTAATGCCGTCTTCGTCTTTCCGCAAGAGAGAGCCGTGTTCACAAAGGAAAGGGCCTCGGGTATGTACACTCTCTCATCATACTTCATGTCCAGAATAGTTGGAGACTTACCAATGGAGCTCATCCTCCCCACAATTTTCCTTACGCTGGCTTATTGGATGGCTGGATTAAAACCCGAACTGGGTGCTTTTCTTTCGACTCTTCTGGTTCTACTGGGCTACGTGCTTGTCTCTCAGGGACTTGGCCTTGCCTTAGGTGCAGCCATCATGGATGCTAAACAGGCCTCAACCATAGTGACTGTCACGATGCTGGTATTTGTCCTAACGGGAGGCTTTTACGTTCACAAGGTGCCATCCTGCATGGCATGGATCAAGTACCTTTCAACCACATTTTACAGCTACAGGCTGCTCATCGACGTTCAATATGGTGGGGGCCAGAAGCTCTGGTCTCTGCTAGGCTGCTGGCATCATGGTAGCAACACAGCCGGTTGCAAGTTTGTCGAAGTAGATGTCGTGGGGCAAATTAGTCCTGCACTAAGTGCAGGTGTCTTGGTCATTATGTTCGTGGGGTACAGGTTCCTGGCTTACCTTGCGTTAAGACGCATCAAAGCTTGATCAAATTGTTGTCCAATTCTTTACAAGTTCTTGTTCTTCAAATCTTCGTTGATACAGAACCTCTAACCTCAATTCTTCAAATGAGGAAAGATCCGTAGAACATATTGCATATCCTCATGCTTGTTGTACGCAAAAAAAAAAAAGCATGTGGTTCAAGTTGATGGTTCAATGTTACTGTAATTGTTTCCAAATGAATTCCAATCAAGCAAATTAACCCCAAAAAAAAAGTGTGTTTAGCACTCATAGCAACATAGACTGTCTACCTAGCAGCCACTAAATGAACTCATTTTTCCCTTTTTTTTTTTTTTAAAAAAAAAAATTAATTTTCTTTTAAAAGAACCGGGATCAGGATTGCTAGCTATTTGCTTTAATCGCAAGTTTTCAATAAATAATCATCAAAACAAAGAAAAAATGGCATTAAAAATAGGCCCAAACTGTTATCCTTTACAAATGGGCCTGTACTGCGGCTAGCCCACTATCACGTGAACCCGCGTGTGGCAGCCCTTGTCAATTGACATACAAAATCCAGAGAAGTGCGGACACTTGTTTTGGAGGAAATGCAAATTGCAGAAAATAAGACGCTTAAGTTCAATAACGAGATACTTCAAGGAACTTGTTATAATTTAGCTTTTTCTAAGATTTGATATGTTCCAGCGAGTTCCAGAAGCCGCAGGAGGGGGAGGGAGACAAAACGAAAAATAAAAATCCCCAAAGAAAGAAGCGAAGAGGCAGCTGGGAAGAATAGAAAGTAAAACAGAATATACCGATGGGAAAGGTGGCGATGGCGGCGGCGTCGCCGTCGGGCTCCACTGATGGCTCGAGGGAGCTTCAATGCGTTGGGACATTGGAAATCACTAGACCGAAGCCAGTCGGTTTCCTCTGCGGCTCCATTCATGTTCCTACTGACAAGGCTTTCCACTCTTTCAATTCCGCTCTCGTCCCCTCTTGTCAAACGTAATCCTCTCTCTCTCTCTGTTTTCTTGTACGTATTTTCTTTGTATCCGTGAGTGATTGTGTGTGTGTGTGTGTGTAGTGTGAGTGCCCCGAGGTACCGGATGCTGCCAACGGAAACTGATCTGAACACGCTTCCTGTTGTTTCGAACTTGCCGGAGAAGGTTCTTCCGGTTGGTTTCGTGCAGTCAAAGACGGCCGGCGGTACGTTTAATAATTTTGCTTAGCTTAGCTTATAGTATATAGAAATGGATATACCGAATGCAAAATTGTTTGGTTTTATGGAGATGTTTTGAGGTTCTTTCAAGAGTTGAGTTTCAAACTGTTATTATAAGCAGAGAAGACGAATTGTGCACGATGCGAGATGAATTGCCAGAAATATGATAGAATGGTTCAATATTTCTTAAAATACTGAAGGATAGCATGGCGGTATTGATATGCCGGCATCAAGTTCATGTACAGCTGAAATCAACCTCGGCTAATCAGTGCTTAACTTTTTCATAATTAGCTGACAAAAATAATGAGATTTTGTTTGTTTGCTGAATGAATTGTTGAGAATAAGACTTTCTGCCATCCATCCTTTAATAACCGCTTGACTTGCAAGAGCCTGCAAAATAGAGCAGAGAGTAGACAGGAGAAAAATGGACATTGTTAAAATTTGTTCTTGTTGGAATGGTTTGTTTGCTTTCAATTCTGAATCTTAAAAATTTTAAAACTATGGTATAGAATTCAGTAAGGCACACATTTCCCAGCAGGTTGCATCTGGGTAGAACTATTTGCCTGATTCTTCCACTTTGCTCAGCTGATTCAAAGAACATGTATTTACAATGTCATTTTATAGTCTTCTTAATTCTATTTCTGTTTCTTTTTTTATTTTTATTTTTTTATAATTTATAAAATAAAAGCTGTAGGATTTGAAATTATGGTTTGGTGAACATATGTGGCAGAATTACCAAGGGAAGGTGATATTGCTTCATCAAATCTTAGTAGGAAATGTGAAGCTCTTGCAGTAACAGGTTTGGTGGAATATGGGGATGAGATAGATGTGATTGCTTCAGCTGACATTGTGAAGCAGATATTTAAAATGCCATACTCAAAGGCTCGGTTGTCAATTGCAGTTCAACGAATTGGACAGACTCTTGTTCTGAATACAGGGTTTGTGTTCGTACATATTTAAATATCTTAGTTGTCTTTCCAGTATTTTGAAGTGTGGAATTTCTTTTGATGCTTAGGCCTGATGTAGAAGAGGGAGAAAAACTGGTCAGAAGACATAAAAATCAAGCAAAATGTACAGATCAGTCTTTGCTTTTGAATTTTGCAATGCATTCAGTCAGAATGGAGGCTTGTGATTGTCCACCAACTCATTATACTCCAACAGAGGGTCAGTCAAATTCTTCTGTTCTTCCTGGGGCAAGTACATCTCAGTTTGTGGCTCAGCGTGATGATGTTTCTAGGAACGAGGGATTCAATCAATGTTCAAATGTAAAACATGATGGCTTCTTCTGGGAAAGCAAAAAGAACAAAAGAAATAAGGGTCATCACCCTGTGCGAAAGGCTTCCCATGTTGGTGAAAAGCCCAGGTGCTCAAGGCAGGAGTCTGAAAAACATAAAAGATTCAGTAATGATGGGTTTCTGAGGGTCTATTTCTGGCAATTTCATAATTTCCGCATGCTCCTTGGAAGTGATTTGCTTCTGTTCAGTAATGACAAATATGTTGCTGTCAGCTTGCATTTGTGGGATGTAACAAGACAGGTAGTGTGATCTTCTGTCATCTTTTTCCATGTTTGTGCTTGCTAAATTTTTATTGTTTCCTCCCTATGTTTGATAGGTCACTCCACTAACTTGGCTTGAAGCCTGGCTTGATAATGTCATGGCCAGTGTGCCTGAGTTGGCCATCTGTTATCACCAAAATGGTGTCATTCAGGGTTATGAACTTCTTAAAACAGATGACATATTTCTCTTAAAAGGCATCTCTGAAGATGGCACTCCAGCTTTTCATCCTTATGTTGTTCAGCAAAATGGCCTTTCTGTTCTGAGGTTTCTTCAGGAGAACTGTGAGCAGGATCCTGGGGCTTATTGGGTACAAAGCTTGGATTTTATGTTGGATATCATGGGTTCTTCTAGAAATTTATAATGAACAATCTATTAATTTCATTTCATACATCTGCAGCTTTATAAAAGTGCTGGTGAAGATGTGATTCAACTTTTTGATCTTTCTGTTATGCCCAAGAACCATTCCTCTAATGATTGTGATGATAGCTCGAGCTCCCTGCCTTCTTCAGTACATAGAGGGAGAAGTGATTCCCTGTTTTTCATTGGGAACTCTTCTTTACCGTATTGCTCACAGGCTTTCACTTTCAGTGGTACAAAATAGTCAAAGACAATGATGGTACATTTTGTTGTATTCTATTATTATGTGTTACTACTAATTGTTAGGTGCTCTGCTGCAGGCTCCTAACAGCAGGGCTAAGTGTGCAAGGTTCTTTAGCAAGTGTTTGGAATTCCTGGATGACCCGGATCATTTGGTATGTATCTCTTCTTGCATATTGTCCACCCTCCCCGGTGTCGTGTATGGGTGTGCACTCACGTGCATTATGGTTTATGTGCTTCTTTATTCCTTTTCCGGTTTGGATGATGCATGCCTCTTTATATAACAATATGATGTAAACAGGTGGTCCGTGCATGTGCTCATGAACAGTTTGCAAGGCTTCTGTTGAATCATGATCAGGAGCTGGAATTGACTTATGAATCATTACCTTTGGAATATGAGGCTACAATTTCTGTAGAATCACTGGACAACTTTAGTAGTTCCTCTGACTCAGTTCTTTCTGGTAGTGTCACATTACCGGTTGCTGAAAATGGATCAAATGAAGATGGAAATGGTTTTCATGATGTGATTTCAGAAGCCTCAGTGAAGATGACATTGGAGGCCAATTTATCTACACCCAGCAACATGATATTTGATGACACTGAAATAAAAGACACTGAAGGAATTCAGCCAAGTTCCAGTGATGATGAAGCATTGGTAGTTTGCAAAATTTCTCCGTTGTCCACACAAGTTGTTCAGACTGTTTCTGATCCGATCTCCTCTAAGTTAGCTGCAGTGCATCATGTTTCTCAAGCTATTAAGTCTCTTAGATGGATGCGCCAACTACAAAGTAGTGGAGCAGAGCCACTTGGCCATGAGAGCAGTACTTATGGTGGGACACCATCTTCAAGTTTTTCTGTTTGTACATGTGGTGATACGGACTGTATTGAAGTTTGTGACATTAAGGAATGGCTCCCAACATCAAAAATAGATCACAAATTGTGGAAACTTGTTCTTTTACTTGGAGAATCTTATTTAGCACTGGGGCAAGCCTATGTGGAAGATAAACAATTACATCAAGCCTTGAAGGTGGTTGACTTGGCGTGCTCTGTCTATGGATCAATGCCACAGCATTTGGAGGACACGAGATTTATTTCCTCAATTGTCACACCTATGTTCCCAACAGAATGCACTGATGGAATTAAGAAGACAAAACCATATATATGTAATTCAAAAGAAGTGAAATCCCGCTGCAAGGATGATTGTCTGACATTTGAGCACTTATCTTCTACTTTTCTGTTTTGGGCTAAGGCATGGACATTGGTTGGAGATGTCCACGTTGAGTTTCATTTCATGAAGGGAAAAGAACTCTCAGTGCAGACAGGGGGCAAACCATCTTCCGGAGACCTGAGGATGTCATCTGAGGTTGTGAAGGAAGTTCAAAGGCTGAAAAAGAAGCTAGGGAAGTATAATGAGAACTGCAGCTCATGTTCCTTGGTGAATTGCAGCTGCCAGAGTGATAGGGCTAGCAGTGGTAATAGTGCAAGTAGTAGCAGTAGAGATGAGCACTCTCTATCTTATGGCAGAAAACATGGTAAAAGGTATTGTACTAAGAGTGCCACCCACTCCCTTGGAGACTCTGATGATGGGCACCCCGATCACAAATTAGGAAACAGAAAATTTTGTGGCAGAGAACATGTTCAGCTTAACAGAAACAGTGACACACCTATAAAAGCTTCTGGTATTATGGTGGATGAACTTGGATTAAGTCCTCCAGAAGCAAAAAGTTCTACCTTAGAGAAGGTTACTTTGGAAATATATGATGCAGGGTCCACAATTCCCTGTCAAAGTCAAACCGCTTCAAAAGAAGTGCCTAAAGCAAAGAATGGTGGGATATTTAAATACCTTCAGGGTCCTGCTGTTGGGGATCCAGAATGCAACCTTTCTACTGCTCTAAGTTGTTATGGAGAAGCCAGAATGGCATTACATGGACTCCCTGGCTCGGCAGAATGTCAATCCGTGACAAAAAAGATTGGGTGGACTTACAATGAAATGGGTCGAAATAGGCTTGAAAGAAAAGAGTTGATCAAAGCTGAACATGCATTTGCAGATGCCATAAGTGCATTCAGAGAAGGTTCTGATCAGACTAACATCATTTTAATTTACTGCAACATGGGACATGGCAGGAGATCATTGGCTGAAGAGATGGTAGCAAAGATTGAAAATTTCAAAGTACATGCCATCTTCCAAAGTGCATATAAGCAAGGTCTGGAAACTGCAAAACTGGAATACAGTGAAGCCCTCAGATATTATGAAGCAGCAAAGTCAGAACTAAATGCCATTGTTGAAGAAGCTGGTGCTGTCCCAATTGGCTTGAGAAATGAAGTTTATACCCAATTTGCTCACACATATCTCAGGCTTGGCATGCTTTTGGCAAGAGAAGATTTAACTGCAGAAGTTTACGAAAAAGAGGCCTTGGATGATATTTCAGCTGTTTGTATTGGTCCCAGTGACAAAAAGCCCAGGAAGGATTTGAGAAAGCATGAGATTTCAGCCAATGATGCCATTAGGGTTGCATTGTCGGTGTATGAATCTCTGGGAGAATTACGGAAACAAGAAGCTGCATATGCTTGTTACCAGCTTGCTTGCTACCATAAAGATTGCTGTTTGAGATTTCTGGAGCTAGATCATAAAAAAAGCGCATGCCTAAAGGGGAAAATGGTGTTCTTGATCGTGTGAAGCAATATGCTTCTTTGGCCGAGCGAAAATGGCAAAAAGCAATAGAATTTTATGGCCCAATCATGCATCCCAGCATGCACCTCACTATTCTTATTGAGAGATCAGCACTTTTATTAAACTTGTCAAGCGCCCTACACTCAAGTTCGGTATGTCCTTGGACTTATTTTTGTTATGTTTTTATCTTTCAATTTATTCTTCTAAGAAAATTGGATTCAAGAGAGAGATGAGAGATTATGGGTTTCTTTTGTACTAAATTTTCATTAGTAGCTTTTGATACTGTTTCTGTTTCCTACTAACCTTTCATGAGCATCATTACCCAGGGAAATGGAAATCTTGTGCAATTGATATGGTTGGTTTTGCATTATTTTATGCTATACTTGCTTTTCAGATTGGGGCTTTGTTTTTTAATTTCCCATTGATGTGCCAGAAAGGAATGTTTGGTGCCATTTAATATGGAGCTGCAACATCTTTTTGGCAGCCACTGCCTTGTGTTCCTAGTTTCCTTTTACTTTTCAACTGCACATATCAATAGGATGGAGAAAAAAGATACAGATACTCCCATCACTTTCGGTTGTCTCAGAATGCTAATGAATTTCCTTTTGTTCCAGATGCTGGAATCAGCTTTGTCTTGCATGCTTGAAGCCCGACATATATCAGAAACAGTTTCTGATTCATTTGAAACTGATTATCCCGAGGTACACGCCAAATTTTGGAGTCAACTGCAGATGCTTTTAAAGAAAATGTTGTCCACCACGCTCTCTGTAAATACAAACAAGTCTTCTTCTTCTGGTCTCCAGCCAACTCAAGCATCCAACAGGTCTGGTGATGCCAGAAAGCTCAGAGAGCTCTATAAGATGTCCTTGAAGTCTGCTAATTTGAGTCAGTTATGTGTGATGCACTCCTTGTGGACATCTTCTGAAATAGGCGTCTGAAGCATTTGCATCTTACACGAATGTAGCGTAGCGCTGTGGGGTAGAGGATTGCCGGAGGCACATTTTTGCCTGCACTAAAATTTCTTGAACGATATTAGCCAAGAATTGCTTGTGTGGATATTCAAACGAAATTGTGTAGCTTCCCAATGGGGCAGTTTGTCACAGGTAGGAAACGGTTTAAATATACCAAGTCAAAATTTACGAATCATATGCCGAGGGATATTCTTTAGGCGGCGACCACTAATTATCTCGAACGTTCTGTGCCGAGGTAACGGGGTCTAACCATTGATTCTATTTTTGGGTGAGGAACTGTCAACAATTATATAATTAGACGCGCCGATAAGATGTGGCAAATGTATGCTTATTATTACCCCTAAAGCCAAAAAAATATTTTATTAGAAGAAGCCTTTTTTTTTATTTTTAATTTTTCTTAAAATAATGCAAATTTTATGTATTTGTGTGGTTTCATAATAATAAAATTTATAATTTACCAAATTTTATTTCATCGCAAGCATTTTTTAAAAAGAATCTATCACGGACAAGTTAACATCCTAGCCCTACCTAGAGGATATATAACTCGCAGAGGCGAAGAAGGAAAAACTCGGATATGGGGGTAAGCAACAGTTTGTTAGCATCGTTGATTCTATTGTTGCTGTCGTTGGTGCATCTGATAGACATGGCCGAGCCAGCTTCTTTGACGGATACATCCACCGCCACTGCCACCTCTACCGCCGACGCCGCTGCAGATGCATCGAAGGCGGCGGTTCATATAGTCTACACGGAAAAGCCTGAGGGCGAGGAGGCCGAGTCCTTCCATATCCGTACCCTCGCCTCGGTCCTCGGCAGGTCCGCCAAAAATCTCTCTCTCTCTCTCTCTGTCTCTCTCTCTCTCTCTCTCTCTCTCTCTCTCTCTCTCTATTTCTGTTTCTCCGATCTTAACGGAGATTATGCGTGTTTGCCAGTGAGGAGGCTGCAAAAGGGGTTTTGATTTACAGCTACAAGACGGCTGCGAGTGGCTTCTCGGCTAAGCTCACTCCCGAGCAAGTTGAGCAGATCTCAAGTAAGTTTCATTTATAGGTTATTTATCTCTAGGTTCTTTCCTTGCCTCATCTTTATTGTATTTCTCTATCAAGCAATATTGTATTCTTTCTTGAATTAGGCTTGGAATTGTTGATAATTAACCAAATATGGCATTTATCACATGATAATTTTCTTTGAAAATGCTGTTTTGATATCTCTTGTTATTAATGAAATTTGATGCCAAGGAAATTACTTCAATGAATCGAAGTTCATGTGATAGGTTCTGAAATTGTGTCTTTAATATCACGTAAGGAAGTCTCAATCAGGATGAGAACCATCTTTTCTTTATTTCTCGAAGTAGTTCTTCTACATGCAGCTAATAATTTAAGGACGGGTTTGGTGAGAATTTTCTCTTCCATTGTGGTTGAATCTTGTCATTGGCTCCTGTTCTATAAGACGATCTTGGCATCATTTGGAGGCTTCTTATCCATGCAGATTTTCTAGATTTGATTCAAAGTCAAAATGGAAATTACCCCATGAAGTACTGCTCTTGACAAAACACCTCAAACTACAACAACCCTATATGTAGTTTCCTTCTTAGCAGTGATAAATTGGCTATTCTGAGGATTCTTTCTGTTTGTTTCCTATTGGGAAAGTTTAAAAAAAAAAATGGAAAAAAAAAAGTTCTGTAGGTTACTAAAGTCTAAATCTATGAAATATTGAGACCTGTGGTGTCCCACTTGAAGGTTCTTGTTCCTAGTTAGATTGAGCAAATCTTCAACTACATTGCTTATCACATGAAGTGCAAATGTTTTCTTTTTGGAGCTCAGATTCTTCCGTCATTATCTATCTGAGCTTCTAGTTGATCTTGAAGTTGCTTTCTACTGCCCCGTACAATGGTTATATGAAATGTTTGCTGAGAGTTTTCAGTATCTAAGTTCTGCATATATGAATGTATCGCCTATTTCTTAATGAATGCATGAAATCTGCCTTTTCATGACCTATTATGCTTCTTATGTGGCATTTGAGGCTAAAAATCATCATGTGCCCTGTTGGACCGTCAAATTTTGAAAGTTTCAATCTCATGCCTATAAGCAAATCAGGATAAGTTTTTGGAGATCTACTTGCATTCATCCAATTTCAAATGCATGCTGATTTCTTTCTTGATTGGCAAGCTCCTCAGCATTTTAATATGGGGATCTCTTACAGCTATTATTGATTGTATGGACCAAATCTTTTATGTTGAAATAACTTTGCGTGCAATTTGCTTATACACTAATAAAGTGCTTAAAGCTTTTTGAGTGGATTATATTGGAAATATTTCTGCTTTGTCTCCCTAAGTAGAATGGAAAGTTAATTAGCTTCCCTATCTGCATACCCCTGTTATTGCAGAGCTACCAGGAGTTCTTCAGGTTGTCCCCAGTGGGACAGTTCAGCTACATACAGGACCTACAAAGCTCCACTAATGCATGTGAAGCTTTTTGCATCCTATGGTGATAAATAAACATCCACAGAACAGGTGTGACAAAACAAAACATCTATGGAGCAGTGCTCATCCATTGTGTAAAATAGTATATCAGTATATTGTGGTGTGTGTTGTCTGCCAAGTTAAAGAAGCTCGAGATCTGAACGTCATGCATATTACATGTCTTTCCTTGTGCTATAATTTGTGTTTATGTAGATATAATGTCTCGTCTCTATACTAGTGCCATGTGTTGTACCAGCTGCTTAAAACTAGATAGGTCTCTGCAACTTGATCTATTAGGCCTTAAGCAGTACAAATCTTTAATGGACCAGGTCCAGCGGACCTGCCCCGTACAATGGTGGCACCCACATGTCATCTGATTTGGCATCCTTTTTCACAAGGGTGCCCAGCCGGGTTCTCCTTTTTGACTAAATTTGAAGGTGAATAATAATAGTAACAATTCCTCCCCGTCAAGCGCAGAAGGGAGGAGAAGTGGAAGGGCAAGATTATCAACTAGTATCAGAGGAGAATGCACAGATCCTTGAAACAAATTCGCAATAGCAGTGGGTTTAAAGTGTTGGGTAGCAGCGGCAATCAGAGTGGTGCCGAGAGGGTACAAACAGCCATCTTCTATGGGCTTCAGGAATAAACCTGCAAAATCCTGGAAATTCTTGCTAAATATTGTCGATTTCCTGGAGATGACAAGTTTAATGGCGCGTGGGCATTAACCAGCATCTTGTAGCCTTTGGCTGAGGGAGAGGGTGGAGACGGAGACACAAGACGCGATGGAAAGAATAAAAATGAGTTAAATAAATGATATAAACTTTTGGAGGAACAGATAAATAAAGTCAAAAAGCTTCAATCTGATCTTGAGCTCTAGAAACGAAGTATGCATATATAGGCACACGCGCAAGAAACTGGTCAAGCAGGTAGCCAGAAACGGATTAAGGAAGGAGATAAGGCAAAGCTATGAAGAAAGTGGAAATAATCTTTGTTCGAGTGCCAGGAATTGGTCACATTGTATTGACCATCAAATTGGCAGAGCGTATGCTCGAGCAGGATGATCAATTATCCATAACATTGCTTGTCCTGAAGCTACCAATTACTCCCTTTGTTGATGCATACGTCAATTCTCTCGTTGCCTTACTGCCCCGAGTCCATCTGATGCGTGTCCCCGAAGAACCCGATCACAATTTTCCCACGCTGGACCTTTTGAAGAGGTCCCCTAAATCCTATATATCAACGTTACGTACCCCAAGTCAAGTCCATCATCGCTGATATTCTTTCGGGCGTGGTACAGGTTGCCGGGGTGGTTCTTGATTGGTTCTGTGCGCCAATGATCGATATTGCAACTGAACTTGGCCTCCCTTCATATATATTCTTCACCTCCAATGCAGGGTTCTTGAGTCGCTCGTTGCATGTGTCCTAACGCCACAAGCAATTCGCTCTGGGTTTAGGAAGTCCGATCCCGACGACATTTTGATACCAGGTTTCGTTAATCCTGTTCCCCCGAAAGTTTTGTCAACATACCTATTCGATAAGGATTGCCAGTATACAACTTATATTAAGCTTACTAAAAGGTTCAAGAATGCCAAAGGTATAGTGTTAAATACATTTCGGGATCTTGAGCCTGACTTGATTGATTACTTTCTTGATGGCCAGCAAAACCACCCTCCGGTCTACCCGACTGCGCCGTTGCTAAATCTGCAGAATCAGCCTAATCCAGAGCTTGATCAGCGCAGTGGGACAACAGCATCAAGTGGGTTGAGATGCAGCCTGGCTCGTCTGTTGTTTTTCTGTGTTTCGGAAGTGTGTGGAACTTTAGTCCACACCAAGTGAAGGAGATAGCACTTGGTTTGGAGCGTAGTGGGCACATATTTTTGTGGTGTGTGCGCGTTAATTCACAAAATGGGAAGTGCTGCCTGGGGGAGATAATGCCAGAAGGATTCATGGAGAGGACAGCAGGAAGAGAAATGATACGTGGTGGGCCCAGCAGGTGGAGATCCTGGCCCACAGGGCATCTAGGGGGTTTCGTATCTCATTGTGGGTGGAACTGAACCTTGGAGAATTTGTGGCACGGTGTGCCAATTGCAACATTGCCCATATATGGTGAACAATAGCTGAACGCATATGAGATGGTTAAAGAACTGGGGGCTGGCCGTGGTGCTGAAATTGGATTATGGGACCGAAAGGCATGTGACCTCAGGCGAGATGGAAACAGCTGTCAAGAGCTTAATGGAAGGTAATTGTGGAGTGAAAAAGAGAGTAAAAGAAATGGGGGGAGTTGGCCAGGAAAGCTGTGATGGACGGTGGATCTTCGTCGACTTCAACGGAGCAACTCATGAGGGAAATGATAGGCGGCAAGTGAAGGAGGCATACATATATATATATATATAGCAAATCTTTATTTGAACATTTTAAATTTTCATATTTTAATCAAAATTCATGCATGTCCAAGTTCATTCAGGGGCAAGGCATCCTCCCAGTACCGAAAGGCAAGTACTGTATGGATATGGATATCTCATCCCGCGCTTTCTCCAGCACCATTGGATGGTCGATGTGTTCTGTCATTGCCCATTCTGTTGCAACGCCCGTTGTATCTGTGGCCACTGCGAGGAAATCCGGTAAATTTGGTAATGTCTCTCAGTTTTGTCATTTATGAAGCTGTGTGATGAAAATTTACCAGAATTTCATTGGATGAAAACGCAGTAAAAAACATTAAATACAAGTTGACGGTGGCCATAAATACAAGTATGCACATGAACATATAAATATACTTATAGTTTTAGAGAAGGAAAAAAAAAAAAAAAAAAGAAAATTATCAAATTATTATGCCTATTTAAGATAAGAGTAGAATTGAGTTTTTTTTTTTTCTTTTGGTGGGAATAACACAAGAGTTGTCGGCATGTATTTTTAGGAATGTTAATGGTTAGCGAGTTTGGAGACAACCATATATATAAATTTAACGGTAGTCTCCAAAGCTGTTAAAATATAAAACTTAAATTAATTTTTAAAATTTTGAAATAATAAAATAAAATAAATTAATATTTTTTATAATGTGTAATTTATTTTAAGTGTGAAAATTCAACTAAATTCTTATATTTTAAATTTTTAGCATCATCATGGATTTAAATTTTTGTAACCTCTTGGCCTTTTTGTAGATTGATATTGTTACTAAATTTAGTTTAATTTAAAGACTTATATTTTTTTATATTTTTATTTTACATTAGATAGATGTTAAATATTAAGTTTTTTATTAAAAAATTAAATTTTAAAAAATATATTTAATTTTATTAAATATTTTTATAAAAATATAAACTTATAAATTTTAGTATAATAATAAAAATATTCTTTCTTAATTTTAGGTGGTAATAATTGTTTTTCTCCATAACTGAGAAGCCTATTTTCTATAATAAAATTAATGTGGAGCTTCAGGATGGTGAGTAAAATAATTTCGTACTATCTTCAATATAAAAAAAAAAAACAACAACAACCACAACCCCGCAATTCCAACAACTTTGCAAATTCTCAATTCCCAAAGTTCATTATCATCTTCATGAGACGGGCCTTCGGGAATTAAAAAAAAAAAAAAAACGATTATTTCAAAATTTGCTCTTTGTCTGGATTTATCATTAATTAATAGTAATAATAATAATAATAATAGCAAAATAATAACAAGAATAATGGCCGCGGGGAGGAGCGTAATCGGCGAAGCGGCGAGCAGCATGAGGGCGGCAATGAGGGACGAAGAAACGGCCAATGAGGACGACGATTCGCCGTCCGGGAAAAGACCCAAGTTCGAGAGGTTCCCGTTGACCAGATGGGAATTCGCCGCCGCTCTGGGTGTTTTCTTGCTCTTCTCCGCCGGCTTGTTTTGCATCTATTTGACAATGCCGGCCTCTCAGTACGGCAAGCTCAAGCTCCCTCGCAACCTCTCCGATCTTCGCTTGCTCAAGTATGCTGACTGCTTCTTTTTGTATATTTTTTTTTGCCAATTTCTTTTGATTTCAATTTTATTTTTAGTTGGAGTTTTGTCAATACATTTTTCTGGGTTTTTCAAATATGCATTTTTTTTTTTCTTGTGCATAACAATATGGTGAAAAGTTTGTAGTGCAAAGTTGCAAACTTTTTGAATTTCGGATGAAACAATTTTTAAGTTTATCTAATTATGGATTGTGGAAAACAGTTGCAGTGCTGCTGTTTAGCAAGATTATGTTACTAATTTAGTTCTTCATTTCTGTTTGGTATGGAATAACTTGATGTGAAATTCACCAATTTGGTTGTTTGGTTTTGACATTCCCATGTTCAGTGAGTTATTTTGTTAACCTTTTTGGTTTATGTTTCAATCTTTAATTGTTCTATTGTTCAGAAGTAAGTTAAGATTGAAGTATGGTTGAGTCTTGGAATTGAATTTGATTATTGGGTTTTGAGGTAATCATGTTTTTGCTATCTATTCATGAAAGTTTATGTTTTGAAGTTAGCAGTCATTTTGGTATTCCCTATGTGCTTAGTGGCAAACAACTGTTGTTTTTTTTGTTTCCTTATTAGGCTTCATCTGGTATTCCTTATTTCCTCTGCATTGGACTCACATTTAATTACCTTGGTTCACAATGTGCTTCAGAGACCATTTTGCAACGTATGCAAAAGATCATCCAGCACAATTCGTCCTGGGATACTGCTCAACTTATATCTTCATGCAGACCTTTATGATTCCTGGAACAATTTTCTTGTCATTACTAGCTGGAGCACTTTTTGGGGTTGTTAGAGGCCTTTTCTTAGTTGTCTTCAATGCCACGGCTGGAGCATCTTCCTGCTTTTTCTTGTCAAAGTTGATTGGAAAGCCTCTTGTTAGTTGGTTGTGGCCAGCAAAATTGAGATTTTTTCAGGCAGAGGTATTACTGCCTTGCATTTTATTTAGGACTTTCTATTCTGTTTTATGTCGAGTTCATCTCTTTATTTCTTTTCCCATGACTACTATATACACTTATCTGGAATCTTGCGATACAGATAGCTAAGCGTAGGGACAAGCTGCTGAATTACATGCTCTTTTTGAGGATAACTCCATCATTACCCAACCTATTTATCAATTTGGCATCTCCAATTGTTGACATACCCTTTCATGTATTCATTTTGGCTACTTTGCTCGGTCTTATTCCAGCCTCATATATTACAGTCAGGGTAAGTTATTTATAACTATTAAATGGTAATCAATAACTTTATCTCTACTTCTTCATGAACGAGCCAGAATAAGTATATATTTTCTTCTGTATGCTATTTCTTAGTCTGCTGCTCCACTGCCTTTTTCTTTTGGTTCTACTCTGTTCTGTATTCTCTTTCTACCAGTCCCTCTTTTTAGAAGTAATATTTTAGCACTTTTCCCTTTCTTGTCTACTGAAATATAGTTGCTCTATGAAGTCTTGTGAGGGACATGTTGTGCTCCTTCAATTTCATATTCAGCATATGTCTGTAAAGATGGATATATGGCTGTCTGAGAGTAGATTTGAGAGAAATTGTGCTGTACACAACCCATTGCTACTGACTGGGCGGATTTGGTTTTTCTACATGTTTTCTTGACAACTTCTCCTTAAAGACAAAAAACGCTGGATCTATTATAGGATTGCATTTAACTGTTGCTCATCTTCTCTTGCATTTCGAAGTAGAGATGATTTAATGCAATCTGAAACATTGCATCATTCCTATGAGTTGGCTGGCCATGGCAGGTCCTGATAATTACATTGGGAAAGAATTTTCCTTTTTTCCAAGGTTCTTCTGATGCCTTTGTCTTAACGTGGAGCTGGGTTAACTGGGTGGCAATCAAAAAGTCTTATATTTTCCACTGGATTTCATGAAGACAAGCTCTGTCTAATAAGTGCAATCATGCAAAATTGATTTCTGACTTGATTTACTAATTCCTTTGATCCTGTTATCTTGGAATTTTTATGGTCAACAGTCCGCATCATCTGTTTGATTTAGAACCTAAAATTTCTAGATTTACCTGCCCTTCTCCTCTTTCAGTAAATGCAGAAGAACTAGTCGTATCCGTCTTAAAAATTATGTGCATTCTCCTTCTACTGGCAAATGGGTTGTGCTTGATATTACACTATACTGTTGCTAAAACTTACTCAGATACCTTGAAAGAACCATCTGAGTGACTTTAACATCATCAATCCATTAATTTCTTGGTTCGGTTTGCAATTCTAGTGTTCCATTTCTTTTCATCCTTTCTTGGATTATATTGACTTACAAGGGCTTGACATAAAGTGATGAAACAAAAGATCCTATTTTCTCTGTCCAGCCTTATTATGTTTAGGTCTTTGCTCACATATCCTGTGGCTTCTCTTTCTGCATAAAGTATATATCATGTGTCAGTTTTTTTGTCAGAGTTGCTGCATTAGCTTCTTGATTCCTGCATTATGTTGCATTTTCTAAAAAACTTGAGTGTCGCTCTTGTGGCCTACTCTGATTTGTCATTAGTGTTGTCCGTGGGGAAGAATCCTGTCATATGGTTGTATTGTTGTATTTACAGTGCTCAAGATAATGTGGTGAACTGATCATAATTTGATTAGAATGCCATACACATCGTTGGCATTCAGTACATGACAATCATTGATGTCTGTGCCTGATTACCAATGATAACTTACAGTCACCTATGAGTGCAATGATTTTGTAGCCATGTTTGCAATGAATACATCATATAATAAGATCTTCCCTTATCCCCACCCCAACCCTCCAAATTGCATATGCTGTGACGTGATGGTTGTTTTGGTTATTTTGTTTCCTTTAGTGATACTAATCTCCAAACAATTGTTGCTTCTGCTGCCTTTTGTGATCAGGCAGGCCTTGCTCTTGGGGATCTCAAGTCAGTCAAGGATCTGTATGATTTTAAAACTTTGACCGTGCTATTCCTTATTGGATCAGTTTCCATAGTTCCTACCCTTCTCAAACGAAAGCGCATATACGAGTGAAGGCTATGTTGGTGATAACTCTTCTCCATTAAAAGGTAGCTCACAAGTGATTTCTGTAGCATTTGCTGAATTCAAGATACAAGAGTAAAGAGAGATGGGGGCAGCATCCTTATTTCTGCCAGCGCGCTGGAGGCAGTCAGTCAGCCCCCTTCACTTGTGATACAAATGGGGTCATTACTTCTCCCCCACAGTTGCATAAATTATGAAGACATAGAAAATTTGCATTTATATATGGTTCACTCCCTTTTCCTTTGAAGTTTTCCTTTGAACAGTTTATACGAGCACAGATTGCTTGGGTTGTTCAAAGCAAGAAATCTTGCAGGAAGATGATATGTATTCAAGCGCTACAGCATTAGCAACCCATTGCATCGTCTAGTTTTCATTCCTGCTTTAATTCATTCATTAATTGGCTAAAGTTCAGCTGGCAGAAACTTCACGATGGCTGATGATGTGGATGCACGGGTGAAACTGCAATGATAATCATCCTATTTATTAGAAAATCACATCTATCTTCTGGCGCTTAAAATTTGTTGGAGCGTAAAATAATTATAGCCTGAAACGTACTTTGATTTCCCCTCCTTCATCATAATATATGCAAACCTAAGCAACCATAGATAAGCAACCAAAACAAAAATGTACCATTAAGCATAACAATTAGATAAACATGGATTTGGCTACGTCTACAGCAGCTTCTTTGACCCTCAAGGCTAGAAAATTGAGGATGTTAGCATCTACATTGGATTTACTTCCAGTCCCATCAACTGCTACCCCATCCCCAACCTAAAATACAAGAGACCTCCCATCCAAAGTAAAATCCTAGCTTAGGCACTCCCTTTTTCCCTTAATTTTGTTCCTGAGGTTGATTGTTTCTTGCCTATACAGAGGACTGTTTTTCAGTTAGTACTGGAGGTTGAGGCTTGAACAGCAAAGGCATCAGCTAAATTGAAGTTCAAATTGCTTCTCATGGTCCTGCTCCTTCCAATTCCGTCATCGCCAGTTCTCATCATTGCAGTGAACTCCCCATAATCAATTCTCCCATCCTGCAAAGATAAGATATCCACAGCATCAGACAGATTAAAATCCAAGATTGTGGTTGCATTGGTGTTAAGAGGGGATTAAAGGTTGCTCTCATAATTGTTAATATTTGATATTAACAATTAGAATTAGAAGGGATTAAAAATTATTGGATATTAACTTTTCTAATTCTTGTTTGCTCAGTTAACATTTACTTCCTATTACTCCCCACCACCCCCAGTTAACCTTTTACCCCCTTTCCAATTCCTCCTCATTCCCCCCTTAACATTTACTTATCCAATTTTTATGCTCCAATAACATATACCCGCAACTTTTAAACCTGAAACAAATACCAACTAGGAGCTGAAAATATTATAAAATAGGTAGACTTACATTGTCTTGATCGATTTCTTTGATCATCTCATCCAGATGAACATCACCAAGGCCAAAATCTTTGCAAGCCTGTTGAAGCTCATCAATGGTGATGTAACCACTACCATCTTTGTCAAAATATGAAAAGGCTGCCACTAAGTTCTCCTCTCTCTCCATCTTATTTAAGTGCAAAGTGGCAGCAAGAAACTCACCATAGTCTATTGTTCCGCTGTTATCAATATCAGCCTGTCAGAATTTTCCCATGTAAGTTATCATCATGGCAGCAAGCAATGGTAGCAAACTGAAAACAGCAGACGAACAGTTTCTGAAAACAAACAATAACGTCTCTCTATGCCAAAAGTTTCCTAAAGCGTTTACCGCATCCATTAGAGACTTGATTTCAGATTCCATTAGATTGGAACCCACTCTCTTCAAACCCTCTTTAAGTTCCTCAAATGTAATTGCTCCACTATTATCTGTGTCAATCATTTTAAACAACTCTCTCAAACCACCAATTTCTTCTTCAGACAGTCTTTCTGCAATAACCTGCAAAATCACAATGCCGGTGCAAAAACCAAATCCAAAGTTTTCATAAGTAATGGAGCACTATTTGTTTCAGTATACGGAGAACAAAAGAAGAAAGCCAATTCGACTGCCATTGTGAGATACTACATCCCATAGCATATCAGCTGTATCAGAGAGAACAGCATTCAGGATTGTACTATAGCATGCAAATTAATTCTTAGTAGAGGAGAAGAAAAAAAAACTTAGTGCTGACATTTTTTAAGCATGTGTATGAACACAAGTTTTCAGAAATGATGACTTATGGAATTTCCATTCAACTTTTGCACATAAAAAAGGCTACGAAAAGGTTGATTTCTTTCAAGCAAATATCATGAAGTAATTCCTTGAAAAGATACCATAAACCAAACATAAGAAATGCAGGACTTAAAGCTAAAGATTTCAGGATGCTGAGACCCACTAATGAGATAGTCAGCAAAGCACATCAGAATTCCCCCAATATTAAGGATAAAATCCACTTGGTACACCGAACAATCAGCTCATTTAGTGTTAGATAAAATGATAATAAAAAAAATACAAAGTATGAATTGTAATTTGCTCCTCAGCTAACAAAACAAACTTCGTTAGAGTCAATCATCTGAGCAGGTTTGACCATTCACAATACATCATTACAGACCATTTGTAGTGTTACTTCTTTTCACATTTCAGTTTCACCAGTGAAGCACATATACAGAAATAGCTAAAACCACATTACAAAATTGGCGTCAAAATTCTCATGGAAGATGGCTAAATATTTCTGCATAGTTGAAAACTGGATTAGTAGATAATGTCAAGTTAATGAAGCAAACATTTCCATGATTGCAGAAGAAATCGTTGAACAGAAAATTTTAGATAAAACATACCCGCAAAGCCATTTTTTTAAGCTTATTCATTGCTGTGAATTGCTTCATACGTGACAATACTGCAGAATCCAGAGGTTTGTCTGGTGCAACTCTGTCATCCACAATCCATGGGTTGCCTTACACACAAAAAAAATTCTCATCATTATGACTGATACAACAGAGAAGAGATTTAGGAAAGGATAGCACATGGCAATTTCATGTACCAACATTTTAATGAAAAAAAAAAAAAAAAAAATACTCCTGTGACAGCTACCATACAACTAATCTCATGTTATAGTAAGAATGAAACAACTAACATAAGACTTCATGTGCAGAAATCCTCTTCTTTGGGTCCCTCTCAAGCATCTTTCGTATCAAATCCTTTGCATTCCCTGAGATATTAGGCCATGGATCAGATTCAAAATCCAATTTTCCCCGTAAAATCTGCCTGAAGATTCCCGATTCAGTTTCTGCAAGTAAAAGGAAGAAGCACAAAGTTATGAAAGAAATGAAGAAAAGGACCAAGGCCAGCAACATATCTGGAATCTAAAACTACAGTGAATGGGAGAAACTCAAAACTATATAAGATCAGTACCTGCCCAAAAAGGAGGAACGCCACTTAATAAGATGTAAAGGATAACACCTGCACTCCAAACGTCTACTTCAGGTCCATAATACTTCAGCAAAACTTCAGGCGCAACATAATATGGACTCCCAACTACATCGCAAAAGTATTGTCCTGAAGAGGAAAAAAAAGGGAAAACCGTGGTCTATTACTCACATTTAATTAAAATAAAAAACAAAGAAAAAAACCCATCAGAAACTGAAGATATCTACAGATGTTTCCAACTACAAAATTTGAAGACGAGAAAAAGAGACAATGATTGCTAAAGGAAGCCATGAAACCCTGGCGAGATCGAAATTTCACAAGGGAAAACTTATCCCTACAGAGCAAGAGTGGGAGAAAAAGATCGAGAGGAAATCATTTGAGTTTCTCCTTGCCATTTATATGCTTGCCTACTCATTAGCGTGCAAGACTTTTGAGAAAGAACATGTCCTCACTCAGAAATCATTGTATAATGAAATATTTCCAAGACCATGTTTTGGCTGTTAATTGGTTGCTGGTCCAAAAGACAATTAGGACACAGGTACAAGAACACGCGAGATATCAATTGAATAGATAAATGGATGAAAAAAAAAACCTTTATACCGAAAAACCAATCAAGACGTGCGAGAATGAGAAAGCCAGTTCTTGAAACAAGATCCAAAAAGATGAAACAATGGGAAAAGAAAGAACCTGGCTTGTAGAAGACAGAGAGCCCAAAGTCGGTAGCTTTAAGTTTGGCATCCTCACCAGAAGTATCAAACAAGAAGTTTTCAGGTTTAAGATCTCTATGCATAACCCCCAAAGAGTGGCAAGCCTCAACAACCCCAACAATGGTTTTGATCAACTTAGCAGCCTCTTTCTCACTATAATGACCCTTTGCCACAATCCTATCAAAAAGCTCTCCACCAGCACAAAGCTCCATAACTATGTGCACAAACAGGGGGTCCTCGTAAGTGCCTTCGATTTGCACCACATTTGGATGCTCTGACAAGTGATGCATGATCTGGATCTCCCTCCAGACATCCTCATAGTCCTCCTTGCATAAAAGCTTCCTCTTTGAGATTGATTTGCAGGCATACTGTGCATTTGTGGCCTTGTGGGTACACAAATAGGTGATCCCAAACTGGCCTTGGCCTAGTTTCTTGCCCAACACATAGTGATCTCTCAGTCTCGGAGTCTGATACGGTAAAACTGTTTGGGTGGTCTTTGTTGTTGTTGATGCTGATGTTGTGCCATGCTTCTTCATAGATCTTTTATTCCTCTCTTCTAAAGTCCCTCTCTGGGATTTGGATCTGGGTATCTTTGCTCTTCTTCAATTATTGTAGAAAATGTTTATTCTTTAATTATTCTCGGGGGTCGCCATAAAGCGCCCAGTCCACACCCTACCAGGACACCGCCGACTAGTCTTCCATGTAATTTTTTCCTTATTTACTTTTCTTTATCTTTAATAGAATTAAATTAATCTGGTTGGTGTTGGAAAGAAGCAGTTTTGTTCAGCAAGGATGGGCCCCAGACATATCCAGCCACGCCAGCTATCCCGCACCTTTCTGCGCTTTTTTTTCCCTTTCTTTTTTTCATGTCGCTTTACTTTTGGGTTCCTTTTAAACAAAATTAAGTTTAACGTGTTGTTTTTTTTTTTTTAATTATTATTTACACTTGATAAATTTTAACATCTTCCCCCTTTTTGGAAAAAAAAAAGAGAAAAAAAAAAACAAAATTTACTTGATTTGTGAGAAATTATCTTAAAAAATTTTGTATACTTGTCATATATTTTATATTAAATATTAATTATATTTATTTATTTTTTTAATATAATAAATTTATTATTATTATTATTATTATTATTATTAAAAAAAATATATTAAATTTTTGTTAATTTTGCTTGAGAAAAAAATTATTAACGCTAACAAGAAATTTCAATTTGTATCAATTTATTGCCGTTACCAAACGATGGAAATATCTATGGTTACAAACTGTATGTTAGTGGATCCTTCAGATGCTGTGTCTTCAAAATAGAGATGAAGTGTGCTATGTTGCTCATCATCATCCCACGTCATGCAAGTCCTTGGAGTTGCCCATCAGTTACTTCGCCTGCCTGGGGACCTAGCTGAGGTCAGATGGGTTGATGATTCTGCTTTCTTTAAATTTAAATCGAAGCCCAATTTGGTACATTCTGACAACCTCCCGGCCCACACCTACCTGAGACAACAAGCTCTCCGTTTTGTCTTGATTTCTTGTTCTGTCAGTCTTTGTGCTTCTGCCAACGTGCAAGTCATTGGATCGACACAGATCAAGAAGGAAAATTTGGCAGAAATATCTAACGTTATCAACCCATGTCTTTCTCCCCCTCATTTTTTCCTTTTAGTTTAAAGTGAGATTTAAGGTTCGAATTCTAAAATTTACTGCGAAGACAATAAAACAAAATGTAAAAGCCACGAAAGTTGCAAAAATTAATTATAAGAGACTCAGCTTAGTGTTCCTTGACCCACGGCATCTTCTTTTGTTACCGTAAACATACCAGATTATTGTTGATTAGACACTACAAGAGTTTGAACTCATCTCGTGTTAACAGCAACTTTTTCTTTTGTCAAAAGTCAGGAAAGCAACCAAGGACACGGCTGACATGTCCTTGAGATTCTAGCTCAGAGCTTGGCGTCATGGATGGCAAGCCTTGAAGCCCACCATTAAACGGGGTGGAATAATCATTCCCTTCCGACGCAAGTATGTTGTCCAGATTTTTCCAGTTTATGAATTGGGCACCAACGTTTTCCTCCCCATAATCTTCAGCAAATCTTTTGTGCTGGAAATTGGCTTCATTCGTTGTAAAACTTGTTGATAGAGCACTGGGGGTATCTAGCCGTGGAAGCTCTATGAGCTGCTGGTTATCTTCCAAGGTTGTGTGGCTCGTAAAGAGGTCTGCTTCGGGGCCCAAGGTCGGATGAAAAATTGGATTTTGAGCCGGATGTACGGTATGATTTGGAATTATGGTGTCAGCTGATGAAAATGGTGGCCTAACTCGGTTGGCAATGTGAATTCCATGTGCATTGTTCCAAGCTTCAAAACCAGGCCTTTGATTAGGGATTGGCTTCCTGAATGCCCGGCAGACCACCCATCCCTCTTCCTGCACGTTGTCATTGCTTCAGATTTTAGCATGCTAGACCAAGTAATTTTTTTTAATGAAATTATTTAAAAAAAATCTGTATAAAGATGCTACTGAATTTTATTGAATTCTTTTACTAAACAGATATACCAATGTTTTGGCTATGAAAGTAAGAATCCATGGCACAAAAAATGATAAGACATCAAAACTTTTACTAAAATATATAATATTTGCTAGATGCTTTTTGCAATTAATATGTGTTATATGACAACATCTCATCTATAAATTAAGGCTGGTCGTAACCACAAATTAAAGATTAAATGGTATTAATAAAAAAAAAAAAAAGAAAAATCAGTGGCAGTCGTAGTATACTTGACATGTCGCGAGATGAACCACAAAAATTAAAACTTGCCTGAGGAGGTCCATTTTCAGATGTTTGGAGGCGATATTCATGCATGATCCAGTCAGTTTTCCTTCCATTGGGTGCACGACCCTCGTAGAACACCAGGGTCTTCCTCATCCCTATAATTTTGTTCTTGGAAAGCACGGCCTTGTCCCTTCCGGTTGCCTTCCAAAATCCGGCTGCGGTGGCTCTGTTTGTCCTCGTTCCAGTCGGATACTTCCTGTCCTTGTGACTGAAGAAATACCACTCGCTCTGTGCCTCATAGCCTAGCTTGCACCTTGCTGTAATAAACAAGAAAATACGTGCAATCACGTTAAAAGTTAAAACTGAAAACACCATTGATTTTTATCTAGTTACCAAAGAATTATCTTCAGTGCCTAATGCGTTCATTTTCCTTGTAATTAGGTCCATTCCCATTACTCAACAAACTAGCTAGTAGCAAATGCATGCCTACCTAAACCTAGCACATTCAAATTTCTTCAGGTTCAATGACATCCACCCAATTTGTATTCCATCATAGCATTTAGGAAATGTCTGCGCCTCAATATCTGAAAAACAAAAATGGGGTTGAATTTTTCTGTAGCCTTAAAGTTGAAAATGGGTGGTAATAATGGAACCTCAGCCTAGAAAAGCTTGGGTATCATCAGTTAGAAATGTGGGACTAGTCATACTTCTTATGAAACATAAAGGAAATTGATCTCACACACCCACACATATTTCTGCAGCGTTCCATTAATAAGGCCAAGTTGATCTCAAATGTTTGTAGCATATGTTGCACAAAAAGTCATTAATTACCTTGGATATCCCACGGCTCCATTCTGTAGAGATCAATCTCAATGATAACATTAAGATCAATTTTCAACTCATTAATCTTTCGCTTGAGGTAGTAATCCACAAGCTCCTCTTCGGTTGGGTGAAACTAAAGCCTGGCGGGACACATGATTCCATCTCCATTGATAATTGATCTTCAAGCTCCTGATCAGTAACAAACGATCGAAAATAAGATAAGGAGAGAATATATACTTGCGACGTTGCAATCGTGCATCTTTTTTAATTAAGGGGTTTTCAACCACTTTGCTTGTGCTGTATTACTAGTTGACTTTCAATAAGCAAATGCATGTAATTAACGAATACTTCAAAGTTAAAACAATACACAAGCTTAGAGACTCTTCAACCGTGGCGACATAGCACTAAAGAAAACTTTCAAACTTTTTCGATGTAACAAATTGATAAAAAAAAAAAAAGGTAGGATCGACTCTTCAATGTAATGAGAGAGCAAAGGTTGCAAGAAAAGGTAGTTGAAGTCCCACACACGTGTGTACACTCAAATATCCAATCCTAAACTTAGCGTAGCTACGATGAAATGCAGCTGTGTGGGTCCTGAGCGTGGTCCTTCGTGTGTACTCAAAAGCTATAAATTTATGCACCATTCCACACATAAAATGGCAGACATTTTGTGGAGCCCGCCAAAGTAAAGAAAAACATGGGTTTTATTCCTTAATTCAGTACCATTTGTCGCCCTCCTGTTGCATGGACTTGGGCACGGTAAAATGAACACAAAAAGGTGGCCGAAAAGCTTGACTTTGTGGACGGGCAGCACAAGGCATGATTGATTTCTTGGAGTGCAGTGCACTCACGGCTTCTGATGGTGGGAGAAACGTTTTCATACCCATCACTCTCTTGCTACGGCACAGTGCTGCTACCCATGACTCAAGTCATTGTCCTTTTTTTTTTTTTTTTTTTTTGAACAGCTATGGTACAAGACTGAAGTTGTTCGACTGATTATTTCGAGAACAAGCTTTGAATCACAGTCATATAATTAATTTCAGTGCTAAATATGCTAAATCTCTCTTTCTCTCCCTCTAGAAGTTGCAGCTCGCCCAAGTACAGGATGTCATGTTCAACTATCTAGCTTTAAGCTTGAAGTCTCCAAGGAAAGGGGAGTGTGCTTTTATGACTAGACGATTTAACTATAGAATGATTAAATTCGGATTAAATTAAAAAAATAATCAATAAATGTTCAATTAAATTAACAAAATGAAAACAAACTAGAGAAAATGTGTAACAAATTTTAAAAATGTTAATTGATATCTATTTATATATTCTATATTCTTAGTTATAGGTTTTGGTTGCTCTGTTTGCACAATATGCAATTTTGGGTGGCAAAGCTAAAGTCTCCAACTTAAAGTTTTATTTTATTTTATTTTATTTTTTAACTGAGTAAGACTCATTTTCTGGTTAGCGTATGGCCAAATCATTTAGTCATAAACCTTTTCCGCAAGAAAAGAAGTTTCTTGCTACGCGTAGCGTATGGGTCGATGGCCTTTCATGACCGTGTATATTTCGCAACAAGCAATCATAAATTAAGGGGATTTTTAACGTGATTTACTTTAAAGTGAGTTGAAATAATTTAATATTATATTTAAAAATAAAAAATTTAAATAAAATTTAACTGAAACAAAATAAAATATATAACTCAAGACAATAAATTTATACTTAAAAAAATAAATAAATGTAACAAGCAGGATCACAATTTATAAGTGAAAAAAGTGGACTCAAGAATAATAGGATGCAAGTGAGTCCATTACAAAACCTAAAACCATGAATCAAGGCCGACGTAACACAAGACGTTGCTAGCAAACTTGATATGATAACCCCCCCAAAAAAAAAACTACTGGGCTTATACTAAAACAGAGTATTATTCAACTTATATATTCAATAAATGATACTCACAGAAAAACTGGGATGGCGTTCGCCGTGTTCTTGCACTGCCACAAGATGGAAAAAACGGAGACAAAGGGAGAGAGAGAGAGAGAGGGAGGGAGGGAGGGAGAGAGAAGTCTTGGTAAAGGGTGAACGTTGTTGTAAAGATAAGCGGCTTTAATATGCAAAAGGGATGTATCTAGATGCATAGAGAGACTGATATGCTAGCTCTGGTACATATATGTAAGGAAGAAACTCTTGATTGCGCGTGGGGGTGGCTGACAGATGAAGGGCTTATTTGGACGGCGTGACACCAAACTTTCACGCCGCCACCTTTCTTCCCACCGCTATTTTGTATCCTAAGATTTGTGTTTCCCACGCTTTTGACTCCAGCCATTGCCATTTCACGATTAGCATAAAGTCCTAAACACATTCAAAAAAGATCAGATCGAATTCATATGTTTATCACAAGTTCTTATGTTATTTTCTCCCCTCCCCCCTCTCCCCACGGTCCACCGTTCATTTTTGGCCAAGTGTGAACCATGTTAGAACGATCTGCCTGTCAATGTCGAGACTCTTTAACATATTTGTTTGGCTTATATAACATGTACTTTTCCGCGCTATTGTCCCGTTGAACATGCATTGTTCCTTACTCCATTTGATCTGGTTGTTGCCCTTCCTTATGTTTCTTTCGTTGTCATCCTTTCCCCTTTTCCACCCATTAAGGTTTAATAAATAATCTATATTTTATATTTCACCTAAGTTTTAAATATTGGATATAACAAGTCTCTTATTTTGCTTAAAATTTTTATTTTTTTTTATATATAGTATTAAATTAACTTTACTCAATTTTTTAAATGGCTAAAAATAGAAATTTCTTGAAAAAGATTTATGTTAGAAGGATTTGGTTATGCTACTGGCTTCTAATAATTAATTTGATCTCGAGGAGGCAGCCAACTTGTTCCGTGGATGTTCATTTCCAAGAAACTGGCTCTTGCAGCAGCCAGAGTTAATCGGAATTAATGGCAGCCTGGTGAAAGAAGTTAATGTATGTAATAGGAATAAGTAACCATTATGAGTGCTCTTTTGTATTTTATTAACTTAACTCGCATTTGATTGATAAACGTCATTGTTTGAAATCGCTATAGCTTCTACTCTGGTCTCATGACAAGGCTAAAACGTATCGAAATCTCTTTGGTAAGTCGGTCCATTATCCCATGTGCCCCCCCCCCCCCAGAAAAGTTACCGTCAACGCGTTGACAAAATATAGACTGTAGTCGATGATAATAAGGACACGAATGATCTTAATTATGTGAGGACACGTTCCAAGTGCGGCCTAAGAATTCTTGAATGGACATTCACATGTTTGCTGCATGGACATTCGGATGTTCTAATTTGCCATGGGTTGATTTTCGAAAATTCTCGTATAGACTCGCTCAGAAACATGGTTTTTCACCTGCAGCGATGTCGGCCGTCTCTTTTCTGTGGGAAATTCTCATAATCGAAACGATCAAATTTAACCCAAATGTATATTTATCTTTCAAAATACGATACAATTCCAATACTTTTTTTTTTTTCAATATTTATTTTTGTATGGCAAGCATGTTCAATGGGACCCATGTCATCAACCAATACATATCATGGACTCAATCCAATAAAATCATTAACATCCGATGCGATCTACCGACTTCCCATCTTTACAATTTTTTTATGGCTACCATAGGCACTAGACCAACGACCATGTCTCATTGGCCGCACTACTCTTTCACAGCTTGTTTAGCAACAGAAAGTCAGATAAATCTCTTTAGATTACTCATCATTTCACTTTGGAAAGTTGTTAAATTTTTGTCTAGTAGTAAAAAATAATGCCCATTAAGTAAAGGAAAACAAAAGGACCGCTGTCTATTCTACCAAGATTAATTAGTATAAGTCGAACTCCTTGATGAGGGATGAAAGCCAGTCTTTATTAGCGTGTAAAAAGCAATTGCATCAGATCCAGTGCTAGATTCTCCTACTTAACTCACGACAGAAAGTGACTGTTATCGGACATTGACGTGCAACTTGCTCTACTGAAATTCATTATCTTTCCTGTTGCCATGTTTGTTTATTAACGCTGGTGCAACTTGCCCCGTCCCCCTCCCCCTCCCCCTCCCCCCCCCCCCCACCTTTTTTTTTTTTTTTTTTTATGGCTATCATTTTTCCAGCATATCGATACGATGCTCTTTAGCATGAATTCTTTCCATCTCACTCATAGGTAGGTTTCAATTTTGATGATCTCCCTACATTAGGTTGCCATTTTAAGCATATATAGAACAAGGATGCCGCTGTCTTGATGTTGAAAGAGCAATGGTAGATATAGATTATTCAGTTATGCCTGGCTTCACAATACAAGATTGCAATGATAGTTATGGTGATCCAAAGATCCTTTTTCCCAATTATTTGAATACGTTCTCTGGACTAAATAATGGCACCAGAAATTCACAACATGAGAGGCACGTATGATTCATTGGATCAACTCTCAGTCAATGCTGTGGGGAGGCAATTCTTGTTGATAGTCATTGTTTCGATTTACGTTTTCCAAATTGCACGTACTTATCCAATCTTTAAGTTACAGGCGGTGTAAAAAAGTAGTGGTCATATGCTCGACATTTTAATCCTCGGGTAAGCAATACGATTACCCAAGTGAGTTAAACTGCTTAATTGACTTTTACGAGGTCCAAAAGGGATTCTTCTTAAAAAAAAAAAAGAAGAAAAAGAGCATTTGGGATTGTTTAAGAGCAATTGTTAGTCTCTGACTCGGTATTAAAATGGAAATCATTTGATCTATTCCAATTGTGACATTTCTGATGGCCGGTGATTTCAGTGTCATGGCCGGACGGTACCACTAAGGTTGCCAAGTGGCCTCTACAGGAGGTCCTCCATCCTGGTCCTTGCTCTAGCTGCCATTTTACGAAACAAACTTTATTTATTTATTTATATATTTTGAATGGATGTTTATAAGAGTAAATTGCAGCCATGATGAGCAATCATTTTATTTCTTATAAATTGTTGCGTTTTCTCTTGTAAAATGTCCTCCGGCCCTCTTTTTATCAAAAAGAAGTAATAGAATTGATTGGAACAATAGTTCAGTAGATAAATACATGCGATCCCGATATTAGTAACACCACCTGATTGGTCCGTCGTGCTTAAACGTTACAATCATCCCTACACACTTGTGATACCCAAAAACTACACAATTATCTCATAAATAAAGGGTGGGGTTTGCTTAAGCAAACAGAAAATAATAATGTAAAATAAGTGAGTAGTTACTTCTGGGGCGGTTCGTGGGACTAAAAAGGGGAGGTTGTGGTTGCGTCGCTACTACATCAATGCATCATACACAAATTTCAAACACCCTCATTATATACTATCCAATGTCGCCTAGCTATGTGTCTAAATCCTTCTGTGAAGAGAGAGAGAGAGAGAGAGAGAGAGAGAGAGAGAGAGGTTAATGGAACTTGAGAATGACCTCAACAGATTCTAAAGAGAGTGAGAGAGAGAGAGAGAGAGAGAGAGAGGGGGGGAGGCTCAACCAAAGCTGAACATGATAACGACATACCTTCACACACAACCAAAGTTGTCTATCCTTCATAATTTTCCAGGGGTGTAACACATATGGCATGGGCAACGTTATGGCAAGCTTTTCATTCATTGATTAATCAATGCAGTTCCATCTCATGCCTAAAAAAGAGAAAATGATTTTCTATAGGAAACCAAAATCATTATATTATGAAGATAACTTGGACTTTAAGACTTCTAATATCAAAAAAAAAAAAAAAGATATATGTGCCTCTGTATATATATATATATATATATATAGTGTGATATTTTTAAATAAAAATCAATAATTTAAAATAATAATATAAAATAAACTATTAATTTAAAAATTACTTTTACACTATAATTTATAATTCAATAAACTTCTTATATATATATGTATTTATTTATTTTTTGAAAATATGTAAATGTATAACAAATGATTAGAAGAAGAAGAATATATTAGAAATTTTAAGTAAAAAACAAGAAAAAATAAAAAAGGATGCAAATCAATTTTTATTTTTTTGGTTGAACATGAATAACTTGAGGCTTGTAAAGTCATAAAATTTTGACAATATCTAAAATTAACAATTGATTTAGATCATGAGGATAATTTTGAAAAAATTTGTACATGTAGAATCGGTCAGTTTTATCAAATAAAATTTTGACAATTTCAAATGGAATTTGTCTGTGAAGACGTGACTGCAGTCTCCTTAGTTATGCTATGCTTTGTACTGCTAGCAAAGAGTGCACCTCCAACCCAATAGATCGAAAGTCACGTGTTCACACCAAGTCAAAGTCCAGCATAGATATCCCATAACTCAACTCCAAAAGCAAAGCAGATTCCGACGTCAGAGGCATAACCAAAGGATCCAACGATTGTTTTGGTTAAGAAATAACCTTCCAATATAAGTCACCACGCCTTGATTACTCCATGAAGCGCCATCTGTCTTCATCTGCGCTCTTCATTTAAATTGCTAAAAATCTCGTCAACCTCCTCAAAAAGCGAATACCCAGCAGATCCGTAATGTGAATAATAAAATGGTCCAAACGGAAATGAGATTCTTCGGGTGGTTATTTCCGATGGGCCGACAAGCGTCTGATCCAAAGTGGCCCATTTGGTAATCTGCTGGGCTCTTCGGGCTGTACGCCTAAGCTCGCAGCAATCGATCCAATCACATGATTACGTCACCAGGCTTGTTTGCCGCTTCCACTTCACACAAAGGGCTTTCTCGACAATGCGATATGATAATTCTGGAACCTTCTCATATATATATATATATTTTTTTTTTTTTTTTTCTTCTTTCTTTTAATTTTAATAAAGAAACCCGTGCACGCTAAGGAGGCCAGGATCGAATTTGGAAAAAGGCCACGCGGCTGAAACCACATATATATATTTTACAAAGCAGCAGCAGCAGCAGAGCAGCAACAAAATCAGCATCTTGATCGTCTTTCTTCTAAGCAAGCCTCTTAGCTCTGCGGTAGTTAAAAATTTATATTAGGGTTCTCTTTTATTTCCGCGTTACTATTTTTTGGGTTCTTCCTTGTAATTTTTTGTTTTCTTCGGAGATCTTTTGAATTTTAAAGAATTTTTTTTTTGGTTTTTTTTTTTTTTTAAATTTTGATGAAGTATTGATATTTGCACAATAATAAATTATTCGGAAAATTTGCTAATTTCTTTTTAAAGGATTGCCAGGGTAATTGTGTTTCATGATGAATTGCTTTTTTTTTTTTTTTTAATTTTTTAAATCTTTGGAGAAAATTTGTTCTTTTAATTTGTGTGAAATTGTGAATAGTTCTAATTTTTTGTGCCTTTCTTCAGAATTGACCTGTTTGTTGTTATATAAAACGCCTTGTAGATTCACAGATGGCTTCAAAGAGAATTAACAAGGAATTGAAAGACTTGCAGAAAGACCCTCCTGCTTCTTGCAGTGCAGGTATTTATTTTGTCTTTTATTTTATTTCTTTTTAGTTGTCTTTTTCCAAGTTTTTCATGTGATGCAAGTTAGCAACTTTTAGCAAATAATTACAACCCCAAGAGTTCATGTCACTGTTTTGCACTTTTTCGGTTATGCTTCCAATTTTGCTGCCAAATGACAAGCGCTGCACTCCAATTTTGGCATCAAATGACAAAAGCTATATGGGTATGGTATGAAGGTTGCTTTTTTATTGGAACAAACAAGGGTTTTATTCTGAAAGGTGTTTTTTTTTTTTTTTTGATTTTTGAGTATATATTAAGTTAATGTTACATGTTCATAGGCCCTGTCCAGGACGATGTGTTCCATTGGCAAGCAACAATAATGGGTCCAGCAGACAGCCCATATGCTGGAGGAGTGTTCTTGGTATCCATTCACTTTCCTCCTGATTATCCCTTCAAGCCACCAAAGGTAACCAAAATTCAATGTTTTTTCCCCTCTTTTTAGCAGTTTGTTTTGGAAGGGAGTAACTTCAGCAACCGAGCATATAGTTATGGTTGATCCATCTAACAGTTTGACATTTCTTTTGTATCAGTTGTATTATGATACTGCTTTTTTTTTTTTTTCCTCCCTTGCTGTATCAAGAGCTTGTGACAAGGATAGGACAGCATTCAATATCTGTCTTGCATGTGGCACATCTTTATCTCTTTGGCTGTTACGTGGTGTCACTTGTTAGTTTATGTGATTGTAAACTATCTTGAGACTGTAACAGATTGCTCCTAATCAAGTTATTTGGGCCAAGCAAGCTTCTCGTGTTTTCTAATCAAAAGATTCAAGACAACCTTTCTGCCCTAGCAGGCCATCAGTGGGTGATTGTTTTTTGTTTTAGAGGTTATCTTACTACTGTTGGCTTCAATTCTCTTTGCTTGTAGCTGCAAATGTTGAAAAAGTGTCAGCAATAGCTGATTTCAAGCACTTTTTTGGTTCAAATAGCATTCTCTCTGCTAAATTATGGACTGCCAAATAATGTTAAATTTGTTGTTTAGTGTTGTTAACTGGATTGGAGAAGAGGGCTCTTTGTGTTGGGCATGATATTTAAATTTGTCTGACCAAAATTTTTGTTTCCAATTCCAACCTTGTGAATGTTTCTTCCTAGTGGTTGTGTATACTTCATTCTTTGGACAGGTTTTATTCAAGACAAAGGTTTATCACCCAAACATCAACAGCAATGGTAGTATCTGCCTTGATATCCTCAAGGAGCAGTGGAGCCCTGCCCTTACCGTTTCAAAGGTTTCATATTTTTCGAGTTTTCTTGTTTGGTACCATTCCATTAGTAGTTGCATTCCAAATTGTGGCTGGACGTTGAATTCCAGGGTTTTGCTATCCTGCTGATCCTCTGGATCTTGTCTGCAGGTGTTGTTATCGATATGCTCTCTGCTGACAGATCCTAACCCTGATGATCCTCTGGTTCCTGAGATTGCTCATATTTACAAGACTAATAGAGCAAAGTACGAGGCTACCGCACGTTCCTGGACCCAGAAATATGCCATGGGCTAGACAATCCCGATTCACTGTGGGTGGGGGGGGGGGGGTGACCGCTGTTACTATGGGAAAACTATATCTTGAATAAGCAATAAACATTGTCGCGTTCCCGAATTTAGTTAATAGTTGGTTCAACTTTTATATTCTAAATGAGCTCTTTAAATTTACAATACCGCAATAATCATATTCAATTAAAGACAGTCCCATATATCACATGAAAGGATTCGTACTGTTTTTTGGGGCCGTGCTCACCAGGGAGTGATATACTGACGGGGGATGTTGGAAAGACGGATGCTCTCAATCTTCGCATGTGCCCTTTTTGAAAGGAGCCGAACTTACACTTAATAAAAGGGGTTTATGAGAAGGTTGCAAGAACTGGACTGGCAAGTTGTTTGTGGTTGGCTTGGCACACGAGGCTTTTAACTTTCTTAAGAGAGTTCTCAAGAGCATCATTGAAAAGTATCTACGTCAGATCAACTAGTCAATTATGGGCATGAACTCGTCCCTCGCAGACCTTTTTTTTTTTTTATTTTTTTTTGTTTAATTTGGCTCGGAAAAGAAAACCAAAGCTTTGGTGTGTTTGACGTGACCCATAATAAACCAAGGCAAAACACATTTTTATATGTATTAAACTCGACATTATTTTTATTATTAGTAAAAAATTTATTAAATCATGCAATATATAATAATTTTTTAAAATTTTATAAATAATATATTCTTATTTTCAAGATTTAAAATCAAAAATTCCATAAATAAATGTCTAAATTCACGGAAGTATCCTTCGAAGAAAAGCCTGGCACTGTTATTCGTATTTAACGTTTTAATAATCAAAGTCCTAGTAGATATACAATGTTGGCAGCAATTAAACCTAATCGGAAATTTAATCCCGTATACAGAGTCTTGAATTTTATAGTGGACTTACAGTAGTTAAACCAGTGATTAGGTAGTAAAGATGGGTCTCGTTCTCGACAAAAAAAAACTCTATGCCAAGCAGTCGGAACTTCTTTTCAACGTTTTGTGAGATTTTTCGTCCCATTTTTTATTGGGGTGGATTTGAGAGAAACTTTGGTTTTGGCAATCGGCACGACGAAGTCAGGAAGGTCGAAAAGACAAAAATACCCCCCGCACAAGTTTCCTCAACTCTTCGTCCCCCAACCCAAGGCGGCTATCTGCTCCTGTAAGTCAAGGGAGCGACGTCGTTTAGATAAGCACAAATCTTCTAACTCTTTGTAAACCATTTTACTCCCACCACAAATGAAGAATTTCAAATCAGGATTAGCACTGCACTGAATCTACTTAATTCTTCGACTAAAATGGAAAATTTATATATACACACACATTTTAATTCTTAAACATTTCCTTAAAACACTGTTTAAATTTGACATGCAGGAATATGGCATTCAACGAGGGCAACGTCTCGAAGAAGCACACCCGCTTTAAGACAGAATTTCAACGTTTTAGGCTCGCCATTTGACCAACACGTGGAAAAGTTGAAATTTTCTCGCTTCAATTTTGGACGTGAATTCTTTCTTTTAGCTCTTATTGAGCCGAATATAATGTTCAGGAAAAATAAAAGGTGAAGAAAAAAAAAATATATTAAAAGAAAAATAAAAAACCGCTGATACTAGAAAACCCGCTAACCAAGCAGACATCCTTCCTGTAACTGGCAATCAAAACGCTGTCAGCACCTTAGAATATAAAAACGCAAATTGGTAATTGCTGCAATTCAATAATATGCATTAGGCCATGAAATACAACACTTACGTCCCACTGAAGGATTCACCAGAAGACCTTTTTAGAAGAGAAGAGAGAAAAATGAGTTGGTCTGTGTTATAGTTTTCTAAAATGCTTTCAGCATCACTCTGACCAATGAATCAATTGAAGCGTTTGAGGCACTGCATCAATATATCTGTTTGTTCAGGCTTGCCAACAGATATTCGAATGTACCCTTGAAGTTCTTTGTTGTTGTAGTGACGAACCATCACGCCCATGTGCGCAAGATCATCCTGCAAATCAAGTTCATCGGTTATCGACCATTTTAAGAGCAGGGTAAGCAATGAGAAAAAGTTTCAGATGTAAACAAGCATATCCACATTGATGGCAACCATTTTCCTGCAAATCCCAGTGCATTAATTGTGAGCTGAATTGCTAAAGACAAGTAGACTGGTCCAATTCCATATTCTTGTTCATATCTTACAAGTCACTACTTCAAAAGCAATTTGACAATAAACTGTAAGTACCTTCAGCTTCTTAGCATCCATTTTGGAAATAACCTCACAAAGAATGAAGTTAGAATAACTTGGAAATGGAGTGAGATAAGGCACTTCCTCCTTCAAAAGCTCATAAAGCCTCTGCCGCTCTTGTACCAAAGCCTCTTTCACCTTCTGAAAGAGAATGCCTCTAGTATTAATATGCATAATAAACAGCACAAGGACTATTTTAACCATAATTTAAAATACTTATAGTCTATGATTATAAAAGGATTTTTGACCTCTAGGTAGGTGGGATTCTGTAATGCTGCACATGCAGAAACTTCAGCAGCTACAGAGACATTATAGGGTTGCTTAGCTCTCCAAAGATATTCTATAATGCTCAGAGGAAATGCCCCATAACCAACACGAATTCCAGCTAAACCTGCAGTGGGAGTTCACCACACAGTAAGAGTCTCAAGGTTTCAAAGTCCTCTCTACTAATAAACCAGACTTTAAATAAAAAAAAAAAAAAAAACCAGTAATATCTATGCTTTGAGATACAACTGGCATTTTCTGGACTGTCCACTCACCTACCCTACTACTTTGCCAGCAATCTAACATTTTCACTTTGGATGAAGCAATCTAACATTTTTGTTTTACTCCCAAAGAGGGACAAACTCAGCTAGTGCAAAGTTGAAAGCTTAGATGGCATGCAAGAAGTAGTTGGCAATCTTGCAAAGCACTGGAGGTGTTAAAACATGTTCAATAATAACAACATTCACATGGCCTCAATTGGAATACTTGGAAAGCATGCAAGATGTACTCCTGCTGTCAAAGTTTTAATACTAGAACAGGTTAAAACTTTTCATTCTATAATGGGTTCAATGTCAAGTAAAATGTTACATGGAGAAAAACACAGTCTGCACAAATGAAGGACAATCCCAGGAAGAAAGAGACCACGAACACACCAGCTCTTTTGCTAAATGTCCGCAAAACAATCAGATTATCATGCTTCTTGACCCATTTCATCCTTGATTGCAATCCTGAAAACTCAATGTAGGCCTCATCCAGCACAACCAAAACTGGAAGCTCAAGGATTTTCAAAAGATCCTCATCACTGATTATGCTGGCAGACAAGAATTTGCAAAACAAATAAACCTGAATGAAGCTAAATGATTGTCTGTAATTTCAGATTTCTGTTTTCAAAAATTTTGGAGGCATGTAAGGTAGCTAAAACACAATAAAAAAAACTAAAGTCTGACACAAATTACCTCCCATCTGGATTATTTGGAGATGTTAAGAATATGCATTTGGGGTTTTCCCGTTTAACAGCATTAAAGATGAGTTCCACATTCAAGCTAAAATCTGGCTTCCTCCGTACTGAAAATCAAGATGAAGCACATCACAATTGTCTCACAAGCATAGAGTAAGGAAAAAGAACAAATCCATGAATATCAGGATATTCAGTATTCAATCCTAAATATCGATGATGTCCCAATAAAAAAAAAGAGTGTTTGTGTATCTGTGCCTATATCAACAGTGATGCATGAGTACCAGAGTCATGAAAAGGTATACAAAGCAGGAGAATACATAGGAAAGAAAGTCATTGAGAATCCATTTCCACCTTTAATGACTTGTGCCCCATTAACAGCAGCATCAAATTCATACATTGTAAAAGTTGGAGGACAGTCTACAATTTTGTCACCAGGGTCCAGTGTGCATCTGCCGAGTACAGGATTCATAAATGTTTAAAAATAAACTAGGTACTGCTGCTAGTTGAAGTTAAGCATAACAATTGTGATACATGATTTCTCATATTTTACCGCATGATTAGATCAATAAGCTCATCAGCACCGCATCCCGCAAGAATATAATCAGATTCAAGGCCTGAGTCCTTAGCAAGAGCTTCACGTAATCGACAACTTTCAGGATCTGGATATACATAAGGAAATTTCAAGGATCCAAGAGCTTCCATTACCTACAAAATCTCCGAAACTGCAATTAGACAAAAGCAAAGATGATGCTTTCAATCATTAAAATGTACAGGTCATTGACATTTATCAATTTCTAAGAACAAAATAACAATTCAGAACTTTATTAATGATTGAAGGCTTCATATTGTTCGTGACTTGCCTCTGGTGGAGGACCATAAGGATTTTCATTTGCATCTAATTTAACAATATCCTCAGGCTTCCTTCCAAGTCGAGCCGACAGAATCTGTGAGTAGGATGAAGAATTTCAAAAAAAAAAAAAAAAAAAAAACAACAACAACAATAACTAAAGGTTAAGTAGTATAAATGCCAACCAAGCACATGAAACTTCACCATTGCCACAGCACTAATCAGAGCTGTCACATGTATAGCCACCTGGAGTTTTGAATTGGCGTGCAACTGATTATCAGCCCAACTCATAGCTTCAAATCTTTGTGTGTGTGTGTGTGGTGTGTGTGTGTGTGTCAAAAAAAAGAAATTCTCTTTCACAAGAACCAATAGATGTCAAAGCAGAATGAACAGAACCCTCGATTGGGTAAAGTTGATGATTGCCTAATCCCCAAAAAACAAAAAAAAAAAAAAAACTGATGGTTGATGTGACTTTATTCAAAAAGGCAAGTAAGTAATAAAAACCATCACATCAAAAAGAGCAACTCAGCTGGGAAAACAAAACATCAAGCGTTCCACAAACAATTTATCCGCAGAAGGGGGAAAGGAAAAGAGCAGCAAAAGGAGAATACAGAATATCAAAACCACTAAACATACTCTAAAAGCCACTTCACTTGAATTGAACGCTAATACAGCATAGCAAATGATCATGAATTCAAGAAACACAAGTTAAACCAAAATAAATCACCCAATTGATGTAGCCCAACCCAATCAATTCAATCACCAAATCAAAAAAAATAAAAAAAAACAAAAAATATCAAATGGATTACCTCAAAAGGCAATATGGGCTGATAAGGAGACAATTTCCTCAAATGGGGCCGAATAAAGGAGTCGCCTTTCAGCTTCTGCTGGCTCTCATTGAGATTCTCTACAGGGAAAGTGGAGGCCATGGCAATGACCGTTCGCTGGTTATGGCCTCCAAATGGACAAATGGGTCTTTGAGGAAACAAAAATTCGCGAGGATTACTGTTGGATTTGATCAAGCAGAGAGAAGAATTGCTGTAGATATCAATCACACCCATGAATGTCTCTGCACTCACAGCGAGCAACCGAGACTGGTAAACACCGACAGTAGGGAAGGAAGGGGGAAAGGAACCCTAAACACAACCCTTCGGAGTGCACGACAAAAATTCGAAATAGCCTTTCAACTTTGGTCGTCCGCTCGTCCTAAATAAATAGCAGCCGTTTGAGGTTTTTACAATAATTGTTTTTTTTTATGTCCGTCAAATACATTCGTCTAAATGCGCTTCAGCCCCGCGTCTTCGGCGAGTATTTAAAGTCAAAAAGTTGGCTCCATTCAAATAATTTGACATAATTATTGCAAAATTTAAGGCAATTCAACCTATATAAATTTAGAAAAATATAACTACGCAAAATTTAAAATAAAATAAATTCGAAACAATTCGATGAAATGTGTGCTTTTCACCTTTGTGAATACCAGTTTTTCTTCTATTAAAAGCACTAATATTAGAGCCCATTTAGCATACAAAGACCATTGGGGAAGGCCTAACATGAACCTACTGATCCATGCCGATAGGCATCCCATGCCATTCGGTATTTGGACACACTTAATCCTTTGTTAGCCATGGCAATCCAATCCCAATCCAAGAAAATGATCATCCAATCGTGCATTCTTAAGTCCCATGCTTCATGATGAATGTGAGATAGATAAGATGTGAAAAACGAATTATTGACGACAAGGCGGTCAACCGCGGATTCCCTTAGACAAATTTGAAAGAAAGAAGAGAAAAAATGTAACATTTGAAATCCAAATGACCATTTCCCTCAAAATTTTGTTTTTGCTCTTTGTCTGAACTCCGAAAATATTATGTTTAGTTCCTGCATTTCTCTCCACGATTCTGCTCCATCAAGATCAAGTATTGAAAACTAGAGGAAGATATACGCTTTTTGAACATACAACGAGGAAATTGAAACCCAACAGATTCTAAAGAGAGTGAGAGTGAGGAGGAGGCTCAACCAAAGTTGAAACAGAGCAGAGCAAACTGAGAGCAGGTGCATCTTTGGGATCAACGGCCCCAAAATCTGGCTCTTACAAAGTGTATCCTAAAATCAGTTGGCATGAAAAATGTTACGGATGATATGTCACAGGCAGCATCTGCTAGCGGGTGTTTCTAACATCCTGTTTAATCACTCAATCCAACGTAAAGGCACATATTTGCAGAGCAATTAAACTATCAAGGGAATCAATATCCATTTTCTACTTGCTCCCCCCCTAGAGCTTCCTCCCACTTGATTACCTATCAGCTACTTTGGTTGCACAAGGTTACAATGTCTTTCTGTTTTCCAACTTCTCAGTTTCCCAAGAATGGTGCTAAACTATTGCTCGTGCATGTCCACATGCATGCAGATGGCACTTCAATGTTTGGCGTGTGCAGATTTTGAAGCAGTGAGATAAGTCAAAAAGTAGAAAAAAATTATAGTACTTCAAAAAAAAAAAAAATTGGAAAGAGTGTGTATTTCCGAGACTTCCAAATATTAGAGTTCAATTATAGTTCAGCATTACAAGATACCTATCCAGAAGTTCTCACAACTCAATCATGTACATGGCTTAACAAAAGAATGCAGATTGTGGACATATTATAACGTATCTGTGTTGCATTCATGAGGTTGTAATTGCTTTTCCCTGGCCTTGTCAACCAACTCCTTCCATTTTCTTGTCAATGAATATACGTCAATCTGAAATATACATCCAAGGAAACCATCCGTACAGTTCCATGATAATTTATATTATTATTAAAGCCAATTGACAACTAGAAGCTGACCAACAAAAACCTTGTCAGTGTCCCCAAGAACTGGTGTAATCAACCCACCATTCATGGTCACAGCAACTGCAACGTTGATGCTACTGTTATATGCAAAGTTGTTCCCTAAAACTAGCATTTACTACAGGATGCTTAACCAAGGCAAGTGCTGTTGCCTTTGCTCTAGCAACGCTGTCACGGTCACTCCCTTTGATTTGATCTACACACATGTACAAGATAAAAAAGAACAAACTACAAGTTGGGAAGGTTTATTCATGTTGATCGCAGAAATGTTCTTGAGAATCGCACCGTTCTCATCATGTAAGTCTTTTTTCTCTTTTATCTCTTTTCATTATACATTGTTGAGACTCGAGCAAACTCTCCTTCCTCTTTGAAATTTCTATACAGCGAGAGAGAGAGAGAGAGAGAGAGGGGTTTAATAGGATTCTTTTGTAGAGGATTTTATTTTGAAATATTTTCTCGAGAAGGTGACCGTTAGGCTCATTTATATTAAAAAGGAAGTAACGGCTAGAAAATTTATAATGCTTGAGCTTACCTGTTTTGACTTGGAATCCATCAATGTGCTCTTCCATAACTCGTTTGTAATTGTAAATTTCACAAACTTTAGTTTAAAGGTTTGCCTTTTTGACAATTCTCGATTGTCCAATTGTGCCTTCAAGAATTTATATCAAACAGAAAAGACAAGAACTTCAAGAATCGGTGATTTTTTCTGATAGTTAAAAAGTTAATAATAAGATTTCATATCCTCAAGCGGCAAAAACTAGAGTGCTTGAATTGGAACTTAATATCCTTCGACCAGCATCAAATCTTCTTTCTTACAATCGTTTCAATCTTTTCCCAAAACCCCTGAACTTCTGTAATTTTTTTTTTCTTTGAAAAATTTCATGGTCGGATGAATGGCCGTCTGTTCATTTCCCAATCCCTCAGATTGGGGATCCTATTCTTTTAGCTCTTCACTTTGAAGCAAATCACCTTGCCATTGACAGAATTAGTTTGATCTCCATTGTCAATTCAAGGCCAAAACACATATATTAAATCAAAGCATCTATAACAGAGCTCTTCCGATATCGGCCTGCAAAAAAATATTGAATGGCCCTGTCCTTCATCCGGGGATATTTAAGCCAAGAGAAACTTTAGGGGAAAACTGAAACATGGGAACTCCAATCCAAGCCACTTTTAGTAAGGGAAGCAGGGATTAGCCTCATTGTTCTGGGATCATAAAGCACATTCAATCCAGCAATGGTCGTAGAGCATTCACATTTAACATACCATAGTCAGATGTTATATGGGATAAGATAGCGTGACATAAAAGAGATGAACGGAGAAAAGTCCACTGATAATTTGAATATCACTCGACAAAACCTATACTAGTATCAAAGCATCACTAAACTGCGTAATTAAGTTGATATTCTACATGCTTAATAATGATAAACTCTTTGTGCAGAAAAATGATCAAAAAAACTAAAGAATTTAAGTGAGGAAAAACAATCCCACAATCTAACAGAACATACATGGATAGGACTTATAGCAGGGTCTCAGAAAAACAAGTAATTTCTTTTGGGCCTTTATAACTTTTTAGGTTCTTTGGGGTTTTCAATCCTTCTTGTGATGAGAACCTCTTGCTCGGTGTCTCAGCTCAGCTCTTTTCCATCTAACAATCAGATAACATAAGGAAAAGAGGGTATTTATCTGCAAAAGACATTTCAGAGGGGTAACATAAACAACAAGGATTCAACAAAGGGGGGATTGGAAATGAGAAAAAATGAATAGCAAAGTGAAGACTCACCAAAATAATCATCGCAATGACTAGAAGAGGTCCAGACCACAGCACTGAAAGAAAAAGTCCATGACGGTCAAAATAGTTCTGACTTGCAAAGGTCCTCCAGTTGTCACGCAGGATTCCATTAAGATTTTCCGCAAAGTACACACCAGACACTGTATGACACATTCTGACTAAGTGAGATTTCAGTCCAAGGATTATCATTTCAATTTGTGCAAAAAAAAAGCAGAAAGAAATAATACATCAGGAAAATGCAAGAAAGCATAGCAGAAGAATACATCAAGCATACAAGCATGAGCTCAGATTCTGAAAGAGACATTGACCTCTCAATCGCAAGCATACAAGCCTAATAACAGAGGATGCTGCAAATTGAATCATTCAGACACTGTGAAAGCCAAGCACTCAAACTGATCTAGAAAACATATTTAAGACCCATAAAATAGCTCTAGCCATAGCTTACTGCAGATACAAAGAGATCAATTAACAGCCAAATCACAGATTACCAAAATTAAGAAACCATAAACATAGAATGTTAAAGATTCAACAGCAACACCAAAAAGAAAGCCTTCTAATTTGAACTGGGCCACTGAAGTTGACAAATGATATTTTAATTTGAACTGTAAACTTTATGTTCAAAATTATTTTTCAGTCAATCCAACAGGGCTTTTGACATGAAGGCTTTAAACTCCTAAATATAGGTATAACAAATTCCATGGTAGGGCATATTTTCCACATCTAGCTTTCAATATTATGAGAAGGAGAAACAAAGGTTAATCAATTCTAGTGATAGGCATGTATGTGCATCTCACATTTACACGAACAAGTTTACAGTTAGACACACATAACAAGTATGAATTTAGCAGTATAAACAAGAAAATGTGATAGTATTGTCTAGGCTACAAGAAGCTTTTTTAACCATTGTTATAGCACAGTTGAAAGCAAATAAACTCTCTCCCATATGAAGACAACATTTTGCAACTGTGGAGCAATGTTAAATTCTATCAGTATTTGGGAGACCACCCCAACAGACAATTATCATAAAGTAATTTCCACCTCTTTCATTGTATTCTGAAGTCCTCCTCTCCCAAAAGAGGGAAAAAGAAATTACAGAGGAGACAAGATTACCATACTCATTTGCATTTGAGGATGAAATAATCAAGCAGAAAGCTCTGACAAATTGCACAATCTGAACATGTAACAAATTGATGAAGAAAAAAAAAAAATGCAAAAGATGAAAAACAAAGTCTCCAAGATCCCCCAAAGCGAAATTCATCATTAAGCCAGGAAAAAAGGACAAGATTAAAGGAACAAATTTCACTTCACAAAGGACCATGGTTGAAATCTCATTTGACGCAGCACCAGAAATAAAGGGAGAAATGAAGTGCATCTAGATTTATTTATTTATTTACTTATTTTTGACAGATAAAAGCATTCCTAGATCTTATCAACAAGAGAAAGCAACAGACACATCCAACCGCAAGACCTTCCAAATTTCTGTTAGGTCTGGCAAATATTCTTAAATTCTAACCTGCAAAGATCATCCAAAAAAGGGATTATTCAAGTTCAGATGTTATCACTAAAATGTTGCATACTTAGTTACTTACACTACCTTTTACCACCCAAATCGATTCTGATTTGAAACATAAACCTCCAAAGCTTAAATCCCAAGTCTTTAACCGCCAGGAGATTTCTTTCTTTAAATTACCAATCCAATCACATCAATTCAAGCAAGTAACATATATAACACTTAAGAGTAAAAATATCTATATACTAATCAAAATCCTAATAGAAAGCACACCCAGGAAGGACTTACATGCAAGAAGGAACAAACACATCTGAAAGTTGAGATGCTTTCTTGAGAGTATGGTTACTACAAGCAACAAAACATGGAAACCCATCAACCCCATCAACCAAGGTTCCGTCCAGTCGATGGCATGGAAGAAGCCGAGGAAGTTATCGTAGGCGGGTCGGAGACCTGAGCGGAGCTCCGAGGAGATTTGCTGGACCAGATCCGCCATTTGGTTCATGTGCTCTTCCAGTGCCGATCTCACCTCTGCCATTCTCGTGATCTCCAGATAATTGGATCCCCCCAAAAAAATTGAAATTTTTTTTAAAAAATCGGTGTTAATATAACTAATCTCTGCGATTTTGGGTCTTTTAGATTTGTATATAAATTGAATTAAACCAGACAAAGGCAACTTCCAGAATTTCAGTGTTTAGAGGCTAATACGACGACGTAGAAATGGAAACGAAAGTTCCTTTTCTCTTTTCTTTTTTTTTTTTTTTTTTTTTTTTTCTTTTTCATTTTTCCTTCCTTTTTAAATTGTTTATAGTTAATTAATCAATGCTCATACACACTAGTGATTTAATTTTGATTTAATTTTTTCTAATAGTACACACTATTTTTCTTTTTTATAAAGAAAATAAAAGTTAAGTATCCTTCTCCGCACTTGCCCACCAAGATGGCGAGAATTAGGGGGCATGATTAAAAACAAAACAAAAACAAATAAACAATGAGAATTATAATTTTATAAAATAAAAAATCAAAATTATTTCTCTATAATTTTCTGTGACAAACTCTGAACAAAAAGTTCATAGTGTTTAGTACAAAGATTAAAATAATTTCGTGGAAATTCTGCTCAAAATCAAAATTTGATAGACCCAAATGTCTTGTGCACAGATATTCTAAAGTCTGTTTCAATATTACACTCAAGGCTAATTATATCAAATTATCAATAAAATTTCTTATTTTATTTAACCTTATAGAATTAACAGGTTTTTGATACATAAAAAGTCTTTATCTTTCTATTTTTTTTTTTTTAAATATAAAGATAAGATATGTATTCCTCTTCCCAGCAGCAAAAATATACATTAACTGCAATATATCTTTACACTTGAAGATTTGAGTCTGACCAATTTTTATTTTTATTTTTTTCAAAAACAATGATTTGAGTCAAAAAAAATTTTATTTGATACAAGTTTGAAAAAATTGATAAATATGGCGTTGGGTACAGAAGAACGTGTATCTATGTCGATTGATCAAATTCATAAACAATGCCAAGCAGAAGCTGTGAGCAGGCGTCTATCCTGCCAGCCAAGAGAGATGGCCCTCTCATCATCTCTTTCAAACACCCTGAACCCACCATTCCTGTTCTCTCTATCATACTCGCGAGCGCAACAATTGCTCCTAATTTTCAAGAGAAGCTTGGCTTGTATCACAGACTTGGAGCTCAGTTTGATGCCTGCGAATCCATGGCTCTCCATCCTTCCCTTCCATGTCTCCATCGTCTCATATTTTGGAAAATTTTCGTCATCTTTGATGGTGGATTTAATCTCTCTGCCGAGGTGGTTCTTCTCTATGTTTAACCTCTGGGAGCTTTCTAGTGGTAGGTAATCGTCTAAAGAATCAAACATAGCTGCATGGTGGTGCAAAGACTCCATGAATCTTGACAAGAAGTTTCGCGGGCTTCTGCTGCCTTCTCGCTCCACCAACGTAACAATGGATGGGTTTAAAGAATGTACCGTGTCCAATGTGTCAGATATCTGTAAATAATGGTTTATGGTGTTAAGATGAAAAACTAAATTCACAGCTACTGTTTCGTTTTTCTTTTTCCTCAGGTCGATGAGCTTGGAGCCTCTTAACAGCCCTTGAAATTCAAAGACTAGATTTCTGAAACCCTTTGAGAAGCTAACTAATCTAGTCTCGGTTTCTTGCAATTCTTCTACGCTTCTTCCGAATCGGGTTATTCGGAACGAGATTCGATTGCCGCTGGTTGCCTTTTCCGACAGGGATTGCATAAGAGAAGGCCACTGAAAGCCATAGGAGACATCAAAATCGATTACGTGCAATGCACGGTTGTTGATCTCTTCTTCCTTCTCGAACGCCTCCATTATGACCTGGTTCGCTGTGAAATGAGCAAACTGGTAATACGGAGAAACGCTGTAGAGGTCGGTGAATGCAAAGAACTCTTCTTCATCTGTCGGTTCCTTCACGATCGTGTCATAGAAAGGAGATTTCCGCGTGAGAAGCCTCGCAGCCAAGCCGTCCGCCAAGTAAGCAACAACCCTTTGAACCGAGTCTCCGGTTAAGGAGACACTTTGGAAAAGCTTGGTCAGATGATCCAGGGCTGATTCCAGGTTGTTCTCGTCTGCAGCGGTGGCGGTTAGGAGAAGAAGATGGATCAAATGGAGTCCTTTCCCATCTTCCACCATCCCTAATCTCTTGTGATCTAGCTCTATCATTTGTTCCCTTACTTGGAGTAGCCTAAATATTTTTTCTTCACAACCTTCATAAGAATTCAGAGGACTCGGAACATCCCTTCTATTTCTCTTCCTTTTTCGATCCCCACCCGAATCTGTCACAATTGCCAGGCTAAGATTCAAAAGCTCCTCCTCATCTATATCTTCCATCGTCATCATGTTATGAGAGAGAGTGGGGCGAAGGGGAAGATAATAAGGCATGAGAAAGCATAAGCCGCCCCTGGTTTGAGCTTTCATTGAAGAAGTGTGGAAAGGGAATATCCGTAAAATGGAATAAGACCAAAGACAAATCATAGGTAGTGAAAATAATATGTATATTTTTGTCATTAATAATGACTCATTATTCTAATAGCTAAAGAAGAAAAATAAGACACATTGGTTTTTTTTTTTTTTTAACCTAAAAAGCTATTAGATACCAAAATTGACACAAATTCATGTTAGTTGCAGTTGATTTAATATTTAGTAAATAATAAATTAATCAACATATATTTTTTTATAAATATTAATCATCTATAATTAACTATTAAAGTTGAATATTATGTATTTACATTTAATTTTTATATTTAATTTCTGTATCGAATCTTCTATTCATTCTCTGATTAGAGTTGTGATGTGATTTTTCAATAAAGAGGTATCCAAAATCTTTCATTTTAGTCATTTGCATGTGAATGCTATGAAAAAAAATGGGAGTTACATGTTCGGGGTCTTTGGGTTGTTGGGCAGTTGCATAACAACATGCGTGCAGTCGACAAAATACAGCGGGAAAAGTGAAAATCCAACCTAACGTCGAAATTTACAAATCTTGCTTTTCTAGATGCCCCAGAAAGTACTTGTTCTTCTTAACGTCATCCCCACGTCTTCTTCCTTGTGTTGCGTGGCCAGCTAATGTTGTTTTTATCAACCCACTGTACGTGGCTCACAAAGAAGTCGACAATTGAAGAAAAAAAATAAATTCTAGAACAAGTCTAATTTTGGATAGCTACCCCAGGTACATCCGCCTGAAGCAAAAACTCATTGTTCCCCTGCTTACGAGAAAGAAACTTTTGTGCTGACCTTTAAATTTAACTACGAATAGGTTTTGCATAGCAGTCAACAAAATACATGGGAATATTTTAAAATGTGTTGTAATCTCGTAATCAAAAAGCAACGAAATGTAGCAGTATTCTCTCTCTCTCTCTCTCTCGCATTTGTTGTTTACGTTACTAGAGATACGGAAAGGATCCACAATGGTTTCTTGTTTGATTCATCACCTGAATATTCTTTTTTTACGTATGCGTCCGGTTACTTCAATTCTAGATGCGTCTCCTGGTTTTTCGCTACAACATTCCTAACGTGGAGGTTGGCTGACACATGATTGTGGCATTGAGGTTCAAATAGGTTGCAGCGCGGAATGTTTTAATGGAAACTCATTTGCATTGAAATAACCATTTGAATGCGTCGGGAAGCTTATTTCAAACCACAGTCAGAGACATAAAACACTGATTCATCAGAATGCATGCTCATCTAGTTGCCATGGTCCTTAATTCTACGTGCCTGCCTTGCCTGGGGAAGACGTGTAAAGCATATCATCATCGCATACGCCTCTTTGCATTGCGACGACGAGTTTATTTAGTAGTAAAAGGGTCGAGAAAATCCTCCTCAACAAAAAAAAAAAAAAAAAAAAGTTGGGAATTGGAGTCTTTGACTTACATAGTTTGGAGTTGATGGCGTATTTACACGAGTTCTAGATATAATTATTTGATATAAAAAATAACGTATATACATAAAAAGTGCAATTGAAATTATTAATGTCATAAAAATTGGACTATAAATATAAAATTTAGTAATTAGAATTGTAGTTTTAAAATTCTTTCCTTAATTATATTTTAATTTTGATAATTTTTTTTATCTTTAAGAGAAAGTAATAAATGTACAGTATTTAAATTTTTTTTTTAAATTTATCTTTAAATTAAATTAATTTTAAGTATAAAAAATAAAAAATTTTAAAGTAATTTAATTAAAATAATAAAATATATTTGTGAGACACAAGATCATTTGTACGATAGATTCGGAAAAAAAAAAAACAAAGTGAAACAAGCACCCAATCTTTAACAGTATGAGTAAGGGATCGAGAAGATGCCTCCGATTTGCATCTTTTGTTTTCGAGATGACCAGGAGGCAAACCTTAAATTTCTTTTCCTAACAGGGCAATGCCCGCAGCATCTCTATGGATTGTGCGCGAAACATAATGCTCACTTGCATACACACAGGAAGTTGACATATGTCAATTTCATGGATACGCAACACAATGATCCTTCCCTCTGTTTAGTTTTTGGGTCGCGATGATTCCCAGATGGGGATGGCAGCATACGGCACGTCCAAAACATAAATCATTTTCGGACATTTCATCTTCTTTTTCCACGTAAAGAATTTGAAAAGAACAATGTAATAGTATACATCAGAGCATGTCTCAGAGGTGTCAAACAGGACTAGTCAGGTTAGGTTCGGGTCATTTTTAATATTTTCAAATATGAATTGTTTATTATTTTTTTATATTCATATCAGAGTGTGTTAAAATTTTTTTATTATTTTGTATTCACTTTTTCCTATATATTTTTACTAGTAAAGAGTATACTTTGTATGCATGTAATTAACGTAATGATTAAAAAATGAAAAAATAAATAAATAATAAAGTCGTTAATGAAATGGTAAAACTTACGTTTTTTTTTTTTCTTTAACATAATATTCATGTTTTAAACTTTAGAATTATTCATTTTACATCTTTTATTTTTTAAAAAAATAAAGTCTGACTATGATCATGTCGAATCCATTGGTTGGTCATCATTTGTTACTCGTATTTTTCCTTTATAAATGTGAGAAAGAATTCAAAAGTATTAAAGTGCCATGACTAAAATTGATGGTGGGCTAGCCAGCAAGCAAGCAAGCAAATGACTATTACTTTTTGGTCAAGAAATGGCTGCTAAAAGCCATACGCTGGTTTTTGAAAAACAATTCAAAAGTATGTCTCCTGGAAAAGCAAAGATAATTGGTTCGAATAGGGTTTTGTTAACATTAGCTGGTCCTACCAATTATATTTAATCAGTGTGAACATGTTTTCAAAGAGAAACCGTTTCTTAATTAATATTTCTCTCTCTTTTTTTTTTAAAAAAAAAAAAAAAAAAAAACAGTTATCTCTTCGTTGCCTTTGCTGAAACTCTCCAAGCCATGACCAGATAATCCTTGTAAGCGTGGGAACAATTCATCTATGCTTTGAATAAGAACAATTCATTATTATATTGTTCACTGTTTATCGAATCTCTTAATAAATTAATTAAATAAATTTCCAAAGTTTGCCTTACATAAAGTTCTAATGTATCGCGGACTACACATTGTCAGCTGGTCAGGGGCATAACGGTGAAACTACCATATTCAAAACTTATCAAAAGAAAGAAAGAAAGAAAGAAAGACCAGGGGCATAACGGTCAGGCCAGTACTGTTGGAACTTAAAACAGTGTCAGCTGGTTGACAAGTGACACGTCATTATTTTGGATTCACGCGACATGTCATTGTTAATGATGCGTAATTATTGATGCGACATGTCGTTCTTTTGTGCAAGGATTTTGATTAGTGATGATATTTTAATAATGATAATAGTTTAGTGATTTAAAAAACGATATACTAAAGGTTCATGGTGATCTTGCACGTCAAAACACAATTTAGCAATGAAAAATAAATTTTGTGGGCCCAAATTAGTCCTAACGGTAAATGACGTGCAAAGAGTCAAACAAACGGAACAATTATGTAAAGAATTAAAGAATGGGGAGTGAATTTAAAAAAAAAAAAAAAATGCTTGTGGGTATTAAACTTGAATCTCAAATACTTTTATCATTAACTGAGATAAAAATTTTAGGGAGCGAACAAAGGTGAGGTCTCGGAAATTTGATTGCGAAAATTTTCCTCTGATGTTTGTGACAATATTTTTTGATAATTCCATAATATTATTAATTTTTGCTTAAGTATCCAAAGTAGAAGTAAAAATTCGATTGTAATAGGGAATCAAATATTCTCAGCCATTTTTTACAAATTGTTCTTAATTACTCCATTTGTTAAACCAGGTACACATCGTTGTATATTTGTTAATTACCATGATGTAATCACTTAAATTGAACAAATAGGAACAAAAATGAAATCCTTTGACATTGACTATCCAGAGCCATTCTGGGCTTGGTGTCGTGAAACTTTGATTGATTCAACATAACAGCTCGAATTCTTTGGCACCGAAGTCTTAATTTCTGTGGGGACTTCACTTGATGCATTTTCTTTCATATATGAATGAATATTTATGGATTTTATTTCCAAAAGTAGATATTATTATAACATGGAGAGGAATGTCAAGGGACGACGGTGCAGGAAGGCGGTCAGACCATTGCCAACCGAATGAATGTGCAATTAAATAATCAATTATATTCCAAGAAATGAAAGAAAATAAAAGTGACAAAAAAAAAAAAAAATAAAATAATGAATGACAATTTGACAATAAGAGAACTTCAATCACTCCCATGCATGCAAATCAATGGAAGCCAGCAGGGGCATGTGAATGTTTAATGTCTGGGGATGGAGATGGGAGGACGAACATTGCCAACAATCCGCTCACTGCCGCAGCCACGGCACCCACCGCGAAGGCTGGAAGATTACCTCCTCCGAATAGAGCATCCCACGGTCCGCTTGTTACTGACACGAACATCTGCAACAGATGATTGTCAAAACAAATAAGTACGTGCCAATGAATTGGCATGAACATCTATGTTAATGGATTGACGTAAAATTAACATTACCTGTGGAATAACAATGGATAGATTCAAGACCCCCAAAGAAAGCCCTGAAAGAAGAAAAACGAACATTAAAATTTATTAGGATGACATGCATACCGATAGTTTGCGAAGTATAATGCATTTTATTTCATTCATTTCGAGTTAGTTACCTTGACCAGCACCAGAGGCGGCTGAAAATATTGATGCCAGTGCAAATGGAATGCTGAATGTTATCTGCGAAAGGACAAGCGAAGAGGTAATCCAAAGTTAATTTACCAGTTAAATCCAAACAAAAATGCTTCTGATTTTTATAATTACAAATTAGCAAGTAATCAACTCACCGCCAGGGGAATACCCAAGAGACCAAAAATAGCCAAGGCACCACCCTTAATGGCGGCGGATGGGAGTGGTGGGGAGACTGCGCCAGCTGCCAGAGCATCGGCCCTGTAGCGTTCAGCCACTTTGGTGACCACGATAGTCAAACCCAAGCCAGCCGCTAAGATCATGTTCACAATGCCCCAAAGCTTATTGACACCCCCAACTCCACGGCCAGCCTGCTCAATACCAAGGGAGATGAACCCCAGAACCACCGAGTTGATTAGAAGACCCAATGCACCCGAGCGCACACCAACATCATACAGCTTCTTCAGTGGTTCGCTTCCTTTGGGATCACCACCGAACACCTCTCTTCCCATCCAGTCGGTGTCGTACAACAAGAAAGCGAACCACGCAGCCCAGTTCAAGGAGGTCACCAAGAGTAGTATCCACATTGGCTTCTTCAGACTCCTGAAAGCACCCAACAATTCTCCGCAGAATGGGTTAGCTGCAGGCTCGTCATGACCGTGGGCGGGTTTCGACCATTGCTCTTCTTTCACGTAAATAAGGGCTATCACGGTCAGGGTTAGAAGGAACGTAGCAGAAATTAAGAAGCAAGTCTTCAGATTTGCACAGTAAACGTCGCATGCGTCGGTCTTTGTGAATGGGAGAATTTTGTATAATTTAGTGTAAGACCCGGCAGCATAGCCCGCAACATTCCCCACGCCCATGAAGAATGAGAAGAACGCGTTGGCGCTACGTGTCATCGACGGGTTGCCCCCGGCGAGGTCAGCCATGAAAGCACGGCAGGGACCTTGGAGCATGTTGTTAGCCACGTCAAGTATCCAGAAACCAGTAACAAACACAAGGACGGCACGATGCTTCACGGCCTCGTCCAAGGAGTCGCCAGCGTGGTGTCCAAGATCCGCGGCAAAGCCAATGAGGAAAACGGCAACGATGACAAACAGAGCACCGATGGCGATGTACGGGCGTCTGCGACCGAAGCGGGAGGTGCAACGGTCGCTAAAGTAGCCGACAGTCGGTTGGACAATCATGCCAGAGACTGGACCACAGAGCCAAATAAAAGCCGCCCATTGGTGAGGGACACCCAAGAGCTGGACGTACGGGGTCAGCAGAGAAAGCTGGAGGGCCCACCCAAACTGGATCCCAGCTGCAATGGAGGCCACCGATATAATCTTCTTCATTGAGCCTGACCCTGTTGCCGACTGTTCTTCTTCAAACTTGGTGACTTCCATTATTCTTCACTCTTGATTGATTGCTATTTGGTAGTATTGTTGCAGGCTTGCAATGTAGGTTTCTTTTTGACTAGCGAAGCTGCCGATGATGTCCGCATAAACGTGTCTATATATATCTGAAGAATATATATAGACGCCTGTTGTCGTCCGTGCTGTTGTGGTGGCCGTGGGGAGGCTTTTTCCACAATGGCAATTCCTTTTGGCTTAAGGAAACAGCTTCAGGGCCTGCCTTTTTAACCTCTCTCAATTGTGGATGTTGCAGCTCAATTTTATAGATACTTTTACGGTGCAGCTTGTTTCTTGTTCTTCCTTAATGTGCCATCGTCCATTTTTAGAGGAATACGGATTATCCACGGGCAGAAAATAGAAAGAGATAGAAAGGACGGGAGTTTAATTTGGGAAAGCATTCGTTGTAACAAGTAAAACAGATTGACTTGGATGTGAAGATAGAACATTGATGCAGCTCATCTTTTCTAATTTCTACCATTATATTTCAAAAAATAGATAATGACAGACTTCAACCTATTTTTAGCATTTCGGCTTCCGTTTTAATCATTTCTGGCTTGTCATATCCACGCTTTTTTTTAATTTTTTTTTTTTTTGTTTGGTTTAGCCCAACAAAATCAGTAGTAATTAGAACTTGGACCATCTATCTGTCTAACAGTGTTTTCACATCACCGCTGTCTCATAATTACGTAAAATGTCTAACGTAATCCATCACACACATATAAATCATTTCCTAACAGGAAGTCCCTATCGCCACATGCATGGTGTCACTTATTTCTATTTTTAATTCGATCAATATTAATTATAGAATTTTTTTTTTTTTAAAAGGAAACGTTACTTCATAAAGAAAGATTCACAAAAATCATTAAAACCCTGCTATTGAATGTTTGGGAATAGACGTACGGCCTAATCATATATTCATAATTTTTTTTCCTTTTTAAAGACTTTATAGCGAATATATATTTATTATTAAATACCAGTTTAATTCTTAATTAAATCGGTTGAACTTTAATCTGTTGATGAGTTTGGTTATTTACGTAGTTGCCTTAATGCTAATGGCTCTATAATCGCTGCCTTTAAGGCTACAAACTACATCCTTGCGGTTCCCCTTTGGCAGGCCTCATCGATCGGGTTGGCGAAATTCGGTAGAATTAATTGCTCTTATAGGGACACGGCCCATATTGTTCCAGTGTCCCAAGAGTTGGTTCTACTTCAAATTGGAAGATGTGTTTCGCAAACATGCAACCCATTTCATTCTTTATCGTTCAAATGCTGAAAAATTTTCCTTTTTTTTTTTTTAGTGACAATTTTTGACTGCAAATTTAAATTTAGATTTTCATAAAAACAGAGCCAAGGGTGAAATTAAGAACCCGATATTTCCTTAAAAAAAAAAAAGAAAAAATTTTCCAAATATATATTGAGGAAATGCATGTTTAATTCATATAATAGAACATAATAGTGAAAAAAATTTATGAAAAACAACTCTAATTAAATTTGAAATAAAAATTTCATTATTTTTGTAATTGGTAATTACGATTGTTCTTGCTTATCATCAACTTGGGTATTAAATGCTTATTGCTTTGGCGGTATGGCAGTTAGTGATCCATTAAATGCTCCTCAAGAGTTTCTCCCTAACGTCAATTTTAATTGGAACACTTAAATAAATGTCAAATACGATAAAGGCAAATGAATCAACATGTTCCATTTGCCGAGTCATTTAATCGTGTACATTCATTACCCGCTTCATCTGCTGTTTGCTTTCCCTCACGCTTAAGGCAGAATGATGTCGAAAAAACAAGAATAGGCAGAAGAATGCTCTACAGTATGAAATGCTCGTTCTAAATATTCACAGTTTTTTAATATTATTTTATGTGAAAATTTAAATTATTAAATAAAATGTAAAATATAAATAATAAAATATATATTAATAAAAAATTGATGTCCCTCGATTTAATTCTCGTGTGTTGTCACATCATTGCTAGAGTCATCATTCAATCAAAATTTTGATGACGAGGAGTCCCTTTGAAATAAATTTCGCTTAACAGTGCAGCCTCCATCCCTTCAGATCTTCACTTCACGGAACACGCCAGAACGTATTCAAACCTTCACAGTGTTGGCACGAAGGACCCTGCCCACTAATTAAATGCACCGATAAAATTGCCATATAAAACGCACCAAGTATCACCGTGGCGTGCACCGTCAGATCAGTATAGCTCGTGTCTCATTGGTTCTTTTTGTCACTTTTGTCTTCGGTTGGAAAAATTCAAAAGAAGTATAAGAAACGTTTCGTAGCCCCTCAAAATCATGCATTAAAAAAAAAAAAAAAATATATATATATATATATATATATATATATATATTTTATTTTATGGACAGTATATTTATAATTGCAGTGAAACCCCTATTTTTTTATTTTTTTTTTCAAATATTAAGTATTTCTTTTTTATATTTTTAAGCAATTATAAATTATCCACGAGATAATATTAAGCTAGAAATCAGCTTCCCTCCACTTCCCTCTTGAATCAGATTCTTGGTAGACAGCATGCTCGAGCTCGACCATGCGACATATGCGTGTGGTTTGGTCAAAATTCGAAGTCGTAGTGCTAACAATGTGTAAAATGACTCAAAAATCTACCTAGTTTTCATATTACGCAATTGATAGCGGGGAGGACCTGCCGGGCTTCCGCATTAAAGGCAGAAATATTTTAATTGTTATTTAAATTATAGATCTGCTTTATTGTCTTCTTCAGAAGATGAAATTATTGCAAAACGCACCCGTGGTGCTTGGCTACTCGAAGAATTTATAAGCAGTACACGTAATAGCAATTAGTGTTTAATCCAAAATTAATTACTCACAGTTTCTCTGATCCAACAAATTAAGAAAGGTAAAAAGTTTTTTTTTTTTTTTAAGAAATAAAGAAAAAGGGATGTGTAAATAAGTAAAATAAAAATATTAAAAATATATTATATAATGTATAACCCATAATTTTAATAGTTGGACGCGCATTTTTATAAAGTCTGTGCACATTTGCACATTATAATTTTTTAAAAAGAAAAAAAATCAAAAAACAAATAATTTTTTAGGAGGTAGGACCCGTAGACCACGACACCCGGCCAGTCCGCACCCCTTCTCTTCCGTCTGTGTATCTTTATTGCTTCTAAATCGACGGATCCACTTCACCGTGGACATTTATTATAAATACACCAATCATCTCATTTGGCATAACAAGATTTTGTTTTTATTTAATTAGTTGTCATTGGGTCTTGAACTCAAGACTATCACATACAAAGCTTTCCATACCAAGAATTTTATTTTTTATTTTTTTAATGTTACATTGATCTGTCATGGTATGTGAGTTTTGAGATCTTAAAAAGTGCATTGCTTGATGCTTCTTTAGCTTTGAACGTGTTGGTTGAGTTCAAACCAAGAATTTTCTTTTTTTTTTTTTTTTTTTTTTTTTTTTTTTTTTTCCTGATATGATACGTAAAGACAATTGCAGAGAAAGAACCATAAGAGGACCCAATGGACCCAATGGATCTTCGAAATAAAGCTTTTTGTTTGGGGAAAAAATGCAAATTTAGAAAAGTCTACCGCGTGGATCTGAGCTGGATGAGAGCATCCAAAGGTTGACCTCATACCTACACGTCTTCTAATTTCAACTGCAGCCGGCCGCAAAGTTAGTCATGAGCCTTGCTAGTATTCATACTAATGCTTGGTCAATTATTCTTATCCCGAAAAATCAATAGATTAGAGATTCTGACCGTTTATTTCCTAAAGCTATGCTTAGTCAACTATATAATGTGGTTTCTTGTTTCTTAGAAAATTCATTCAAAACAATACACTCTAATTCATTATTATTAGAAGATTTGGAATTCAATTCTTAATTATAATTAATTATTAGTAATAATAATGATAATAAAATTTATTTAATCGTGGACCATATGATAAGGGTAAGGGTTAGTTTTTTCTTGTCTCTCATAAAATTTCCTTTTATCTCGTGATTCTGATTTCAAAATGGGGATCTCGAGAGTTCAATTGAATCATTTCCTTGGAAACAAATGCGCAATTTTTATACGCCAGAATATCGGTTCCCTCGATTCCCATTCGATTTCAGTCCTTAATTATTTAGATGGTCCCTGGACTCCACCCAGAGGATGAGTTGGTACACAACTAACATCTGGAATTCTAGATGGGCATTTGTCTTTCATGCATTCCATGTGTTTAGGTATGCAGGGAGGTTGCAAGCTGTGGTAGTTGGATGGCAAGCCCCCCCCCCGACTTGAAAGGTGTACAGATCTAACCCACCTAACAAAAAGGTGCAAGAAATCTAACTCCATTGATGTTACCCACATAATATAAATGCTTTAGCAATAAAAATTACAAATGGGTTTTGGGCAATTTACGAGTGATTTATTTCTTTGGCTGCAAAAAAATGCACTGGGGGATCGAGGATTCAGAGATTTAAATAAATAAAAAGAAAATAAAATTACTAGATTGGTGTACGATGCCAGGCCAGCACACCGTGGTCCTCTTGAGAGAATATTTTAGTGTATAATAATCTTCCAAGGATTTTGGACTTGCCCTTCCTGGAATTTTAATGCCCATATGAGAACAGTTTCAGAAACAACAAAACATGTAATTAAAGACGGAATCAGAGATTCTTAACATTGATCACCTTTTCTATTCAAAACAACTGGGTAAAGATGATAACAATCTTAAACCAACAAAAACTTCCACGACGATAGGGATGCTTTGTCTTGGTTAATGTGCAGGTTAGTGCAAAGATGTATTTACAATTAAAATTAAAAGTAAGTAATCATCTCTTATATCTACCTTTTATTTTTTTTAAAAAAAAAAAGGCTAACAAAATAAATATGGTTGCAAATCTTCTAAAATTAAAGACAATTTACACTATGTGGATCCATTCAATTGAAAGTGAGTAGACTCATTCTTCGAAAACTAAAATTACTACAATATATAATAATTTAAAAATGAAATCACTTAAATTGAATTAAAAACTGGAGCCCATCGGAAGCCCAGGACACAAGTCTCCGGTGGAAAACCCGAGGAAAATGACGAAATGTGTCGTTTTGTCCACGTCGGATCATCGTGTATTTCACCGGCTATTCCCGGTATTTCTTCTTACACGAAAACATTAGATTGCATAGAGACTGTCCGATTCTATCTCTGGCGCTCCCTCTCCCTCCACCCCCTTTCTCTCTCTCTGTCTCTAACTATAAATACAAACTCTCAAAGATATGAATCTTTTTTCTGCTCTTTTCTCCCTTTTCTACCCTTTCGCCGATCCCTTGCCGGCACAATCGCCGTTTTTGACGCGCCGGCGAATCCTTTTTGCTTTCTCCTTCCAATATTGACGCTTTGCTCAGGTGTGCTCTTCTGCGGGTTTTTCTTCCTCTATCTTCCTCTTTTTCTAGATTTTTTAAAGAACATTGAAGCCGTTAGATCTGAGTTTTTTTTTTAATTCCATTTTCAGCTAATTTTGGTTTCGTTTTTTGAAAATTTCAGTTGGAATCTTCTTCAACAAATTTATCATCATTTTTTGTTGCATGGTTTCTATGGTATTGGATCTTTACCATTTTTTTTTTTTTTTTTTTTTTTTTTTAATTCCAAGCTCTATTTTAAGCATTTTTCTTTTGAATGGAAAATGGTATAGATGCTTCAGGTAGAATTTATGTATCTTGTTCTAGATTGCATTATGAGTGTTTTCCGTGTTCATTCCTTCAAGGTGTGAGAAAGTTTATTTTTCGGTTTATGTCTTTCTGTTTTTCGTTTCTTTCTTTCTTTCTTTTTTTTTCTTTTTTTATCCTAATTAACTGTTTGTGTCATGCATGAAACTGTCTCTGTTTTAGTCTTGTAGAGCATGATTGTTTATATTATTGTTTATATTAGACAATTGTTCTGGTGTTTCAAAATGCCTCTCTCTCTAGGTAGTCAATCTTGTAGAAGCATTGTGGTTTTTAAGTATTGCTTGTCTGTTTCACTTTTCAGTATTTGCATCCTGAAACTCTGCCTTCTCATTTGCTTTAGGAACAAAGTACTGTCTATATTTTGGAGTGATTGATGGAGAAAAACATGCAAATGGATGGACATAAAGAGATGGGGCTTAAGAATGTGAGCTCCACATGCTCGATCAACGAAATAGATGATTTTGATTTATCTCGTCTCCTTGACAAGCCAAGGTTGAACATAGAAAGGAAGAGGTCGTTCGACGAGAGGTCTCTAAGTGAACTCTCTATTGGATTCTCAAGAGGAGGCCATGATAACTATGAGACCTTGTATTCACCTGGATACAGGTCTGGATTGGACACACCAGTCTCCTCCGCTCGTAACTCTTTTGAGCCCCACCCTATGGTGGCTGACGCTTGGGAGGCACTAAGGCGCTCTATAGTCTACTTGAGAAGCCAACCTGTTGGCACTATTGCAGCAGTTGACCATGCCTCAGAGGAAGTTTTGAACTACGATCAGGTAATTCTATGAAGGAAAATTAATTTATTGACCATTGTGGTTTTTGCCAATCTTCTCTCAGATGAATAGGACATTAGGCTTTAGAACATTTTTACTCAATTTAGTTTGGATTCCATTGTATATATGTTGTGAGTGGTGAGCTTTGATATGTCTTTTTGTGGTGATTCCTGTCTTGTCTACTAAACAAAGATTTCTGAAAAGAACAAAAATGAGAGATGGGAACATTTCCTAAAGTATTCCATCAGCATGAGCCAGTACCACTTTGGAACAAATGCTAATGATGGCCATTGAATATTATTGTGAAGGTCATGACTCGAATTTATGGGAGATGATGTAACAAAATTTGTAGTTTTGTGGTTGAAAATTGAAGGAATTTTAGTGTATTATGGATTGTAGTGGAAGATTCATCATTTCTTTTTATCCTCTTTTCCGCTTCTAGGTTTTTGTGCGAGATTTTGTGCCCAGTGCTCTGGCTTTTCTGATGAATGGTGAGCCTGAGATAGTTAAGAACTTCCTGTTGAAGACACTGTATCTTCAAGGTTGGGAAAAAAAGATAGACCGATTCATGCTTGGGGAAGGGGCCATGCCGGCTAGCTTTAAAGTCCTGCATGATCCTATCCGAAAGACAGATACTGTAGTCGCAGATTTTGGTGAGAGTGCTATTGGAAGGGTTGCTCCAGTTGACTCTGGTTTCTGGTGGATCATTCTGCTTCGTGCATATACAAAGTCTACAGGGGATTTATCTTTAGCAGAGACACCGGAGTGTCAAAAGGGAATGAAGCTCATATTGACTCTGTGCCTATCAGAGGGGTTTGATACATTCCCTACGCTTCTCTGTGCTGATGGTTGCTCTATGATTGACCGCAGAATGGTATGATGCTTCCTCTCTCTCTCTCTCCTGAAAATAACCATTAATTCTTCATCATGATTGATATGGTGTTTGCATAGGCTGGACCTGAAACACTCAAAATTTTCAGATGCTTTAATTCACTTACATGTATCGGCACCCAAACTGTTCATAATGTAATAAAAAGGCTATGGATTATTGGGCTTCATATATTAATTGTTCTTTCAAGTGTAAAATATGTAATGTAGCGGTCACAAGGAATGCAAAGACATTGTTCAGTTTTGTGTATCTGGTGGACTAAATTCTTGTTCTGATGTTCTAATTGCTAATCACATCTCCTTGTTCCTCTCCTTATAAGCTGGAGGGTTGAATTTGGTTGAGAGCAAAATTTTTCCAGAGAAGTATGTACTGAGTTTTCATGATTTTATATTCTATGGCCCTATTGTTCTTCTGATAAGCTCTTTTGTGATAGGCATCTTTGACTAAGCAACTGCAGGCTATGCTGTTGCATGAATACAGTATTCATGTAAGAGCAAAATTTCCATACACTAACCTGCCTCTCACTCAACTCACTTGCATGCACAAAATATATAAAAGGGCTAATGCTATTGTTTACATCACAGGTTTATCTGTTCAGCATCAATAGAAGCAATATATGCACTAATTAGTAGAGAATTGTCAATTAGATTCGTTAGTTGTTGGAAGTAGAATCTTCATGTCTCTTAGGTTCTGATTAGTATTTAATTGTGTGCAGTTTATAACATCATGGATGTATTGTGTAGGGAATTTATGGTTATCCCATTGAAATTCAAGCACTTTTCTTTATGGCCTTGCGGTGTGCTTCTTCAATGTTGAAACATGACACTGAAGGGAAAGAATTTATAGAGAGAATCTTGAAACGTTTGCATGCATTGAGTTATCACATGCGAAGTTACTTCTGGCTTGACTTTCAACAACTAAATGACATATACAGATACAAAACTGAGGAGTACTCACATACTGCTGTAAATAAGTTCAATGTTATTCCTGATTCCATCCCAGATTGGGTATTTGATTTTATGCCGACACGTGGTGGCTATTTCATTGGCAATGTTAGTCCTGCAAGGATGGATTTTCGTTGGTTTGCTTTAGGTAATTGTGTTGCCATTCTTGCTTCTCTTGCAACTCCCGAGCAATCAATGGCTATCATGGATCTTATCGAGTCTCGATGGGAGGAGCTGGTTGGAGAAATGCCTCTGAAAATATGCTATCCTGCAATAGAAAGTCATGAATGGCAAATTGTAACTGGCTGTGATCCCAAGAATACAAGATGGAGTTACCATAATGGGGGATCTTGGCCAGGTTTGTGCCTTCTTTGTCTCTTCTAAGTTGCGTGACTCCATATTATGACTATCAGACATGAATTTGATGCACAATTCACCCATGGGGACATTTTCTAGTATCTTGTAGGCCACTAGTCAAAATGTTGAAATGGAAACTGCAGAATTGTCTGTAGAATCATGAAGCTTGTAGACAAGGGACACCACAATGTTATATATTACCAGCTCTTTCTGCATTTTGATGTCCTGTATTTAGGTTGAGTGTACCAAGGTTCCACATTAGGTGTATGGACAGTTAGAAACATGCAACAGAAGTGTAGAGTAACTAATGGGAGATGGCATCTGGCCAATTTTCTATATGTCTAGGTTGTTTTGATTATTGAATTCATGAAATTATCCCCCATATACAATTCTTTAGACATTTCTATTACCAACACCATTCATACACAAATTGTATGTAATTGAGATGATGAGTCATATTATGCATAGAAAAGAACTTGCTTATTTTTCCGTATTCTTTTCAATGTGACAAATTCAAAAACAGTAGAAGACAGCCATGACTGCATTCCCAAAGCTGCTCTCTGAATGGACAGTGTTTGTGTGTGTTTTTATTTTATGGTGGCACAGTTTGGTTATTAGCATATGAATCAGTTCTTGAAAATTCTTTTTGCTGTTAGCAGTCGAAAAATTGTCAATCCTTTCTTCTATTTTAAGTTGAGCAAGTTAACTTTATGCCTGTGATGAACTTGCATGTTCAGATGATACATTATGTGTGATGCTTTTCTAGTTCAGTGGCAAGATTGCAACACTATTTTGTCGTAATTCATCCAACTTTTGTAATTAGACACAGAATGGCAATGGTTGTTCCCTCCAAAAAATAACTTTCAACGACCACAGCTTCTGCCTTTCACTTTTTCTTGTTGTTTACAGTATAATATGTTTTGCAGTCAACCCTTTCACAGGAGCACCCTTTATTTCTTCTCTGGTTTTGTGATCTCTTGTTTTATTCTACTCTTGGTGAATAAATATTTATGATGGTATAACATGCCTTTTTTTCTTTTGCCATGTTTTTTCTGCTTTTTTATACAAAATACAGTGCTCCTGTGGTTGCTAACTGCTGCATGTATCAAAACGGGACGACCCCAAATTGCAAGGCGAGCAATTGATATTGCTGAGACTCGTCTGCTGAAAGATAGTTGGCCAGAATATTACGATGGGAAACTTGGGAGGTACATTGGTAAACAGGCAAGGAAATATCAGACATGGTCTATTGCTGGTTACTTGGTGGCAAAGATGATGCTGGAGGATCCTTCGCATCTGGGAATGATCTCCTTAGAAGAGGACAGACAAATGAAACCAATGATCAAGCGATCATCTTCTTGGACTTGCTGAAAGCGCATGCTAGCATATAGAAATAGCAGAAAAGGATAGGGAAGAAAATAGAGGGTGAGAAGCACTGGATTTTCCTTTAGATCACATTCTTTGGCATTCTGTCCTTTTAGTCTGGACTAATAGTTTGGTTTCGTGTACAATAGCTTTCACTAAGACAATTCCTCTTGCATTCCAAATAAGGGCTACTTTTTCCTGTTTATGCTTAAAATTTTTTGTGTCGCATATGCCACATGCAGGTTTCAGTTTATATTGGACTCTGTGGAATTGGCAAAAAAATAAAAAAAAAAAAATTAATAAGACATTCATGTTAGCGTCAAGGACTTTCCATGGAAGGCAGGAACTTGTTCACGTAAGTATACAGATACTTAAATTCGAGTACTCTTGGATAGCCAGAATCGTGCCTATTACATTGATCTCTATGCAGTTTGTTCATCGGGAATTTTTATCTACATGCAAGTTACGACTCCATGCATGCCATATATATATTATCCCTGACGCTCAAACCATTGTCTTAGTTTCCGTGTTTGCATCCAAAATTATTTATTTGGCTTAGGAGTGCAGTATGGTGTGTATATATGCACGTGCGTGCGTGTGTGTCTGTGCGTGTGTGTTTGGTCCTCGGCTATCAAAAATAACAGGGAAAGAGGATGGAGCCAATCAATGTCTCACTCACCATCAATTGACACCGTCGGTAAGATGATGGAGCCAATCGGGGCTTGACGCCAGCCAGCTATGGCCCAGCGGAATATTACATATTTAATTTGATGCATTATATATGTTGTCATAAACGAAGCTCTCGATTTCAGATAGGATTCGATAGCAAGCTTCCCTGAATAATGTCAACAAACCTTGACACTGACAATAATCAATGCATCAGTATCCTTATTTCATTTCTTAAGCCGTGCAATGATTTGAAGTTTTGAGTGGAATCTTCTTAAGTTTTACAGAATAAAAATAAGGAAAGAAATAATTTTGTAGTCCGACACACATGGCCATGAGCGAGTGAGTTGGAGAAACATACGCAAACACGGGTTGTTTCGTTAGAGACTATTTGGCCTTTGTCAAATGGAAAGTAAGCAAAGACAAGATGGAGCTGGCGGTCTGATGGCTAGTTGTTGCTCTTATTGGAATGGGAAACTTGGTATACCGACTCTGGTCCGAAAGTTTCTAACAGAACAAACAAAACCCAACAGTTGAAAAAGGAAAAGGAATCGAGAAAGTGGGCGATGCAATGTGAAGTGACCCTGTGCGGGGTTGAGCTGTCTTAGTCCATCGGATGCTTAGCTGAGCTGTCCTGGCTTCTTCATGAATGTACAGTGCCACATGGCATTGTTTCCTTGTCCTTTCAAGCCCGGTTCCCTCATGTTACCTCTTGGTAGTACTTGGGAGTAGTGGGACTAGTGGTACAGGAGCTCCTACAACTTTGTCTACCTCTAGATTTATTTTTTCTTGAAGATTTACTAATGTGACTGGCTTTAACTTGGTCTTCAGGGAGCACACGCGGAGAGAATGGTAACGATGAACTTGCCATTTTATTGAGCTTCCAATTAACTGTTAAGAAACATATTGAACAATTAATTGCATATTAGTGCAGAGCAGTACACATAAATTTGCACATTGGTTTATAGTATTATCAGACTGCCATATCAGAAACAAAGAGCGCATGTCGGTGTTTAAGGACATTCGTCTCTTTGCTGCTTAGACACCAAATAATTGGCTAACCAAAACTTGTGTCTTGGGACTCGTGTGAGCTTTCGAGTGTTGACCCAAGACAATAAAACACCTGATACAAGACGTTTGCTTCATCTGTGGAGGGTCTGTGGAGACTGTAATGGCTGGCCTCTGAGTTTTAGGGACTCTGTTGCAGCTGAGGCCACTGTACAGAAAAAAGGGTACTCCAAAATATCCCCATAAAACGTTGAAGCCAGCAATATTTTTACAGTAAGCTTGTGTACATTAAATTGCATGACCGTCTCGCGTGATGGATGAGACATGTAAGGTAATTACATGACCGCTTATTAGGGTTTATGAATTTTGTGTCAAAGAGAAAAAAAAAAAAAAAAGAGTTAGAATCTTATATTTTTTTTTTTATTTTCTCTCTCCTCAGACAAGAAAAAGATAATAATAATTATGTATATGCGTGTTCCACATGGATGCAGTGTGTTTAAGTGTATGAATCATAAAAAAAAATTTTTAATATTATGTTAAAAAATTAATTTATTTTAAAATTTAAGTTATTAAATAAATTTTAAAATATAAATTATATATTATATTTTAGTAAAATAATTATTGGAAATAAGAAAGACCAAAAAAAAAAAAAAAAAAAAAAACTAATTCATCAATCAATTGGTGGGGTTTTAAAATTTTTGATTGAGATTTTTTTTTTTTTCTCTGTTCCTCGACTTTTTTCAAACATTTCATACCCAACAAGTCAATCCCAACTGTATTATAAATGCATAGCTTTCGACAGTAAAATTGTGAATAACAATCTACAAAGTAAACCTAGTTTATTGGCATCCGATCCAGCATACTAATTAACATTCTTCTCAAATGAAAGATGGAGACCCCACGAGTGGGGCACTGCTGCATTTTACGGGCCCAGGTATACTATTACAGTACTACTGATTCTCTCTTAGCTTTATTGGCTCTTTTTGCGCCTACTCCTCTCGCTGTCTCTCTGTCTTTCTCTGTGTGTCTGTGGGAAGGGACAGCAGTCAATCACGAGGGAGAAAGGAACCCAACGCTGAGACGGACTAGCAGCGATGAACTGAGGATCACCAAGACCTTCGGCAGCCAAATCCACCAGGTCTCTCTCTCTCTCTCTCTCTCTTTTTTTTTTTTAATTTTTATTTTTCTTATTTTATAGTTATAATACTATTGTTAGTTTATTCTTGATTTCACTTTCTAGTTTGTTACTTGAAGAACAAGGAAAACATGATGATATCCCAAGAAAATACATGGATTTCAATCGAGTAAAAGATCTTGGTCTTTGAAGAAGCAGATGATATGGAATTAATTGTGGAGCCGAAAAGCAATAATCAACAAATCGTCAGTGGTGCCAAAGACCACCATAGCCATAAACGAGAATCAACAGCTTCCCTTCATTTAGTCCCACTTGAAATTCCAGCGCCACAGCAACATGGGTCTACTTCTACTGCCCCAACGGGCACCCAGGCCCCTTCCATGGGGTCCGTATCCAGTCAAATTGCAGTCCGCCATTCAAAATGCACCTCCAAAAGTCCCTCCAAGGATCGCCACCTCAAGGTGGATGGTCGTGGCCGCCGCATCCGCATGCCAGCCGTGTGCGCCGCGCGTGTCTTCCAGCTCACCAGAGAACTAGGTCATAAATCTGACGGAGAAACCATAGAATGGCTTCTTCAACAAGCAGAACCAGCAATAATTGCTGCTACAGGCACCGGCACTATTCCCGCTAATTTTTCTACCTTTAATAAGCCACTCCGTAGCAGTGGCACCACCATCTCAGCTCCTGCATCAAAATCAGCTCCTCTACTTTTTCATACCAGCTCGCCTTACTATGATATGATAGACAGCAAAAACACAGCAATGTTAGGCTTCCACCACCACCACCATCATCAGCTCTATCCTCAAAATCTTGTCTCCGACGATCAGACATTCAGAGGAGATCTCTGCGAAGAAAAAACGACTCAGCAACAAACCTCTGAACCCGTGGATGCAATGAGTCCCAATAAGCCGGTGGCGGGATCCAGCATTCAAGACCAAGAACCAAGTGGTTTGGATTCAGCAAAACAATCAAGCGTTCTTCCAACTCCCGCTACGTGGCCAGTTGCACAGGCTGCCACAAACGTCGGAAATGCCTTCTGGATGTTACCAGTAAGCGGCGGGGCTTACAACTCCACATCAGGATGTTTGCCGGAGCCACACATGTGGGCATTTCCAGCAGCTGCTGCTGAAATGACATCCGTGCAGAGAGCTAGTTTCAATGGAGGGGGTCGAGGGAGCCAATCGGACTGGGAATGGGAGCCCAACAGCTGGGGTTAGGAGTGCTTCCAGAGAGAGAGAGAGAGAGAGAGAGAGAGAGAGAGATATGGGCATTCAGCTGGGTGAACTTAATGGCTTGGCCATGAACTTGGAGCAGCTGCAGCACAACCCAGAAAACAAGCCACAACGTAGTGATGATGGTAAAGATGAAAACCCTACTAATGTTAAATTGATTGTGGTTGTAGCAGATTATTAGTCTCCAATTTCGAAGCTTAATCCATTTGTAAATTGAAAAATACTCCAAATCATGATTAGTTCACGCTTAATACTACATATCATATGTTAGTATTATTTTTATTGATATATATATAACCAAAATTGAAGGACTTTATGAGTGGAATCAGCGGCAATGGTCTTTGTCTGCGCCATGGACAAACAGATAGAGGATGATGCATTCTTAATCTTGGGTTACTTTTATTATTATTTTTTTTTAATTAAAATTTCCATTTGCATTAAAAATAAACATTATATATGTATATATCAGGTTGGTTCCCATTTGATTCATTAATAACACGCATCCCTACTTTCCATTGAAGCACAGCATCTTTTGAAAATTATAAATAATTACGCCCTAATCAAGATTAAGCTCCTAATATTATGAGTAATGACCATCTTACCATTAAGTACCTACAGCACAAGTTCTCAACAACTTGAATTTAACAGTATATGTTCGGTTATCTATTCTTATATCTGAACTTTTGAACAAAATATTATTCTTTTGAACTCAATTCACATCCATGTTAAGTTGGGCATCTGTGGACTCCGTGAATGCCGACCATCTAGACTAGGTCACAACCAGCAGCCACAAAGCTAGTAAAAGTCTTTACAGAAGACATTGTCGAGTGGAAAGGCGCCCCGAGTGTCCAACCTAAGAATGGAGAAAACATGTGTAGCAGACACGAGATGGCATCCCATCCACGGCAACCCAACATTAAATTGTACATAAACGCAAATGTGATTTGTTTATTCCTCATTCTAACTGGAATAATATTCATTTTGATTTAAAACACATCACGCAGGACCTATTCAATGATAGACAAAAAAAGGTGGCAATTCCCCACTACGTTCGTCTACCTTGCAATTATTGGGATGCCAGTTTCCCTCTCAAGGAGGGTCGTTTGCCATCCTTTCTCATTTGTTTCCCATTTTTAATTTATTATTTCTTTGTTGACTCCACGTCGACCGGTCAATTGTCGGCACTCGATCCTGCGGCCGTCTAACATACATTATCGTATCTTATCTGTAACGCCAACGAAAGGAATTTTACACCTTATCTTAAGCCGACCAACACTGCCGGCTTCCCTTTCTCTCCTTCTCCGCTGCTTGACAAATTCTATGGCTGCCTTTGCAACTCCACTAAAAACCACCTTCTCATGCCTGTCTCCATTCCCATACACTTCAAGAACAACCCGTGCTCACTTGCCATCCATTACCATTAGAGCTGTCAACTCTGCTGAGCCAGAGAAACAAGACCTCACTGCCCAGACCAAAACTCAAGAGCCCACTTCATCCTCCGCCTCCCCCTCCTCTAATTCTCAACCTTCAACCGCTGCTTCTAAGCCCAAGAAGCCTGTTTATTCAAGTGGGTTTCTTTTTCCTTTTTTTGTTCTAGATATAACTAACAAAGATTTTGATGAACTGATGAATGAATGCAGACTATAAATAGTTGGTCTGTTTCTAATCCATTGGATTATATGGACAGTGAAGAAGGGTCAGATTGTTAGAGTGGACAAGGAAAAATACCTTAATAGCATAAATGTAAGTATAGGTTTATCTTTTCCTTTTGTTTTCCCTTGAATCACAATTCTTTTGGTTTTCCTGCTTAATTATTTAATGAATAGTTTGTCGGAGTTGAGATGATAATTAAATAAGGTAGACACAACACAAAAAACCATAATCGAACCAAGCTAACTTGAGTTTGGAAATTTGCATCTTGGAAACAATGCCTTACCCCCAACCCTCCAAATTGGCATGGTCACATTTAGCAAGCAGAGTATCTATTTTTAAGTCCCTTCTTTTTTTTTTTTTTTTTTTTTTTTTTTTAAATTTGCATCATTTTCTCTGTTAATTTTTTTTTTTCCGGTTTTAGTATTTATCGGTTGGACATCCACCTTATTACAAGGGTTTGGATTACATTTATGAAGACCGTGGCGAGGTAGTTCTCACTCATCTTTCTTTTTTTTTTTTTTTAATTAGCTAAGGTCATTTTGTGAAAAATGAAGAGTGGCATTGTGAATGGATGATCAACTGCTATTTGGCGTTTCTGACTAACTTTGCAACACTCTCTATAGGTCTTGGATCTCCGAATTTTTGAGACAGGAGAGTATGCACTTGTGAGTATTTTTTTCACTCCAATTCATAACATAATCTTTTTCCAAGTGTTCTCATGCCTTAAACCAACCCCACCCCCCCAGAAGTAAAAAACCAAAAAAATGAAAAAAAAAAAAAAAGAAAAGAAAGACAATAATGTGCTCAATCATAATTTGCAAGGGGGTAGACTCCCTCCATCCCTCATTCTGTCCACTAAATGCTAAGGGCATCCGCAATTTCAAATGTGAATTCAGAATAAGCTGCCAATATGATTTGGGATCTGAATTCATCCATTTTTTTTTTGATAGGTTTCATGGGTTGGTATCCCTACTGCCCCGGCCTGGCTTCCAACAGACATGCTCATAAAGGTAATGCTAAGAATTTAGTCTACATTTGAAGTCCCGGGTCTCTCTCAACTTCAATCCAATGTTAAAGAGTCAAATTAGCCATAATAATCGAATAAATTTTCCTACATACTAAGACAGCTTACGAAATCTGCTTACTGACTTGTTTCAAGTTAACATTCTTAATTCCATTTCATTCAAAAAAAGTTCTAACAAGTCTGTCCAAAAAGGGTTGATTGAGATTTGGGCTTGGTTTCAGGTTCAGTTTCAGTTGAGTTTGAGTAACGTTTCCATGTTGAGAGTTGACATTAGTTTATTTGCTTCAATTGCCATCTGTGAAGGCTCCCGTCATAAGTATAAATTGTTGAGCTTGTGTTGTCCCATCCACCTTTCAAATAAATATTTTCATCAGAAGCCAAGTGATTGCTGCATCTCATTGCTGATATTCTGAGACTTTAATGTTTGTCTGCAGTCCGAGAAGCTTGATTACGAGAGACTGTGATCAAAACTCTGAAACAGACATTCCAATCTTTTCTCATGAGGGGATCACATCAAGTTCCTTGACCTGTAAACTTCAGATTCGGCCGTTGTCATCAACAATTTAAGTTGAATATTTCCAAAGCAATGGAATTAGAATAATGATCACATTATTTCAATCACAGGAAATTCGTACGTCAACAAGCTATCTTTGCACAAAGTTTTTTTTTTTTTTTTTTTTAAATCTTGAGACCATTGGAAGAAATGAAAGGCAACCTCTCCAAAATCAGTAATGTTAGCACTCTAGCACTCATATCGCAGAGAAAAATTTTACAAATATAAATATTATATATTCTGGATAAAAAACAAAAAAACATGTATTATATATATTAATATTGATACATACATATATATATATATATAATTAACATATATATTAATATATATTTGCCAATAACGGGTTGCCACCCGATCGTGTACCCACATAAATTGATTGGTTTTGGCCCGTTTGGAATCGAACTTATATTATTAATCAATTATTATTCATCTACTTACGTTAAACATGGGTCCTGCTGAATTTTTTGGGGCAGCTGTTCTTGTTCCGTGGCTGCAAATCTCTGACCCCCACAAAGAATTGCATTGGAAATGGATTACATGTTTTGCTAATGAAGAAGGTGCAGATCCAATCACAACAGAATGTGATTCTTGGGAATGATTCGGGTCTACCACTTATGGGATTTAAATCTTTTGAAGGGATACACCTTCATGTCACCCATAAATGAGTTTGAACATGAAGATGATGCATATTTCGCACTGGAAAAGCTGAGAAAATGCATCAAAATGTATAAACCAATGTGCCAATTATCAATTCACTACAAGGTAGACCCGATGATCAACCTCATAATTGCTCCTGTTAAACGGCAATAACAACCAATAATTAATGGAAACTGAATGTTTCCACCCAAGGCCACTGAACCATAAAGCACCTCAAGAAACAAATCCCGTCAGCACCTGGTGACTTCAATAAATTCTTTGGATTTAAATGCACCACATTAGGCACACTAAAGAAACAAAATATTTGAAACCACCACTCAATAATGTTGTTACAGGAAGATATTATTATGTAATGCAGTGGTAAAATCATGGTTTTTCAAGCTGAACAGGGAAAACAAACAGCAAAGGAGAACCAAAACCAATCCATATGAAAGTATCATTAACTCAAATGCATCTCAACAGTTAATGACAAACCATTTCAAAGTTGGTCCTATTATTGCATGAAAAGCTATGCTGTAACCTAGGCCGAAGCAGTCTTTTTCTGCTGGAAAATAACAGCATATACAGGAACACCGGCACCAATGCTGAAGGCAGTGAAGACGGCAAGGGGCATTTTGATTTTCTGACCCTTCATTCTATCCAAGTTGTACATGTGCTTTGCATGAAGATAGTATGGTTCGTCATGGCCATGTCCATGACCTCCACTCATCCTCTTCATCCCAGTTGAATGAAACCCTCTGTTGACTGCCAGAACAAAAAAATTATTTCTTTTCATTAGCTAAAGCCAAAAACGTGAAAATAACGCTACTCAATCGGCAGACTATCTGATTTGGATTTGAAAGCAAAACCAGCCTAATATATTAACCTAGTTACTCTCTTCAGTATTTATCTCTCCAATAATTCCTCACACAAAATACAGCATCACTGTGATAGTAGGAACATATCAGCCTACATCTCAATATCCATTTTGGGAAATCCTACCAAGCACGCTTTCTTCGTTTCAGACCAATAAGCATTTGGGATGGATGCTCCCTATAGAAAAGCACTTTTTCAAAAGATTAAGCACCTTTGGGTGTTTTAGAGGACACCCCTGTGGAATGGATAAGAAAAAGTATCCATGTAACCAAAGCCTGCCAATCTGGAATTAAGACTGAGTTGAGTTTGGCTAACAACTCAAACTTCAACGAAGAAGATGCATTGACTCTACTAACTAAAATTGACTAAAGACTCTTCAAACATTTACCATAGCAGTCAGTAAGCTCTGCAACTAGCATCTATAATGGAAAATGCTTTGCAAATTAATTGTCATGATATCTGTGATATAACAAGCATTTAATGGTCCTGGTAAGATCAGGTCCACTGAAATCATTAAAACACACAAGTCCACCAGAAACAGGCTACCATATGACATAATCATGTTTGCAAAGCATTTATTAAGCACACGATGGGACTCTGGCATATGTAATACAACAGCCTTCACAATGCCAATGGAAAAATGTATTACTTTTTTGAGGTATCGAACCAGTAAAGCGCCGTCATCACTTATGTTCCCCCACATAACTGCTGAATATCATGATAAGATAGTCAGAGTGAATACAGAACAGGTCAAGCCCATATTGTCAAGGAGGCTTTCCTGACTCGCCTAGGCACTCAGGTAACTTCAATGAGGTACTCCCCTCCTGTGCCCAGACGGGAGCCTCATGTTAAGTCCACCAAGCTAACTAAACACATGAAACCAATCACCGATATTGTTTTAACACATTATGAATGACTTACCTAAGACCATTAATTGAAACTAGAATCTATCAACGTATAAAAAAAAAAAAAAACCCAAAGACAAGACCTTATTAAAAAACACCAAAGCGAGCAATCTCAAATTGCAAAAACACAAAAGCGAACATAAAACCTCAAAAAACCCCGAAGAAACACGAAACAATCGTAGCCAAACAAGAAACATCTGTAAATCGGCCTCAATATATTTAATTTTCTCCGCTTAAGGCTCTAATCAAAGAAAAAGCACTTTCCAGATTACAGAAATTTAAAATAAATAAATAAATAAAAGAATTTCATACACATATTAGCAATGATTATCCTTGTCTTAGATCCCAAAAAACAAAGGACAATTGTAAACTAAAAATTACAAGAAACCCCATTATTGTCTTTCCCCAAGACAATAACTTTTTAAACCCCAGACTCTCCAAAATTTTTCAATAGATTTCTAGGAAAAGAGAACCAACGAAGACCAAGCAACCCTGGAATAAGAATCTCGGGTAGGTGTGAGGACTGACCCGACTTGGATAAAAGCGTTTCGGATGCGGCCAATAGCTTGGAGGCGGATCTCAGACCACTGTTCAGGGCGGCCATGACGCTTTTTGCTCCTTCTGGCAGCGAAAATAGAAAAAAATATTACGTTGACTATCACGGATCGACAACTGGGGCTCCGATCTCCTCTTCGATCTCTTCTTGTGGTGGCTCGCACTGATATTGGTTTTGGTGGCACGTGCGACCCGCCTGACACATAATGTCTTGGGCTGTGAGCTTGGCCCAAATGTAAATCCACACACTAGAAGATACCAAATATATATATATATATATATATTTTAAATATTTATTTATAATTTTTTATTTTCGCATAAATACAAAATATTTTTATGGAGTTCATTTTTATTTTGCATTAGCGAGGGTTTAAGAGGTTAGATATCTATTGATGAGGTTTCACGTTGAGATTTATATATAAAAAAAAAAAAAAAAATCTAAATCTCTCTTAATTTTATCTTTTTGTCATTTTAGTTTTTTCCAATTTCGGGGTAGTCGGCATCACGTTCACCGTAGCCATTGCACATTGGCAATATAGACTTTGTTTCGTAATTGAAGTAATAACATAAACATGATGTCATATCAGTCTTCTCTATCCCATGCAAAAAGTATTTACACGGAATTTGCGACACCGAACCAGTTGCCTTTCCCACATAAAATTGGAGGTCCCTTAGGGGGGACCGAGTATGGCTCTCGGTCTCCCTTTTCACAAGAGTGGGGAGGGAAGCTTTGGAAACCGAGCATTTGGGCCCCCCTGCCCTTGCCCCTTTTACCCTGTAAAATAGGTGGACCGAGAGTGCTGTTCCATACACACACGTATACGTACATAATAAACAAATTATAATCATAATAAAAAAATGAAAAATAGAAATGCTCTAAAATCCAACGCGCGATCGCCGAGGCCTCCACGCCTCTTACATTGAAGACGTAGGAGACCTTAAAAAAAAAAAACAGGAAAAAGTCAAAAATGAAATGAGAAATGGTCATCTTGATATTGACATCAACGGCTGCTGCCACTCGCGACAAGAAGCATATCCGATTAAATTGTCAGCAGTGCCATCGTCACTTAAATCCCTGCATTATTTCTTAGAGGAAGGGTCTCTTCAGGCAAGTCTCTCAGTTTCTCTGGGACCTCTCACCGTAAGCATATAATGGAAGATGAGAGAGAAGCAAGAAAGAGTGGCGGCCAACTCGTTTTTGCAATTAATGGGAAGAGGTTTGAGATATCTAGCGTCGACCCTTCAACCACTTTACTCGAGTTCTTGCGTAACTGCGCCGGTTTCAAGAGCGTCAAGCTCAGCTGTGGTGAAGGTACTCGCTTTCCTATCTTCATGCCCTTCCTTTGCTTTGTAGGTATGTTTTCTCAAGTGTCATACTTGTACGTGTTCGTGTAGATTTTCCATGAATGCTAAGATTTGAGCCTTTTTTTTTTTGGAAGGGGGGTTGTTGGGTTCCAGTGAAGTAAATTTGGACGGGCCTATAGAATAGTTTCTGGGGTGTGTGTGTTTGTATGTGTATTGTTTATGTGTGCATACTACCATATGCCCTGCTGTGTATGTACACACACGTACCTATGAATGTAGTTAAGATTCTGATGGGCTTTCCTTTTGACGCGTTTTCTTTATTTTGGATGATGCTAGGTTGTAATGTTTTAGCATGTCGCGAAGTCTTTTACTGCGTTTTTATGATGTCTAATATTTATTATGTCGCATGCTTCAAGTGTTTTTTGATTTTGCTTGACCATCAAGTTATGGGGTGTAGATGCTTTGCGGCAAGTGCTTCTGTTCTAACTGTATAATTGAGAGATTTTTAGTTGTCCACAAACCTCCCCCACGGACGAGCATCAATGTTTGGAAATTGACTGATCTATCAGCTTTGGACTGGTTCATCTGTGCAAACCATTTCTCAGATGGCAGTGTATGCTTGCCTGCGCAGTGATGGTTGAGTTCGAGTGGTGACAAAATAGAGGAAAAGAGAGTGGGAAAGTGTTGTCTTGAATTATTGTTGTTCTTGGAGAGTTATCAGCCGCTTACTCTTAGTAGGTTTAGTTACCTGGCTTGTAATTGATGCAACGTGCAGAAGACAGGGCTTTTTCCCCGGCATGCTTGCTTCTGAGCCAAAGGATTCGTACCATTGCTTTCCATATGAAAGAAAAAACATTATTAGAGAGTTGAATATAGCACAATGGACAGGGACATCTCCATTTGTTCGGGTTTAGGTCAATCTACTCTTGGCTACCTTTTTTATTTTTTTTATATATTACTCTTGGCTACTTTTTTCTTCTTTCAATTAGTGCAATAAGTAAAATCTTGTTTTGGGTTGGTGGGTTCTATTATTTTGCCAGCTATATCTAAATTTCTATGTGCCATGTGTTATCTTGGTTACCTGACAAAGGGATCATCTGCTATTGTGGTTTATGTCAAAAAAAAAAAAAAAAAAAACAAACATAATTTGGATCATGCAGACTAATTAAGAGTACGACTGGGAATGGTTTGCAAATATTCTACAGATTAATGGTTTCTAGTACTTGTTTATGGATTCAGGTGGTTGCAGTGCTTGTGTTGTTCTACTCTCCAAGTATGATCCTGTGCATGACCACATTGAGGATTTAACAGTACCTTCATGTCTCACACTGCTTTGCAGTGTGAATGGATGTTCAATTACAACAAGTGAAGGCCTTGGAAATAGCAATGATGGATTCCATCCTATTCACCAAAGGTTTGCTGGATTTCATTCTTCCCAATGTGGCTTTTGCACTCCTGGAATGTGCATGTCACTTTTTGGGGCCCTTGCTAATGCTCAGAAGACTAATCAGCCAGTGCCCCCTCCCGGTTTCTCCAAGCTGACAGTTGTTGAAGCTGAAAAGGCTATATCAGGAAATCTTTGTCGCTGTACTGGGTATCGACCTATTGCTGATGCATGCAAAAGTTTTGCAGCTGATGTTGATATGGAGGACTTGGGTCTTAACATTTTCTGGAGAAAGGAGGATACTGAGGAAGTAAAGAGAAGTAGGCTGCCATTTTATGACCATAATTCTGAGATTTGCACTTTCCCTGAATTTTTGAAAAGGGAAATAAAATCTTCTTTGCTTTTGGATTCCATAAAATTCTCTTGGTACCATCCTCTCTCTGTTGAGGAGCTTCAAGGTCTATTGAAGCTCATGGATGCTAACAGTGAAACCAGGATGAAGCTAGTGGTTGGTAACACTGGAATGGGTTACTACAAAGAAGTGGAATGCTATGAAAGATATATTGATCTCCGGTATGTTCCTGAGCTCTCAGCGATTAAAACGAATCAGGAAGGGATAGAAATTGGAGCAGCTGTGACTATTTCTAAAGCTATTGAATGCCTGAAGGAGGAAACCAAAAGTGGACATTTCCCTATTTTGTTCAAAAAAATTGCAGCCCACATGGAGAAAATTGCTACTAAATCTGTCAGAAATGCAGGTAGTGTTGGGGGAAATTTGATGATGGCACAAAGGAAAAGTTTTCCTTCAGACATTGCTACAATACTTCTTGCAGCTGGTTCGTGCGTCAATATAATAACTGGTGGGACACATGAGTTGCTTACCCTGGAGGAATTTCTGAAACAATCTCCATTGGATTACAGAAGTGTGCTTTTAAGTATTCAAATCCCACATTGGGAACCAATTAAGAAAAATTCCACTGAAGCAGATGCTAAGTTGTTTTTTGAAACCTATAGAGCTGCACCAAGACCCCTTGGAAATGCTTTGCCTTATCTAAATGCCGCATTTTTGGCTGAAGTTTCCTGTTCAAAGTCCTGTGGTGGAATTGTGTTAAATAAGTGTCAGCTGGCTTTTGGAGCTTATGGCACTAAGCATGCAATTAGAGCGAGAAAGGTTGAAGAATTTTTAGCTGGAAAAGTTATAAGTTTAAGTGTTCTGCATGAAGCTATGAATCTAGTTAAAGCCATTGTTGTACCAGAAGATGGTACCTCGAGTCCTGCGTATAGGTCAAGCTTGGCCGTTGGTTTTCTATCTGATTTTCTGAGCTCCTTAATAGATGCCAGCACTTCTGATGACTGGTCAAATGGATATATAGGCCATTCGTTCTCCAGCCATTCCATTTTAAAGCCAAAACATGATGAACTCAATCCTGTCAGATTCCCTGCATTGCTATCATCATCAAAGCAAGTGCTGCAGTTGAATAAAGAGTATTATCCTGTTGGCGAGCCAATCACAAAATCTGGAGCTGTCCTCCAAGCTTCTGGTTTGTATATCCTGTCTCATTATACATTTCCATGTTAGGAAAAAGAAGTTACAAGTGATGATATGAAAGAAAAAAAGAAAGAGAACACATCATGTAAAGGCTGTAGCTTCCCAGATTATGAATTAGCATCTTCCTCAGGGCAAGCTTCTGCACTATAATCACGACTTTTGTTCCTTTGTTTTCTTCGTGAAATAGTTGGTTATTTGTCTAGGCCCCTCTACTATTTTCTGGTAGCATGGATGTGGTGTAGAACCCTAAAAGATCATGTCTATAATTATATTATTGAAGTTGGCTTGCTGCTAGATATTTTATTGATGATATGATCTTTCTCGCTCTCTCACACACGTGCACGTGTTTATAAGAAAATGCTTCAGATCCATGAAACTTTCTCTTGACAAGGCTGATTGCTTCCTACAATAAAGTGATAAAGAAACAAATATATTAGATGTTTCTAAACTGGTAATTTTGTGCTTATCAATTCTTGACATTTTTATGCATATATTTTTACTGGAATTATACAGTTTGATTTACCTCACTTTCAAATATCTATGTTACTGAATGTCCCAGATGTCATTTACCAAATTACTTATCTTGTCTAATGAATAACATAGGTGAGGCTGTATATGTGGATGACATTCCTGCTCCTGCCAATTGTCTGCATGGAGCATTCATCTATAGCAAAAAGCCTTTGGCTAGGGTAAAGAGTATAGAATTCAAATCCAAAATGCTACCGGATGGAGTTGTTGGACTTATTTCTTTCAGAGATATTCCAAAAAGTGGAGAGAATGTTGGTTCTGTGGCCATGTCTGGCTCAGAACTTTTGTTTGCTGATGAGCTGACTCGGTATGCTGGAGAGCGTCTTGCTCTTGTGGTAAACCCTTCATCTATCATTCTTTTGCAACATTTGGCTTGGCTAATAATCAAAAATGATAGTGCTTGGCATCAGGGGTACATGCTTTTGTTGAACCATTTGAGCCTTGCTCTTAATCTGGTATACCACTTCATTTTTTTTAGGTTGCAGATACAAAGAAACATGCAGATGTGGCATCAAACCTTGTGGCTGTTGATTATAACTTGGAAGATCTAGAACCGCCTATTTTAACTGTAGAAGATGCAGTGGAGAGGTCTAGCTTTTTTGAGATCCCTGCCTTTTTAACCCCAGAACCTGTTGGTGATATCTCAAAAGGAATGGCTGAAGCTGATTGCAAAATAATCTCTGCAGAGGTACTTGAACTTGCTACCTTGCCCCATTCTAAAAATCAAAAAAGGAAGAAAAAAAAAAAAGAGCGAAGAAAGGTACAAAACAGGAAAAAAAAAACTGTAAAGAAACGTAAAAAATTATTCTTCTATTTATCAAATCCTATCTTCTTTTTATCATTTTCACCCTTTTAAGTTGTGGGCTCACTCCCAAATTTCTGTTGAATTGTGACATTCAGATCACACTTGGTTCACAATATTATTTCTATATGGAGAATCAAACTGCCCTTGCGGTTCCTGATGAAGACAACTGCATGGTGGTTTACAGTTCAACTCAATGTCCTGAATTTGCACAGACCATAATTGCAAGATGTCTTGGTGTTCCTCAACATAATGTGCGTGTGATTACAAGAAGGGTTGGAGGAGGCTTTGGTGGAAAGGCAATGAGAGCCTTACCTGTGAGTATATCCAAACAAATTCCAATTTTGACATCTAGGAGAAGTAATATATTTATTAGAGGACATGGTGTATACAAAAAAGTACAGTGTATATCAATGCATGGTTTTCTGTATAAATCAGTACATTAACTTGCCTTTTTATTTGCAATTTAACAATGTTTTACTGGACCAATTCTTTCTTTCTTTAGTAATATTTTTTTTGGTGTGAGCTAATACAATAGGATGTGATGCTTTAGGTTGCTACAGCATGTGCTCTTGCAGCACACAAGCTAGGCCGCCCTGTCAGGATGTATCTTGACCGCAAGACTGATATGATAATGGCTGGGGGAAGGCATCCCATGAAGATATCATACAGTGTAGGATTTAAATCTAATGGGAAAATTACAGCCCTAAAGCTGGATGTATTAATCAATGCTGGGATATCAGCAGATGTTAGCCCAATACTACCACACTGCCTTGTGAGTACACTTAAAAAGTATGACTGGGGTGCCTTGCATTTTGATATCAAGATATGCAAAACAAACCATTCAAGCAAATCTGCAATGCGGGCCCCTGGAGAGGTGCAAGGATCATTTATTGCAGAAACAGTAATAGAACACGTAGCATCTACCCTTTTGTTGGATGTGGATTCTGTTAGAAGCATAAATCTCCACACATATGAGAGCCTTTGCTTGTTTTATGGTAATAGCTCAGGTGAACCTTTGGAGTATACTATACCTTCAATATGGGATAAGTTACTCTCATTTTCAAGCTTTCATCAAAGGACTGCAAAGATTAAAGAGTTCAATAGGTGTAATGTTTGGCAGAAAAGAGGTATTTCCAGAGTACCTATTGTGCATGAAGTAATGGTAAAGCCCACTGCAGGGAAGGTGTCTATTCTGAGCGATGGCTCTATTGCTGTTGAAGTAGGAGGAATAGAGATTGGCCAGGGGCTGTGGACAAAGGTAAAGCAGATGGCTGCTTTTGCACTCACTTCAATACAATGTGATGGAGTGGGAGACCTCTTAGAAAAGGTGAGGGTCATACAGTCTGATACTCTGAGTTTAATTCAAGGGAATTTAACTGCTGGGAGCACTACATCTGAGTCAAGCTGTGAAGCAGTTAGACTCTGCTGTGAAGTCTTGGTTGAAAGACTGATGCCTCTGAAAGGAAGGTTGCAGGAGAAAATGGGTTCAATAACGTGGGAGAAGCTGATTGAGCAGGTAGCTATCCACATTTTTGAAACATTAATCAATTTACGCCTTGTACGGTAGCTAAAGTTCAAAAAGTCATCCACTGCAATTACCATTGCTCTTATGTTATTTATTTTTTGATTTTTTAATAATTGTTTGAAATTGCCTGTTTAGGAGAGAGGATACTAACTTGATTTTCTTCAGACGTCCCTGTTTCTGTACAGTCTTAACCATGTAGTGCTTACACTCAATAAAATTGCAGGCATGCTTGGAATCTGTGAACTTATCAGCAGGTTCTTACTTTGTCCCTGATTTCACTTCAGCAAAGTACTTAAACTATGGTGCTGCAGTGAGTGAGGCAAGTTTGTCTTGAGCACCTTCATGTATTTATTTATTTGTGCTGGGTCTGAAACTAGAGTGATGCTACTTTATAGGAACTAGAAGCTAGGCAAAATTTTATCATCATAATTGCAACGTGACTTGTTGTGCAGGATGACAGGCGTCTTGGATGATATGATAAAATGCTTTACTTAAAAAGTTTGCAGAAAAACAGAATAGCCACGGATTATTTTCATTAATACTTATGAAGCTATGATGATATAGGTGGAGATAAACCTTCTGACAGGTGAAACGACAATTTTAAGATCTGATATTGTATATGACTGCGGACAAAGTCTCAACCCTGCCGTGGATTTAGGACAGGTTAGCCCAACAATTGTGAACCATTGTGTCAAGTATTTTCTCACTCGTTGCTGTTCCTAACAGTGGCATTTACATTTAATTTACACTTCATTTAGCCTTTTTTTCTCTTTTTGGTACATCGGAAACAACTTCATTTGGCCTTCAGCCATGCCATAGTTGCTCTTCAGGATCTTCTACTATTTAAGAAGTATGAATTGGTCTTAGCAGATTGAAGGAGCATTTGTTCAAGGAATTGGGTTTTTCATGCTTGAAGAGTACACAACAAACTCAGAGGGATTGGTGGTTGCAGAAGGGACATGGACATATAAGATCCCTACAATTGACACCATACCAAAACAGTTCAACATCGAAATGCTTAGCAGTGGACATCACCAAAAACGTGTTCTCTCTTCCAAAGGTGAGCTCCTCCGTGTTCCAAAATGAAAGTAGTCAACTTCTAGCTTGTAAATTAATTACTTGTTCAATCGTGAGAGGAAGTCCCTTTGGTACATATATGGCGAAGTCATTTTAGATTTGATAAAGAACAAAGACTCTGACTGCTTTTGTGCAGCTTCTGGTGAACCACCGTTACTCCTGGCAGCATCAGTTCATTGTGCTACAAGAGCAGCTATTAGTGAAGCCCGACAACAGCTTCATTCGTGGGGTTGCTCGGACGAGTTCGATTCAACCTTCCAGTTGAAGGTCCCTGCCACCATGCCTACTGTGAAGGAGCTCTGTGGGCTGGACGTTGTGGAAAGGTACATTCAGTGGAAAATGAAGTGAAATTTTGGTTTTAAGCTTGATGTTAAACGAGGATTAGATGATTAGTATTTGCACCTGAATAACGAGTCGTTCTGGGTGGTAATGTGGCTTTCAGTTGCGTAAAATTGTAGTTTCGATTGTATACGCCATGATTCATCACAGATGTCCTTCCAATAATGTCAAAAATCTTAGATAATTGTAAATTAACTACAAGACAGTAATATTCAAAACAATGTGTATATGGAGTCCCTTTCGTTGATGCAATTGCTGAAGTCAGTTAAAGGTTTCGAGTTTAAGTCAATTAGACCAAAAAAAGCTGTGTGAGACAGGCGTGGGTGGACGCTGCTACAAGGTCTAGCTGCCAGCGAGTGCCAGTTGGTGCAAAGCCATTAAGCAATCAGAGGGTGTTTTGTTTAAATCCGATTGATAATTGCAAAGGCTAAGTTTCAAGTTAGTCGGCAATTTTCATCTTTTTTATTCGAATTTAAACTCATGGAATTAGAAAATTTGCGGTTGGAAGAAAAATTACATTTTTATACATTAAAAATAATACACAATATATTTAATATTATAATATGAAAAGTTCACATAATTTAATAATATTTAAGTTGTGAAAACTTTATTCTTGATATTATTCAATAATCAATACATTTTTTGGCCGCAAGATATAAGGTAAAAAAAAAAAAAAAAGGGGGGGGGGGGGAATATTTCTCAATTCTGCCGGTTGATCAATGTTATTCAAAGGCTGCTCTGGTAACCACTAACAGATTCAGAAGGGAGCGTCGTCTTAGGCTTCAAATCGTCCTCTCTCTCTCTCTCGATCTTGATGGAAGGCGCTCTATCCCCTTCATTCCCGCTTCATCTGCGAATTACCCCTCCAAAACCTGTGTACAATAGCAAGCGCGGCAAACAATTCTTGAAATTCAAAGCCTCAGCGCGGAGCCAGCATCACCCAGTACATCACAGCAAGAAAAGGGCATCATTTGCCGCCAAATATAGTACCAAAAAGCGGTGGCGGCCGCCGCCATTCTTGGAGAAAGATGCATTTCCATCCTCATTACCCATCCACACAAAAAACCCACGAGCCATTTACAAAGACATTCAAAGATTCGCCAGAAAAGACAAGCTCGAAAAGGCTCTTATCATCATGGACTACGTTGAACAACAAGGCATTCCCGTGAACCCCACCACCTTCTCTGCTCTTATCGCTGCTTGCATTCGATCAAAGTCTCTAACTTTCGCAAAACAAATACATACCCATATCCGTATTAACGGTCTCGATAACAATGAGTTTTTGAGGACAAAACTGGTTCTCATGTACACTTCTTGCGGTTCTTTTGAAGACGCACAGCAGGTGTTTGATAGGTGTACTTGTACTAGTGTGTACCCTTGGAATGCGTTGCTTAGAGGGACTGTGATTTGGGGCAGCAAAAGATATCACTATGCGCTTTCGACTTTCTCAGAAATGAGAGCGTTGGGTGTTGAATTGAATGAGTATACCTTCTCGAATGTCGTTAAGAGCCTTGCGGGCGCATCGGTAGTTGAAGAAGGTTTCAAGACTCATGCTCTTTTGATAAAGAATGGAATGATTGGCAGTTCAAAGTTGGTGACAAGTTTGATTGATATGTACTGTAAGTGTAGCAAGATTAGCCATGCGTGCAAATTGTTTGAAGAAATGCCCGAGAGGGATATTGTTGTGTGGGGTGCCATGATCGCAGGGCTTGCACATAATGGGCACCAATGTGAAGCACTGGATTACGTGAGGCAGATGGTTAGTGAAGAGATTTCTCCAAACTCTGTTATTTTGACTACGATCCTTCCAGCAATAGGAGAGGTGTGGGCAAAGAAACTAGGACAGGAAGTCCACGGTTATATTTTGAAGATAGACAATTATTCGAAACAGTTGCCAATTCGGACTGGATTAATTGATATGTATTGCAAGTGTGGGGACATGGGTTCTGGGCGGCAGGTGTTTTATGACTCATTGGAGAGAAATGTTATTTCTTGGACTGCTTTGATGTCTGGTTATATTTCAAATGGAAGGCTTGAGCAGGCATTGAGGTCTTTAATCTGGATGCAACAAGAAGGGATTAGACCAGATGTTGTCACAATTGCCACTGTTATTCCTGTCTGTATAGAGTTAAGGGCTTTGAAGCACGGGAAGGAAATTCATGGTTATGCTTTGAAGAATTTGTTCTTGCCTAATGTATCTATAGCTACATCGCTGATAAAAATGTACTCAAATTGTGGTGTTTTGCAATATTCTGTTAACCTGTTTAATGGCTTGGAGAAGAGGAATGTGATTGCATGGACAGCCATGATTGACTCCTTGGTAGAACATGGGTATATAAATGAAGCATACCACGTGTTTAGGTCAATGCAGTTGTCAAAGAGCAGACCGGACTCTGTTACTGTGGCAAGAATGTTGCATGGTTGCAGTCAAACCAAAGCTTTGAAGCTTGGTAAGGAGATTCATGGACATATCTTGAAGAAAAATTATGATCCATTCCCTCATGTTTCAGCAGAAATCATCAAGATGTATGGAAAATGTGGATTGATTCATAAGGCAAATTCAGTGTTTAATGCATTTCCTGAAAAGGGTTCAATGTTGTGGACTGCCATTATAGAAACTCGCGGGTGTAATAACCTATGGCGGGACGCAATCACCCTATTTTATGAGATGATATCCGATGGCTCCACTCCCAACCACTTCACTTTTAAAGTGGTTCTATCAATTTGTGATCAGGCTGGATTCGTAGATGATGCTTGCCAGATCTTCAAATTAATGTCGCAAACCTATAAATTTGAGGCTTCTGATGAATGTTATTCCCTTGTCATTGGACTCCTTACCCGTTCGGGTCGCACTGAGGAGGCTCAAAAGTTCACAGAAATGTCATCTTTAAAATGACAACAGGGGTGTGCTTGTGCTTGTAAACTCCTCCAACCTCCTCAAGGCTTATTGTATTATGATTTCTGTACAATTGTGGAGACTCATTGTCGCTTATGTGACCCATAATTTCAATTAATTCAAATCTTCAGAGAGAGAAGGGCAAAATATCTACTACTTGCTGCTTCAAGGCAGCCATGAAAGCTTTTATTCTTTCCAAAAGTCCTCTGCTATCAGGGGTTTTCTCTTATACAAGCTGCTAAAATTAATCCCCGGTGATTAAGGATTAATAATGGGTTAAGATTAAGCTTTTAACCTTTTAACAAGAATGGGATTAGAAGAGATAGGAAGAAGGGCTCTGACTTTCGGAACAATGGCGGCGTCGTACAAATGAATTGTGGTTGTTCCCTTTATCCTTTGTGTTTGCGGAAGCATGACCCTCAGCTGTAAATTGAATTCTCCATTTTACCCCCACTCCCTAACGGCTAGTTTAAGATTAGCGTAAACACGACACACGTGTGTAGCGAATTCTTTGCAATCAGGCTGTTCCCGACCCAGCACCGCCGCCACCTCCATTTCCGCCATGCCTGAAACCGTACCCACCTCGGGCGATCAGAGCTGGCGTTTAAAAGAGAAAGAATAACTAAAAATACCCTTGGAAATTTTTCTCTTTGGTCCACGAATAACCTGGATCTTGAGTTGGCTCTCTCAAGAAACCGTAGATGGATAGCAAATAATCAAATCAAGAACATGATACTTGAGGTGCCAAAATCAAGTAACGCCATGGAAGTATCTCCGAAAGGAGTGCAAGACACGGAATCATGGAAACAAAAGCGCTCAATTGGCTTAAGAACTGATAAGTACCCTTGCTGCCTTGAAGTCATTATGCCGACAAGTGCTCTCCAATTCATGGAGTGGCGCTTGTATATGTCAAAATGGTTCCAGGCAATGTAGCCTATGACATTTTCGCTTTTATTTATAGCATGTTTGACTCTGATTCTCCCCGAGACATCCACGGAAAACTCAAAATCACCATTTTAGGAATGAGAACAGATAGATGCATGCTCCGGAATGGATGCAGACCCACACAACGCACAATTATAACTTCCGTAAATTTTTAGTTTTTCGATGTATAATCATGATTAATAACAGAGGTCACAAATGTACAACCAGCGGATTGAACAATGTGATGTGATTCTCTGTCTGCCTGGCGCCTAGAACCCCTGTCCATGTTTCCGGCAAAGCCTTATGCTGCAAGCTTGTTTTACGTAAAGTGTTTCTTTCTGGACACCCAAATAAAGCCAAGGAAAAGTGATGATTTTCATATGAAAAAAGCATTGTATAGGGATTGAAACCTGCTGTTGCCAATTTGTGCAAACTCTCAATAAAGCAAGCTAAAACAGCCAACCACATGGTACGCACCCAGATTGGTAAAGGCTCCTATATTTTGCCATTGCCATCAACAAAATAGTCTTTCAAATAAAATAATAGGGTATCTCATCCTCAATTATTCATTGTAATTCCTGTTGGGTTTAGCTGACAACTTTATTAGGTCGGCAGAACACACGAATAACAAATGAACGTTTCACTTCCATGTGCTAGATTGAGAATGTGCAAAATTAACTTGGTTCAAATACAAACCATCGAAACATTTTCTTTATTGGATGTTCTGGAAACCAATATTATATTGCCTGACTCAGCAACGGGGTGTCCCCATGAACCAGCACATCGAATTTTATTGCAGGCAACAGTATTTTGAGTGAAAAAACTAAGAGACCGGACAAACAATACATAGTAGCAGAAATTACCACTAGTGAATGTAAAATCTGCCAAACGATCATCAAAAAGAACTACAGCCAGCTAATTGAAACAAAATTTGAGTTTGCCAGCAACATGACTGCCTCTCCTAATAAAGGACATGGCTACAGTTGCCCACTGTACTGGAGGGTTTACCTTATTGGTAAAAAATAACATGATCTGCTATGTTTGAGATAATTTTCAAAGATGGTGAAACGGGGAAGCTATAAAAGCCAAGAAATTTAGGATGCAGTGGACTCCTTCAAATATGCAATGAGATCAGCACGCTCTTGTGGCTTCTTCAACCCAGGGAAAACCATCTTTGTTCCAGGAATGTACTGCATAAATAATTTTTGCAGGGTTAATTTTACAAGAGAGGATGGAGTATATGTGCAAGCAGCCTATAACATTGTTGTAAGCACAAGCAACTGTTAGCCACAATCTGAAAAGCTGTCTGTAGCAACTAGTAACAAATGCTAAGGTCGTTTATCATCTTCAAGTGAAACAATAAAACTCAGTTTGAGCTATCAAATAAATCAAACAAAATTCTGAACACTAGTTCATAGTAAAGAATATTCACTGTTGTACTGATCTTCATGTTGCAATTTGCACATTCAATTTCTTACAAAAAATGTAAACTAAAATCTTTCAGTCACTAGGAACAAGTATATAAGAAAAAAAAAAAAAAAAAAAAAGACCATCACATATTATTACAGGTCTCATACACCAAAATCACAATACATAATTTGGACTCAGGACAATTTGGACATGCCCTTGTCTTTAGCCATCCAGACACAGGAAAACACAGTTCCATTAAACCGATAAATGAAAAGCTACCACCCATTCCATAATGTAAGATTGAAACCAGATGAATAGCCAGCCAAATTAAAAAATCCAAATGAAGAGCTCATATGATATACAACTGATCAAACATGCAAGTACCAATGAAATCTTCCCTATTAGGACCCAGAATCCAGTAAACTCGTTCAATAATGGAGGTTATCAGAAATGTGTGCATTGTGCAAGAATATCATATCATACCCCACACCCCCCCCCCCCCCCAAAAAAAATAAAAAAATAAAATAAAATTTACCTTCTTGGGGTTGAGCAAGTAGTCATACAAAGTCTTCTCTTCCCAAGTCACAGCCATGTTCTTGTTAGCAGCAGAATAGGAGTACCCAGCTGTTGTCCCAGACTGCCTCCCAAACAGCCCATTCAGATTAGGTCCTGAAATATTTTCAAACAGTTTGAACATAATATAAAAAAATAATTATTATTAATTAATAAACTAAACAACAAAAAGGCAAAGAGCAAAACTTCCCCAAAGGATCAACAGAGAGTAGAGACCGCTGAAATTCAACAGATCCATAAAATCAAGGTCAAATTTTTTTCTTTTCCCTTTTTCTTCTTTTGATTTGAAAAGCTAAGAATGATTCAATTCTATCAGATCCAAACAGGGAATAATAATAGTACTAATAATAATAAGTAAAGGTCAATTGGGAACCAACAAAACTTCAAAAACCAAAAAAAAAAAAAAAAAAAAACAGAAAGGAAATAAGGGAGATCAGATGGGATATACCTTGCTTGTGACCGGCGCCTTTATCGACGGTGTGGCACTGGGCGCACTTCGTCTTGAAGATCTTCTCGCCGGACTTCGCATTCCCCGGCGGCGCTTCTGCGAATGACGCCATTTCTTCTTCTTCCTTTTTTCTTTTCGCCTTTTCTTTTCTTCTTTGTCTTTACCAGGGCTTACCAACCCTATGCAAGAAGAACACCGAAACAGAGAGAAGGATGAGTCTGCTTCAAATATGTGGGTATTATTGTATTTATTTTCTTCTTTTTATTTTTAAATCGAATGTTTTCGGTTTCAAAAACAATGTTATAAATAATTTTAAAAATTTAAAAATTATCAAAATTAAAATTAAATTAGATGTTTTATAAGTTCTAATAACAGAATGTAAAGTCTATAATTTTCATATATTTTTATATTTTTAATTTTTAATTTTTTTTTTTTTTTATAATTAAAATTTAAAATTAAAATATTAATAATTTTATTTTTTTTATAAATTTTTAAAATAAAAATTATGAATAATTATTTTAATTTTAATAAATATAATTTAAATAATTAAAATACTTAAAATTATTTATATAATTAAATTAATTAAAATTTTTTAATAATTTAATTGTAATAAAAATTTTAAATTATTATTAATAATTTAATTAAAACATATAAGTATTAAATAAACTCAAATTAACTCTCGTAGACACCGAATGACGATTGAGGAGATGATTTTTTATTATTTTCGTATAATTCTTATTTTAGAGTAAATAGGTATTCTAGCAAGAATTTTCGCGGGGACCAACCAAATGTAGACTAGTCAACGCCGTCCTAGAAACTTCTTCCAAAATTACCATGAATTCTTCAAAATTAAAAAATACGAGATATCTCGCTATTAAAAATATATTAAGAAAAAAAAAAAAAAAAGGAAAAACAGAGAGAGATATCTCGGCCAATCGACTCGTCGGTTATACCAACACTTACCGGATCCCCTAAACTCTTGTCGGTCCTCCTCATTTTGACGCCTTTGCTTGCGATTCCGCAAACTCGAAACTAAAAGCGATATGAGCACGACGCCGTCGACTCCGCCGACGTTCAGACTGGGCCAGCGAGTTCATTCGGCCAATGATACCCGCCGAATCGGTACGGTCAAGTACGTAGGACCCGTGCAGGGCTATTCGGGTACATGGATTGGGGTCGACTGGGACAATGGAGACGGCAAGCACGATGGCTCTGTCAATGGAGTCCGATACTTCCAAGCGAGATCCGAACGGTCCGGGTCGTTCGTTCGGATCCAAAATCTGAGTCCGGGCATATCATTGTTAGAAGCTCTCCATCTGAGATACAAGGGCCAGTCCACTAAAGAAGAAGAAGGTACTGGATATCATTAATGTCACCATGATCAGTTAACCTGTTGTTAACAATTTTCATTTGTGCGATTGTTCTAGATGAAATGTATGTGCTCTCAGCGAGCAACCAGCGCGTATCTGTTGAACTTGTCGGTAAAGAGAAGATTGAAGATAAATTAGGCAGAATTCAAGAACTGACCAGTGCTTCACTTGCTTATTTGGGTGTCAGCAATCCTGGATCCACCAATGAGATCAGCTCTCTAGTGCCGAGTAATTTTCTTTTTTTTTTTTTCCTTTTATTTTTCAGTTTCGCTGCCTCAAAATTTATGATTTTCTTTAAATTTATTTCTACTTAATGTGATGATAATGTTGCTCCATTCGAGTCTGAGACGCAGAAACAGCTTCTTTATGAAAATAAAGATGAGGTTGCGTATATTTGACTTTATTGGTGTAGAAGTCTCCTGCAATGAGAATGCCATTTGTTTTTAGATGTGTTTGCATAACACCATTGATTAAGGTTCAATATCTGCTTTTGCAGTTATTAGTGATGTTAGTATCACTGTATGTCATTTTGTGACCTTGCAAGTATTGTCTAATTATGGCTATTTGATCACATGGTATGGCTTCTAAGAATGCTGTCACCGTATTAACCTTCTCTGGTAAATATTTTTGTTTTAGTATACTCCATTGATGATCTGGATTGGCTTCTATTCATGTGCTTGATCTCATCAAGAACTTTAAAAGTGCCCTTTTTCCCCATCTTGATATTTTTCTTCATTTCGATGCTATTCAACTTGAACCGATAATGAAAAATGAATTATGGGATGAATGTTGATTTTGTTTGTGTTAATTCTTTTGCTGATGTGATTATGGGCAGTACCATTGATTATATCAGTAACTATTTAAGTGCTATTCTTTCAGATCTCAAGGAGCTGGACTTGAGTGGAAATTTGTTCTCAGAATGGAAGGTACTACATTCTCAACTATCTAGTACTGCATTTAAAAAGTGGGAGCATTTTGACCAATCAGCTTTGAATGGTGTACTAGCTTTCTGCATTGAAATTTCCATCAACTAGCAAATTACACTTTTCCTTCTGGTGTTAAGAGTGGGAGCATTTTGACCATTCAACTTTGACTAGTGTACTAGCTTTCTGCATTGAAGTTTCCGTCAACTAGCAAATTACACTTTTCCTTCTGGTTTCTGCATCTTTATTTGTACAAATCAAACTTGCTTTTGATGCTCATATATAGTTTTAGTCATAAGCTTATTAGATGCATTTATGTTAAAATATATGTTTCTCATTCTAACAGTAGGATTGTGTCATTGGTGAAGTTGTTTTTGTTCTATTTTTGTAGTCATGTATAACTGTTTTGTAATTGCTTGGTTCTGAATAACCATCTTGTCATGTTTGACTTTGTGCGTGCAGGATGTTGGTCTCATTTGTGATCAATTACCAGCTCTTTCAGCAATGAATCTGTCTAACAATTTAATGGCACAGGACATTTTTGGGCTACCCCAACTGAAAAATATTCAAATTTTAGTTTTAAACTATACTGGCATAAACTGGACACAGGTTGACAATTTAAACATTTTAATCTATATATAGATTTTTATCTGTTTGATCATGTCTACTCTTAACTTTGAAGGCTAGCCTGAACATGATTAATGTTGCAGGTTGAAGGACTTAAACATTTATTGCCAGTAATCGAAGAGCTGCATCTGATGGGGAATGCCATAAGCACAATAAATGTAATACTTGTTAGATTCTACTATATTTGTGATTGCAATTATTGTCTTAAATGAAACCCTCCTTCTTTACAGGTCTGTGTCAATTTTACAAGTGCTGTGAGAAGTAAGACAATAACTAGTTGTTCCGAACAGCTAAAAGAATTGGAATAGATTGTTATCTTTTAGTTATTGAAGTAAGAGAAATGTGAAAAAGAAAAAGACATAATTTTGTGCAGGTTGTGTTGACTATTGAATCTGAGCTTTTAGTCACTTATACCCCACTTATACTCCAATGCTAAATTAATGTTGAAGTTTCATGAGGAAGACATTTATTATACAAAGCTTTCAGGGCTGACAATTGTGAGGAATTCATTGATTTCAGTCATCTTGTTTCCATGTGTTCAGACATTCATATTATTTTTCATTGAGAAGCAAATAGGTGATGTATTTGTTTCTATTTCTTATACCAGTCATCATCAATTGTTCAAGGATTTGATTATTTGCGGCTTCTGAATTTGGAAGATAATAGTCTAGCTGAATGGAGCGAAATCTTAAAGCTTTCCTTTTTGAGAAGGTCAGGAAAATGGATATTTTTAACCATGACATTGTCATTCATTGACTCATAATAGATTGTTGATTTATATTACAATATATCATTCTCAGTTTGGAGAAGCTTCATTTGAACAAGAATCATTTTTGCCACATCTTTTACCCTGATAGTGATACAATACGGCAATTGGTCAGTGGATCTGAGTCCCTAAAGGAAACTTGTATGGCTTTTCAAAGTTTGCGTTGCCTTTTTCTGGGTAGTAAACAAGCTCTTTCTTACCCTTACACTACTTTGGTTCATGCTTTGCATTGGAGGTTTCTGATCTTACACATATGCTTCAGGAGATAACAAAATTGAGGATCTGGCATCAGTTGACTCAATGAATTCGTTCCCTAAATTGAGGGTAAGATGTTGTGAGGTGTAGCACATTAAGCTATTCTACTCATATTGTTGAATATTCCTCATGATATTTGCTTTGCTATGCTAAGGACATCAGACTATCTGAAAATCCAGTAGCAGATCCTGCAAGGGGTGGCATCCCAAGATTTGTTTTAATTGCTCGATTAGCAAATGTTGAAGTACTGAATGGGAGTGAGGTAAACTAATAGAAGTTCTTTGTAGCACTTGGTTTCCTCTGAGGCATCTGTAATCTGATATATCTTCCTCCATTACACCCCTCAGGTAGGCCCACGTGAAAGGAAGGAATCTGAGATCCGGTACAGCAACAGCATATGGGACCTTTTGTATTATTGTCCATTGTCCATCTCATTTTCTTTTTCCACATTTTCCCTAGATATACTTAGTTCCTCCTTTTGCTTCAAATTTTGCTTGCAGGTATGTCCGCCTAGTTATGTCAAAGTTGCATGACAATCCAGAGGAAATTAAACACTGTCATCCCAGGTAACTCGAGTCAAATTCAATTTTATTATCAGTTCAATCCTAAATAGGGTTGTCATCTAAGATGGATTCCGATGCAATCATGTTGTAATTTGAGTAGGTTCAAGTTTATATTGAGGCCAAGCAAATATGCTTTGCAAGGGATTCAGACTTGGACATGGTTTTAGACTTTTAGTGAAGTAGAGGTGCCAGAGCTGATTTTTTAGGTTCTATGTTTGTGTTCAATGTTGGTGATCCTCCAAGTTGGAAGGTGATCTGATACTAGCTGATTCAATCAACCTGTATGGTAGGATCTAGTTGATCCTATGTGGTGGTGATGTGGGATCACCAGGGAGCTTTGATTACTTTGGAGTAAGGTAATTGTATTCTCTTTTTTATTTTGGAGAAATGGAGCAAGGTGATCCTAATCCCACCCAAAACAGTGATGACCTGAGATCACCTTGTCTAAGTGATCCATAATGAAGTTCTAGGACAAATTATTCCATTGTTGATGGAATTTTTGGATAATTTTGCCATTGCCCTCTTTAATTCTTGTGCCACCATTGATATCTGATTTGATGACTGAGGATTAAACAGGCCTGAGTTTGCTACTAACATATAACTACCACTAAACTGCACAATTAGTATGCCTAAATTTCTGTTGCATATGCTGTCCTGGTAATGCTAATCTTTACTCTCACTGTAGTAGTCAACCTGATTGCAGGTTTGCTGAGCTGAGGAATTCTCATGGCATAGAGGATGAAAGGCCTGCGGTGGGAACAACAGGCCCTCAGAAATTGTCTTCTGGACTCTTGTGTATGAAGCTCATTTTCTCAACTTTTTTTTCCTTTTTTTTTTTTTTGACTTCCTATGTTGCTCTTTAAATATCAAAACAAAATGCAGCTATAACCCTGAAATGTGTTGGTGCAACTATTGGTGAGAAACCTCCATTAACAAAGAAACTACCAGCTACAACAACGGTGATTTTTCTATCCCCTTTTCCCAAAACTAGGTTACTGGTCATATTATTTTGTTAAGATCCGCTAACTTAATTTTAGTTCATTTTAGGTTGGCAAGCTAAAGATGCTTTGTGAAAGCTTTTTCAAGCTCAACTCTACAAGGCCAAAATTGTTCCTTCAGGAAGAGGTTTGCCATTGCTAATCATGTCTTCTAATGATGATTTTCAAATGATTATGAAGATGAGGATTGTAGATTGCTAATTAGTAAGTGAGTGGACATCAAATTAATAAGTGAACGTTTAACTTAGGCCTCAGGGCCAGACCTATAGCTCTACAAATTGCATTGTTATCCGTGGTGTATTATGCATTTCTCATTGCCCACATCTGAACATAGAGCAAACAGGATCTTTATTTACTGTTGGCATATTCTGTGTTAATTTGCATACCCTACAATTTAAGGAACAAAATTCTCCATGCCAAAACTCCTGATTTCCATTTCCATGAAGTAAACATCCTGACTTGGAATAATATGTTATCAAAGCCCAATATCTAATCCAAGTCTGGAGAAAAAGCTGTCTTTGAATTCCTGGATTGCTTACGAAGAAGTTCAGCATTTTTAGCTTTTGCAGGGATCTCCGTTGCCCATATTGCTCGAAGATGAAATGGCGACTTTGGTGGACATTGGAACGGGCAATGATTCAATCATTCTTGTAGACGTCGAGTGCTAAAGGAAGATTTCAATACACTATTCTGAATATTGAAGGAAAGCGTCGGTGTGTGGTCTCCATCAATTCGGGGAGCGCTGTCTTCGACGAGTGGCGCCGTCTGGACACTGAAGCTGTCCCGAGATGTTAAAAAATGTCTACTTTCCCCTCGTTGACTTGAAATTTAATAAGTTTGATTAAGCTAACATTTAGTCATAATTAAAATTCTAGTACAATGTTCATCTGCCCAGATTTGTCTAGACACCGACGAGCTAGCACAACACAGCACAACCAAAAGAATTAATAAAACTTGAAATGGGGTTAAATCGTGTAAAGAGAGGATGCCATGACAGTAGATGAATCACACGGTTTCCACCATGTGGCCTCAAAATAGAATTTGAAAAAAAAGAAGGGTAGAATCAGAGCCGACCTACACGGGGCAACAACGTTGGTATTATTAACATAAATTAATACTGGCTGGCTTCAACGGCAAAGATGAGATGCATGGACAGGAAAACCCTCGGCTTCTTGTTCTTCTTGCTGTTACGGTTTTTCTTTGTTGTTCTTGCCCCATGACCCCGACTGGGAACTGAAGTTGACACTCGCTGGGAATTTTGATAGGCACACTCGCTGCTGTCTTCGTTAACGTAACTTTCGGCTGCTGTGATTGTAGCTGTGGATGTGATTGCATGCAGTCTGGTGGAGGTGGAGCTACTGGTGACAATGGTGTTCCAGGTGGCAGAGGATACGGTGCCATCATCTGTGGTATAGTTGGCGGTGGATGCAGGGGGTTGTAACGCACTCCCAACTTATTGTAGATGACATTGCCCCGGCTTCTATCTTTAATCTGTACTATTCGCATTTTTATGTTTTTTTTTTTTTTATTTCTAATTATATTGCTGGATCGTATTTACGGGTATTGCGTATCTGTCAGTTTTCTACTTCTCATGATTGAATTGAGTACCAATGTAAGCAAAGCAAACGCATCCCTTTGAAAAGTAGACAAGGAATGAATGGCAGTTGCTAGAGCGGTACAGACGAGGGATTTGGGATAATGGTAGGAATAGCTCCTAGGAAATAATCAGTCGGGGCACCCGTTTAAGATAGATTTGCCCGTGCTACGGCCGGGAATGGGGAGAAGAAGGCATAGTAGAATGCCCTTCCTTCTTTTGAGATAGACGTTACGGAGCCCTTTCCCCGAGAATCTTTAAGGATAAGGATTCGCCCGGAAGATCTCACGTTTAGGGAATCAGATGAGGAATCCACCAATATACGTACCTGAAGACGCATTCTAACGCTTACATAGCCCTTAACGGCTTTGTTCGATCAGATTGAGAGTTCAGACCATGAGCAATCCACTCCTTTTTACTCACAAGGGAATGACCTAAGTTTTCGAACGGGGGTGCTTCAATTAAGGAAAATGATTCATTCCCGATGAATGAACTACACAGTGGAAAAGAACAAATAAAAAAAGAATGAAACTTATAAATTCGAATTACTTGACCAACAATCATAAAAATTTAAATTTTCACCTCGCTTATGTTTTTGTGGCCTTCAATTAATCACAATTTTTGAAGTGAAGCAATAAAAATAAAATTTCAATGATGTCTTAGATGGCTAGCGATGATGCATATGACCCATAAGCCCCTGCAGGACCTTGCACATAGCCAGCAGCAGGTTGTCCACTGGGTTGGCCACCTTGCTGAGGATATCCTGGACCAGATGCAGCCACTGCCTGGTTATACCCATCAGTAACTGATGCAGATCCATATGAAGGGTATGCTTGCTGCATGGGCACACTGGTTGGATACTGATACTGCTGTTGCTGTGATACATTGGGGCCATATGATTGGGTTGACTGGACTGTACCTTGACAAGGCATATCTCCTGGTTGAGCAGTCCTTGGATGGCTGTAAGATTGGGGAGGGGGAGCCTGAGATGGCATGACATATGATGATTGCTTGCCCTGCTGCTGTGCCCCATAGCCTGGCTGACTGCCAACCTGTTGATAAACGGGCTGAGAACTTCCATGACCATAAGGATGCTGCACGGTGGCATGACTATCATAATTCAACTCATCAAATCTTTGGCCATTTGTCTGCTGAGGAGGTGCTGTCTGTGAGTAAGGAGCTGGATGCCCATAATTTAGACCATGTGGCACTTCATAATTATAACTTGACTGAGATGGTGGGCCCATGGCGGGAGCTTGGCCAGATGCATGCCCTCTAGTGAGTGAGCCAGAAAAAGGGTGATCTGGTGGATGACCTCCTTGGCCACTATAAGAAGCATAACCACCACTGTGTGGAAGTGGCCCCTGCATGCCCAGGGGAGGCCTTTGCTCCCAGCAAAAGTTAGCTCTTGGAGACATACGTTGTGGAGGATAACCACCATAGGTTGGAGGGGGGTATTGAATACTTTGAGATGGATAAGGTCCTCGTTGCTGATAACTGTAACGCATTGGCTGGGATGAATGAGGACCATGTGGTGCCCAATGAGGTTGACAAGGGCCACGTGGTCGATAGGGTTGCTGCTGGCTAAAACCACTAGAGAGAGGTGATCGTCTTGTGGTCTATACATAGCAGATTAGAAAAGGTCAAGAAGTTAGTGAAAAGAAGTAATAAAAGTTACAAACAAAAAGAGTATGACAAGGCTCAGAAGAATGAATGGCAACTCAAATTCATTAGGCAAAATATTTTTTTGAGCAAACACACTGCAGTAATCAACTAAGTAGAGCAATATGAACTGCAAATGAATTGCAGTGTGTAAGCCATGTGAGATAAGCGAATTGTACAAAGAAGAAAATAGAAACAAGCTTTCTCACCAACAAATGAGAAGCTCATTGCAGTAAACAATAGGATATACACATGCATGTACTGATTTCAAGAAATTAACATCTACTTTAAAATTGAAAGCTGCAATCACAATTAAGTGTTGCAACGGTGTGGATAGACAAGCACTCATGCTGGGACTATCCTTTTTCTCCTACAAGTTGAATCAAGATCATGCATTCTTGGTTAGGGAAATAGAACAAGAGGGTAAACTTAGGCAGTTCAGAAAATTTGGAACTCCATGTGAAACCAGATTGAATTTGGTCAATTCAGATATTCTTTATATGCACAAGTGAACTGTTTTCCAAAAGTGGAATTTGTTAGCAGCAATTACAAGACCATCAGTTCTTTAAGGGCAAAAAGCCTAAGAATGACTGGCCCCACTTCATAGGGAATATGTAAGTAATCATCCTTCATCCCCTTTTAGCTCACAGTTGACATAAAACTGCAAGAAATCTGCAAGCCAAAAAATAAAGTAAAATGAACCTCTACAACTGTCAGCAAATGCCAAATTTAAAGATAAGAGCTTTGGTTTTTGATATGTACAGACACAATTGAGGAAGATAACAAAAAAAGTGGACCATGATAAAACAACCAAATATAAGCATTCCAGTAACCTAAGCTCAAAATTATGTGGTCAACAGGAAACTAATAGGTTCAGACAATTCATCTGATGAAAATGCCAATTGCTATTAATCCACCTATGCTAAATGACAAAATATCATTCCACGCTCCATTAAGCAGAGTTGAATTTATAGATATGATAGGACAAGTTCTAGAACCATCATATCTTAGCAATCATAGAGTTCTGGCAAATGTGCTGCAGCCCAAAGCATGTGAGAGAATGTGTACCAAAATTTCACATATTTCATCATAATAGGTGAAAATTAACAGGAACCAGTCAAAATAAAAACTTGCTCATCTACTTCGACTTCGCCAGTCATCATACTTTCTCCTAGACATGCATTGAACATGGTGGACTAAAGAGCACTAAGGTTAACACAGCATAGTCTCACAGAATTGTGATTTTCACCTTTAAGTCAAAGTCTTACCAACTATTAACACCCTGCAATTGCGAGATTTAATGCCTGATACCTCTCTTCAGTGGATATGAGTGAATGATGGTTGTCTAATGCTACACCAAGGAAGCAATGCTGACCCATGGGGAAGGCAAAAGCCAAATCTGCATTTTAAAGCCAATTCGAATCGGCACCTTCAACACAAATAAATCATGGCAACCGAAATCTTGGATTTTCAACAGGCATGATCTTCCTAAAAGCATTAAGTGACCTTCTGAATCGATCATTCATCAATTTCGCACTCTCTTAGGCATCATGTCAAGCACTCACTCCCACAGAGGTGAAGAAATATCTTACTTTAATAATCAGAAAATGCCTATTACATGCCAAAAGTTAATTCTTGATGACAACTGCATATAGCCTTGACAAAAAGAGCAGCTCATCCAGTCTCATCAGCTAGGGATCACACAAAACAAAGTAAAAACAACATCACTTGCAATTTTTCACCATGTATGATAGCTAAGATCATACTAGAAACGAAGGCCATAGAACCTTATCATTACATTGCAAACACAAAATTATGTCTGTTAACCATTTTCTTACAATTTTTTCCTCGGTTTTTCTTAAAAAAGTCATCTATTATTGAATGGGCATTTAATGCTTGGTGTACATTCATCATGAGTCTAAAGTCATCCATGCAAGAATTGAACATCTTAGGAACATTTCAGGGCTCAACTGCTTCAGAAGGTAATACACGTACAAGAGTATGGCCACTGCAACATAATGCCATAACATCATCCGCAAACAGACATAAAAATTACTAGCAACGGACCAACAAATATGGACAGAATGATTTCTGGATCTCACATCTTAACGCATTCCAAAACCGATAACAATGTGGAGGAAGCAGAATGTAGTTGGAACTTACAAATCCAAACATGCACGAAAAGCACAAGGACTGAAGTGAAAATTGACATATATAAATCCATTGTTCAATGTTAAGTGAATGGCAGCACCAAAGATATATCTTCAATTAGCTACTCAAATTAATGAAATAAGTAACAGAGGAACATGGAGCACAAAATGACAAACGTTCATGAAAAACTACCAGCAAATTAACAACCACTTGATAGAACAGTAGTTAATGAACAAAAGCACCTAATCAGCACAGACAAAGGAAAAAAGCTGGTTACAAGACAAACCTGATCCATAACATCTTTTATCATTTCTCTTGCCATCTCAATTTGCTTCTTATCACCAGTCACTCGCACGGTCCTCTCCCTAGATCCATGCCCTTCTGGAAGATGTTGCGGTATCAACTAAATGGAAATCCAATGGTTAGCATTTCAAGGCTGCAAATCCTTTGGGGAAAGTGCACCCAGATCTCCATGCAGGCTTTTGATGGTGTCTCCACCTCTTCCTATGATCAGTCCAACCTAGTCACAAAGAAATTTATGTAAGCAAAACTCAAACAAGTAAATAATAACTATCCAAACAGTTTATTACACCATAATCAATTAACAACCTTCTCATTGGGAACTTCCATCTCAAGTTGATCTACCACTCCAGTGGTTTGTGCACTAGGAAGTCCTCTAGCTACAAGGGAAGGGGAACCCCCAGCATCAGCCTGCAAAGAAACACACAAAACTGACCATATCTGAGACAAACTCTGCAATCTCCAAACAACCCATCTCAAATTTATAAAAGATGATAAAGAAATGTGGGAACCATCAAATTTGAGAGTAAGACATAAGGAATAGAGTGGATAATTGAGTTAAAACTTTGCATACCTCTGCTATGACAGCATTAATGAGCTTCTCTGCCTTGTTTATGCTACTTACAGTTCCTATCAATTCAACTGGCCTTGTTGTAAAACGTGGATCAGCATCAACATCCTTTGTGATTTGAATTTTTGCCCCAGAATTGCATTGCAAATAACGTATAGTATCTCCACCTTTGCCTATGAGCACCCCAACCTGCATGCAGCATTTAGAGATGTCTATGAAGCTTATTTCTGAAATAAACTTTGATAAGAAATCAATGGTCATCTCTAAAGAACTAGTCAGGGAAGTTATATTTGCAACTACAAACTGGTTCTTAATCGTTAGCAGATAATCAAAGTTTAATCTGGATTTTAAAATTTTACAATTACGTCTGATGATCAAACGGGTCAAAAGAACTCACAGCCAAATAGACATTCTATTACAGATTCCCTGGTCAAAACTAATAGTAAAAAAGAATGTCATTTCACTGTTGTCTTCCAACAGCCTACACGACAGGAGAGGGCTATCTATGATCACTCAATAAACTGGAATATCTTATGATTTAGCGGAAGTTAAGTGTGTGCCCCACAGCACCACGCCAACACCAGCAACAGACACTAAAAAAAAAAATCAAAATGAGGTTGTTTTTTTTTTTTTTTTTTTTTTTATAATTGTATATTTTTGTTTTAAGTGATAGTTTTTTAAAATTTCTTCGTATTAAAATTTTATTATATCACAAATTATATATATATTAAACAAATTTTTATTTTAAAAATATATATATTTTTTATGAATTTTAAAATTTTAAATATAAAAACATAAAATTTTTAACGGGAGCTCTTTTTTTCTTAAGCTGAGAGGCTTGTATTTTGAGGGATTTATCGTTGATGGGCTTTGGGGGCCCCTTGTCGAATGCCATTCTCTAATTCTTGTTGGGCCTGGTGTTGTTGGCTTGGGCCATAAGAAAACAGGCTCAGATCGAATGCCTCTGTTCCATCCGAGATTTACCATCTGCCCGGGCCGGGGCGGGGCGGGGCGGGGCGAGGCGGGCGAGTGGCAAGTGGCAACCCGACCAAAACTTCATTTCTTGGAGAGGGGGTTTTCTTTTCCCCCATACCATGCAGATGTCTCTCGCTTTCAGCCTTTTTCTTGATTCGGTTTCGTTGCTCCAAGTACGAACAGCTGTATTTCAAATATAAATTTATAAATTAAAATAAAAATAAATAAATATATATATATATATATATATATACGCACACAAAAAAGAATGAGAACGTAACGGCCATTTTCTTTGTTTTCGGTCTTCTTTGCGTGACCGGTCGGTTGTCGTTGTTGAAACCTGACATTCAACGTGCCTTCTCTCTCAGCTACCTTTCTTCATGCTTTACTTTCTTCTTGATTTTTCTTTTCCAGTCTTTCAATTCTTTCACTTGTCATTGTCATCATTATCAAGGTGTTTGTGTTTTCTTGAGACATTCTTTCGTTTTCTTTATTTATTTTTGAATTTCTCACTCTCGTTTTCGTGGGGGTTTCATCCTCTAAAAATTCAGAAGCAACTCACTGTCTTGATTACGGTATCTTTCTAAAGCATTTTTATCCGTGGCTTTGGTTTAATATATTGATGTTTTCTTTGTTGGGCATTGTTCTTTTTTTCTTGAGGCATTCTTGGTTTGCTTATTTATTTATTTATTGTTTTCCATATTTATTTTCTCGGGGTTTTATTAATTTTCAGTTCATCCTCTAAGAATTCAGAAGCGACTCCCTCTGGATTAAGGTATCTTTTTAAAAGCATGTTTGATCACTGGCCTTAGTTTTAATACGTTGATGGTTTTCTTCTTGGGTGTTCTTTAATTCTTGTTTTGGCAGGAATTCGGTTGGAGTGTTGCATTTTAGTTAACCTGAAGAAAACCTCATCTTAGATGGCCGATTCCTCGGTGGCGAATCCGGCCATTGCAGAGGAAACGTCGCCTGATTTGCTGAAGAACACGCCCACTAATATTGCGAGATTGGAAGATGTGATAGAACACAGTATAGGCCGCCATAAGTATCTTGCACAGACTAGGAGTCCTTCAGATGGTGGTGACATTCGCTGGTACTTTTGCCAGGTCCCATTGGCAGAGCATGGTGAGTTCTTCAATCATCTTATTTCAGCAAGTGATAGTTTTAGATTACATGATGGTGGATCAATTGATTCGCCAATCAAACTGATGTTTGAGTTTGTCAATTGTCCACTTTCTGAATTGTGTATTTAGTGCTATAATTGAAGCTCATTAAACTATTTTATTATCACAATTCAGTTAATTAATTCCAGTTATTTTGTTGGTATGGTGTTCTCAGAGTTGGCTGCCTCAATTCCTACCACTGAGATTGTGGGTAAAGGCAAGTATTTTCGATTTGGTACGAGGGATTCTCTTGCAATAGAGGCGTGTTTTTTGCAGGTTATTTTGAAGCCTTGATTTATGAGTATATGTTTAAGCTTTTCCTTTGAATTTGCATCATGGACTGCATGATCTAGGTGTGTGTGCCAGTTCTTTTATGAACGTTGCTAATCCATGTATTCATAGTTGTCACTGATGCTATAATGTTTTAGAAGCCACATTGCCAATTGAACACTGGCAATGCTCAATACTGTGAAAATTGTGCTTGGAGAGGGTGAGTCTGATTGATTTTTCTTGTTTACCGAAAGCCCTTTTTTTTTTCAAAGAAAAACTTACGTTGTTTATTACATATGCATTTGCAGAGAGAGGAAGAGTTGCTCTCTAGTTGGTGGAGAGAGTACGCAGAATGTAGTGTGGGCCCACGAACTACTTCAAGTACAATGTTGGATAAAGGAAAAATAGCTGGCTCTATAGAGAGTGCAGCAGCCCAATTAAATGGAGTGGAAGAAGAAAGAGTTGGTGTTCCTGTGAAGGGAGGACTATATGAAGTATCTCCTGTCTTTCTGTGCTTGTTTCCGCCTTTAATTGCAATTTCGTTTCTGCCTTCTGGATAACTCCATTATATATCTTAGGGTTGTGGTGATGTTACTATTTTGTTCTCTGCTATCCTGTATGGGCATCAGCACAAAAAAATAATTTCTAGATAAGAAAAGAAAAAAACTGCCAGGAAAGCTAAAGTAAACTATAGAAAGTTTTACAACATGCTTTACTGGCACTCTTTCTCAAGGATCTTGTAACAAATTCCTTTCCTCTATTGAATAACTGATCACACCTACTGCTAGGAGAAGCTATTGTTTTGGCACTTATGATGACAAATGAAGGGGATAAGGAAATTCAAGAAGTGGGATATGTGAAAACTTGATAAAATTGTTGATCTTTGGCATGTGAGGGGTTATGGAATAATTTGAATTTTTGCTTAGAAATTATATTCTTTTCTTCTGTAGACATGTGAATGAGTAGCAGAGGTATTGCTCTAGGGGTAAGTAGATGCTTAGCTAGCAGCTTTACACTACATTTTTCTATCAAGGAGAATCAGCCCCAGTGTGATTCCAGGTTCTCCATTCATCTATCAATTATTTGCTTATTATATTTGTGTGTGTATATAAGTTTAATGTAGTTTCTAAACATGTAGCATCTGCGTGTCTATCTTCTTAGCAATTTTTCAGCTAGGTAGCCTGGTTTCTCAAATGGTCTCTAGATTTCTTACATGTTTTTTCTCGTCCTCTGTAACTCTGTTTGGGCTATACTGTTTCAGTGTTCTAATGCAACTGTTCTCTGGTGGGAGCTTGCGCTTCCGTAAAGATGCTATCACTTTTGTCTTCTTAATGCATGAGAACATGATTTATTTGTCTTGTAGAATTGCATTCAAGGTCTTCTTTTACGATATTGTAAAAAATGATAATGTGAAGGTACATATTCTTGCCTGTATGTATCCATTAGGACTGGTTGTAGCCCACAAAAAAATGCTGTCACATTTGCATAATCATACTAGTAATGAAAATTTCGCTCCCTGTTTTCAGAAATGCCCTTCACAAGAGTAATTCAAACTTATGCTTGTTTATGGTTTGTCAGTTCACCATCTTCAGTAACTCAACAGAAATTGTCTTGACTGTTCTTCTTTGTGTGCTTCAAACTTCTTCCTGAAAACTCAAGCCTGGATTTTGTGGTATTGTGAAGCAAGAACAGTCTTAAATGCATGATTTAGATTCTTTTACTCGAATCCTTACAAATCATAAGTTGAATTAGCTGAAATGACCACAATCCTTTGGTAATCTTGTACATTTCCATGGCAATTTAAAACCTTGAAGTTTTATGATTGGTTTACACATGATTTGCCGTCATATTTATTTCTTGAACACTATATGCAAAGTTCAGAGCAATATAAGTCTTTCTTTTCAGCAACTGATAATATGTAACTATGCAGGTAGATCTAGTGAAAAGGCATTGTTTTCCTGTTTATTGGAATGGAGAAAATCGACGTGTTTTAAGAGGTCATTGGTTTGCTCGTAAAGGGGGCCTTGATTGGTTGCCCCTCCGCGAGGATGTTGCTGAACAATTAGAGACTGCATATCGCAGCCAGGTTTTCCCCAGTACTAGACTTTACTTTTTGGCCCCATGTGGTTTGACATAGGGGACTTGCACTTTTAATTCAGTGTTACAATTTTTGGCATTCTCGAGTCAATGTTTCTGAAGTGTGCCATTTTAATTGTATGTCAGAGAAAGCAGTATCTTCCCTAAACCTGCATATTCTGAGGTTCAGGTTATTAGAGTCAAGTGCCTGTTATAAATATCTTTTTCCCCTACTAATATAAGGCTCCCTCATTTTCTCCATGTGGGACTTATCTTCAGGTTTGGCATCGTCGGACATTTCAACAATCAGGTCTTTTTGCAGCTCGTATTGATCTGCAGGGCTCTACTCCGGTATGTACCTATTTGTGCAAAGAGAGATTTCATTCCATTTATTCCATGATTTGTTGCTTCATATAGAAGCACTTCAAATACATCATGGGCTGTATATGCAGGGACTTCATGCACTTTTTACTGGAGAAGATGATACCTGGGAGGCTTGGCTCAATGTTGATGCACACAGCTTTTCAAATGTCATTGGCTTAGGTGGAATTGGGATTAAGTTGAGGCGTGGTTATTCTGCATCTCACTCTGCAAAACCAAGCCAGGTTTCTTTTTTTTTCTTTGTAATGCATAAATGGCAGAAAACTTGCTACTATTTTTTATCACTACTAGGAATTACATGGGCCTTTTTGGTTGCAGATTTTTTAAAAAAAATTTTTTTTTTTCCTAGTTCTCATCTTTGTTTCCATATTTTCTTCTTTTCCATAAAAATCTAGAAAGTAAAGAAAATGGTTATGCTAGAAAGAGACAAACTGACAGCTTCTAATTTGCAAAACTGAAATGTTTTTATATCAGTTTTCTATTGGCAATTTTTTTCACCCAATTTCTTCCTGTTCTTTAAAATTTAAGCAAATTATAATTTATAAAGCTACTAAAATATGTCTAAATGTTCATCTTAACAGCAATTTTATTCTATTTAGGATGAGCTACGTCAGCAGAAGGAGGAGCAAATGGATGATTATTGTTCACAGGTTATAACTTTGTGTTTATGTGCACTTGTACTCCTTTTGGGTTATTTCAGAATATGACTATTACATGGTTCATGCAGAAGTTCTCCGTGACTTTCCATATGTTCTTTTCTCCTTTTATATGTCTAATGGCTTCTGTGGGGACTCTTGTAGTTAAATTGGTTCTATCCTAAAAGAGCACATGTTTGCACATCTATCTATATGAATGAGTATTAAAAGTTTCAAAGTTTTGTCTAATCCATGAACTGGCTGATCAGAGGATGAATGATTATAGGATTTTTGGCAATTTGAGTTCCTTTGTCCTGAACAGCTCATATTGTTTAGAACTGGAATCCCAGGTCTTATGTTTATCTTGGTCATCCTGTTATGTCAGGTTAACACTGGCATTTCCTTGGCAGGAGTAGTTGGCTAGCTTTGATTGTGAATGTGCTTGATAAAAGGATGTTAATACACTTTTAGCTTAATGAATGTCTGCACACAGCTCAATCAAGATAGCATGATTTATGTAAATGATTTTACATTTAAGAAAATCATTGTGTGCTTGATCAATTTTTCATTGTAGAAAGTGATTTCTAGATAAAGCTATTTGCATCATTTTTTTTTTCATGAATAAAATAAGCTTGATAAAATATCTGGCATTTATTTATCAATCTTCCTTTTTTATCTCAAGTAGAAACAAATGGATTACCCCCCTAAACTATGATCCAGTTGGAAATAGTACTTGGACTTTCAAACTTTTTATTCACTCCTCAACTACCAATGTTTTGAATGAAGTGTGATCCATCCAAATTGAAAATGACAAGAGCTGAAATTACATTATAATCATTAAGAAAAAACCCATGATGTGATGGGGGGTCAGCTTTAATCACTAATATGGAAACAAAATGCCTATACATTTTCAATTTAAATAAACTGCTTTTCAACAAAAATTGATAGTTAAAGGGTGTAAACTAGAACTCTTAGATGTGCCTGTTCAGTTTTACCTTTTCCTTACTTTAATAGTTCTTTTGCTGTTAAAATATGAGTCTGTTTCAATCAGCCTGTGCCCTGTGGCAGCAGCAAATGTTGTTAAAATATGAATCCCTTCCCCATCAGCCTGTCCCCATGGGCACCAACATATGGTTTGGCCTTTGAAGTTTGAGGTCTTGGCATCATCAATTGATTACCATTTATTCTTGTCTTGGTCCAGGTTCCTGTTCGGCATGTAGTATTTATGGTTCATGGTATTGGTCAAAGGTTGGAAAACTCTAATTTGGTTGACGATGTTGGTGATTTTCGCCAGATCACATCATCTCTTGCTGAACGACACCTTACTTCACATCAACGAGCTACACAACGAGTCCTTTTTATCCCATGCCAGGTGAATAAAATTGTACTTCTGTCCATGAAATTAGGATATCTTGCTTATTACATTCCAAATTAGACAATCTTATTAACAATCCAAGTTAGACAAGCACAATGTCATGGGATGAAGGAAACTCCTTTCTGCTGACAGCATTTCTTCTAGTTGTTTATGATATTGTGACAGCATAGACTAGCTAACTTGCCAAACCATTGATTGTCTACAAAATTAAAATTTTCACTAAACAATGAAAAAGGTAAACCACTTATTTTGTCAACTACATAATGGAGTGTGTGAAACCATTTTGTTTTTGTCAACTACATAATGGAGTGTGTGAAACCATTTTGTTTTTGAGTGTCAAACATTTGCACATGTCTAGCAAAAATGTTCTTGTTTGCAGGACAACGGCAGGAGTTTCCAGGTCATCTGTGGGTTTCTTTTTTTTTTTAATTTTTTCATGGTGTTTGCCTTATTGCTTCTTTTATTCCATTTTGAGTAAACTACCACAAGGCAAACAATGGTGGCATATTCTCATGTGAAATCTGTATGGAAAACAAGTTACTTTTAACTATGAAGGATCTAGGGAGATCAGCTTGCTTTTAGTTAGAATGCAGTCTTACTATAATTGAGGATTGCTTTATGCTGGCATGGTTTACATATTGTACTGCAGCATGCTAAATTGTATTCTGTACATACTTTCCTTTATCAGTGGAGAAAGGGCTTGAAACTTAGTGGCGAGTCTGCGGTTGAAAAGATTACTTTAGATGGTGTGCGAGCTCTGCGTGTCATGCTGAGTGCAACAGCTCATGATGTGTTGTATTACATGAGCCCCATCTACTGTCAAAATATTATTGACTCGGTACTGCATACTTGATCATCAAATTTTGTATTTTCTGATTATGGTCTATTATTGCCCCTGAACAGGAAACTTGAATCTCTTCTTTGTTTTGGGTGACTTGATGGACATGAGATCTTATCATTAGAACACTTTGAGAGAAATGACATTGTAATTTTGTTTGCTCTTTGACACCTCTCTGCTAAAAATTGAAAAAGAGGAGAAGAAAGGAATCTCCATTTCATTATTTGCCTACAGATGCATGCAATTTCCAGAAATGAGCCTTATTCATCAGAATTAACTGCATTCTCTTTGATAGAAATGTAGTGGATACTTGTGGCATTAATACCTCAATGTGCTTTCCAATTCCAAACTCACACTATATATCTGTGTGTGGATGACAAAGATTTAGTGTTTACACTATATTTCGTTGGCATCTTAAGTAACTGTTTTGCAAAAATTTTAATATCATGATGCAAGCATTAGAGAATAGTTCAAACTATCGAAATAGTTTGAAACACACTGGAAGTTTGAAGTGACAAACAGTTACTTCTGCTACAGGTATCAAATCAATTGAATTGGTTGTTCTTGAAGTTTCTGAAGCGGAATCCTGGTTATGATGGCAAGGTATGGGCCTCATTGAGCATTTTCTGTTTTTCTGTCAAGGTGTAAAGGTCTAAATATTCTCATATCACTCTTAAAGTTTTTCAGGTTTCCATATATGGTCATTCTTTGGGAAGTGTCCTCTCATATGACATCCTTTGCCATCAGGAGAATCTTTGCTCTTTGTATCCAGTGGATTCTACCTATGAGAACCCTGCTAGAATTGATGAGCCTATGAATGACCAGTCTTCTCCATATGGCTTGTTGATGAATTACAAAGGTTACAACTGCAATGCAGTTGATGAATCTAAGGAACAAGGAGATTCTGTTTTTGACCAAAATATTAGTGCAGAATCAACTTTGGTATGTGAAGGTGGAAATGAAATTATTTCCTCAATCCCGAGTCTTGGTACATCAGATTTCAATGAGAAGACAATCATGTCTGTGGATCCTGGAGAAAGAAGTGATGAGGGAAGTGTCCATGAAAAAGTTAGCAACACTGAGGACATGCTCTCCAAGGGTAGGGATCACTTAAGTGAAGCTACAGGGAGGAAATATGAGAACCCAGTCATTGGTTTGGAGAAACAGGCAGTAGAAGACTGTAAAGATGCCAGTAATAAGGACAAAGTAATTAAATTGCTCAAGGAAGAGGTCTGCATTTGTAGTTGAACATGATTATTTAAATTTTATCAGACAGTTTTCTGATTGTGCAAATTTTGGTTCGTCTTTCAGATTAATTTCCTGAAAGCTGAAGTACAAAAATTGGAATCAGTGTGTAGCAGTGAACATGCAAGTAGTGGGTTGCATCAAGGTAGTTGCTGACCTTAACATCATCTTTTTTTTACTTCTCTCTAATTGGAGATCCTGTGTCCAATATTCTGAGTTGTGCTCTGTACTTGTAACAAAACTAATATTCTTCGGGACAAAATCTGAGTTTCTGATCTGTGAAGCAGAAAAAGAGGATGCACTTCTGACTTTATCAAAGCAACCCATATCCGATGAGGTGCCCACCAAGCCTGATGATGTACCAAAGAGTTATACTCCTTGTATTAAATACACAAAGCTTGAATTTAAGGTGACATAAAAAACTGTTATTTGCAATCTCTGCCATATATGCATTGTAATTTTAGTAATGTTAGAAGTGACATAGGGGCTACCATTAGACTAGATGTATAGAATTCCCTCATTGACCACTATTTAGTCTATTATTTAGAGGGGTGAAAATGTAGAGAAAGATGATCCTCATAGAACAAGGTCTGGATGGCTAAAATGGAGGTGTGCAGCTGGAGTTCTGTGTGACTGCAAAGTTCTCCTTAAGTTGAAGGGTAAATTTTATTGAATAGTGATTAGACCAGCAGTGTTGTATGTTAGTGAGTGTTAGGCTGTTAAACATGCCAAAAATTGAGTGTGGCAGAGATGAGAATGCTTAGGTGAATTTATTGATGCTTTAGGAAAGACCGAATAAGAAACAAGGATTATCCTAGCAAAGTGTTGTGGCTCTGATTGGAGACAAGGTGAGGGAGTGGTGTTTGCATTTGGAACACATATGACCTAGACCTGGAAATTCTTCGGTTAAGAAAAGGGACCAAATCTAGATAAATGGTATGAGTAGAGGGAGAAGGAGACCAAAGTTGACTTGGATTTAGAATAATTACATGTCATACCAGACTCAATTCTTAATAAAGCTGAATGACAAGAAAAATTTCATGTAGCTGACCCCAATTATATTTGAGATTAAGGCTTATTTATTGTTGTTGTTGTTGCAATCTGCAGTAACATTCTTCTCCAATTTCTGTTCTCAAGATGTGATAGAATTTCAAATTCAAGTCTATGCCTTTTAGAAAATGAAATAGATTGTTCATGAGATATTATAAATTTTCAGATTTCACATAGAACATTTTTTGTGTGGATAACTTACATTACATGATGGAACAGATCACTAATTTGATTTTGATTTTCCTATCTCAGGTTGATACATTTTATGCTGTTGGGTCTCCACTTGGAGTCTTCCTTGCTCTTCGCAACATTCGTCTTGGAATTGGTAACACTCAAAACTGCATGCCTAAGCTGAGGATATTATTCCCCACGTCTAAATATTTCTTATACATAGTTTGCTAAGTAAGAACTTGTTGCATCCATTAGATGTAAGTCAACTATGGAGAAATAATTTCTGTCTGGTTGTCTTGTATATTCCATTCAGCAACCTTTTTTGCAAGCTTTCACCTTTGAAAAGGTTTTTTTTGGCTTGAGTGTCGGTTGTTATATTTATGCTCATATATTGATTGTTGTCTTTTGCTCTTCACTGCAGGGAAAGGACAAGATTATTGGGAGGAGGAAAATATTATTGAGGAGATGCCAGCTTGTCGTCAAATGTTAAACATTTTTCACCCATTTGATCCTGTAGCATATAGGTTTGTTTCCCTTTTCAAAAGTTATGGGTGAAATTTCTTTTATGTTGTTGGTGTAATAAGAGATAATACTCTGGGAAAATTATGTGTGGAAGAGCTTTTAAGGGGAGAGGAAAAGCCCTTCTTGCTGTCATAGACAATCGGGTTTAGGACTCAGCTTTTGGTATGGTTGACATGGCTTTGATAGTATACAGGAATTTCACAGCATCTCCCTGCCTTCCTCTCCAACTGCAAAAAGAAGGATAAAAAAGAATGCAATTTATTCCATTTGTTGCATTCAATATGTATACATGCGATGTAAGCCCCTTTTGTGATTTAGATTCCAGTTGTCAATAATGTCTGAACTCATTGTGCAAACTTTTAAAAAAACAAACTCATTGCAAGAGTCATGCAATTTGGTGTGCTTGCAAACCCATTGGGCTTAATAGTGCAAATGAAGCAGAAGAATTGGTTGATTTTCAATTAGGATTTGGGTAGCATGGTTTGAATTCCTAAGCCAGTGGAGTAGGCTGAACCCATTTCAGGAAAAGCTTAACCTGAAACTTGAGGCTGTTGGGCAAGGTCCTAGGTTTTATTTATATGCCAATCTCTAAGACAAGCTATTTTGGATATTCAAACAGAGTGGAACCACTTGTCTGCAAGGAATACCTTGACAAGCGTCCAGTCATTATTCCTTACCACAAAGGTGGAAGGAGGCTGCACATTGGATTTCAGGTATGGGTCTTTAACAAATGACCGTGATTTGGAAGGAATTCAAAAAAGTTAAAAGAAATAGTATCTTTTCTTTCTTCTTTCTGATATGCTTGTACAATGTTTGGCAGGAATTTACTGAAGATCTAGCAGCTCGTTCCCAAGCAATAATGGGCCATTTAAACTTAGTGAAAGTAAGTCCTGTCTGTCAAGATTCTCTTGGATAATTCAGTCTGGATTCTCTTTTGTTTTACCCATCTGCTTTTGATAACAGATATAGAGTAATGTTTTCTCTCCTGATTAAACTACCAAATGCCAATAACTGATGTTTCTTGTTTTATGCAAGGAAGGCAATACTTTTTTCACTTTTCTCTCTTTTTTCGTGGATGATGTCTTTTAGTGTCCAACACCCCCTAGGCATCTCTGACTTTGTCTCAACTTGTTACATTATGGTCATTACTTCTCAGCTTTACAAAATTTTCTTTATCAAGCAAGCTGTGGTCTCTTTGATCTGAGTAAGAGGATACCCAATTCATAACACTCTGATACATAGATACACAGGAATATATGTAGCATATAAATGGGCACTTGCATGCATTGTATTTAGGTCATTAAGGAGGAAAAATTGGGCACTCAAGTAGTTCTTAATCCATGCCATGTTATGTTGATCAGCTTGAGTTTTGTTGGAAGATTTTGTTCCTTTTTGTCAAGGAATAGAGTTGCCCTTGTGCATACTTTTATGCTATGTTTTGTTTTGCTTTTTCCCCTATTCAAGGAGTGTTGCAGATCTTAAGGCTTTTCCACCTAAACAGGTTAAAGTGCTTACAGCATGCCAATCAAAAGCCGCAGATAGCCTAGAAGGTAACTGAAAAATCATCTTTTGTGTCACACCTCAATGAATTCTTCAGAAATCTGTGCAACAGTTGTCTTAACCCTTCCCTTCCCCACTTTTGCATGAAAAAAACTCCCACCCAAGAAATTTGTTTATAATTGCATTTTTTTTCCTGTAATTTTTTCAAATTCCTGCATTCCTTCAGATGAAGCAGAAAATGTCAAAGAAAAAGAAGAGAAGGCATATGGTTCTATAATGATGGAGAGGTTAACTGGAAGTGAAGAAGGGCGTATTGATCACACACTTCAAGTGCGTGCTTTTATAATGTCTATAAAGTTGCTCTTGTGGCATGTCATTGTCCCTAAAATCATATAGAAAGCTACAAATATAAAGAAGCTTCCATGATCTATCTAAAAGATTCGTTGACACTGTAGGTTCATTATTAATGATCTATAGTTGCCATTGTTAGGGTGGCTAGATTTCTTTTATACTTCCTATAAACTTATGGGTTATGGCAATTGGCATCTGACAATGTAGCTTAAATTCCAGCATGGTAAAAAATTGCTCTATGGCCCAGATCAAATTTGATTTCCAACGGATGATTATTGTATTGCTTTACAGTAAATGTTTATTTTCTCAATTTTGTTGTAGTGTCAGGTCATATTGTTGATTTTTTGCTAATGAAAGCTTTTTTAAGCTTGTAGGATAAAACATTTGAACACCCATATCTACAAGCCATTGGATCACATACGTAAGTGCTTTGTCCTTTCACATGAAATAATATAAAACATGTGCTGAGATGAGCTTGAGTTACCAGGCCAAATATAAAACATGCTAGTTTCCTTCATAATGCATGTCAATTCTTGTTTAAGAGTGTATGGGAGACTAACGTTTATGTAAGCACTGCATATGCTGGGGAATAATCATTTTGGTAATGTAAAAAAGGATGAATCAATGCATAAGACTCCCACACTATAGAGTTTAGGAAAGGGTCAAATTTATAAAGTCTTACCCTTACTTTTACAAAGAGATTTTCTGTAACTTGAACCTGTGACAGGTCACACTGGAGTAATCATTTGGTCATATGTTCTTTAATTTTGGATTTTGGCTGTATGTTCTTGTCTTCAACAGCTGAGGAAATGATTAGATGCAGAAAATTTCCCATGAAACACCATACCGTGTCCACCTTCTGGGAATTATCAATATGCCTCCCCATAACTTTGATAATGGTGCTTCTGGCTCTGATTGTAGAATGCAATCCGTAGCATCCTATTTCCTCTTCTAGCCAGGAATGGGCACTGGCTAGAACTGCTGGTTTCTGTCTAGAGGCTCGAGCTTAGGTTTCCACCGCTATGAGGTGTGGACTGCTCCCATGCACCTGGCGAAACATCATAAAATGATGAACCAGTAGAGTTCCACCACCATCAGGTCCACCTTACTGTCATTAAATCTGTGCAGAACCTGTCTTTTAAAAATAAGCACCTTTCATAGACTGGTATGTGCTTTAGGCGGCATAAGCTCAAGGGCTTAGTTAACATGCTTGATTCCTTCAGCTGTTGAGCCTGCTTTCTTTTGTGTGTTGACTCGAACCTCTTATTTGAGTTCCCGACTGTTAATGCCCTTATGGTATCACAAGTGTCATGCCATACTTGCATTTGTTTCTGTCAAACCATGATATGACTGACAACAATGTCAAAGTATCACTGAACTCTTAATCTTGGAATATGCACAGAAACTATTGGAGGGACAACGATACTGCTCTCTTTATCTTGAAACACTTATACAGAGACATACCTGAGGAAGCAAATTCAACCGAGGAATCGAGCAAACGGACCTCAAAAAATGAGAAGATTCTTGGAGGCTGGTTTGATCAAAGAAATGCTGCAGAGGAAGAACTTCCTTTAACATTCTTTGACAGGATGAAGGCTAAAAATTTCTCAAGGAAACCCAAGAAGTTTGTAAGGAAGCCTTGAGTCCTACGCTTGTATTTCACATTGCAGTTCAACTGCAGATGCATACCACGAGACTGTGTCTTAGTGACTACTGCAACTGATTGATCAACTGAATGTATCGTTAACATTGGGGTCATGCCATGGTAATAGACGGAATGAAGAGCTCTGCTGCTCTCTGACCTAAATTTTACAGGAATAACAGAGGGTGAAACCTGCTGAAGATGGTGCAATACACCAGCCATTGTTCTCACGCAAATGTCCTCTGCTGCTCTGTTTGTGCATAAGAAGAAACATAGGTGACAAGGAATGATATTTATCCCATTGTAGTTTAGGTGACTTGTAGCAAATTGTACATCTACTGGGAAAACTGGGCCGCACTTTAATGGTCGTAGCCTGGGTTAATCTTATTTAAATGGTTACATCATTGCATGCACCAAAGGGATGTCCATGACTCGAGAGGATGCAAAAATGAGCAAAACTCAAAAGATTGAAGTAGACATCTTCGGTTATACCGGTGGAGGCCCTAATGGAAAATCTATATAATTTTTTTTTCCCTTAAAAACATTTATCCAAGTCCATCTGTTTTGCGAGTGCCCACAAAAGGAGGTCTGAAATCCAATTGCCCAGACGTTGACGTTGGCCCAGAACTGGTGAAATTGAAAAAATTCACCAAGAATTTTTCTCCTGAGCTCAAAGGTTTGGCTGTAAACAATAGTGAAGCCATACGTTTGGCTCATAATAGTTTTGCATGGCCTGAGCCTTTTGTTCCTGAGGAGCAGAAAGCTGCCACCAAAGATGACGATGTCTACCATTAAGTTATTTACCTCTTGATGGAGTGCTTTACGAGCTTGATGGACTAAGTGGGGACCTATTAGCCTTGGCCCCTGTAGTAGTAACGAGCATGATGACACGGATTGGTTGCATGTGGTGCAACCCGTGATTCAAGAACCCATTGAAAGGTACTCCAAAAGTGAGATAAGGTTTAATCTCATGGCGATAATCAAGAACCGAAAAGAAATGTGTACTGCTGAGCTCAAGGAGCTTCAGAAAAGGAGGGAGCGCGTTGCAGCAGTTGGCCGCCTCCCAGTCACAGACAGACTGGCAGACAAGAGCAGCTTCGAAGCATTAAACAATTCACTATCAAAAGTAAATGCTGGAATTGAGAATGCTACTGAGAAGATTTTGATGGAGGAGGAAAAATTCCAGAAATGGAGAACAGAAAACATTCGGCGGAAGCACAATTATATACCATTTATGTTTAACTTCCTCAAGATTCTTGCCGAAAAGAAGCAGCTGAAGCCCCTTATTGAGAAGGCCAAGCAAAAGGCCGGCAATTGCAAGTGATATGGAGGCTTGGTGGTGGTTATATCATCAGATTCTGGATTATGGTGTTACTTTGTTCTTGTCATTTTTCTGCCCGGAGCTGGACTTGTGTTCTGTTTTTCTGGAACATCCTCAGGCAAATATTAACATTTTACAACCCCAGACCATTCACGAGGAAAAGTATTCAATAAGGTAATTTGTTCCAAAAAGGAAGATCAGTAGATTGATTCTTTCAGGCAAAGGATTTGAAAGATGAGGCATTTCCTGAAAATAATTTTATTTACAAAAAAAAAAAAAAAAAAAAAAAAAATTGCAAATATAGTAGTTGAAATGTACTTGTAGACGGAGATCACATTTGTAATATTTCGACAATAATGCCAATGCTGTATAATGCAATACTTTCACTAACAGTCATCAGAAAGTGATAGCTTGGGATCGGTTGTACTGTTTCTATAAAGATGCGCAAAAATTTGCATGTGGGTAAGCGTGATGTCTTGTTAATTCTAGTACAGTTGACTGGCTACCGTGTAGCCTCTTTTGTTGAACACTTATCCACAAATTCCGCCAGATATTTAGTCGTTTTGCAGTGGTTAGAAGGCACTTGGCCCATAATCTCCGCGAGTACGATTGTGTCTCCCCCTCTCTCAACGCTCGATCGGCCTAATGGGCTGGAAGCAAAGACGAAGTGAATTAACAAAGTCAAGAGTAGTTGAAAAGTAAACTCGGCCCTATTACATGACAAAACTTTATCACATATTATTAGTAGTAAATTTTGTTTCCATGCGAAGCATTTCCTAGCTTGAACTTGGAATTCAAGTTAAATGCGTTGGACCAACATAAAGATTTGAACTTGGGAGTTGAAACTAGTTCACCAACACTGTTTCTAGTAATGTAACACAAGGTGCGTCAATGGTGTTGATGCCACGTGGTTGCACGACTTGATTGGAGAAAGCAATTTGACTAGAATCCAAAGAGGTTTCTACAGGCTTTGAGAATGTTGATTCTTGTTCTCTTGGATTTTCGTGCCACCGTTGCTGACTGCTTACCATCATCGTCAGCAATGAAGTCGCTTTGGTGATGAATCCGGCAATACCCTTGTGAAACTGAAGATGATCTTCTCGTGTAAAATGCCCTCTTCTCTGGCCTTTCTGGCAAGAAAACTTGCTTCTCGGTTGGCCTTTCTCCTCCGGACGAAACTACCGGAACAGAACGGCTTCTCCGTAAAATCACCCCAAATTCCTCTCCAACCTCATCTTCCTTTGCTTTCTCCGGAAATGATGACTTGTGGACTGCCATGTTCTCTTGGTTTCCGGAGCCATATCTTGATGCTAGCTTTGGCGCATGGAGAGGAGCATCAGAATCCCATAAATCCACAGATCTTGGCTTTTGCATGCCAACTTGTTCGATCTTTGAGTAACCTGAGCTTCCCTTCATTTCTTTTCTCTCTTTTCTAGCTAGGCTTCTTTTCTGTGTTGGAGGCAATGGGTTTTTTTTTTCGGTGTTGAATGACAGTCTACTGTACAGGGAACGACTGCAAGAACGAATACAATAACTGTTGCCCTTAGTATAAGGTACAGCTTATTGGCACATTGACTTCATTTCTGACTTGCTGGAGTCTTGAAGACTAACCTCGTCAAGTTCGGTGGTTGTGATGGTTGGTGTACTTGGAAGTTTGTGAATTTTTCTTTTTCCGCCTTTTCCCTTACGCAGTTAGAAAATCCAATGTGACAACATATATTAACAACGACAACAATGAGCAATTGCCATTTGCCACGAAAATTCCACCTTTTTCTTTTTGTTGGGGCGAAGGGGGGGGGGGGGGGAGTGGCGCGCTATAAACGCTATACTGAATTGAATTGGATGTTTGGCATGTGGGTATACTTTATGACTATTAAATATATATCTATTGTTAATTGTGATAATATATCAAAAAGATGAAAAAACAATACAACTAACGGTCAAAGAAATACACAATGCGTAACCAATACTTTGCATTCACTGCTTCGATGTAAATTTTCATTACGTCCCAATATCCTTCATGTAAATCAGCCAATATAGAATAGCATTAATAACAGCCCCGGTAAGGGCAAGCGGCGTAATTGCCGTGACCCATAAGACACAATGATGTGGATTTCACATGGTGACCCTCCACACGTAAGACCCACGTAATTACAGCTGATCATGTTATCTCACATGTACAAGGAATCAAGACCATGTCCAAAACGACAACTGAAATGGATCAAAAGAGTGGAATTTTGGGGGGGGGGGGGGGGGGGGGGGGGGTTCTAATGTCAGAGCAATGTTGACAATAAATGTGAACTCATTTAAAGTAACTTTAATTTGCTCCCCGTTAAGTCCTATGCAATTCAAATTTATATGCATCGTTTGTTACTTGGAGGTGGCAAGTTGTGGTGTGAGTCTGTGCCTTCCCAACTACCCAGCTGGAATTCTACAACATTGATGTGCGATGGGACAGCGTAATGTGCTGACTTATATATTCAGCGTCAAGAGACCGAAGTTGTAGTGGGAATCAATGCAGCAGAAAATTCCACGCAACTCGTAATAAAGTTGTTTCACAAAGTTGCACAGTTAGGCACTATGGTTATTGAATTAGATTCCTAGTAGATTGAAACAATCTCTTTGACAGGAATTTACAAAGATCAATGATTCGGATTCGATCCTTTCATGGGACACCATGGAGTTACTCAGTTCTTTGAAGTTTGTTAGCAGCAGCAAAGCAAGATTTTTCGTCCCAAAAAGAGAAAAACAAAAAAATCAACAGCAATTGTTGTAAATGTTTGTCATTCTAACTGGTTTTTAACCTGATTCTTTCTGGTATATGGTACTTTCATTTATACATGGCATGTCCTGGTCGTTTCATCAAGTGGGTCCGTATAGTTGCATTTGAAGGAGAAAAAATGACTTACAACAGCCACAGATTTGGTTGGGGAAAGTGCCAGCAAGTCTAGTGGTGGTTATGGCGCCAATTCCGTCGGATGCTGCGGTGGTGGCTTGACTGATTGCTTGAATTACTCGCGGTGGACTCCGGAGGAAAATAATGAAGGGCCAAAAGACTGAAAAGAGAAGGTATAAAAACTGTCGACAAGCCATGTCGTATAGACAAAATGGTTGGCGTTCACATGGCAGACGCCGTTTGATTGCCAAAAAGCAGGAAATTTTCTGACATTGTCTGAGGTTTTATACCTTAGCCACGGACCTTGGCGAATCCCTGAACACTCTTACCAGGAGGATCAAATGGCTCAGTCCAAGCTACATCAATGCTCGAGGCTCCTGTGAGTGTCCAGTTTTAAGGAGGTGCCTGGCGGCTTCGTGGTCCGGGAGACTCCCCTGAGCAACATGTTTATAATATACGTTTAGTCTCACCAAACATCTTAATTGGATTAAACTTTTAACTTGTCAAAGAATAACAACTCCAATTTCATGGACATATAGGTTCACATATATTTTACACAACCCAGTCAAACCTAACCCAAAAGAGCTAACCCTTAAAAATCAACGAACAATATTTCACGCACCAATCATCACCAATTGGCAAAGAAAAAAACATTTTTACCAAACCTGTCTCCATTAATAAATGACCCATCCGGCTTGGAAACCTTTTGGTTTTGCCTTCTTCAACTTCTTCTCCAAGTTGCGCCTTTTTACTTTCACTTTACCTTTTTTAATTCTGTCGTTTTATGTGCTTATTGCTTTCCCATTAGTATAGTTTTCCAAAGGGAGTCCAGTGGAGGATGCACCAAAAAGTCAGGATAGAAACGGTGACCATAACTAGAAGGACGAGAAACATGGCAATAATTCTTTGCAAGTAGTGACACAGTGGTCCCCACCCCCCTCTCCACTAAAAATAAAAAATAAAAAAAAGGAAGAAAATTATTTAGGTTAACTTTAAAGAATTACAGAAGTAAAGTAATCAATTTATTATTATTTTTAAAATTTTTCTTAGAATAATTAATTAAAAAAATTGAAAACTTTTTGCTCAAAAAAATATAAATATAGTAAAAAAGATATGAATAAAAATTATTAAGATAAAATTAAATTGTGAACCCATGGATCAACTCAAATATTGACTTAATTATATTCAAAACTTTTTATTTATTACAGTATTTCTTAGGTACATCAAAACTTTTTCCTAATAAAAATAATCTTTTTCGCCTTAAAATTCACTCTTTTTCTCACGTCATCAGCTTTATCAGTAAAAGGTATTTGAATAATACAAGGCTATAACACAACAAAAAAAAAAAAAAAAAAGACTTGTAATAAAATCTCTCATCAATTATAAAAAGATCATTGTGTCATTTAATAATTTTTTTTAAAATTAATATCTTAGTCTTATTAAAATATTATCGAAAATTGTTAAAAATAAAAATTTTAAACTTAAATTTTAGTTGGAATCAACTGATAAAAAAAAAAAAAAGTTGTTGACTAGGAAAGTCACGAAGCCTGTTCAATAATGATCGATGGAAATGAAGAAAGACTCAAAATACAAAAACCAAGAAGTCATCTTGAAAGCCAGGGTCACTGAGTCTGTCTGTGGTCATGGTCTCAGGAGAAGAGCCTAAAAAGCCTCGGCTTTCTCCCCACCAAAGGGTATGCTGCCAACCCCACTGTCAAGATTGTTTCTTTTTCTACTCTATGATCTTGTTTCTTGCTGTCTATGGCTATTGATCAAAGTTTGAAAGGGTGTGGATGATTCTTTGATAATGGAAAGGAAAACATTGGGCTTTGGTTCTTGTTAATTCTCTCTCTATGAAATTGGTTCTTTTAACTCTTTTTTTTATTTATTTTTTATAAATTTTTGGCTCCTTTGATTTGGTTGACTGTGTAGCTACTAATTTTTTCTTTTACTTCTTTGGTCACAATCTCTTGGTTAGATAGAATAAGGTGAAACCCTTCGATTGAGTGTTCAGTGCATAGTCATTTTCTACTACCTGAATCAGACTTTCATTCAGGGTCTTGTGTTCTTCTGGGCAGCGTTTGGATGGTAAAAGTTGAAATCTTGGATTCTGGCCTCTGGGCTTATGTTGAACCTTTACAATACATTATTGGACCTTGGGTAGAAGCTTTAGGGGTTTCTTTGCTATGGCCATTTCTGTTTATTATCACACTGACTAGACCCCTAACCGGACATGCCATCCTAGCAAGACAAGAGGAAAAATGAAATGACCGGCCATTCTGTAAGAATTAAATTGGCTGTTGAATGAACCTCTGGAATGGATATCATTCTTTTGCTTAACAGTTACAAAAGAAGCTGTGGAGCATTCTCTTGTTCTGAATTTCATGAGTTTCTTCATTCCATATCCTCTTTGATTTCTTCTCTTAAATTTTCGAGAACTAATTTTGATATATCTTTTTTCCCTCCCTTCACTAGCTTCTCCAACTTATATGTTTCGCAGACATCATGTAATTTCTAGAATTTTTGTATAATAAGATAGATTTATATGATTTGCAGTTTAATTGCTGGACAAGATATGCACATGCGGGCATGTATGAAAAATTACTTGCAAATACATTCATGCATCTGTTTGCCAATAATAACAATCATGTGGTAAATTTTCTGATATCATGATAGGGTGCACGTTGCTCCTTTGAGAATCAAAGAAGCATAATGGGCAAATCGGTGGGAAATAAGAATGTGGGACTACTAAGATCTGTAGAAGAGAGGGCTCAGCACAAGAAGGAGGAGGATGAGCAAAAGAAGCAACAAGTCCCTTATTTTCATAGAGACTCTCTCTCAAATATCCTTCTTCGCCTTCCTCTCGGGTCACTTCACCATGCAAGGTTTGTTTGTAAGCCATGGTACAACCTCATCAACAGCCCTTGGTTCATTGATACTCATCTTCGTTGCTCTGAATCTGTTCTCGTCTTTCTAAAACCGGTTCCAAGACAAGGATCATACCATTATTCTTCAACACCAATACCACCAGAGCAGCCAAATACCTTTTCTGTTGAAGGAAGTTTTCTACAATCACTGCCCGTACCCATTTTTGATCAACCAAAGACAAATAGAGAATCAACATATTATGTTCAGTTCATTGTATTTGGGGAAGGAAAGAGCAAGATAGGGGAGTATAAAGTGAGCTGCCGAGGCAATATTAGAGCCGCATGCAATGGCTTAATTTTGCTGGATAACAAACTGAAGAAAGGAGGACTGATAGTCATGAATCCTGTGACAAGGAAGATCGCTGCACAACCTTTAGGTACTTTATTCCCTCCAGAAAGGGAGTCTTATGGCTTTGCAGTGAATGATGTAAATGGAGAATATAAAGTGGTGCACTTGTTTCAAGATAATTCAGGCTATGTCAGTTGCGAGACGTTAATTCTTGGTAATAGATCGTGGAGAGCAGTTGACGGACCTTCTCTTGGACTCTTTGGTTGGCTGGGGTATCCACCCATCTCAGCCATTGGAGGTCTGCATTGGATTCCTCAAGTTGACCGCAGTGATTACTTGGTGTCTATGGAAGTCCACAGTGAAAAGTTTCATACCAGCTCCCAAAGAGTTGTAGAGTTCATGACAAAATTATTGAGATGGGTGGTTCCCTGTGTTTTATCTTTCATGAAGGCTTGAACATTGATATTTGGAGCTTGAAGTGCTTAAGTGGGGATGCTTGGAAAAAGCAATACAGCATCACAAGAGGTTGCATAATAGACATGGTTCCCCTTGTGAGCCTAAAAGTCAGTGGAGATTTAATTTTCAAGAGGAATGTGGATGACTCATTCTATGCTTATGATGTGAAACTCCAAGAGATGAGAAAGATTGAGTCGCACAATGGGCACTTTCTTCGAGCTGGTCCCTACCTGCCTCATGTAAATAGCCTGGTCTCTTGGACAAGAAGCGAGGGGATCTGTGATTAATTGTCTCTGGTTGGCTTCCAGTCAGGGCGGAGTGGATGGCTTGTATTATATATTTTCTGATATTTTTGCTTTTCTGAGACTTGGAGAGGATGCAAAGTCAATGATGTCAAGAGAAAAATAAAACAAATAGGATGTATCTAAACTTTGAGGATATGCTGGATATGGAGTGAAATATTTAGAGTAGTACTATGATCAAATTTTTGTTGGAGCAATTTGTAGAATAATTTAGTTTTATTCAATGTGTTTGGCTGAATCTGAAAGTTGAGATGTCTCCATGTCTTTTGAAATTTTCATACACTGGAAGATGTTGGCTTCATACTTCAGAAACATGCAGATGAAACATATAGTCTAGTCAGAACGTTGACAATTGACAGCAAGAAGGTGGAGAGGATCAAAGTGCTCATGCTTAAGCTCATTGAAATGCGGCACTTGCTGGATGTGGAGGATTAACAAGAAAAACATCGAGAAGTTGATCCACGGGGGTGTGCTTGTAGTCTGGGTACAGGGCTGAAGCCTCGAGATCGTTCTCACCCAGTTCAAAGTTTAGTACGTCCGCCCTTTATGAACATGCTAATTAGGATTGACACTGGGATATTGTCTGGATGCGGCACGGCTGCAACAATTAATGTTCTAACTGGAGTTAGCAATTGTATCCAACCAAATGCAGAAATATCCCACCAAGAAAGGATTAAAAAAAAAGGGTTTGTAGCATGTTAGACTTTGTGCTCCTTCGCAGAGCCCATAGGATGATTGTCTCGTGTCCTGGGAACGCTTTTTTCAGAATCCCAATTAGAAGTTGGCAACCTGCCCCATTTTCCAGACTATCTATGAGGGATGGGTCTGATAAAGTTCTTATTCTGAGAGAGCTTCAGAATATTTTCCTCGGGGATATAACCCTATGGAAACCAGTCTTCTTCTCCCAAAGGGAGATGAGTTGAAGCTGAGTTATACTGTTCTCCATCCGATAGATCACAACTCTGTTGTATGTTCTTGGGTTATTCCGCCAATTTGATGGTGTACACGGCTATGTCCTCTTCATAGTTTAGCATGGCTGATGATGACAATGATCACCATCACACAATTCTACAAGCAGGCAGGCATATATTCAAAGATTAAAGAAATGAAAGCCAACCAATTGCTGCACTGTCTGATAATTAAATCCAAATGTAATACAATTTGATTAAGCTTCATTAAGACAGGGGAACTAAATTAAAAGTACTTTAATCTACAGGATCATATACTCTTAGCTTTGCCGGTGCCATGGATGGTGACATAGTCCAGTTGCTCGTGCAGGTGAAGCAGATAGTTGACAAAGTATGCACCATAGCAATTTGCAGACACAAAGGTGTAAGGGATCCAAGCTGCTTCAACGGATCTTCTTGCTTTTCTTTTCTTTTCCTATCAAGCCATCTTTCAAAAGGTGGGAAGGGATGCACCTGTCCTCTTCGATTCCAATATCAGACGGGGAGAAAGTCTTATATTATGTCAATAAATGATTTGATTCAAAGGTTAAACTGTTGAATTAATGTTAAACATGAATTGCATATTAAACGTCAACTAGCTATATGCCTTTTGTTACCAGCGACTCTGATGGCATCTATGAGTTTGAGTTGGTCAAGAACCTGAGGCAAAGCTAGTGCCGATATTACTACATCCACCTGCCGAAATATCGGATACAATTTTCTTCTGCTCCTCCAATCCTCTTTGTCACATTTACCACAAAAATGATCCAGTGAAGAGAAAAGAGTGGTATGTTTTTTCGGAGGTCTTTGTACGTGGATATGTACAGTAGAGATGGAGAACAGCACTTGGAGGTGATCCCCATCAACTGGAACCCCGCGCAAGTTTCTGCTCTTGGGGAATCAGTAGTCTGTGGAGTGATGGGGCGAGAGTAAACGTAAGTGTCATGGCCCGGCAAGACGCTTGCCTTCACCAGGTATTTGCCAATGTAGCCAGTTCCCCCAGAGATCTGGATCTTGCTTGAGTCTTTCTCCATGCTCCTTTCTCCTGTCTCTCTTTGCATTACCAGTGTTTCCACTTCCCCTTTACGGAAGCTTTAATAGAAACCTTTGAGATTGGGTTGAACAGTCTGTTCATTATTATTATTATTATTATTTTGGTAATACAGGAACATGAATTGTGATGTGTATTATCCTTATCGTGGCTGTGAATTCTTGGTTCCACGCTAACATTGCATGTGTATTAACTTCTTTACATCCTGAGCTTGTCATGAACTTCGTAGGACAATGTCTGTTGCTCTGTGAATGCATCGTCAGCATTGATTTTGAGCTGGCCATCAAATGGGGATCCATTCAACGTTAATGGCTGGCTGGCATTTCCAGTTTGTCAGCGAAGCAGCTCTTCGTATAAGGAGATGGTGGCACGCAAAAAATTGTTACCTATACTTCCTTCAAAAAGCAAATAATAAAAAAAATAAGAAAATAATGCATAAGGCGGTAAAATTTTATATTACTCGTAATCTTATCAATAATTATTATAGATAAAATACACTCACAGCGCTCGTGAACATGCTTTTAATACTGTTACTTCCAGAGATTCTGCAATTCTTCAAGTTGGCCAAGAACATATATTTATATATATTTTTTTTTTTCACGTGATTTACAGAATCATGTAAATATCTTCACTTTAGAGCATGTTTCTCGTGACAGTATTTACATAATTGGGTCCATCACCTTGTCGGGCTTTGGGCAATTTCAACCTTTTCTGTGGACAAGCAGCTGGTTTATATGGCTAGGCCTGGCCACTCTTCTCTAATGGGAAGTCTTTTTCCTTTTTCTTTTTCGAATGTGTGCTGCGATAGCTAGCCCGGGTCAAGCTTGGAAGTCAAAAATATCCGGTAAATTGATAAATAAAGGTTTACTGCAAGGTATATTGTAGAAATTTTCACGGTCCATTTCTTAAAAACGTTGGATCACATGAGAATAAAACAAATAAATGTAATCAATTAAAATTTTAAAAAATATAATATAAAAATCCATTTATTTTTAAAATAAATAAAATTGGATATAAAAAAAAATGAGAATAATATGTATCTCCTTATTAAATAAATATAAAATAAAAAATATAAAGCCGCGTACCTTACATCCGATTAAAAAATATATAAAAGGTCAGCAAGAGTGGGCTGAGGCCTCGTCGCGCGGAGAAAGTCCGGTCAGCGGGGTTTGGTGCCACGGCCGCTACCCTCTCTTCTCTCTCTCTCTCTCTCTATGCGCTGATAAAGAGGCGGTGGTCGTTGTGAGAGTAAAAAATGGCAACAAGCTTGTGCAGTAGCGTAAATCTGGGAGTAGGAGTAGTAGGATCGAAGAGCAAGCATCAGAATGAGAATCAGAAACAGAAGCAACAACAACAACAGCAATGCCCTTTTTCTCTTCTCTCCTTCGCAATCTTCATTTCCTTCTCTCAAAAACAAACTTTACTCGTCTCTTTGTTCTCGTCCTCTCAGGGCCTTCTCTCCTATCCCTCCCAGTACCCATCTTCGCTTCCTCAGGTATGTGAAACCAATTTCAATGTACCCATTTTCCCCTTTTCTTCTTTTCTTGTCAAAAATGAGAAAAAGAAGTTAAATTTATGTTTTTGATATACCCCCGCAAGCGTACTTTCAGAGTTTGGTGATTGATATGCAAACTTCAATTGTAAATTGGATGGTTTTTATTGGCAATTGTGCAGGTAATGGCGTCAGCTAAGCCGGAGGCTCTTAAAGTTATGATATAAGGAGCTCCTTCTTCCGGTGAGGGTACCCAATGTGAGCTTATCACAAAAAAAAGTTTCTTAGCTTTGCTTTCTTTTTTTTTTTTTTTTGGTGCCCTTTTCTGTCTTTAATCTTTAATCATAAGAGGGCTACTGTCAATTATGTTTCTTGATGGAATTGTATAACAACGTGGAAGGTTTCAATAGCATCTTGATCATTGAGTCCACTGCTATTGTATGGCAGCGCGTTTGATGAATGATGATTCAAAGATATGTTGTGTTGACGGTCATGAATTCCTAATTATTATGTGGAGTTTCTTTTGTCAATTGTTAGATATGCGATGTTCAAATTTTTGTGCTGAAATTATCTTTCTTCCCCGCTGAATGTTAATGTGCATGTGCTAATTGGGTAATTGCTGAAGAAGGAAGGTATTATAATTTCTGAATTGGCATTAAAGGGGTTAAATCAGCATTTTTGGGATTGTTTGTTGGTCAGAAGGACAACATGAGAAGGAGAGGAATTGGCTATTATTGGATGTTGGAAACTTGAACTAATGAAGTCCACTGGGCGCAATTGATCATGTTTACACAATAAATAAGCAAATAGCACCTCTTAGATGAGTTGCTCAATCCTCTTTTTATCTCTGTTGGTTGTTGGGTTTGGTTTAACCTTGAACCTCTTGCTACCTTGATGAAATTATCATTCAAATCTGGTTACTCCCCTAGGGCTATATGTGATGGCTAATATAAGTAACACTGCATGAGATCTAATTTTGTTATTGCCTGTGAAGAAAAACAGATTGAGTCAAAGTCATTCTCATAAATGCCATATGGTTTGGTGCATATTGCTGCTGGGGACCTGTTAAGAGCAGAAATTGCTTCAGGGAGTGAAAACGGAAGGCGAGCAAAGGAGCACATGGAGAAAGGGCAGTTGGTCCCAGGTGAAATTGTTGTCGTGGTAGGGATGACGCAAATCATTCTCTTTCAAAACTGCCTTTTTTTTTTTTCCCCTTAATTACATTGTTGCTTCCCTGCTTCCATGCTTTAGATGGTGGAGGATCGTCTCTGGCAGCCAGATTCTCAGGAATGGGGGTGGCTTTTGGATGGATACCCTTAGAGGTGTTTAAAAACCGTTCAACCTGCCAAAGACTGCTTAATCCAATCCATCCAAACCATCTGCCAAAACTGAGCTATATATATATGATTTTTAATTTGTCAAATCTGCCAAGAGCAGATTGGTGGTGGATTAGGGGTTTTAAAAACCACCAAAAACCAATCCAATGTTCCAATAGTTTTAAAATATATATATATATATATATAAACTATACTCCCAAAAATAAAAGGGTAAAAAGTCATTTGATAGATAGTGTTATAAGAAACAAACTTTGTAGTCGGCTCATTTCCTTGTCATCAGCTCATTCCTTTATGCTGTTTCCCTCTTGTTGCTGTCACTGGCCGATGGTTCTTCTTCCTTGATTTCTCTCTGGTTCACTTCTTTCTTCTCTAATAAGTGATAGATAGCATTAAGATTGCTATCTTATTTTGTGTTATCTTATTATCTTGAGTTTATTTGGGCTTTTTAGGTTTCTCCATTTTTTTTAAAGGAAAATTTATTTTATTGTTCATTGTTTCTATATTTGTTGATTTGACGATTAGATTAAGCACAATCACTATCATTAAGAGTTGAAGTCCATATTAAATATGCCAATTAAAAACTTGGAACATGGGGTTCAGACATGCTGTTGAATGCTGTCTTGGAAATTATTATTATTATTTTTTTTTTATTGAATGAGATATTCAATAGAATTATTTGTTTGTTAATTGTTAAAAAAATGTTCACAATACTGCACATGGATTTGAAAATCAATGGTGAAAATGTATGAATTATAAGATTTTATGTGTCTATCATCTCTCATTATTATGTAGTATTTTATTTAACTGAAAAAAAAAAAAAATGTTTAAACTGCCCATAACCAATCCATCTTGTCAGTTTAGGCAGTTTAAGAAGGATTATGGATCGATTGCAGATGGAGATTTTGAAAAATTGTCATTAACAATTTGAGTGTAGAATTTCCTTTTAAATTGCCCAATTAGATACAGGAACACATCTAGATACCTTAGGAGCTCATCACAAGCAACTGCTCTTGAGAAACTTGGCTTTCAACCTAATCTTTCTATTCTTACTGGATGTAAGAATTTACTTTCTCTTCTCCAACCATGTTAATATTCACTTTTATTGCATTCTGTTGCCATGTCAAGAAGCAAGGGAAATGAGCATTCATCAGAAATGGCTAATTTGTTGATTTCCGTGCATGTTTATATTGGAGAGAATAGAGTAAAGAACAAGAAAACAGAGGAAAAAGAACAAAATGATGCAGCATTAGGTTATGGTGTCAATCATTTCTGAGCATTTCCTGCGACTGTCAAATATTAGAATGAAGAGGGCTTCCCATGAGAGTTGAACTTTTGCACGTGATTTTGCAGGTCCCTGAAGAGATTCTCATTGAGAGAGGGGTGGACCGTAGGCTAGACCCTGTAACTGGGAATATATACCACTCGGAGTATTCACCACCTGAGCCGGAAGAAATTGTTGCTAGGCTAACCCAACGTTTTGATGATACTGAAGAGGAGGCAAGTCCCAGTCAATCTTATAATTTGTACATTTTGATACTAGAAAACTATTATGCATCCTCTTATTGCTTCTTGCATCATGGCATTTGTGTAATGTTCTCTCTCTCTCTCTCTCTCTCTGCCACTCTGTCTCTCTCTCCCTTTTGGTTTTCAAATGCGGAAATGTCAGATGCCGGAGCACATTACTCCTTTGCACTTCAAAACTCCCCTAAGGTGAATGATTTACCTTTTACGGTAACCTAGATGGAAATTCTCTGCAATTTGTTGTCATTCTGCGTTTGACAATTTTCGTGGCTAGTTTTGAATTCGGGTTTTCAGCGTTGCTCTACAGGCTCCGATTTTTGGCCCCAGGATGCTACGCCAGCGCAACCAAAATTCTGCAATGTTTTCTTTGCAAAATGACTTGCTTATATTCTGGAAGTTTCGTATAGGTTTTGTTTCCGTGGCATAAAATTCAACTCTCCGTTTTTGTAAAGCAACATTACATTTACATTTGTCCACCTACGATACAACCACTACTCATACTTTGCATTTCCTTCCCTTTTCTTTAGGTACATGTAACGTAGACATCGCGGATCTAAGGCTGAGTACAATGGTTGTCCTAAAACGTAGCGGCGAAATGGAATCATTATTAAATCTCGCTGCACAGATTGACCAGCACCATCATATTGATGTCTTCCAGTTGACCCAGTTCAATATTTTCCGGTGTCTTCAAAGACCTAGGTTTAAACCAAGTTGCATTTGTAATCTTTGACGCTACGGTTTGGAAAACACATAAAGTACTGCAGTTGTTGTAGGACACGCGTGTCTTTGGTTGTACACGTTACTCTGAACAAATTATAAATCAATGCCAACGTCTTAATCAAACATCCTTAACTAAGCATTTATTGTCGGTGCTGCGATGGCTTTCGAGTAGGGAACACTATTTTTTTCCCTTTTATTTGGTCTAACAAATGCAACCATCCCCGTTTGACCTCGCAATTCTAAACAGTAAATTCAAAGCTGAATTTGAATAAATGTAAGGATCAAAAGACAATGTACAAAAGCTATGAGCCGTGTGAAAAATCTAACAATTCTTTTTCTACGGTAGGTACAATTTCATCCCCAATTAACTAACTCAAAATATAAGATGGAAAAAAGGAGAAAAAAAATGGTCTCTTTTTGTTTCGTGGGCCATGGTGTGCCTAGTCGTTTTTCTACGTGGAAGAGCCGGTTGTGGAGCGAGACAGCGAGGCAGGGTGCACCAAGCATGCGCCCAATGCTCTTTCCAAGCTATTTACAATCTCGGTCATGGATGGCCGATCTCGACCTTCTAGCGTTACACAATCGGCGGCCAAGTAACCTACATATGCCACAGCCTCAATTTCAAACGGCGTCGGGGGTGGGACCTTTTTGTCCAAAATTCTATGGATTTCATCTTGTACAACATACGGCACAACAAAATCCACGACATTCCTAGGCACCCCATTCTCATTTTTATGTATGGCCTTCAACCCTGATAGAATTTCCAGCAACACAACTCCAAAACTGTACACGTCGCTCTTTGTAGTCAATTGTTGGAGCCTGTAGTACTCAGGATCCATGTATCCTACTGTGCCAGCAGCACGAAGCGAAAGGTGGGACTCCTCATCCTGTGGGCCCATCAGAGATAGGCCAAAATCGGACATCTTCGCTGTCCAGGAATGGTCGAGCAGGATGTTGGATGGCTTAATGTCTCGGTGTATGATGGGAGGCACGGCGTACTCGTGGAGGTACTCAACCCCTCTGGCAGCGTCTAGCGCTACCTTGATGCGCAGACCATGACATTAATGGTGAACTTTGGAGTATGTGAAGATGGTCGTGAAGTGTGCCATTGTGCATGTATTCATAGACTAGTACGCGTTCGCTGCTATCTTCGCAGAATCCAATCAGGCAGACGAGATTCTTGTGGTGGAGACGGGAAAGGGATTCAAGCTCGTGGATAAATGCATTGTCTTTGTCCTCCTGGCGCCTGTACATTCCATAATTGATCGATGATTTGCTCGATAGTACCTCTGCTCGCTTGATTGCCACTTTGCGTCCGTCTTCTAGAGTTCCCATATAGACAGAGCCAAAGCTGCCCGTTCCTATCTTGTGATCTTCCGAGAAGTTGTCGGTAGCTTCCAGGAGAACTTGTAAAGAGAACTCCTCTAATTGACCCGCCTTTCCCATGCTAGCCAACTGGAAAAGCCGTTGCTCCGGGGCAGGTGGTGTTTGTCCCTCCTGGCTGTTCTGCCGTGGATTTAAACCCTGTTCCAGGGGTGTTTCAGTCCCTTGTTCCAGGCGACCTGAATCGTGAATGCGGCGTCCTCTAAACTCGCAATACTTGAAGATGAAGAAGCCAATGATTAGCAACAAAGCCAAGGATCCCGCACAACCCATCACTAGGAAAGCAATCATTCTGCCGTTCCATTCATTACTGCTTCCAGAAACCCCAGGAGATGGCCGTGATACTGGAGGCGACAAGGGCGGCGTTGAATCTGATGGTCCTGTAGCCACAGGCGGGATACCATTACTGTTGCATTTACAATGCTGGCAGACATCATATCCTTGTTGGCAAAATGTGCCAGATCCTGGCAATGGACCACAGGGACAATCGCTTCTGCAAGAGCCCGGCAGTGCAGACCCGAATACGATTAACCTGGAGTCAAAATTCTCATTGCCCCAGCAATACAAGGAACAATTCTTTGCCAAAACTCCACAGAAAATGTTTCTCTTCGCTTCAATACTGATAAAATGAGTCTCCCGCAAACTCTCTGGCAAGCTGAAATAATTCTGTCCCCAACATACTACAGTTCCATTATCTCGCAACGCACAACTACGATTCTCTCCCAAGGCCAGAGATATGAACTCACCTTGCGGCTTTTCGCCCATCATATCTCCCCAACAATCCAATTCATTTTCACAAGTGAGAACACAAGCATGCCTAAACCCAGCAGCAATCACGCTATAACTCCCGCTGGGAAACTGAGCAATACTGGCATTCACGGACACAGAGCACCAAATAACACCCCCTTTTGCTAACAACCCACAAACGAATTCTTCACCAACGGCAATACTCGAAAGATTAGGAGCAATGCTTGAATTGAATTCAGGCCATTGCCAGCACTGGAGGCGATCAGTGTCATTGACCAGGCCACATATATGAGAATTGCCGGCTTTCAGGTCCCTGAGAGCAGGACCTTGGTAGATCCTTTTGGGGGACATGTTAGTGCCGTGGACGGAGAATCTCCAACAAACCATAGTCGAAATGGAAGAGTGAGATAAATAGATAGAGCTCAAAGCGCACACGAACCCATCTCCGGCAACCACCCCAGAAAACGGAATATTGGGGATCTCCGGAATCTGAATTCCGGAAGGAAAGCTGGAACAATTCAGGGAAGATCGTTGACTACCTGCAGAAGGCTGCACCAATGCACATACCAAAGTCTGGTGATCACAAGTCTCGGATATGGCCACCGTCGGGATCGAGTAAGCGAATGGAATAGTACAAGAAATGAACGTGAAAAACAAGAGCAAAGAAGAAACTTTACTAGAAAATAAAAAAGCCATAGAAAAGGGTTCTGATATTTGATAATTTCATGGCTTGTTAGAAACAAATCGAGGAGGAAAGATGGTTCAGAAGCGGGGCTTTAAGTATAGTTGTGATGGTTTTTTGTTTCTATTGAGGGAATTAAACGCGCTTTTCTAAGGGATTTTTGAGGACCAGGACCAACGTGCAAGAGGACCAAGTCCTTTGAAAAGTCCTTAACATAACAATTTTAAATTATTTGGCGCAAAAAAATTTAGAAAAATATTTTTTTGTAAAAAAAAAACAAGGGAAAAATCATAGAGCGTTTGTGGTCAAGACTCTAGAGAGTTGAAAAAGATAAAGAACTCTTCCAACGTGAGAAAGCCGGACCCTTTCGTGCATAACGTGACCATTTGACTCGGTAGTAAAGCAAATTAATAGCTCTTCTACACTGATTCCGGGATACCATATTTAATGTAATTGCAAGAACAGGTTGTTATGGGGGCGTCATGCCGTTCTCTCTCTCTCTCTCTCTCTCTCTCTCTCTATATATATATATATATAGAGATGAATTCCTTCTTCTTCTAGCCACCTTACCGATGCTTAGAAATAGATTATGAACCTCTGTTTTATATTTAAAGCAAAATCGTGTGGCTCCATAAGATGAAAATTTCAAAAAAGAAAAAATTTTCGTTTTTGTTTTGTCTTTTTTTTTTTTTTTTTTTTTTTTAACTTCTGCCAAATGACGTGGGATCCCCGGCCCCGTCTAAGGTTTCTTCATTTGCGTGGAAGGTTCGCCATTAACAGGAAGATATGTCTGGATATCTTGTGGTCCAGAGTCTTATGAAAATTAAATTAGAAATAATAACAATATTTTTTTTGTCTAATTAGATTTTTTTTATTTTTTTTTTTTGAGTGAGATGATATTTGAGCTCATTTCAACTTTTAATTTGCTTAATAGTTAATGCTTAATAGTTATAATAATATAATAATATCACCAACCCTTTTTGAATATAAAACAAGTGGTATTCCTAACTCTTCCTAAATTATCTAACCTAAGATACAAAGGCCTGTGCCAAGCGAGGCTAGTCAACGTCGACTTTTCTCTCTAATACTTTCTTCCAAACAGAAAAAAGGAAAAAAAAAAAAAAATGCTTGTCTGTCTGTCACGCACAACAATTCTTTGGGTGTCAAGTCCGACGTGAAATATCTCATCTTGATATCATGACATGTCGACGACACGCATCGAAATTTAAATAATGCAAGGAAAAGAAAAAGTCTATTGAGGGAGTAAAAATATTCGAATAAAACCGAATCATGGCAACCTCCCAATAGAGACTCAGATTTCAATATAAAATCCTTCCAATTAAATTGAAAATGGTTAAGCTCTCTCGGAAAGTTCTATTTTTTCTTCTTCTTTTTTTTTTTTTTTTGGGTTAATTGGGCCGGAAGTTTCTAGCACTAAAATTTTATGACTTCGGCCGACAAACAAAGAGTTGGTAACTAAAACTCTGTTTCTGGGACCCATCATGTCGACGGGGGACATTCGAACAAAGGGCATGGCGGAGCAGTGCGAAATTGCTATAATATTTCAAGGGGTGCTTGCAGCAAGCCTTTTTTTTTTTTTTTTTTTATTTTGGTTTTTGAGACATGTCATCCTACACTTCCGTTTAAGATTATTTACATTGTCCAGTGCATCGGAAAGCAAGAAAATGATTATTGAAAAAGACCGTTATGGGGTTTCGGCAGCCGTTCCCTGTCTGCCTACAAAAATAACTAATGAGAAAGGGTGCAACATACGGTGGTTGACGAAAGATGGCGCAGGAAGACTAATTCACGATACACTCGGTAGGCGCCAGAGAGTGTCAAACGAGCTAAAAGGATCCATTCTAATCCAATTACCACGAACTGCAATGATTTGTGCGTCATCAGGGCTCTTATTTCCTGATACTTATGATATCTACACCTACTGTTTGAGAATAATAAAATAAAAATACACGTTTTAAAAGGGTAAAATTTTCGACAAATTTATAACGAGTCAGTGAGCAACTTTTCGTTGGGTCATACTTCTCGGTAGGTAACTCCTTGGACTTTGCCTCTGTTGAAGAAGTGAGTTAAAAAGAAGCTGAAGTTCCGCGTTAGAAGGAAGGAGAGTTGTTGCAGGGACACGTAAGTCGGAAGAGACCTAAAATCCAATTTTTTAAAATTTGGAGTGAAAAAAATTGAAAAAAAAAAAAGTTATTTACTCTTAATTTTTAAAGATTGTTTTCTATTTGCCGGGAAAAAAAATTTAAAATTTATATTATAATTACAAAAAATTATAATAATTAACAAAAATTATTCGTTATTTATAAAATTATATAAGTCAAACATATATTTTACCATAAGAAACTCTGATAAGAATTTAAACATGTGATTGTATGATATAAGCAAAATTCTTTTATCACTTTTACGACACAAACGATGGGAGAATGTTTCCGCGTATTAAATCCGAACCGTCCATGCCAACTCTGGTGTGAGAGTGTAAACCGATTTCATCAACAGATTTGAGGGCCAAAAAAAAAACACGCAATCCAAGCACCGCGTAGGTCAACCCCGGAAGCCATAGACATACAACAGCAATTATGAACAGTCATCAAAATCGACAAAGTGACTTTTTGCAAATGAGAATCATGTAATTGCAAGGTACAACGTAAACCCAAAGACCCATTTGATGATAAAAACTAACTGCTTTCCTGCTCGTTAACTAGAATCATACAACATAGAAATCGCTACATGCACAAAATAATCGTGAAGTGACAGTTGCTTGTTTAATTGCTTGAAGCTTTGAATCATGAAAGATGGTCTGTTACAAGGAAGAGTAACTTGAGGATTCAAGGCTTCTCACCATCCTTATTTATCAATTTTGTTGTTGTTGTTGATGTTGTCTAGATGCCTTAAAGGGCAAGGATCAGCGTCAACAAGCATCTTCACTACCTCTCTCATGCTAGGACGCAGATTTGGGAGCTTGGCCGTGCAAAGGATAGCAATCTTGAGGACTTTGACCATGTCTTCCTGAACAGATTCAGATGCAAATGCATTGTCGAGAAGTTTGATGACGTTTTCACGGTCGCTGAGATGAGTTAGAACCCAGTACACAAGGTCTTTTCCATCTCCGTATTCCTCTTCAATTGCTCGCTTACCCGTGACTATTTCTAGTAGCACCACACCAAAGCTATATACATCACTTTTTTCTGTGACCTTAAGAGTATATGCCATCTCTGCAAACGAAGGAATGCCAGTGCTTGGATTAGCATGTAACAACAGGTACAGACGATCATTACAGGATTTTAATTTGCACCAATTGAGAACCAAAGAAAAAATTTTGCTGAATAGAGAGACTTTAGAACTCACCAGGAGCAATATATCCATGAGTGCCAGCAAGACTGCGGCTATGATCACAACCAGTGTAAGTCATTTTTGCGAGCTTGGCAATCCCAAAATCAGCAATCTTCGGCTCGTAATCTTCGTCGAGTAAAATGTTGCTAGATTTGATATCTCTATGGATAATAGGCGGACAGCAATCATGATGAAGATATGCAATCCCTTTAGCAGCTCCCAAAGCAATTTTGTATCTGCGATGCCAATCCAACTCTGGCTGCCCACCTTTGATCTGTCGGTGAAGTGCTTGAAACAGACTACCATTTGCCATGTACTCGAACACCAAAAGATTTGATTCTTCGTTGAGGAAACATGCATAAAGCTTCAGTATATTTCTGTGCCTGATCTTCCCCAAAATCTCCATCTCTGCTGCCAAAACCTTCAGACCATCTCCTTTCCAAAGTTGCTTTACGGCCACTGTACAGCCCTTTTCTTCAACTCCAACCGATACACTTTTCCTGTACCTCCACTTCCGATCAAATTGTCCTCTTCCAGAGTGCATATTTCATCAATATCAATATCCAGTTGGTGAAAGGTTTCAACCTTCCAATTTGAATCTCCTTCCCTCCCACCTCTTGAACTGCTTTCCACGTCTGCTCGATGCTTTAGGTTCCAGTAACTGATGAGTAGCAATCCAACTAAAGCAAAAGCCAGGGCAAATGCTATTGTAAAGATCATTTCTAGACTCTGCTTAGATTTCCTTTCCTGACCTTGTTTCCCCATGCAAATACGCATTCCTGATTCAGTAAGGGTCTTGGAATTTTTTTCCACACAGAGTTCCTTGTTCCCAAGAAAAGCTCTGTCTCCCCCCATAGTCAAAATAGTTGTTGGAATTCTACCTGACAACTGGTTATCAGACAAATCAATGGAACTTAGCTTCAAGTTCCCTAAATCTTCTGGAATGAAACCAGTAAGCTTGTTATGTGAAAGATTCAGAGAGTTCAAAGAGCTCATTCTTGAAAATTCACGAGGAATATTGCCACTAAAAGAATTCACAGCAAGATTCAAATCCACAATTCTTTCACAATCACCCAGTTTGGATGGTATAGATCCTGTCAATGAATTTCTTTCCAGATGCAAAGATGACAATTGCTTTAAAGCACCAATTTGAGAAGGCAAGGAGCCAGAAAAACTATTGTTGTCCAAATAGAGCCTCTCTAGATTCATCAATTCCCCCAGTTCTGGTGGTAATGGACCTGAAAACCGATTGTTTGACAGAATCAACTGATTCAGTCTGGCAGAAAATCCAATTTTTGAGGATATCTCTCCGGTAAAGAAATTACCACTGAAATCAATTATGGAGGCCAGTGGCAGCGCCCAAACTTCACTAGGTATAGGCCCAGACATCTGGTTCGTATTGATCCTGAACCTAGCTAAAGTCTTGCACTCAGCATAAGAGTCTGGCAACTCCCCAGAAAACCCATTTTCGAGAGTAAGCAAGAACTGTAAATTTCTGCCCTCGCACAAGAATTTCGGAAAATTACCTGAAAATTGGTTCTCAGATATGTCAAAACTGTTTAGCCGAGAGAAACGGCCAAAATTTGCTGGGAATTCTCCCGAAAATTGGTTTCTATATATTGAGAATCCTTCAAGATAACGCATTTCTCCAAAGCCAGCAGGGAGTGGTCCTGAAAAGTTATTATTATATATCTGAAAGACAGTCAAATTCTTCAAATTTCCAAGGCCAACAGGCAGTTCCCCGTGCAGGTGATTCGAAGATACGTCAAATTCCCTCAAATGGGCGAGCTCTGCAAGCTCTGGCGGTAACTCCCCTGTCAAATTGTTTGCGAAAAGCTCGATCTTTGTAAGCTTTCGCAACTTGGAAATTGATTTTGGAAACTTCCCAGAGATCTTGTTCCTTGACATATCCAAAGTATGCAAGTCCTTGAGCTCAAATATGGACTCCGGAATGGCCCCTCTTAAATGGCAATCTGCCAGGAAGAGCCAGGTCAGTTTCTTCAAATTTCCAATACTTTCCGGGATTTCCCCCTCCTCGAATCCAATTTGCCCAAGACCAAGTGCAGTAAGTCCAGCTAAGTTTCCAACCCATTTGGGGAACTCACCAGAGAAATTGATAAAAGACAAGTCAAGAACCTCCAATTTTGTCAAGGGAGAAAGATCAGGGATGACACCCGCCAGTGCATTTCTAGTGAGATTCAAAACTTTAAGATTGCTACAGTTAACAAGCTCAACGGGAATCTTCCCAGAAATGGAGTTAGAAGCCAACCAAAGGGCAGTAAGGCTCTCAAGTGAACAAACTGACGGTGAAATCTCCGGATAGTGACTTGTTGTCAAGCCGGATTGCAGTCACCTTCCCTGAATCACAAATGACGCCGGAAAATGTGCAGGGAGACTCTGATTCTTGCCAGGAATCCAACACGTTCAAGGGGTCTTTGAGTTGGTTTTTGAATTGAAGCAAGGCCTGAGTTTCAACCGTCAAAGACAAACTAGGCGGAAAAATTAACAGGAAAAGGATAAAGCAAAGGAATGAATGGAATTGGAAGGAAGGAAGCAGGCTTTTGTTGGCCATAGACAGAAAAGGAAATCAGAATCAAGCAGACAGAAAAGAAATCCTCGTCCTCGTTGTTGCTATTAATTTGTGATTATCATCCTGGAAACAGCAGAACGGAACAACATCCAACATAATGTAACATATATTAGTACGAGAATCAAGCCGACAGAATCAACTTGCATATCCATAATGTAATGGACGGTGAATGACAATCAATTAAATATTGAAAATAGTAATTGAAGGGGAATATTGTAAAGGAAAGCACACAGTTAAAAAGACAAGAGACACAAAGATTGCAGAAGAGGAAACCCAAAGGGTGATGTTAGGACGTCAATTATTTGTCTTCAGCTGTGGACTTTAATTTATCGGTAAATTATTACACAACAACAAAGAAAAGTGAGGGCAGGTACAGCCTTTGAAGTCACTCATTACTGTCTTTTGTTTTATGAGCTAAATTTTGTTTAGCAAGCAAAGTAAAGAAAAAGGTTATGATTTTCTTAACAATTAGATACAATCAAACCATAATTAAGAATCCATATTCCCTAGGCCCATCATTAGAGAACTTCCAAAACCTGCTTCAACAGAAAGTGGCCTTAATCCTCCCAACAACCGTATCTTCCTGGTAAGTTTAAAAAAATCACAAGAAAGCTCTCTGCGTTTAAGAATAAAAAAAAGTTGCAGAGAAACTTACTAAAAATCCAAAACTATATATATAGAAAAAGGCTTAGGAATCTGTTCAATTCCCATGTTCTGCAATTCTGAACTAACAGAACAAAAAAAAAAAAATCTAATCCAAAAGGGATAGAAAGAAACACCTGCACTACCGGAATTCCTCAGGAAAGAGAAAGGTTATGTAAATGAGGATGGGAAGAGAGTAGAAGTGGAATTCTTGAAAGGAAAATAGAAACACTTTCGCACAACGTGGAAAATGGAATCTAAAACTACGTCCTCTTCAAAGAAAAACCAAGCGGGTCTGTAAAGAAATTGGTCGGTGTAATTTGTTATCGTCTCGTGTTCGATGACAAAGCGTCTGTCTCACTCGTTTCACGGCGCTCTCTGGTCTTATGGTTGTTCTTTATACCACTGCCATAAGAGTAGGCCAACCCAGGCTTTTGCAAAGCCTATGCTTACATCACTTTCACAGAAGTGTAAAAAATTAGGTCAACCAGACAAACAACAAAACGGATCCATATATTCTAAAGTTATGATGGTTAATTCTATACCTTTAATTCCTCAATTTTTGCTCATAATTAATAATACAAATTATAAATAATTATAATTAAATAATATATATGCATATTTATTTTTTTATTTAAAACTTATATTTAAGTTATAAATAGTTTCTTTTTATCTTTTTTTAAATTAGTTCAGTCTTAATACGGATGTTCTACATCTAGGTTGATCTAAGAAACACAACTCAATGTTTTTTTCTTGAAAACAAAAAAAAAAAAAAAAAACATCATGTACAAAATAATTAATAAAATATATAATCTAATAACAAAAAATATAAAAATACTTTAAAATAGTTGTGTGACATTATTTTAAAGAAAAAATTTAAGTAGATTCAAAATTTATCTGTAATATAAAATATTTTATATATAATATGAAAATTAATTATATTTATTATTTTTATGTTTATTTTATATTAATAACTTGCTGCCAAGGATCATTTCCAAAGATGTAAAATCGGTTGAAACGGTATCGTCTTTTTCAACTCATCGATCAGCTTTATTGCATTATTGAGGAAGCCCAAAAAGCATACAAAAACTTGCCGTCAATTTAGGCTGGCCCAGCAATTATGTATGATTGAAGACAAGGAGATGTGGAAGCGATAAGGGTGTCCATTCCCACGCACCAGGCTGGGCCACATAATTAAAACGTACATGCTATAATAACACAACTGACGTCGGTGGAAATCCAGATCCTCCAATAGCAGCTGCTGCTTTGCTTGGAGTCTGTCGTCAATCTAATGTTGATCTTTCTTTTTTTTTTTTTTTTTTTTTTTTTTTTTGTCAAATATCTTTTATCAAGTTTCTGCATCTTCTTTTGGTTTTTATTTTTTTAAAAAAAATTATGAACATATCATTCATTATATTTAAAAATTAAGATCAAAAATTATCTATAAACACTTTAACTCAAATTTTTTTTTCCATAAATAGCACTTGATTACTATTAAAATAAAATGATTATATTTTATATTTAATTTTAATATTAATGAGTAAAAAACTCAATACTTACAATTCAAAATAAATTTTCATTTTATATGATATTTATGCAATGGGAAATTGAAAATGACAATAAAATAGTAAATTATCTCGCGTCCAGCATGGCTTTGGCAGCTAGTAGGTAGTGACAACCATTGTTCGTTCTATCAGGAATAATGGAGCCATGTTTATAGAGAGTGACACGATGTCCTATTTGCTATCTCTACATATTATCGTGAAAATTGCTGGTATAGCTAATGCCCTCCGTTAGTTTCCCGAGTCTGGTTCGTTCAAATCTCCTCTTTAAGCCATATCTTTCGATTAAATACTTTCAAGTTGGAATTCCAAATTCATGTTCAAATGCCCCTTCTCTTGTGACTCTCCATCCTGTCCTCCTCACCTGGACCTGAAAGAGAGAATGTTCACACACAACCACCCCCATTCCCCGTGAAGATGCTTTGAGTCGAAGACAGAATGGTACATAGGACATTAAGATGTCTTCTTCCTCCTTCAATGTTTCTTTGCTTCACTCTAAACTGGAGAACGACAGAAATGCTTTGATATATAGCCGTGGGATATGGCACAGTTCGCGCGACATTTGGTTGAAACAAATAAATTACAACATGCCAATTATGAACAACTTCCTTTTGAGAAACAAGCGGAATGCCCCATAAAATAAAAGATGTTAATAAAGAACCCTTTTTCTGTGTTCCGTCACTATAGAAACGATTATACACTTGTGATTATTATAAATGCTTGACGCCTTACCTATTAAAAATTAGAATAATGTGAAGGAGGAACCCCTCCTCTTGGTTACGAGGCTTAAATAATATTATATAGTTTGGTGGGCAAGCAGGCCATTGGCCCATCAGCCACCATTCTTCCAAGCAACTTCCTTATCTAACTGTTCGGTCGACCATTTTTATAATCTTCTAAACAGGGTAAATAGTCTATTGAATTGTTGGAGAGTTTTGGTAGTTCATTTTCAGTGAAGTCATGTTTTGCCCATCGCCCCCCTCTCGATTCCTTCTGAGTTCAAAGCTTGTAGGTAAAGAAAACAAGACTCCACCCCTTCAAGCAAATAAATTTGCTAATTGTACCAAAAGTTGTTGGTTCCATAGCTTATAGATGTTGCCCTCTGATACAGAAAATCAATGAACAGTGTGGGATTCAGTAAATATGTGAGAGACGTTTTTGGTTGAAAGTTGAAACTTACATGCTGATGATAGGTTCAGTTTTAAATGGCATGTTGGCCTTTGACTAAATTGATAAAAATTTTAGTTTGAGGGTATTTAATATTTGCCCAGCATTGGCCCAGTATTTGTTACCCAAAAAGTTGCATATATATTGGGTCAAGCTCTAGCAGACAGTCACCAGTCACAGCTAGAGTTGAGCAAGCCATTTTCCCTTGGTACTCTTGTTTGAGTTTACGTTTTGGGCCAATCTACTGTTAAAAGGGGGGGAAAAAAAAGGGAAAAAGTATTGATGGATCAACAAATGGGCTCAACTGTTATGGGGCAATTTCTGCTAGTGGTCCTTGAACCCAAACACATCACCCCACAACACCGTCGCACCAGGCCCAGGCATCCGGCCCGGCCAAATATGGCTAATAAAAACCGGACACATGTTTATGAACAACAAACGTTTTAAGGGTACTCCTACCTTGCTCTAGAAATGAAAGCTATTGAGTTGCCTGCACATGTTTATGAACAACTGGACCGCTAAACCAATCCCATAGGACGTAAAACAGCATAGAGTTTGCAGTTTGTCATTTGCATTCTGCTACAACCAACAATGATTTGAGCTTGGCTGGACAAGGATCACCACCAAAACGACGACTGGATACAGGGATTGAGCAACTGGTCTTCCCTAGGCATGCCTGGAAACGGTAGCAGTTTAGGAAGAGTGAAATGAAATACCAAAGCAAGCACAGATCAAAATGACCTACGAATGTATATGCATAACAGATTTAACACAAACTTAAGATCAATCTCAAATCAAGAAGGTTCTTAAATAAGTTCAACAATGATTGATTTAATAGAACGATACCATTGCAAGTCAATGTTGGTATCCTCCAAAAATTTTCTCTAGGCTGGCTCTTTGTATTACATTGTTTTTGGCAGTTGAGTAGAAGGTCATGTTGATTGACTGATTCCACCTAAAAAATTTCCTTTTTTTTTTTACAAGTGATCCTAGTTCACTAACATTAGACTATTGTTGGGCAATAGAACATCTTTTCGTATGCATATTTCGGCACATTTCAGGCAGCCTCACTCTGTCACCCAAGAACAAAATACAGTCTGGCAATGCACTCGTGGAAAATAAAGTAAAAAAGGACTCACCTTTTCTGCAATGGCTTTAGAATTATGAGCATGGCACATTCCAAGAGAATAATTAACGCCACAAGTCCCGAGTGGTGTTCCATAGCTTGCAAAAAGAATGTTGGAAATTTTGCTGTTTGAGAGACAACTTAGCTGAAGTTCAGATCGTCTGCCATTGATCTTCCTTTGCACCCTTGTTCTTCGGCGATGCGCTATCAATGGAGATCTGGTAGGATAATGATTACTCATACGACTGCAGACTTGTGAGATTGAGGCAGCATCCAAAGACACTTTCAGAGGGTTTCCCTCCTTCCTCCTCTAGTAGAACTAATAGGTTGCCTCTAGATTTAAGGAAGGAACGTGGTATGTGGTACCTAAGAAGAAAAGGTGAATCTACTAATGAGAGGGAAAATTAAAAATTGAGAAAACAAACTTTATTATGTTCTGAAATTTTCCACTGCATTATTTGACCCATGCAACACTTCCCCAGAACCAAGAGTGCGGAAGCCTTGTGCACAGGAAGACCCCTTTTTTAATAAAAAAAAAAAAAATTTAACAAATGTGGGACAATAACACCAAGACCCGCCAGTTCAGTAAACATTCTTTTACCATACTTGTGAAAATCCATGAGGGCTAACATATGATGGCCAATAGCGACCAATGCTCTGGCCATTAACCCAAGCTTCACCCTTTCCCATAGAACCAAGGTTTAAAGCAACTGGGGCATCTATTCCAGGTGCATCAAACAGAGTCTGTGACATGCAACACACCGTGCAGATCATGTTAGTGCACAGTCAAAAATATCAATCATAAAACACCAGAACTAAGCGCACTTGTTTGAGGAGTGGAGAAAAAAACTTCAGAAAAATTAATCTCTACCTGGTACCATGTCAGCGGGTTGTGAGTACCAGAAAACTTATTCCACTGAACAAGGTTAGATGCTTCTGGTGTGAAAACTTTCAGTTTCTCTCCTGTCAGTCCCACCTTCAAGCAAACAATAAGTTGATGTGAGTACATTACCCATGAATGTTAACAATAGGTCTCCAAAGTTGAAACAACAAATGCATCTTGGTGAACTAGGAATGGCTTCATTATGAAAATGACAGCAATCCAAAATGAAAAGGAGTAGGCTTGTAAAACTAAAAGAATAAGAATACCTGGTATCCCAATGGATGCTTAGTAAATTGCCTTTCAAATCCTTTACCATGAACAGTTACCCTTCTAAGTCCAGAAACTCTGTGCTCTAAATATGCTCCTGAATCCTTAACCAAGAGAAAAGAACAGACAAAGCCAATGCCCAGCTAAGGTTAAACAGAGGCAAAATTGAGAAAATTTTTAATTCAGAATTTGCACGGAGGTATCTTAGTGAGTCTAATAAACACTTGCATGCACTGAATTGTATTTCAATCAGATCTGCCATGAAATTTTCTCAGAAGAGCAATTTTTTTTGTCAAATTAGTTAATAGAAGATGAGATTGAATTAACTATTTTGCTTGTGAGTTCATGACTCAAAGAATTCATATCATTGCAATTTGGGGCAACTCTTACAATGTAAGGGTCCAGGAAGCATATTCTATCAGAATGACAGGCAAATATAGGAACCCATCCTTTTATGTTTTTGATTATGAGGATTATATCTTACCTATCATACCGTTTACTTGAGAGCAAACCAAATAGTTGAATACTCCACAGAAATTTTAAATGACAGTCATTCACTTATGGAAAATAGGACAGGAGGTACTTATTTTGCTGGATCGGAAAGACACAAGATTCAAGTTGTACCGGCAATCCAACCATCACACTTAGCAAGGAGACATTGTTGATTCCTTCACCCAAAGCAACTTCACTCCCCAGGTCAAGGATCTTACTATCATGACTCCTTCGAGCAGATCCTAACAAACAACAAAATGAGACTTCTTAGTCATATAATATTGCTAATTTACCCAAAAACATTGCAAATTAGGACTACTTCTTGTCATCATAATAAAGCATAATCATATTCGTGATGTAACCACACCTACTGCTTTTCCATTGACAAACGCATGCAAAACATGGCCAGCAGACTTCACACGTAGGACAGCTCGTTTATGGGAGGATTTATGCTTAAACCTGTTGATAAATGATGCAAAACTAATCAAAATAAGAAATGACTTCTACAAAATGGATGCCAAACTTGTACTTTTTTGAGAACAGAATGGATGCAAAACTTTGCATGGACTTTTTTTTTTTGGGGGGGGGGGGGGTGTTGTTTGCATGTGGTCTTGAATTACTTTTAAGGCATTGAAGCTTCAAAATGTGGTTTACCTGAAAGTGTACCAGAGATAATCAGATGCATCTTTGGTAGTTTTCATCTGCTCCAGTAGCGCACTGGATTTTATTAGGGCGTCATGAAAGCTCGGTATCACTTCTTTAAATTCTTTCCACATTTTTGCCGCACCAAATATCTTCTGTCCTATCATTATCCTTGTATTGTATTGAGCACTCACCTGCTCAGGACAAACAATGTATACAAGCACCGACATTGTTTTCTTATCGAAAGGAACATTCGGCCATTACTCAACTTTTTCACCAAAGCAACCATTTATAATTTCCAAAACACACTTGCCAGCAGAAAAACTTGAATTGAGGCTAACAAAAAACATAAGCTTGCCTTAGCAGTGTTGAAGGCAACATTTTTGCAGTCAGGTAGGATGCTTATCGACTTTGGAAGCAAATCATAAGAAATATTTCGAAACTCTACTGAGGCAACATTGTTTGTGTCATCGTTGACAAGGAAGGCTGCACATTTTCTTGATGGTCCATTAAAGATGTAGGCCTACATGTCAAGGAGTTGTGACAGTTACGTTACTTTGAACCATACAGCATTAGATTGTAATGCAAATGTGAACAGGTGTTAATATTGCAAACACACTGTTGAATGTAATTTCCTGCCCCACAGAAAAATAAGATTCAATGACTCAAACTTGGTTAGCTGCTAGCCTTCTGCCTGCATGGTGTCTACAAACAAAATTAAATACAGTTTGCGAATAATATTGAAAGATTCCTTTACTGTGCTTACACGTTGCTGTTGGCCCAGGGAAATAACATGTTGCACTCCTGAAAGTAAAGGCTGTGAACATCTCTTAATTGCAGCATGCAAGTCCCTAAGATGTCCCCATTTAGGTTGTCTAATCAACCCTGCATTCATCATGCGTGTTGGTGGTAAAGCATTTAAATAGCTAACACATGAAAACAAAAATGGAAAAAAATTCCGGGGCAAAGCATTACCATATTCATCAAGAGGAGCTTGGTCATAGTAACTAGTTGTCACAAATGCAGCTGCTGTTCTTCCAAAATTTGTTCCACCATGATACTAAAACAAGTTACGGCTTATCCAAAATGTTAGGGGTTCTTAGTTACATAGAAGTACATGTGTAATTTACAGATGCTCATATCTGTGAAATGTTAAACTAAGTATTGATGTAAGAGCTGCAACACCATATAATAGTTCACAAAGCTTCCATTCTTGGTGACAATAAATAACACAGTATGAAATGCAATGCCCTCTACAGATCTCACTCTTGCATCTTTTCCATATACCTGATAGCTAAAAAGAAAATCATGGGACCGGGTAGGATGAAACTTCAGATATTTGCAATTGAAAACCAAAATAAAGAAAACAGGGAAGGATAAAACTCAAAATTTATGGTGCATACCGTGTTGTCCAGTTCTCTGACCAAATTGATGGCTTATTTGGTGAGTTGGGCCCTTCAAAGTTCACTCCACATTTCCTTCCGTTGCATGTATTTATCTGTAAATTTGCACTCAAAACTGTTCACTTCTACCCATGTCTTGTAACTTTGATTTTTTTTTTTTTTTTTTTAAATCACTTTCAGCAAAACAAGTAAACCTAATTTAGGTATGCTATATGTGGCGAAAAGCCAGATATCCAAATAATCACAGAAAAATAGTAGTTTCCAAGCCAAGGAACTAATGACAAAAGTAATAACGGTATGAAAACATGCAACACAACAAATTCAAAAGCATAGCAATGTTTAAGAAACCCTAAAATCTTTAGGTGTTCCTCGCCAGCCAATGGGTGGGTTGCATGCATGGGAATTGGGAATATTTGAAATTGGTGACAGAAATAAGAAATGAAAAATAAATAAAAAATTTATAAAATTGTAGAATGCAACTATTGGAACAAGAAATAGAGACCATATTTAACTGACCACAGGATCAGGAGCATCATCTTGCCTGCACATAACCCATGGCACCCCAGTCTGAGTCCCGTAGCCATTTTTGCAGCCCATTTGACATATGGTGGTCCTTTCTCACCAAAGTTTCCTTCTACCAGTCCATACTCATTCTCAATCTACACTTGCACAAAGCAACAACCATTAGCTACTTTAAGTGCTAATTGTTAATGCTTCATATAAACATAGGGTGAGTGTCAATGTGAGGGAGAGATGGAGAGAAAGATTCACCGAAAAATTAACCTGGGATAGTATGATTGGGCCTCCTTGTGGAGCATATAACTTCTCGGTTTGCATCATCTTTACAATTTTTGTGGTGAAGTTTTTCATGTGAGCCTGCATCAATTACCAAGAATGAGCAGAAGAATGTTACCATCGATTTTGTAGCCATAACTAAAAATGTTGGTACCATATTTCAAAGTCAAATTTTTTTTGAGGAAAAAAGAGACAATTCTAGAATTTCCGTATTAGACTATCGGCCTTTGAGAAAAAGAAAGAATACTGGGAAGTGTCAAGTCCGTTCCGTGATTAGAATTTAATAGTTTATATGTCTCCTTCAATAATAATAACTACTGACATTCAACTTCAATTAATTACCTTGAAAGGTTTATTATCAGAACGATAAACAATGCCGGGAATGTCGTGGAGCCAGAACGGTAGTCCCCTGCAACACAATGACTATTCATTTTATGAAGATTCCTTTACTAAAAGAAAAAAAAAGGAAAAAAAAATTGTTTCTTGGATCCCTCCTTAACTTTCAGTATTTTGTCCCGAGAGCATGAACTTGGAAGCAAATGAAAGAGAGTGTAGACTTTAACCCATAAGACCATTCAGCCTCGATGAAGGGTCCAATCCTAAGGCACACGTAGAGGCCTTGAGCACGAACAAGTTTGATGAATCTCACTATATCACGCCTTCCACTGAAATCATACTGCATTGTACATCCCACAAAAAACAATACAGAAAACAATCGGATATTTAGCAACACTACAGAATTACGTGTTTGCTGTCAAGAATATTAATTAATACAAATTGACCAAAACCAATTAGTTAGTAAAATATAGATACAAAAATTTCACTTGGATACCTGTATGCCCGTGACCTGCGTCCGTTTTCCTTTCTGGAATATTTCGTTTTTAACGGAGCTGGCAGAATAGCAAATTTCCACTTCCTTATAACATGCAGCAGATTTGGATTTTTCCTCTTGCATTTTTACATTGTGATATGCAACAGACTTAAAAAATAAATAAATAAATAAATAAACAAAAGGGAAAACAACGCATCCCTTACCGGACAGAGGAGTCACTCCATAAGAGAAGCCAACAAAAGAAAATATTTATTAAAAAAAAAAGAAACAAGAGAGAAGAAAAACAATAGGAGTCCGAAACGGTTGAGAAAACGGTGGAGCAACCATGATGACCAACACTTCCCAGCTACCATTTATGGCATCTGTAAGGTAATCTTCTAAGTTCTGAGTAAACTCACTCACCGATGGGCGGTTCGACGCTGACTTGTTAATGGAATCAAAGCTCAGAATGAGGCCTATGCTAAGAAGGATCAGGTTTTCATGTCATTCAATTAGAGGTAAATTTTGCTTTGATAAATATGGAGGTTGTTCCAAGAAGTTCCGGTGCATCGATTTCTAATTCCAAGCTATATTGTACTTGATGGGTTTTGGGTTGAAATTTTGGAATTTCCTGCAACTACATTTATTATACGCGCAAAGTATTATTAGTCATAAAAGCAATAAAATCCCCCTATTGTCATGAGTAAAGGAATAATTACGCACTCGATGTCTTAACTAATGTGCGAAAAAAATGGCCACGAAGCCAATGCTGGTACATAGCAAGATCAAAAACAACTGATCCGAGGAGCTCCCAATTGCGCAGACGTATGGATGAGTTAATGTCACATAACGTGTCTTGGAGAAGAATAATTAAAGTGTCTAAAAAGAATGACAAGGAAGAAGATCAGACAAGTAAAACATTCATGGTTGGAGGCTACAGGGGACATTGACACGAGATGAATTGTAGATCAATTAGAAGTCATCCATTAAGGACTACAACGTCCCTGACATAATGAAAATTGTAGAGCCTCTCATGGAGGTTTTACATGCAATCTTTCCCACCAACATGGCAAATGGCCGCTTATCGGCCGCTTATGGCAGTGGAGTTCTGATGATTTCCTTGAGCAGCTTGTGGCGCCTGTGTGTTGTTGGTAGGACTAGGACTAGTGGCATTATTATTTTGATTTGGAGATAAGCTGGGGTTCAGGTTCGCATCACAACAAACATGAAGCAAGCCGTTGCAGCACCATCCTTGTGAACTTTGCTGGCTTTCATGATGCAGATAGGCGACATTTCTGGCATTGCCGTTTTCGACACCGATCATCATCACCACCAGTAAAAGTAAGATTGTTACTTTTCTCACATCCGCCCCGAAAGCCATGATTCAAGACCGCGCTGTTTCTTTCTTAGGCTTGCGATGCTTTTAGTGGTCGGGTGGCTTATTTGAATTTGTATTTCATATATGCGTAGCTTGAGGTTGTCGAACACAAAGGAAGCTATTTGTAGGCATTTGCCTTATTCAACCGGTACTATATTTAGGATGGATCCCGTTTCAACGACTAGAATTCAAGGCAATCTGTTACCACCTAAAAGTTTGTGGAGGATTTGTACGGAACCGAGGAACTAGGTGACCCACGAAAAAGGGTGAAAAATAGAAAAAAAAAAAAAAAGATCATGGATTTGCGAAGAATTTTCATGGAAGCGATGCTGAACTAGAAAGAAGCTAAACCTAGAGCCAAGTCGAACGATATGATAATTTAAGAACCAAAAAATGCTTGGGCCGGTCAACAATCAAGCCTTAAATCGAAGTTCTTTCAAAATTCAGTAGTTTGAAAGGCCAATTAAAATTCTGCAACGGTTAAAAGGTTAGAAGATCTTATGAAAGGAGAGGTTCTTCCCCTGCAAAAGCTATATACATTTGTTACAAAGGCAGCGGCAAGCAGCACCGTCCTATGGGCACCAAACAAGATAAAACAGACCACAAAAATCACTCCATGTTGCACTTCGATGGTTATGTCTCAAAAGAGAACTATTTACCGTTAGCATCTCTCAAAAATCTTGTAAAGCTTCTCCAGGGAAGCTACCTGCAAAATGAGGATTGAAATCAATCTCACAAACTCTATTATTCGACAACAATCAGAAAAGTAAAGAGAGCAAATGATCCTTCCAAAATAACAGGAAAGCACAGAGAATTTATTGCTAGACAAAATGAAATTACTGTAAGCCAACAAATTTAGATGTATTCTAGGTTCATCGAATTGTCATTTGCAAGTGGGGCAAAACTCAAGCTGCAGTTACCAATATACACTACCTGAACAAATGTTCCATTTGTAGCCATTGAAGTTGGTGGCTTGAGAAAGAGTCTCATGGAAGGAAAAAGAACATGCTGGATAGACCATTCGCGCTGGGCCCAAGCAGTCTCTGCTTCAGAGAGCAGTTCATGCTCAATTTCATCATCCATTGCATCTCCTGCAATCAACAAGAAATAAATATTGAAAGTTCATGACTTTTGCATAGTCTATAACCAAGAGAAAAGAAAATGGTAATAATGTGAATGCACTTGAAAGATATCAAGTTGCATGGTGCTTTGCCCTTTTCTATAACTACCACCAAACTTCACCAGAATTGACAGATCACATGAATTTCACATCAAGAATTGAGACTGGAGAAAAGATTGCACACCGTTCTCAATAGACCCATTTAAAAGCATTGTCACTTCTACATGAGTTGCTACCGTAAAGAAGGGTGCCTATGTGCCTCGTCAGTTAAGTATGCAACAATCATTGCTAAAATAGACTGTCATAATTCATCAAAACAATGGTATCTCTAATAAAAGATACGAGTTGCACACTAGATAAATGCATAGAACTTCCAAAAACAGACATACCAGTGCCTGTAGCATTTCCCTCATCTTCGGGATTCTTTGCAGGTCCTCTCCTTCTGTAGAATTTCAAGCCATCACCTGATGGATTGGGCAGTAAAGGGGGATCCATGGCACAAAAGTTCCCAAGAGCAGCCGCAATTGCTTCAAAGCAGGTCTTTTCATCCTCCCACTCAACCTAAATGCATAACAGAAATCAAAATTCAGCAAAAATACAAATAATAAGTAGATAAATAAAAAATCTACATCTTATAATGATAATTTAAGAGCTATGTGGTTTTTTGCATCTTTCTCATACATGTCCATGTTCATTCTCCTGTTTAAGGACAGAGGATGCTGTATTGGCTGCATAATTGGTAAGGTTAAATAAATGTTCGTAAAAAAAAAGACCTTTATCACAAATAACTTTCACCAACCCAATCAGAGGTTCACGAGAATATGAACAAAAATTTTCCTCTCATCATTTCATTTCATTGGAAATAGCCAGTACCTGAAGTCCAGAACTTCTAACAACTCTCTAGTCACTTCTATGTGTATCCAATACAAGTCTATATGTTTGTAGTTTTGTACTTAAACAAAGTGCGCTATCCATTTTGGTTTAATTGTCATGCATCAAAATTCAAGATTTCCTTTTGAGATAATAACTTCCGAGGGAGTCCAGTATGTGAAACTTAGGACATAGAAAAGGATGCTTTTATCAAGCAAACATTTGGCAAAACAGAAAGAAAAGAAAGCAAACACTATCAAAAGTAGATGCATGGGGGATTTATTGTTCAGTGTAAGAAACTAGAATAGAACAAGTTAAGATAGTTAAATTCTTGAACCTACATCATTTCCCAAACAAAGTACAAATTCAGGAATTCGGTCCATGTCAGGCATATACTGGTCAAGTATGACAGGAAGCCTAGACAAATTCCCATGCCCATCAATATAAATACCAAAATACTCCTCTAGCATTTCAGCCTTTTCCTTCAGTAGTTCAGTATTCATCTGCAAACAAAAAATGACAACACATGGGAAGGTCATTAAAAAAGGAAACAAAAAAGAAAAAAAGAAAACAAAATCTCTGCAACTTATCCACATTTTTCCCATTACGAAAAGTTTGATGTAATAGGAACAGAATGTATTGGCATCCTTCAGAACACCTGTTAACTCAATGCCAAGACCTCAACTTGTTTGTATGAAAGCAAAGTCAAGTTCAACTGCACATCTAAATCTTTTTGCTGCAATATTGAGGATAGATCATCGTAGAAATTGCTAAAAGGAACTTTCATAATGTTCAAGTGAATGTAGACCAGAGAAGATGATACCAAGATAAAAAATTAAGTCACAGGTCCAGAGAATAGGACCTACTTCTGCAATCTTCTCTTTCAAATCATCATTTTCGTTTGAATCTGAATACAAGTCTTCCTCTTTCAAGGCCAACATAATAAGCTCAGGCAGAGGGGCTGGTTCGCTTAATTGTATTGCGGTAAAATGTGCAAATCGCCGCAAAACTTGCTGATACATGAGCTCTTTGCTGTAAAAGTGAAAAACACAACTAACTTTTAAAAAAATAAATATAACACAAAAATTCAAGAACAAAGAATACCAAGTGAGAAGCAATTAATACACCAAAATCATTTTAGAGAACCTGTGTGAGGAATGGTTAAGGTGTAAAAGCATAGGCATATGCATATACATGGGAAAAAGAAACTTAATCTTCATTACCTAAAAAGGCAATGTCATGATTCAACTATACATTTATCACTGCACAAGACTAATATAAAGTATGCATTATCTTTACCTCAAGTTCACTACATTTGCAAGAAACAGATGAGTATCATGCTGAAGCAATGCAAAAACATCATCTGCCATTCCAATAAGTACAATGTCTTACAATATCCAGCAGACCTGCACAAAGCATAACAACATTATCTTCTTTGACTCCAGAATGAGAAATAATTTCACTGCCAAGAGCACAAACTATTGGTCAGTTACCAGAATGACAGTTGCAATCAATATCATTAATAAGCTCTTGAATGCTTGTAAGGTCTGCAGTTTCCTTTGGGTTCCTTCTTTGCCTAACTGAAGACCTAAAACAAAGTTTTTAGACTTATGAAACCAATATATGTTTATACATAAAGCTCATTCATTTCAAACAAAAAGACAGTAATGCAAATGATCACTGTCTAATGATCGCTGTTGAACTTTGTGATTGCTACAGGCATAAACCCCATGATAAATACAAATGACAGTTATGCTTTTGGGCAGGAATGAGGTTTCATAAGAAACTCGACTTTAAAATCTTAGCCTCACAAAAATAACAAATAATTGCATTTGGAATGAAGGGAAAATAAAAGCCATTTCCCCCAAATCTAGATCTTTTCAATTTTGATTCTTTGGTTTTTGATTCCATAAATATGTATTTTTCAGAAAGGCAATCATCTCATTCATGAAACAGGACTACAATGATATAAAGGGAAAGCAATTTTCTTGAATGGAGTCATCATATTTAATGCCTAATGAACTTTATGCATTGTACAATGCTACCCTATCAAAATTGACAAAAAAATTTTCAGATATGTAGACCCACTAAGGATCCTACCTCACAGCAGACAAGCCAGAATTCTTATCACAGTGCTTAACAGGCTTGCTCTGCAAGTAGGCATGCAACCTTCCAGCTGGATCCAATGCATCAGTTCTCACCATTTTATTCACTGGAACTTTTTGTGATTTTGATCCTGAATAAAATTATTTAAAAAAAAAAAATTCCAGTTACAATGGGGGATACCAAAATAACCAAAAAGCATAAAAAGAATATGGCAAGAGTACTTGACCAACTAAGGAAAACTAGGATATCAGTTTCATACCATGGGGGGAAGGACTAATGGTTGAATCCTTGCCTGTACTAAAAGTAACACTAGGACAGGGATCCATTACCTACATGCACAAGACAAGTGAAGCCAAGATAATGCAAACCTAAATGGCAATACGCATAGAACTCCAGAAATAGTGACACAATAGAAGTAACATGAAAGTCTAGTGGTGACAGGAGAAAAAAATAAAACAAATATCTGTGTAATAATTCCTGGTTAAGTAAAGACAGGAATCCTGAAGACTTTAGAGCATTGGTGTTAATTTCAGTAATTTCTCCACTCGTGAACTAAATGTCAAAGTTGAGGCTTATGTCAAACTTTCTAAACAAGAAAATGGATTTGAAGCTCAGCATTTAAATTGGATAAGCATCTGCTAGCTGTCTTCAATAATGCATCAGAAGGACAGGAAAAGTGAAGGCAAGAAGTAGATGCCACTATAATTGGTGTTGGCTATATGGATCATTTTTCCCTACTTATCTTAAGGCAAGAGACTAGATCAAAGACAAAGTAATACAAAACTCTGCTTAAGCACTAAACCCCACATCAGTTATAGCCTTCATATCCCTTTCACATTCCCACTTGGATTTATGGGAACTCAAGCAAAGCTTGAACCAGTTAATAAAAGGCATGGAATGATGCTGTAATATTTATCATTGATGCCTTGAAGGCAGGTGGGGAGATGATATACAGTAACTGTCCACAGTTACACTGAACAAATACTATCCTATCAGAATATTTTTCTTTTTCAAAAACAAAAAGCATAAGTTCTGAGCTTACTACCAATCTTTTAAATATACCTGCTCTTGAAACATTCTTGCATCATTTGAGTTTCTCAACTTCGATTCAACAGCCGACTGTATCTTCTCAATAATAATTTCCTGATTCAGAAGGCTCACCTGCATATTAACACATAATTTCAATCTTATAGAAAATCACCAATATAAGGTATGGAAAGATATTGAAAAGTAAATTGTTCAAAATAGTAATGTGGATCTTTTTGGAAAATTATATGAGTATATATGAATATACACATGTATGAAGATATATATGATTATCTATATTACTCTGTTAAGATAAGACTTTCTGGAGAGTTATAAAAAAAAAAAAAAATCAAGTTACGACTAGGTAGAGAGATAATCCTGAAACATTTACCTCTCTCTTTGTTGGATGCACATTTACATCAACATGCTCAGGTGGCAATACTATTGACATATACATGAAGGGTTTCAAAGCTTTTGGTAAGGTAGCAGCATAAACAATCTCAAGAGCTCTCTTCAAAGCAGTGCATTCCACAAGTCTATCTGGAGTAAATAGTTAAGACGAACCTAAAAAAACATTGAGAGAAGTATTATAATGTGATAAATAATTTGAAACCACCTACCATTGATAAAAAGAACCATAGTTGTCTTCTTTGCAACATAATTTGAATTGGAGATGAATCCATCCATGGAAAAAATTGAACTAGAGGGATCATTGTCCGAAACTTCTATTTTGATTAGATTACGAGCAACTGAGACCCCATATACAGATCTGATAGAATCAAGCCTTGATGATGCAGCCATTGAATGGACATCTGCTCTGGCTGCCCCATGCTGATTACAATACAAACTATTTTTAAAGAGCTTTTATCCACTTAGCACAACAGATATTCCAACCATGAAAGACATACAATTTTAAGACTTTTAAGTATTCATGAAGCCTACCTTTCTGCAGGAAAAGCTCACATTTGAGTGGTGAACTGCAAACCTACTGAGCAAATCTACAATTTTGGAATAATCATCAGGAGAATTCTGGAGTGTCTTTCTCCGAGCAATCATGTTATAGAACAAGTTCTCTACCTGTAAGACCAGAACCCAAAATGATTGAACAAACAATCAATTGCAAAAAAGTTAAAAATTAGTCATCCTGTTTTGCTAGAGAGACTGAATTTGACCTAATGGCAGAGTTAGATATCAAAAGATAATGAAAAGACAAAGTTTTTGTAGTATTGTAGGTACAGTGGTTAAGCTCTATGGCCTTAAGTTTCATGCCAGCCTGAAAATACATTACCAGTTTCCTATGTAAAAATCACATTCCAGGCCCACTTCAGCATTTTGTGCCTTCAATTTCTCAGTCTTGATTTAACATTCCCAGTCCCCATCTCTTTTTCCCCTTTTCCTTTCTTTTTTATGATTGTTGCTAGATGAAAAGTTACCCAGTAGGCAAGGTCAAGTATAACGGTACAGAACAAACCATGATTTGAGTCCCTTTGACAGCAGCACAAGCCTTTGGTTGGTGCTCCATCACGCCATCCCTATAAGATACTCTGCACAAAAACAAAAACCTTCCAAACTCAATTTAATAAATAAAAGAAGCCAACATCTTGACACAGACATTTACTCAAACAACTAATAGGCAAAATGCATACTCGCCCACCTGTAACCGTGAAGCTGACCTTGGGTGATGGTGGTGATGGTAACGTGAGCAACATAAGTCATACTGGCTAACGCCTCTCCTCTAAACCCCATAGTCTTTATCGATTGCAAATCTTCGTATGTCGACAGCTTCGACGTGGTGTGTCTCTCGCATAAAATAGGCAAGTCCTCGTGCTACAGGTGAAAAAAAAAAAAACACACTTACCACAAACAATTAAACCCTAAACACTATACACGAAAAAAGCAATTGAAAATGCGGGGACCAAATATGAAAGAAAGTTATGGTGTGCTCACACGGATACCGTGGCCGTCATCGGAGACCTGAATAAGCTTGAGGCCGCCGTCCTTGAGGACAACGTTAATGGAGGTGGAGCGAGCATCCAGGCTGTTCTCCACCAGCTCTTTCACCGCCGACACTGGCCTTTGGATAACCTCGCCGGCTGCGATTCGGTTCACCACCGACTCGTCCAGCCGATGGATCCTTGGAGCGTCTCGCGTATTTGGAATTAACGTCGGTGATGATCCTTGCTCTATTTCCACCTCCATTGGCGGGAACGCGAGACTCGTGTTAGTCACTTGTCCGAGGATCGTTTTATATTTTATGTATGTTTTTTTTGGCCTCGTACGGATACGTAAAAAGACGAAAATGTCCAAAATGTCTCTTTAGCTGTGAAATTTGTGGACGACATATCTCGATTTTCAACCGACACGTCGACGATCGCGACAGGTATCATCAATAATAATGTCTCTCGCTCCCTCTGCGCCTGCTTCGGTGGTGAATGTTCAAACATGGCAATGACTTATTATCTGTCTGAAGGCCTTTGTCGCGGGCCGTTAAATATTGTAACAATCAGGTCGTCTTCTCCGAAATCCGACGAGCAAAGACACAGCATATCCCAGCTCCCATCCATATCCAAGAAACGTTGCCTGAGGTGTCGTATGCTTTATTTTGACAACGACAACTCCCCAACTGCCTGCGCCTTCCATGGCCACACCACTGGTATGCTACGCATCTCTTTCTCTATTTTTTGCGATGGTTTTCGCGTTACAATGATCTTTGGATGAAGCTCACGAGTATAGTTCAATTGTAGGCGAGAAAGGATTGTTTTCTTTGGCTCCACCACACCAAGGGATCGATGGAGAGTGGAGCGACCGATCAGGAGTAATCGTGTATAAATGGAACAATAAGAATAATAGGCCAAATACGGGAAGAGCCAACTGGAAAGAGAGATGGAGTTGTTGTGCCGAGTATGATGAAAACGCCCTGCCTTGCCGCCGAGGATGGCACGTCTCCTACGATGATGGCTTCACTTTGTACTAAAGTCCAGTGTATTAATTTCAAATCAAATTCAGCTATACCTATAGGTATGTATGAGAAACAGCAAGTACAATAGTGGCTGTTATCATCCTATTCAATGAAAGTGAAGTCCACTTGCGATTTCTCTATTAAGCACGGGAAGCTTTCAACTGAACAAAAAGTGTTTCCTAAATTATCATCCGAATGCTACCAATTTCCATGGAATGAAACCTGTATAAATGCTCGTCTACGCGTGTCTATTCATAATGTAAGTGAGTCTAAATGTGTATACATCAGGTATAGAATCAACAACTATTTGGGCATAGATAGACATAATGTCTCGAGGTAAATGCTCCCTATCAGGGTTGCGCATAAGAAAGTTTCATCTCAGAACAACATTTAGCTTGCTCTGCACCTGTTCCCTGACCTTCCACTGCATCCATAGTCAGCAATGTACTTAAGACTTGCTTATCGTCTCTGAAAATAAAATGATAAAAAAAAAACGTTAGGTTCTCAATGGAAAATACCTGCAAGTCATTAATTTCCTCATCGGTGAGTGACCGTTCCATTGATCGATAAGTAATCCTATAACAGTGACTTGTCATTCCTTCCTTGTTGGTAAAATTGTCTATCAGCTGCACCTGAATCACAGACAAAAAATGAATGTTGTAGTCAACTTTAGAACAGAATGCTTGTCCAGGCCACGGGATTAAGGCTGAGTTGTCATATCAAAATCCTCCTAGAAACGTGGGCTACACAAATAAAAACAGAAGAATCAATTCTACAAAACAATTAAGAGGAGGGAAGTGTAAAACCATGCTACTCCATGCTTCTTATCTTCCAATTCAGGTTCTCAATACTAAATACAAATCCCAATAATCCAAAAGACTAATTTGATTTCCATTGTGTATGACCAACTATAAAGAAGTCAAAAAGCCAAGGGGTCTGATCCAATCTTAATAGTACCAAGGAACACAATTGCTGAATTTAACACAAACTTGTGTGCCAAACCAAAAGGGTACCAAAATGGTTATAACACAAGGGAACAATATTCAGGTCAATCTACCAAAAAAGAGAACAACTTTGCATGCATAAAGGGCCAAAAGGGAAAAGAAAAAAATTATAAGTGTTACCACCTCCTCGACAATATCGCCAGCAATTCCTCTAATGACTTCACATAAATTATTTTCAGTAAATGCTTCATTGATCCAAAAACTCATGTCCTTGTAACAGGGAGGATACTGCAAAAGATAACATAATCTTCTAAATTTCTAGTGCTCTGCAGGTCTTTTGAGAGTATCTTGGCACCAAAAATAGAAAATTCTGACACAGGGAAACATATTACACACCTTTGAGAATGGCTTGAATTTGACACCAAGCTGGCCCTTAGAAAACTGCATACAAAGAGCTCCAAATCATTACCAGGGGCACTGGATCATAAACATATGTATGATGTGAACACGCATATGTAAGGTATTATAATAATCAAAATGGAGCTCATTAGAGTGAAACAATAGATAACACCATACAGACCTGTGAAGTGAAACGCTCATCAGTGGACCAGAAAAGCCGGATATCTGGTATGTCAAACAGAACCATTGCCAATCGCTCCAACCCAAGTCCAAAAGCCCAAGCAACATTGTTAAGTTTTCCATTTCTCCTTAAAATTTCTTGTTCAGTCACCCCACAACCTAAAACTTCCAACCACTTCTCCTGACATATTATTGACCATTAGTTTAAGTAAAACACTGGTAAATTTTGATAGAAAACAATTTGAGTCCTTGCTAAATTTGTTTCTCCCTAAGCAACAGTACTAAATCTCTTAAAATTGAAACTCAATCTTCTTAACACTGCAATTCATCAGTGACTAGAGCATGTTTAGACAAAAAGTAGAAAGATCTAGCAGAAGAGCATAGAAAATGTGGTTCCATACAATAGAGACAAGGAGAGAGCAGACCCAAAGTTCTGCACATACATAACAAAAATATAATGAAATGAATGATCAAGATTCATGGGCTACCTTAAAGTATATTTCAAGTTCAAATGACGGATTGGTAAATGGGAAATATGTATCAATCCAGCGCATCTCCACGCTACCTGATATTTGCAATATAACACATAGTATAAAGTCCAAAAAATCTAACACTCATAAGTGCTAAGAACAGGTGCAGCTAGGATCATGAAACTTAGGATGATCAAAGTAATATTATTCTCAAAATACATCAGAGGCCGGCAATATAATAACATCATGACATTAACTGGGATTCAAAGTTAAGGTCCACAAAACACATTGAATCTTATGACAGACTGTGAAGATCACATTGTTTAGGCAAACTAGTTATGATATTAATGAATTAACCAATGCACTATTCTTTCATATTTCTGGAATGTAATTGCAAAAGTCCACCAGATACAAGCCCATCCTGATTTACTAAATCGATTGCTTTCCTAACATTGAATTTTCTGTCATATTTGCTTCTCAGCAAGATGCACTATTCCCAAGTTAAGGCAAAAGAAAAATTCCTAATGTATTTAGTACCAAATAAGTGCCTTGCCAATCCCTCAAGACATTTCTTTAAATTTTCAGCTGCAAAAGATGTGGAATCAAGGCCAGATGCCTCCCAATCTTCTGGAGAGAAAACACAAAACCCTTCCATCTGCATTGAAAACAAATGAATAAATCTTGCACATATTCATATATTAGCAGGCGCATGCGCACACACACACACACTCAAAACAAGAAATGAACAAGATAACTTGAAACACCAATTAATACATAACCATACTGCAAAAATCTGGGATGAAAAACCTGATGAAAAATGGGGTAATGAGTGGAATCAATTGAATCTCTGCGGTAAACATCTCCAGTGACTAGGAAATGAGTGTATCCCTGCCTCAATAGCTCTGCCTGATGTGCACTTGTATGGCACCTGAGGACAGTTTGAGAGTCGATATAGTATGTGTCATTAAATCTCCTGCTTACATGGTCATCAGGAACCAAGACGTCATCAAAATTCTGCAAAAGTTCTTTAAGCATAAGATTGTGAGAAACAAGATAAAAAAAGTAGTATAAAGTAAAAGCCAATAATATGACAAAATCAATTTACCTGCTTTACAGAAACAATTGGGCATAGATCATCAAATTTATCAAAATTGCTAGGGAAGTTGGTATCAAAGTAATCATAGATTGCATTCTTCAGAATTCCTAGAGGGTGCTGATTCCTCCTATGAAGTTGAATTCCAAGTTTTGAAAAAATTGTATCTGGCACATTGTTTGTAGGGTCATCCCTCACTACATCTGCAATCCCAAACCCAGAATTATCAATATATTAAGAAAAAAAAAAAAAAACAAAAGCAAGATACCTATATTCCAATTTCACCACCGACCCAACCCTCTCCCCCTCCCCCCCAACCAAAAAAAAAAGAAGGATCCGCATCCATACACTCCACGCCAACTAAAGTACAGAATCAATCACTAACCATATATCACCTCTTACGTCTGTAAGGATACCTATCAGTTGTCAGATGGGCCTTCAAAGATGAAAGAAACGGAAACAACAATACACTAAGGTAAAAACCGTAGTCATTAAAGTTTTGGACAAGAGCACCTCAGATGCTACATCATGTCCTAAACAACTGCCAGAAACGAATCTCACTTTCCCCAAACAGTACACAGGATAATATGTTTCCGTGCATCTAAATTCACATAGAGGCGTTTCCAAATCCCAATTTGCAAATTGTTACCTCCCCAGAAGGTAAAACAAGGCAGACCCGCTCCAAGATTTTCAGGTTTTCTCACAGGCATGAACTATGACTAACAGTTTCTCAACAAGAAAAAGCCCCGGCAACAAAAAAAATCATAGGAAGGAAATGAATTTACAAGACTCCAACCGAATTTTAGAGAAAATGAGAGCGAACCCATTAACTGGAAAGCGCCAAAAATTAAAAAAGAAACCTTCTTTAGAAATCTTGACACCACCGAGCTCGAGCAATGAAACAACAGGCTGTCTCCAGTTTTTGCCACTGGAAAGAGGAACCGCAGAGGAAGAAGAGAACGGCGACGAGAAGACGAAGTCGAAAAGGGCATCTTTTCTTCTTCTCGGTCTTCCATTTCTGGCAAGAAAAAGCGTTGTTCTGGAGAAGAAAGTGGAGTGCGCCAGTGAAAAGGCTGCTGCTGCCATATGCGCTAATCAAGAGTCTTATCTCTCTACTTCTCCAATTTTTAACAGCTATTCCCAATTTTGCTGTGCTGAAGTGTTTAGAGTTGTGAACCCGACCCACAGTTTGAGTTGGGTCGATATGTCAAATTTATCTTTTTAATCGAATCCCGTATTAATTATTAATTTTCATTTATCATCAGATAATTATTTATAACTTGTTATTTAACTGATTTGTTACTAAAATTTTAGTATTGATAAATTTAATATTAAATCATGTTAGCATCCTATAAATCAAAACCATAATTCCATTTCAGATTCATGTAGAATACATTTTCTGTTAAATTTTTTAAAAAATTAATATATATATAGATATATATATATACTTATTTATTTCACTTTTTATGTATTGATTTTGTTTGCCTTTAGTGTATATTTTATAGTTATCTACAGCGTGTACAAACTATAAACCCACTCAAAAAGTAGGAAGTACTTGACCATTTGTTTTATATTTAACGGTTTTTTTTTAAAAAAAAAAATCTCATATTTTCTTAGACTCAAAACAAATGTTTAATTTCTTAGAGTGTCTCTAAAAGATTATTAAATTCTGAAATATTATTTTTGACACGTTGAGCACACAAAAACAAAAAATATAATAATAAAATAAAATAAAAGGAAATGTAATATAAATTTGTAACTGCGGTAACCGCTCCCCTGTGTCATTCTTGGGCTTTTACGAGCTTGTCAGGTCAATTATGGCTCCTCAATCTGGGTAGGTGGAACTTTATAATTTTTATTTTTTTTAATCACTTCACTTTTTTCCGTTATCTATCATCCCAAACCACAGGTTTGTTTTCCTAATAGTTCTGTATTATGCACACTGTTTACTTTGAACATAGCATCAATGCAAGTGCCAACAATCCTTCTGACATGCCTCTCGGGAGATTTCTTATTGTTTCGAGTTTCAATGTTGAGAAGAAAGGAATAAGATTTATTAAAATTGAGAGGATTATAATCCTTGTATAACACATACATCGCCAGAATGTTAAAGAAAATTTTAAAGGAAAAACCTTCTCATATTATTTAATCGTACTGAAAGAACCACATTACACCATAAACGAGAAAACCAGAAAATTTCCCCCAGGCCCAAGCCATGATATTTTGCTTCTACCCAGTGTCACGAGCATTATAGCAATATCCCATAACAAATTGAAAAACCCAAAAAAAAAAAAAAAAAAAAAAAAAAAAAAAACAGTGACCAATTAGTCCTAGCTTGGTGCGCAACCAAAGAAAAACTCTGGCAGAGAGGTAGGAAGTTTAAACCCCAACCCCTTCAAATTTCCAAAATAAATGTATAAAGGACATTGCATTTTTTAAGACATGCATTGTTACAAAAAAGACTTTTATGATATAAACAAGACGATGACTCACCACAATGGAGAGCAGTATGCACTTATGGCGGAAGACATGGCTGGTCTCAATGAAGAATTCTATGATACAGCAGATTCCCTTTCTTTTTTTTTTTTTAAAAAAAAGGCTCAAAGTAATGCTCTCTCCAAGCCCAAATTCTCCAATCCAATAACCTGCAGAGTGCATTTCTTGGTTAACTTCAGGAGTCAATTATAAGATAAGTAAAATGCATTTCAATATAGAAAAGGCTCAATTGCACATTGACTCTAAAATTTAATAGCCACTTCCAGGATACAAGAGCATCAGCGATGAATACAAGCCAATAAGAGGAATGTCAATCAGATAGAAGAGAAAGGCTATACCAGATACATTTCGCTTGGCTGCTTCTTGTGCACATCGTTTTCTTTCTTCGATATTTGAACCTCCAACAATAGCTCCAAAAACCACTCCCCCTGTCTGAGTTATTAGTTAAGATGCGGAGGATATTCTTTTTGCTATCTTATTCAAATAAAATAACAGTTGCAGATGCCTTTCAATAACTCACACCATTGCAGCATTATAACATTCCAGAAACCTATTTCAGGATATCGTAACAACTGAAGCCAAAAAGAAAAAATTTTTTCAGGATTTTACTGGGTCGCGTGCAATGCATTCATCAAGCCACTTCACAGTTCGATCCACTGAAGCCTTATGACTCTTATCAGAAACCCATGCAGACATTTCGTCGGCCAAAGTGACCCAAAGATTTGGCTTCATGGAAGAATTCATTCCATGTATTCTGCAGGTTTAACCTGAAAATTCAAGTACAATGGGTTCACAAACTAGCAGAGAAGAAACAAAAGTCCATTGGGGTGGTCTTGTTGTTGTGGAATGAAGGCAAACCAAAAATTACCAAACGACGACCAGAAGGGGTCTCAAAAGAAGCCCCCACTTTGTTGGAGCCCTCATATTCTGGAAGACAGTGGATGGAATCCCTTGCTACAGCAGCAAATGCATGTTCACGTAATCCAACCATCGGGCAGAGTCCTCCAAGTTTGGATATTGTCCTCAGTGAAGGACCCTCCAAGCTCGTAGAACAACAACAGCGATCAAACAAACATAAATAGAAATGTTCTTAATGTGATAAAATATAAGAAAGAATTTAAGATTCTTACAAGTGAAGCCGGCTAACTTGGAGAAGAGATGAATCAGGAAAAAGGAAGAGAACGAAGATGGTCTGGAGATATAAAATGGGGCAGCCCCTTTCGAGTTGAAAGGAGGAGCCACGGCGTTTCTATCAAGCACGGGCAGCTGGGATGCTGCAGTACCTCCTGCCCGTGCTTTGCCTTTTCCCCATCTCTTCGCCGCGAACTTCGTTCTCTCTATCTGGATGCCGCAACGAAAATACAGAGTAGACGCGGCACTGCTTCGCGCAGCGGGTAGCTTTTTTTTTTTTTTTTTGAATTTTTTTTATAAAATATAATTTGTCTTTTTTTTTTTGTTTTAATATTATTATTATGTTTACAAAGAGCTGTCAGACCCGACACAACACAAACCTTGGAAAGTAAAAATCACGGTGTTTTTAAATGACACGTGTCCAGCGCTTAGGACGACATATGCGGGGCCCGGGTTTCGTGTGCTTGTTCTGTCTCCGTGTTTAACATGTAGTCGGAGGCCACAGTTGACAAGGAGTTTCTTCGTCTTCCAATTCTCTTTACTTGTACGAACGTATAATTATTCGGACGCCCTTTTTGTCTCAAACCGCATCTCACCCTTTCTTTTTATCTATTTCTCATAATTTCTTTGCTACCAAGTAAGGAATCAATCTCTCCTAATTTTGTGATGATTATTTTCCTTTTTTCAACTCCTCTGCTAATGTTATTGAATTGTAATTTATTCCTTTAATCGATTGCAATTGATTGATTGAATTGTTGTGGAGTTTTTTTTTTTTTTTCCTTTTTAATGAAATTTTCTGTTTTCCTGGAGTTGGATTCGTTTATGTATGTGTGGATTGTTAAAAATTGATTTTTTCTTTCTCATGGAATAGGTCATCGATCTGACGTGATGGTTGGAAGCAGTATAGATGATGATTGGGAGCTTACTTCATCCTCCAATGGGGTTCGAACCTTAGTTTTAGTTGGGCGTACTGGCAATGGCAAAAGCGCAACAGGTAACAATATACTTGGTAGAAAGGCCTTTAAGTCAAGGGCTAGCTCATCTGGGGTTACCAGTACTTGTGAATTGCAGCGATCAGTGCTTAGAGATGGCCAAACCATCAGTGTCATCGATACTCCTGGTATGAAAAGGAATCCATGGGCTTGTTTTTGAATTAGGTTTGCCATTTTCTGCCTTGTTCCTGTTTTCCTGTTTTCTCGTGGTACATAAGTAGTAAGAAATGGTCTGTTTTGCAGGACTGTTTGATTCCACTGCTGAGTCTGAATTTGTTGGCAAAGAAATTGTCAAGTGCATTAACATGGCAAAGGATGGAATCCATACAGTCCTTGTAGTTTTTTCAGTTAGGACTCGCTTTTCACAAGAAGAAGAAGCTGCTCTTCGTAGCTTACAAACGTTGTTTGGAAGTAAGATAATTGACTACATGATTGTTGTCTTCACTGGGGGAGATGAACTGGACGACAATGATGAGACATTAGCAGATTATTTGGGTCGCGAATGCCCACAGCCTTTGAAGGTAATTTTCTTTAACTTAGGATTTATTTTTGAACATCGGTTGTGAATTTTTGTTGTGCTTGTACAGTAGTTGCCAAGCTGAAAGAAAAATTTAATGAATTCTGTGCTCCCTTCCCTGCCCTCTGTTTTGGTCTGCCTTTCTTAATCCTCTTTATATCCCGGCTTTAGAAATTTTGGAGACTTTTTGTGCCGCTAATTAAAAGCAAAAACTTGAATAAGCTACTATGTGTTTCCAGGGTTCTTAAATTTCTCTTTTTTGAAAACTTTTTGTTGAAGTTATTGTTATATGACTGAGTCTGAGTATTCATGTTCGAGGTGAACTCGTTTTCCTTTGAGCAGCTGCAATTTTGTGTCCAAGTTCGCATTATTGCAGTCTGCATTCCGGTTTATGCACATCTAGTGACTTGAACAGTGGTTGATAAGTACCACCCATTGTACGTAGAGTGTTCAAATTCCAATCTCAGTCATCTTTGTTGGCTGGTGGTAATAACGCTTGAAAATTACCAGGACTTAAAGTTCGTCTATTTTGAAAAAGAGTTGAGAAAATGCAAGTTGAGCGTTTTCAATCTTGATTTGGTGATTTACAGCTGAAGACTAATGTTTGAATAACTTGTAACATTTATGTAGGAAATTCTGGCGCTTTGTAGGAATCGGAGGGTGCTCTTTGATAATAAAACCAAAGACGAATTTAAGAGAGCTGAACAGGTTCGGGAGCTTCTTTCCCTTGTGAACATGGTTATGGCACAGAACAATGGACAACCATATTCTGATGAATTATTTATTGAATTGAAGGTCAGCCTACCTAGAACTTCTGGTAACTCTATTGGACAATTGGATGTCATTTCTTACCAGGGTATTATTTAATTAAATTGACAGAAAGGGGCTATGAAGCTCCATGATCAACAAGAAGAGGTTCGTTCCTCAAAGGGGTATTCTAAACAACAAAAATTAGAGTGGAAGGAGCAGATGCAAAGGACATATGATGAGCAGATGAAACGAATAACCGAGATGGTATTTTACATTGCCTTATTTTTCACAGTTTTATCATATTTGCAATTGCAGATGCTATTATATGGTAAAGACAAATTGTTAGGAAAATGTCTTCTCAAGATTTGGATTACCACTGATGATGTTATCTAAGAAGACATAAACCTGTAAAAGTCACGACTTTTCATTCCCCTGAAAGTCTTATTGGGGGCCATTGTCCTTCTGTGAGCAATTATTGACTCAATGATTCAGCCAAAGTGTCAGCAATATGGAAATTTTCCCTATAGCATTCGCAAAAGATGAAAACAACTGGCCATCTAGCTTTTATTTATTTTCTGATCAAGTGTCTTCTATGAGAAAGCCGATCTGAATTATCTTGTACCTGGGTAACACCTACTTGGTGTAGTCTATATTTTAGTACTGCTTCAGCATCATTTTCAATTCCAAAAGGTTTTCTGCGGGTAATGGTGATTCTGTAAACTAAAATTATTCGGTCGGTAACAGTCTGACAAGTAGAAATATGGTGTGGCAGTCCAACATAAAGTTTCTTATTGGTCTAACCTCTTTAATGTTTTCTGGCATGACACGAGGATCTTAGTTATCTAAGAAGGTGATGCTATTGGAAAAATTGTAATGCAATTGCCTTGTATTTACGTACATTCAATGTTGCATCGTAGGTTGAGTCCAAGCTTCGGGAGACAACTACTAGGCTTGAGCAGCAGTTGGCTCAGGAGCACGCGGCAAGACTGAAGGCAGAAGAAATTGCACAATTAGCTCAAAGTAGGTCCAATGATGAAATCCGCAAGCTTCGAGAGAATCTCGAAAGAGCTCAGAGGGAGACTGAGGAGCTCCGTAGGGGGGCTGAACGTTGTGCCATACTTTGAGTTGGTTTGAGGCACCATGCTAGATTCAACGAAAAAGTCTTGTACGAGTCTTTTGTTGTGTTCCCATATATATTTATGGGGATTCAAACAACAAAGGGCTTGTGATACTATCAAAATTCTCGGAATTGTATATTTACCTATTCAAATGTTCATACAGCTGCTTTTGAATTGCAAACTTGAGCACATGTTTATATCAGTTTCATTCATTTATTCTGTCCTTGCTAGTTCTTATTTTAGCAAAGGTGCAGCGAGATATAAAAGCTTGCCAGGGCATACTGCAGTATCCATTCGACAAACAGATGTTCTTCTATATAAGAGATAATGTTCATGCCAGACGGGTTCTGTCACCTTTAGACCCTCATCAGCAAGAATACCAAAAATCTTGAATTGGATACAAAATCTCAGAGACTCGTCAAAAATTCATGTCTAGAGGAGTTTCATTATAAAATTCAGTTAAAGCTACCCATTTATCCCGTACATCTGTGCTATTCGTTCTAAATTGTAATGGTGTATTCAGCCAAAAGGGGATGTTGAAGAGATGTAATTTTTTTATATCGATGGCTGTGATGATCGAGAACTGGTGTGTCCTTGTCTTCAAGTTCTGTGCAGGGGCTGGAATTGATTACAGTGAAGCAACAACTGAATTAGTACGCAGCTTTGCTGGGTGTAAATCGCAATGGGCATCTGCTCGATTCGTGTTAACACCTAACCAAAATTTGTGCACCGCTCGAGCCAATCCTGGAGATTACTAAGATCATCTCTCCAGGTCCCAGTCATTAAGATTTTTCTTTAGCTCTACTAGGAAACCGTAATTATTGAAATAGATAATGATTACAAAATAAAAAAAAAAAAAACCCATTAAAATTATTTCAATTTGCCTATTTAAAGAAAAAATAAAAATAATTTAGTATATTTTTTACTTAATTTTTTTGTATATTTTAATCTCTTTTTCAAAACCACTTCATTTTTTTTATTAATAACTTAGAAAATGACATTATATAAATATTAATCATTACCCATGTGTTCTAGTTAAAAATTAACTATTAATATCATGATTAAAATTTTCTTATAAAGAAAACTTATCATCCAAGTAATGACAACTCCAAACTCTAAATCTCATACCTGCCTAAAAGCCAATTCATAATTCAGAAATCATAATTATTACATATAACTATTACACCAATGTGAGGTTATGACCCTTTTGCCTTGCAGCAGACATGGCAAGTTGAGGCAATAGAGGAATGACGTAATAACTATAACCAATAGCTGCGCAAGGTTAAAAAGAAAAACTGCCAAGGTATAAATCAAACATCTTATGGAAATATCTGGCATACACATATACTGGGAAATTCAAAATTCAAGAAACTTCGCTGCACTGCCAATGTCTCCCATCTCAGAGAGTTCCGCTAGTTCAGGCTTTCTTCTTGGAGTGCAAACCATATTTTTGATAACAGAGGAATAAAGATCAAACTCTGCCTTCAATTTTTGGCAGCACGCTTCTATCCACTTCTCGGCCACACTGGTAGCCACACTGTCCTGGTTATCTCTTTCGTGCTCTTCTATTGCAGGTCTTATTTCATCATACAAAGAAGCAAGCTGGGAGGCTGCATCATTCTTCATGACCTGCACAATAACCAATTTCATCATGAGCAATTAAAATTCTTCCAACATCTAAGAAGAGAGAAAGATGCTCTACTGATGGTAAGATATAAGCAGGAGACAGCTTTCTCTATTTCGGTCTGTACATCTATCTAATGATTGTTGTCTATATGGAAGAGGAAGACATGAAGCTTTAATTATGCTCTTCAGTGGCAAGCCATGACCAGTCCGTACCTCATTTCCCAGTACTTCTTCTTGTGCTTCTTTTAAAGCCAAGAGCTTTGCCACATATTTTGCATCAACCTCTTTTTGAGTTGGGTCTTTTGACTTTCCATTATAATGATGCTTTAATCGTTTCTTTGGCTTTGACCTGGGTCCAATCTGATAATTCCTGCTTGCTATACGAGATATGATCTCATTCTTTTGGGCATAGGCCTGTTGAGAGTTTTCAGGATACAATTTCATCTCTTCTATGATTTCAGCTTTCACTGGATTCATTAAGCTACATTCCATTGGAACTGAATTAAGAGGTTCAACAATAAAAGTGGATGATTCAGAGGGGTGCTCGGATCCCATGCTGAAATCCATTATTGGGGAGCATTCAATTTTCTGATTCATATAATACTCAGAGTTGGAAGAATTCATAATATTTGTAAGCTTTGACGAAGGTTCATCTTCTGCAGAATCATATAGTGGAACTTTTTCAACAGTGTACCTGTATCCAAAATAAGTCTATAATAAGTATATGAAGGAAGCTGTTAAAAGTACAAGAGTCCTCAAAAACTCAAAATAAATTCCAGCAATAAAATGTATTATAAAGATGGGAGAAGGTATTACCTTTCATCATCATCTTCCCACAAGTATGTATCATCCTGTAATGAGCGGACAAAAGATGTTCATTATGAGAAACAACAATTAAGCAACCAAACGGAACAACCATAAATTGAGAATGTCATAGCACAACATGGCTACAATAATACCCAAAAAAAAATGAAAGAACTAAAAAACAAAACAAATTCATGATAAACACAATCCATATGCATCAGCATATGGATCTTTTTCAAGCAATTTTACTTCTCACTCTCTCTCTCTCTCTCTCTCTCTCTCTCTCTCATATATTAGCTTTTAAGTCAAATGCATGTTGCAAACATGTTGAATATTGTTGTTCTTCATATTCATCTAAAGCGCTTAAAATTATTTTTAGACGTACCTGGAAACCACGAGATTTTGCCCCAAGAAACCCAGAACAGGTGGCTGCACCACAAAGGCAACGAACCTTGGCACCACCATACCATTCAAAATTATAATCATAGGCCAGCTCCATTCCAATTGGTATATCTTGCCTTGCAAATATTCCAACTCTTATTTCCCCCAAGACATTCCACTTTCTTGTCTCACAATTGGGTTGGCTAAATTGTTTATTATAAGCAAAAGCAGGTTAGAAACAGAACATATGAAAATTTGGAGGGGACAGAAAGTTCCCAGAATTAAATGTCTAATCTCTCAAAAACTTGACTTCAGCATTAAAGAGCTCACCATGAATGATTAATAAACCTAGCGAGGCTCCCTTTTTTTGTTGCATCAATGGATTCAGAAGAATTAAGTGAAATGATGAATGCATCTTTGAGACCTGGACAAGCAACATGGACATATAAAAACACATTCAATTACAAAAGCAAAACAGACACAATATGTGTTTATTTGATATTTTACCTTGGTTTGCATAATTTTGAGATCTTCTCCTTGCTTCTTTCCATGATATCACTTCTCCACAGTACTCAATAATGAATTGTCCAGCCTGCATTATTTAGACAAGAAGTTCTCTAAGACCATCAATCACAACTGAAAGATAAATATTAACAATTAAAAGCCTAAAAATGTGGGGTGCCATGTGCTACATTAGCATCAAAATACCATATAAACCTTTTCATGTTAGCAAAGATGCGTTAAGATATAAAAGTCTCTTGCTTTCTCCTTCAAACAACAAATTCACCAATCACCTTATCTGCAGCATACTACAGTATCCACTCAACCAACAGATGTTCTTTCATATGAGAGATGATGATCATGCCAGGCAGGTTCTGTTACCTTTATATCCTCATCAGCAAGGAGACCCCATCCACGATCTTCAGTTTTAAATAACTTTGTTTTAGCATACTGACACTTCTGAAATCTCTGTTCAAAGAGAATACCAAAAATCATGAATTCTATACCAAATCTCAGAGGCTCATCAAGATATCCAAAGATTTATGCCTAGCGGTGTCATTACAGTATTCAGACAAGTACACATCTATATGATACATTTGTGCTTGCTATTCACGACTAAAATTTAAGGACTACAATTCCAAGTTTTGCATAACAGACACAGATAACACATCACCTTAAGCACTTATAAATTGAGAGAAAAGGTGAGAAAAGCAACCTAAGGGCCTGGCATATAGATATAAAGACACACAATAGCATGAAAGTGATATTGACCATCATAATCACCTGATTCTTGCAATAGTCCCCACAAGGGCAATATCCAGGGGTGCACTCTGTGCTAGTTAGCACATTCCAGCACCTCTCCCCGCATGAACTATCTGGATCATTGGGTTCAAATTTACATTCACAGATGGCAATATCCTCTTCCTTCAGCTTCTTGTGCCTAAAAGCGTTATGAATTAAATAAACTATTCAGTCAATCGAGTGCCACTTTTAGCCGTGACCCATGACAATGAGCAATCTGCCTTGGCTCTTACATCATCATCATCATCATCTTGACTACTTACTCCATGCAAGGCCAAAGAAAGAGGAAAAAGAAGTCTTACTTCCGATACAACAAATCATTCTGTTGAATGTGCTCGTACAGTGGCAACCCCTGCATCCATTGATCCTTCAAAGGGGGAAAAAGGACAAAAGATCATCAAAACAAGTTGCGACTGTCCTTCCAACATTAAATTAACTGAATATAACATTGAATCCACAGATATTAAAAACAATATCACTCCCCCACGTCAGTTTTAATCTTAGAAACGTAATGCGCATGTGTACCATTGAGATTTTAACGAGAATTTCCAGAAAAATGCATCGTAAGCACCAAGCAATAGCCCTCAGCCCAGAAAATTCTGTCATAAGAAAAAAAATTATTAAAAAAAGAACCATAAAAATACCGGAAAAGAAAAGAAAGGTAAGGAATGTATTAGCACACAAAAGATTCACTAACCTAGCAATTCATTCATTTTATTTTTTGAAATTTTGACAGAGAGAAAGCATACAACGAAGAAAATAATAATAATTCAGTGCTGGAATCTTTTATGAAATTAAGGAAGTAACTGTAAAACCTGAAATTTTAAAAAAATGCGAGGGCGTTGTGAGGTATTGAAATTGCGCCCTCTTAGTACCAAAATTGAATTGGCTAGGGTTTATCGGAGTCCCGGTCCCCCTCACGCGCACCTGATACAAGCGGCGTTCCTTCCGGTTAACTCTACGGTTAGCGACGTAAACTTCCGAGTGAAACGCACCGGTTTAATGACCGACTTCTTTTTGCTCTTTTTTATTTTTAAGATAGTCACGTCCTAATTTCAGGCCTTCTTTTATTTCTAAAAAATTTTTTTAATTTCCCGGTTCGCGTCAAGCAAGATTAGAACTCTCCAATAAGAGTGGACCCTTTTATTTTTTCTATTTTTTAACCAATGCCCAACAATCATGAGTAATTTGGTTTCCCCACATTCAACAAAAAACAATATATTGCTTAAACACAAATCCCACATATTTTATAGGATCAGATGTCATAACGTTACAACTTAGTTTTGTTAAATTGAATAATATTTTATTATATTTTAATGTATAACTACAATTTTCTTCTTTTTTTTTTAAATCATCTATAAAAAGATTTATTATGATAAATATCATCGCTATCGGTATAATTGTATTAGATGGGATTATTTGATTGGCCAACACTTTTGAAGCCCCGTCAATTCGAATATCGAGATACTGGAGATCCGTCTCAATTTTTGAGCCACTGTACAATTTTTGAGCGACTATATGTTCTCAAAAGTTTAAATAAACGACACGTACCCTGAGTCAACCTTGCCATCCTGGAAAGTCCGAACTTCCCTTTGACGAAAAATTTAAAAAAAAAAAAAAAAAAAAAAAAAAAAAGGACAAGGCTTTCGTCCGAATCCAGTTTTTGACGTGAAATGGACAAGCAGAGCAACCTTCATACATATATATGTACACTTTGACATCAAATTATGAACAAAAATGGCATCAAATCAAAATTGTAACCAAATGAATTATATTAACACTAATCACAATGAATTATGTTAAATATAATTACAACACACACTATTACAATGTCAAATCTGTAATATCTAGCTAGGTTCTTGATATCCCATCACATTGGGTAACACTCCACTTATTGGCACACATGGCACATTGTCATCTCGTAAACAACAACATAAAAGGTAAAAATTTCGTGGCTGTGGTGGGGAAGGGCAACTAATTACTGCTTAATTGCTAATTTAAGAGAGAATGAGACAGATGAGTGAAAAGAAGGTCTTTGAGTTGAGTTGTGTCAACGTCGCTTACAAAGTTCTGGCAATTCACGAAAGCCATGTTTATAAAAGCATGCAAATGAAATCAATGAGACGAGTCGGCTTCGGCAAGTGTTGGGACAGGATTAGTGGGCCCATTTTCAAATTCTTCATTGCTGCTAAGGACAGAGAAGCTGCTCGTGCGGCGTCGGGCTAACGAGGTTTGGAGGTAGGGAGGGTAATTAATGATCTTTTTCCTGTGTCTCTATTGAAATTCCTTACTAAAAGACGGAAAAAAAATAATAAAAATAATAAAAATCTACGTAAGCACGCAGATTGATACAACTCGACATAATTAATAAGATCATATTTTTTATTTATTATATCACTTTTTGCATTATTATAATTATGTGTGCATTATTGGATAAATAGTGTCTAATTGTGTTAATTACCTGTCTATCCAATAATTAATTATTGTTAAAAAAAACCAAAAAACTTAATAATTTTTATGATATTAAGATGTCAATAGTAACTATGTTAATGAACTTGCTCATGGTTGTCAAATTGTACAATCATTGGTAGTATATCATTAGTGGTACAACATTTGTACCATTACTCTTTATTAGAATGGTGATATCGATTTTAGGTTAGCTTGCATGCATTAGATTAAACTATAATTTTAAACATGAGATCAGTCTAACTATCAAATCTATCTAATTGTGTGCATTATAATTTTAAATTTTAGATTAGTTTGATGGCTAGGTAGATGAATTGTTGACTTCAAATTTGAATTAATCTGATTATTTAGTTAAACTAAGAAGTGACTTTAAAAAAATTACTTGACTCAATCGATTTTAGGTGGCTGAATCGATGAGTGAGACAAATATTTACTTTTTTTTTTATTTTTTTAATTACATACAATTATTTTATTATATATATTATTAATATTTTATTTATTTGTATATAACATAGAAATATTAATTATTTTTTAAAACAGAAATTAACTTATTAATTAAACAAATAAACAGAATCTTGAATATAGTTGTTGGTATTAGAGTGTAATAACTTTGATATTATAGTCATATTTATTAATTACACAATAAATTAAAGTATTTAAATTTTTTATATAATAAAAAATATCTAATTTTATTTAAACACTAAAATTATATTAAATTAGACTAAATTGCTCTAATCTTTACTTAATTAATAACCCACTAACATGAAGAAAAATGAAAAAAAAAAAAAAAGAGAGAAAGAGAGAATGGAACTGCACTATATTTAAAACCTGATTCGCAATGCAAGGCATGACACATAACTAGAAAATTAAGCAAGTACATCTCAAAAGCACTGTAGAAATGTTAAATTTAAAATTGGGTTGGAGCCAATTAAAAATAAAAAAGGGAAAAGGCATAAAAGAAGGATCTCAACGAATCAATGGTGGAAACGGAGCTATACTTTGCTCAAAACGGCAGGCAGACATCACTGAAATTACACGTCAAAGAAATAAATATTCTCTCCGTTTATTTAGTCTTATACGCCCGACCTTTATAAAATATAGGATCTCAAGATAGGTCAGTCCATTTCAACAGCCATCCCTGGATGGACCCCACCAGTTAGACAACGAGAGTGAGTCAAGGGTCAAATTAGTAATCTACATTCAGATTTGGGAGCGGTGAAATTAAAACGTAATCAGTAATTTTCAGTTTAAATACATAGAAAAAAATGATTAATATTTTTAGGATATTATTTTCTAAAACGATTATTAATGCTAGAATTTTAGCATTATTTAAATATTTTTTTGAGCGATTTTCACAAATTAAGGCCGAACAATTGCCTTTCCCATCCTTCCGCTTCCATTATTATTTTTTGATACATTGAGTTTTTTTTAATTCTTCATAATTAAAATTTGTATTTTGTGAAAAATTAAACCTTTGACCAATCACAGACTTATGTCATATTGCAAAATATTTGTAGCAACCTGTTTATGATAATTTTTGAAAGGAAAAACTAGAGTTTAAAAGCAACATTAATTGATTTTTTAAAAAAAAAAAAATCAACTCATGGGTAAATCAGTAAATGCACGAAACCCAATCAAAAGCGGTGACGTGAGAAGACATTGTTATGAAGGATTTTACAATTTTTTTCTCCTTTATCTCTATTCTAAATAACAAAAACTTTAAAAAGGGGAAAAAAAAAAGACATTTTCTATTTCTCTCACTAAAAGAGGACAAAAAGGTCAAAAACACAGAGAACACACTCACGAGAAGACCTCCAAAACCTACAAACCGCCATTCTCACAGATCGCAACTCTCTCTCTCTCTCTCTCTCTCTCTCTCTCTTATTCATTCATATTTTAGTGAGCGAGCGGGCGTGTGCATAATACTTTTTGTCCAAAATCCTGAAAGCCCATTCGCCGAAAACTATATTTACTTTCTCAAACCGGCCTCTGTGGGTTTCATTGAGTCAATGATTGATTTGATTTAATTTTTCACGGTGGTTGTAGTTGCGGTTGTGTTTCTGGTGGTGGGAATTTTTTTTTTTTTTTAAGGTGAGTGTGTGTGTATGGAACAGAAAAAGCAAGCTGGAAATCTTAACGTAGTCAGTTGTGGTGGTGGTGGGTGTTAGGCCAGAGGAGGCGCGTGCAGTTTACTTCAATGGCAAAGCGCGTGTACCAAGTGTGGAAAGGAAGTAATGTAAGCTTTCGGATTGCTACGGCTTCTTCTGATTGATTTCCCCCACTTTATTTTATTTTATTTTTTTTTCTGTTTCGGGTTTTAAATTTTTTTTATTCCTGTTTAAATCTGAACAAATGTTTGGCTTTCTTAGCTTCTAATTGTGGTTTAGATTCTTTCTAATCGTGGTGTAAAGTAGTGGCTTTTTATCAATTTGGGTTAGAATTTTTTTCTTTTTTTTATTAGAAGAGTTGAATTTTATTTGGTGTACTGCTGGGTTTGTGGTCTCTGTTTGGTTACTGAGAAAATGGATGAAAAGAAAATGGGGGGCTTTCACCTTTTGCTTTACTAGGGGTTAAAGAGCAAAGGAACATTCAGAGCTGTTCTTTATATTATCTTTATACTTATTGCTTCCTTGATGCTCACTGGAGCTGGCAGAGGGAACAATGCACGGGGAGATAAAGGTGGTTTGGATCTGTGTATATTTGATGCATAAAAACTGTGGGGTTGAATAGATGGCAAATAATGTAACTTACATCTTTTTTATCCCAGTTGTTTGCAAGAACCGATTGAGAAGATTTGGTCAAAATGGAGTGTTTTGTGCCAGATATGGTTTTAATCTAGGATACATATCAAATTGGCCTGTTACTTTAATGCTGGCGCAGAACTTTGTCTTGTTCGGTGGCTTGGCTAGGCTAACTTGTTGGCATTCGTCTTGATTTCTAATGGGAGCTTAAATATTTATTGGCTCAAAGTTATGGTTTTATAGCCAGTGTACAGTGTGATGACTTATGACTTAGTAGAAGTTTTATAATATTGCTAATCAGTTGACTAGGTTAATTAGGCTATGGGCATCGATTATCATCAACTCACAAGGTCTCTAACAGAAAATTGAGATGCCTAATTCTCTATGTACTTTTGAAAAGCTATTTCCTAATGTAGTATATAATTGATTGAGAAGGAAACAGACCATATAGTATAAATTGATGATTTTTGATATGCTGCTCAAAACATTTTTGGATATTTATGGTTTCATAAGGCAAGTTGCACTTGAATGCCTTATCTTAATTGACTGCTGTAAATGAGAATTAAAAACCTTTGCAGAAATTCTCTGCAGGTTTTAGATATATCCTGTCCAAATGGTAAAATAATATCCAATCAGCATGCAATTTTACCATCATGTGCATGCGCAATTGCATCCTTGTGGCTTGCATCAGTAGGCCTCTTCATTTTTCCTTTTATGATATAAATGCTGAGACTCTGTGGTCATGGAGGTTAAATTTGCATTTAACATAGGTTGGGAGGTGTATCCATGTGATGAGCATTGATCAAAGCCCCTAAGGCAACAATTTTTACTAGTTTTTGTTCGTAATGTATGTCTGCTTTGCATGTTTTTATGTGTCTGCAGTTCCTTGTAAGGCATTATTGATTTTGCATTTATACTCATGCTATTCTTGGCCATGATAATTAATAGATTTCTTTTTATTTGCTAAGCACCATAGGCTAATTTAGGTGGCATAACGTGTGAATTTTTTTTCCTATTACCAAAAGCATCAAAGTCTCTTGTTATTCTGGCTTGATTTGCAAAATTTCTATATCCCCAGACAACATAAGCTTCTTTTTTGGGTCAATTTCTCTCTCTGTTGTTCCTGCTTTTGATTATTTCAATAGTTATTTTGTGGTGAGACCTAATCTATCTGATTATTGCTTTTTTCCCCATGCTTTGCAGAAATTCATACTTGGTGGGAGGTTGATGTTTGGACCTGATGCTAGATCACTAATTGTCACCTTATTGCTGATAATTGTTCCAGCTGTAATATTTTGTGTATTTGTTGCAAGGCATCTTCGCCATGAATTTTCTCCATATAATGCTGGATATGCCGTTCTCGTGGTAGCAATTGTCTTTACTATCTATGTAAGTTCATTTGTTTGTTGGTGGATGAAAAATAATTGACAGGTTTAGAATTTCACAGAACATTTGTTTGAATATATATAATTATGCTTGTCAAGGTGTCCGATGAGGTGTGCATGCAATATTGGTGATTGTATTATATGTCCAACATTGTAATTGGTGGGGCTTCGCAACTATTCTGTAGGATTTATTTGTATTGTTGAGGTGGCCTCAGCTTGATACTCCCTTAGGCATTTACTTATAAAAAGCTGATGTTTGCAACTTACCAGTTGTATAATCATCTTGTGTGTGCTATTCTGATTCTAGAGTTGATTTTGACAGGTTTTGGTTCTTCTTTTTCTCACATCGGCGCGGGACCCAGGTATTATTCCTCGTAATTCACACCCACCTGAGGAAGAGTTCCGCTACGATCCTTCAGCATCAATGGAAGTTGGGGGAAGACAGACTCCAAGCCTCACGTTCCCTCGGACAAAAGATGTTATGGTTAATGGCATTCCTGTTCGGGTTAAGTATTGTGACACATGCATGCTTTATCGTCCTCCCCGCTGCTCTCATTGCTCCATTTGTAACAACTGTGTGGAGCGATTTGATCATCATTGCCCTTGGGTGGGTCAATGCGTTGGATTGGTATGATGATTAATGTTTATTCCTCTTGTGTTTTCACTTTTTTTTTTCTTTATCTTTATTTTGACTCTTACAATTTGCATCTTCAATTCCATGTCATTTTTATATATCTGCTTGTGTTTTTATGTGCAGCGCAACTACCGTTTCTTCTTCATGTTTGTTTCCTCATCAACTCTTCTTTGCATCTACGTGTTTTCCATGTCAGCGGTGTACATTAAGGTTTTGATGGGCAATTACCATGGTACGGTGTGGAAGGCCATGAAAGAATCTCCTGCTTCTGTGATACTAATGGCCTACTGTTTTATTGCTCTATGGTTTGTTGGTGGATTAACTGGCTTTCATTTGTATCTTATAGGGACAAATCAGGTCAGCTTGTTTACCTTGTTTATGTCTATTAAGTGTTGGTTATGCCCAATTCTGGAATTTACTGAAGCAGTAAATTAACTACACATATGCCACCATTTTAGGAACAGCTCTTCAGATTGCACACACTTTCTGTCTTTTTGTTTTTGATAAGTCAGATCCTTGCACTCATTATAGGGTTGACTTTTTCATTTTCTTGTAAAGAATACAATGTTCTGAAGGTGAGAAATGTGTTAATGAGATTTGATGATTGTGTATCTGCACTTCCAAGTAGAGAAGAATGAACTGTATCCCTGTAGCAATATACGTTGAAAACTATGATCTGGATATTTGTTGTTTCAAGTAGTTGTGTTTCATACGAATACGATGGGAATGCTCGTGTGCACTTTTACATTGTTGAACCAACCAAACATGTTGATCCCAATATTTTGCAGGATTTATCTCCAATATTTTTTCTGCTGCCTTCACTAAATTACTGCTGCTCCATTTTGCCCAGACAACCTATGAAAACTTTCGGTACAGAGCTGATAACAGGAACAATGTCTACAACCGGGGTATTGTTAACAACTTCCTTGAAGTATTTTGTACAAAGACCAAGCCTTCAAAGAACAAGTTCCGGGCTTTTGTTCAAGAGGAGGTTCCTAGGCCACCATTGCCAGTATCTCGGGAAGCAGAAGCAGAAGATGTAAGTGCAGATCGACGTCCAAAGGTTGAAGATGATCTAGAAATTGGTGAAGACCTTTTGAAGATCTCCCAGCGTCGCAATATTGAAGAGATTGATGAGGACATACGCAGCAGAGGGAGTAATGGGCCTCCACATAACCCCCCAGAGGTGGACTCTGTTTTGAGTTCAGATAACCGAGCCTCAGCAATGCGATCGGATATAAGACACTCTAGCTGGGGAAGGAGAAGTGGGAGCTGGGAAATTGCACCGGATGTCCTTGCAAACTCCATTGTTACTGAAGGCAGAAGCTACAGCACATCCAAGGAACCACGCCAATGATTCCGTCTAGTTTGTTTAATATCTGATCTCTGATCTTTAGAAGGGCATCTGTATGGGCAAAGTGCAAATTTTTTAGATTGTCCTATTCCTAGTTTTGAAGGGAAGTTCTTTTGATTAGAAATTTAGAATTATCTGGTGCTGGGGAGCCAAGTGGCCTCCCCTTTTGGGCATGAGGGCTTGTGTTGTATTTGGCGGGATTGCGGCTGTTGGTATTTATCTGGGATAGCAGTCAATAGATATGTGTTTGTAATTGGTTTGCAAGGATGAGGATATTTTCTCTCTGCCATTTCCATTTTTGTTTCTTGACCTGTATTCGCAATTTGTACCTTCGTATTGGACCTTGTAATGCCGGGTTTATTCTTTTTGTAAATAATTAGTTTGCAGACAACCGATATCCATGAATCTGGATTCTAAAATTACGTTGTTGATTCATGCACATGGGCCATAAACCATATATCAGAAAAACTGTCCGTTGAGGTTGCAACTCCAATTAGAGCATGTTACAAATCTCCTGTGGACGCTGCGCCAGAAGGTCTGTGCGCTAAGTGGATGTTTAGTCCTGTAACAGGTTTAACGTCGTGGACCTAATTTTGCATTGTTGGAGTTTTACAGTTCATAATATGAAATTATAACGTTGTTATACCTGAAGGACTTTTCTTGTCTTCTGTTTTTTAATTTTTTGGCTCTAGTAAAAATATGGAATTGTAGACATCTGTCGACATCGAACCATTTGGATTTTTATTTTTAGTCCTTTGTTTTTTTTGTTTTTTTTTTGTAACAATGTAAACAATAGCCATTGGCATTGAAAGCTAATTTTGTTGATCTGTTAATTGGTTCAAGGGACGCAAAGGTTGCATCTTTCCGACTCCATTGTGCTCAACATCTTAAAAGCCAAATGTTAGCACGAAGTTGCCTAGGAGTAAGGACAAAAAAGAAAAAAAAAAAAACAAGAAACAATTTGGCATTAAAAGTCAATTAAGCACCCAATGCCAAATCCTCCAATCTAGACCGCAATGAGCCACTGGCGATGATAGATACCCCATTTCATCCCCTACAGGGAGAAAAGTTTGGCGAGAAAATTTAGGAAAATGCTGGGAAAATTTTCTGTATTTAGCAGTCCGTGTGTGTGTCTTTTTGGGTTGCTTTTGAACAACCAAAGGCAGCTCGTTTGTCAGGTTCTTTGGTTATAACAGTTACGTCCCACAAACAATACAAGCTTATCACGACACAAGGGAAACAATTGTTCCAAAATTAGACCGGGTCATGTCCTATAAATAAGAGTCTCAGCCTCGCGATCATCGACCCCTGCATAAAGTTTCTCTCTTTTTTCTCCCTGCTTTTCAGGATTATACCAAAGAAAATAATCCTGAAGATGGATTCTCGGCTTCAATTTTCTATCTTGGCAGCAATAGCCTTATGTCTTTTCCTCCATTTCCCCTCTAATTCTGAGGCTGCATCTCCAGTTGATTTGCTTTCCCGCGTTTGCAAACAAAGTGAGAATCTCAAATCCTGCATGGAGGTTCTAAAATCCAATCCCAAGGTAGCATCAGCGACCAATATAAGAGACGTTGCAAATGCTGCTCTGGAATTGGCAAGAAAAGAAACCCAGAGTTTTGGCGATTTCATCAATGGCCTGCTCCACGACAAAGCCACCGACCCTGCACACAAGCCATCCCTTAAGACCTGCGCCGACTATATTACTTCATCGCTGCCAGACCTCTCCCTTAGAGGACTTGAAGATGGGTCGGCGAGCTTGGACGTGCATTATGCACTGGACAATGTTGAAAGCTGCGAGAGAGCATTGGCTAGTGGACATGTTCATGTCCCTCCAGTTGCTGCCAGAACGCAGAAATGGAAGACTATTTATTCTGCTGCGTATGCTTCTGTTGTGGCTCTGGAGGGTTGAGGGCTTTCTCCTCTATGTCGTCATCATTCATGAATGATTATGATTAATTTACTTCTTGTTATTGCAAACCTCTTCATTTTGTATCTCCTCGGATACCCCCCGCCCCCCAAAAAAAAACTCCTTTTATTTTTTATTTTTTAATGTTTGCTTTAGTTTTGTTGAAGGATGGATTCTATTTGCTGAATCCCAAAAGGATGAATGGAGTTTTCAACATGAATTCTATTCCAAAAATGCAGAAATTAATGACACGAAATTGGACACAGACCAATCATAGCTGGGACAGCCCTTGGGTTTGACTTTATTTTATTATTATTATTATTATTATTATTATGTTCATTTGATTTCTTTTCTCTTTATTTTGAATCATTCTTTTGATTTGTGCTTGGATGTTTCGTTGCCGGGGGTTAGAGTGGGACCCCGGTAGACAAGTCGGTTTGGATTTCATCCCCTTTTAAGGTTTCTGGATCTAATTCTCAAGCCTAGACCAGCCAGATCTGGCCCACTACGGCTTGATTCTACTCCACCCCAGATCTCCTATCCTCCTTTTTTGTTTTTTTTTTTTTTTTTAATGCCTTTTCTTTTCGATTGGTCGTTTTCGTTTTCTTATTTTTTTTTGACTCTGAATTGATGGAGGGGGTTCGTCGGCCGGAGCTTGCCGGAAAACAGCCAATATGGCGTAGAAGAGGCCTACCACCGACCATGGGCTCTTAAGAGTTAACATTTTCTTGGGCTTCTGTCTGCCCTGGCTTCTAGGTCTGAGATCAAAGCCCAGGTCATCAAATCTGGGCCAGGACGTTTTGGATCCTTCAGCCCAGATCTACCGTGCTTTTTCTTTCTTATTTTCCTTTGTCCCCCCCCCCCCCCCCCCCCACCCCGGCACCAAAAATAAGACTTTCGGCCTTTTCTGGCAGTCCAATTCCCAACCTAGCAAAAAGGACTGAAGGCACAAAAAGTAGAAATATTCTGGGACAAGCTGGTAAAACTGTGTCTTTCCCATAATAAAATATTTCGACTCGCCGCTGCTAATCAAAGTCGGGATATTTTACAGGTGCATGCTTGTCGCTTGTCAAGATCAAGCACTGGCCAGTATTAAAGTTCTGCACATCCAGTAAAATGTAATCCATCTTACCCTTTTGGTTGAAAAATGAATTGGACGGTCAAATGTCTGCGAGAGAACTTGCAATTTGGGCCTTGATTTTATCCTGGTCAGGACCTGTAATTCAAGACCTTTTTCAATTTTAAAAAGAAATATCACTAACAGAAATTTGTTCCTTTTATCCACGTTTTTAGTAGTATTTTTATTGAATTCTTTTAATTCTGTGTTTGAATTCTAATGACTCCCTTACCCATTTTTATTATAAGCCTTTCCTAACCAAAAAGAAAAAGGAAATGTCTCCCATAAATAAGTAATGAGAACTCAGCTGAAAACTTGCCGTGGAAGGAAGCCTCTAACTTTGAAAAAATCAACACGCTTTCCACAACGGGTTAGACAATCCATGGTTAGGACAGAACGTAATGCAACAATTTCATCTCCCGTCACCATAGCTCTTGACCCTAGAAAGTTGCTCCTTCATTGCTTTAAAAGCTCTTAATCAACCAAAGAAGTTTGGTTCGAGTCATTTCCCGGAGAAAGCAAACTCACTAAGCGCCTTATCTTTAGGTTGCTTTCAGCCTTTCTTACTCGAATCATAGGGTACAGATGCTAACCTCATCTCTAAGTAGATTTTATGATTCCATGTCCCACTTATTCGCTAGGGCAGTGGCTCAGTGTCCTGTACTAATGGGACATAAACCAAACCCCAGCTACCGATGGCATTGACAAGAACTCTGCAAGAATATTTTGACACACTCGGTGGATTGTCAGCTCCTAGCTTACAATACTTGGTATATATCTAATCGATGCCTATCTAACAAGACTCTAGTGGCTTGCGAACATGAATTAATCCAAGCAATCTAAACCTTCCGGACAATTAAAGTGGAAGCATGCTTTCTTTAGAGCATCTCTTCCACCATCAAAACAGTCTCATTACATTAACAAGGTAAAAAAAATAAAAAAAGGAAACTTCTTTTTATATGTGAACTCTTAAAAATCATAGACCTAATGTATTAAGATTAAAATTGATAATCAGTAGCCGAATCTGCCTTGGAAAGCTCTTCTAATAAAATTAAAGCATAAGCCCTCAATTATTTATGATTAATCCAAGATTCTAGTTGCTTGGGAGCAAAGCATGGACATTACGTCTAACCCATGTATCATTTAATACGAGATCAAATGAGTCGGATCTACAGGTTACATATTCCGAGCCATGGGGGTGTTTTCGTTCTGTTCTAGTATTGCACTTTAGGGCTCCTTCTTCGTAGTTATACGCCTTAATACCATGGCGGGACCTGCCGACATAAATAGCACGTGCCACTTTGGACAGCAACACTCTAACCAAAAAGGAATCCAACAATCAAATGGAGTCTGAAGTGGCATCCAAAATCAGACATTTCGCACGTGTTTCAAATAGCAACGGTTTCCGGCACAACAATAACAAGTGGAATTTAAATAATAATAATAAAACATTCCCACCACATCTTTTCATCACTTTTCTTTTTTCTTTTTTCTTTTTCCTTTTTTTTTTCAAATTTCATCTTTCTTGTAGATGTGAAATTAGGCGAGAGGTTTGAATTGCGAAAATAATTTTAATTATTTAGTTTAGACTTTGAATTAGGAACATGGTCAAATAGCACAACTACTCTTTGACAAGGCCAAACTTTCTCTTTAGCTTTTTCTTTTTTTAATTATTATTATTATTATTTAAATGCACCTCATGATCACCAAAAAGAAATCTTTTTAACTTAAAGTGGAGGAAGAAAACAAGTTATTTTCAAGTATGAGCAATTACTCCATTTCCATTAAATTATTTAACAAACAAGACTATCACACCGCCATTAAGAAATTGATGCAAACAATTTTTTTTTTTTTATCAATTAAATGTCAGAGTTCATAAGCAAATTCTAGAGTAGTACCGAAACATTGGTAAAGACAAGACGATTTACAATTTTCATGATGATAATCCTCTTTCATTACTTGTCTTCTAGCGCGGTTAAACTCCTGTCATGTTACCAAGGCGTGGACCAAAAACCTCATATAGACATGTTTGTAGGGGAAGGGAACTAGGACTCGTGTTCAACTCTTGCCAAACTTGACTGATCCCCTTGAATTCCGAAGATCGACTCAGCAGAAAATTCAAACACCAAAACAACACGGAAAAAGTACGTAATCAAGTTTCCTTTTTCTTTTTTGTCTATAGAGAAATAATATGTAATTAAATGTTTAGTGTGTGCTGTTAATAATCAGACGCTGAGGAGTTTTTGTCCATATTGTTGTCAGGGTATTAACCATTGTACCCTGTGGAGATCAACGCTATAGGGTTAAATCCATGGCTGCTATTTTTCTGTGGATCTAATCCATGAGGCGAGCAGCAGCTAAAATGCCTAGAAGGGGGTAGTTTTGGACTTGAGATTCATCTGAACCGAAACGGATGCAGATAAATTAACACCACCATAATCGTTTATTTAATGTGTATTGGCTTGAGCTGCTGTCACCAAACTTATAATAGTAATAAAAGGATTGCTCAACACAAAAGCTTCGGGGATAGCAATATAGCAGCAGACATCATTCGTTAGAGTATAATGGAGAAAATGCGTAAACATTAGTCTTTCTTTGAAAGCCAATTCCTAAGCGCACCTTTGCTTTTATTATTTATATATATATATATATATATATATATGTCACGTTACTCTCTTGTTCAAATCAATGCTAGTTTTTAAAAATAATAAAAATAAAAATAACAGAGAATAGAAACCAAATCAAGGCTACAGACTGCATGTAAATAAGAAGAGCAGAAAAAAAAAAAAAAAAAAGAGTAAGAAACCAACAAAAGCAGAGGAAAGGAAATAAAAAATGTGAAATCGATTTTAACCAGAAGAGGAAGGGTGATGACTAGAATGTGACCAAGGCGGAACCGAAAAATCGAAACCGGTAGTCTGGCTTTGATTTTGAGGTTGCCGGAAGTAACCCAATTGCTGACCCGCTAAAAGCAGAGGAAATGAAGCAGAGGATAGTGATGACGACCCAGAAGATACAGAATGCGAAGAAGCTGAAGGAGCTGAAGAAAATGGTAAATTTGATTGTAGAGAAGCCAACTGAGAGTTATGAAGCAATCGGTCGAAAGATTGATGTTGGCCTTGAGAATCCCCGGGGCTCTGCAAGAACTGGCAGTAGTCCCAGTAGTCTCTGATAACATCAGCCTGAGCCTGAAACAGTGGCGGTGGTGGTGCCGGCGGCGGTGGATGTGGCTGTTGAAATGGCGATGCATCTGCAGCTAGAGGTGGGATTGGCTGTAAATAATGAGACTGCAGATGCGGCGGCGGCGGCGGTGGACGACCAACAACTGTCATTTGGGACGCGGCGGCTACATTTTGCATTGAAGGTGGTGGTGGTGGTGGCATTAACCTCACATTTTCGGGGAAGTTTAATTTAGCTCTGCTGCCTCTGAATCTCAGAGCTGCCTCATCATATGCTCTGGCGGCTGCCTCCGCAGTATCGAACGTGCCTAGCCAGACTCGTGCTGCTTTATGTGGATCGCGTATCTCCGCAGCCCATTTTCCCCAGGGTCTCTGCCTCACTCCTCTGTATCTTCTTCTTCGCTCTTCAGTTTCCTCGGAGGATGCCGTTTCAGCAGATGGCGTTGACGGTGCAGCGGTGGTTATCGGGCTGGGGGCCATAGATGAAGTAGCTGATTCATCTGTAAATTGTGGGTGAAGAAATATAAGAAATTGTGAGGGACCTTGTGATAATTTGCGGGACATGGAATATAATATGCTTTCAAGCCAAGTGATTGAGATGCTCTATTCTTTTATTTTGGCACACTGTTCCATTGCTTGGTTCAAGACGACTGCAATTGTGATTTTATTAAAGCTGAAAAATTCAGGCTTTAGAAGATCTTTTTGACACATGCAATAGAGTATTAGATCGTGTCCATGTCCTAAAAAAACAGAAGATAAAAATAATCCATCCTGTATAAGAAAAGAAAAGAAAAATTTGCAAGGAAATGAAAGCTGGATGGATTTTAGTGACCTATGTGTATGGGGAAAATAATAATAATAATAATAATAATAATAATAATGAAGGCTAATGACAATAATCGCTGTAAAGAAAGGAATGTCAGAGATAATGGGAGAATAATGGTATTTTTCGATTGAGCTGACTACTTGCACCAGATTCTCCAGGCGAATCTCTGCAATCAACCAGGCCTCTATAAACCCTTGTCAACTCACGTGGTGCACCTGCAAAGTCTTGTTCACGCCCTCTCTTTTGCCCAACCCACAAACCAGAAGAAGCTGCATATCCCCCAGAAGAACCAGCTGAAGTGGGTGGCAAGCCAAGGCCAAAACTTGATGTTATTGCACCTCCCAAGGCAGCCCCATAACTTTCCAAGCCACTTGTCCTCTGATGGCCCGGCACCACATCTGTTAGAGCTGAGACCATCGCCGTCATATCTCCTCTGCTGCTGTGGCCAGAGAGCATGGGTGGCCATTGAGATTGCTTTGCCATCTGTGGCAGTTCTTGTTCGCTGTACCTCTCGTCTTCGTCTACATCGCCGCTGTCGGTAGCAGGGTACCCGATGTATTCGTCCGAGCCTCCTGGGTTCGCCACCTTCGGAGACAAGAATCACATGTAACTGTCAATGAAAAGGTGTTAGTAGTTTGCGGCCAAGTGATTTTTGCTCGTCAAATTGTTGGCCTTTTGGCGAAAATTAGGAGCAACACGGGCAAGCAAGTGGGGTGGATATATACACGGTGATAAGCCATTCAAACTTGATCGGGTGTCATTAGAATAGTGGAGGTGCGCGGTGTACAGGCAGCAAACACCCCTCAATGTGATAAATATGACCTTTTTTTTTTATGCAACAATTTTTTTTCTTTTTCTTTTTTTGGGGTTCCACTTAACGAAAATTTAAAAGAAATGCGCCAACTTTTATGGATGTTCGCACCAGCGTTTTTGACCGACTGTTGTTGATTGTTGAGGTAAATATCCTTTACAGTATTGGAAGATAAGGTCGGTGATACTATTATTATTATTAAGGAACTGATTGAGAAGAACAAACAGAGAGACCATCTTTGAATTGAGTTGTCCTTAACCTACGTAGGGGGAACTTGTGGGCTTTAACATCAAGCGAGAGAGCGATCATCCCACAGTTAGTAGATGGGCTATTGGAAAGTTGGTTTCCTGCGTAGAATGTTTTCGGTGTAAATATTCTTTTTTTTTTTTTTTAATATATTGGGTGTGAATTAACCTGAACCAACTTTGTTCGGCTGAGCTAATCATTTCTTTCAACTTCGACGGAAATAGAACAGTTTGGCAAATTTGGCTGAACTAACCTGTTGGTTCGACTTTGACAGGACCTTCTAGTCAGTGGCTAAGCTGGCAGCAATGCATAAGCCGGTTTGGTTTCCGATTTGCTCTTTTTTGAGTCGGTGAAGATTGTCTGTACTATCGTTGATGTGGCAGTGTTAGATTTGCTGGAGGGACACAGATAGCGGTGTCTGGAGATGGATGATGACTTTTGACAGCGGAAAGGTGTTGGTAATGTTATTGTCAGAATAATTGGACCTTTGGTCAACTCTTAAATCACACGTAACCCTTCATTTCATAGGGTAGGCCCATCCCGAGTGGCCTAGACATGAACCCGATTGCTTAAGACCAATGGCAATCTTTTCCTTGTCAACTCGTCATTTTATTAACTGGTATGTATCCCCTTTTGCGTTGCTCCTTACTCAACGCAATTCTTTTTCCAAATATGAGCTTGCAACTCTTTTTTTTTTTTTTTTTTTTTTTTAATATAACGAACATAAATCATAAAAATATATAAATGTTTTAGTATTAAGAATTTAAATTTTAATTTTATAAAAAAATATAAAATTTATGAAAATTTTTAAAAAAATCTTATTGCTATGATCGCGGATTGTCTCTAGCTATGAAGCACTCCAAATATTTTCTAAAAATATAGGTAAAGTGACACAATCAGCTCATGGGGAATGACACTGTCAACCACATATATAATTTCACAATAAAATTAGTTTCTTATCCCTTTATTGCGGGCTTTGGCCTTGTACTTTTTCTACCTTTTTGATTTAAAAAAAAAAATCTAGATCTAGAAACATGTCAATTATGTGTCAATTATTTAAAAAATATATATATTTTTAAAAATTCATATATTACATTAAAAATAAAAAAATATATTTATCTATAAAAAAATATTTTAATTAAATTTTATAAAATTATAAAAAATATATATAAGAGATATTTTATTACATCAATAAAAACACTTTACATTCATATTCTCAATTTTTTTTTTTTGCTAACTCCATCTTAATAAATTAGTTGAGAAATCTTTATCACTTCAGTATGTGCTCTACATACAGCCAACCCCACTTGGAATTCTTTCTAGTAATTTACATGCAACTAAACAAAATTTGGTAAAGCAAAAGGGTAAGCCTAAAGGACGATATTAAATTTTAGAGTCATATAGGCTAATTAGAAAGCGAATAATCTGTTTAAAAGATTGTCAAATTAAAGGCACTGTGCAAAAGTACCCAAAAAAAAATCCATATATATAACAATTATTATTATTATTATTTTTGTATCATCTCCTAGGAACACGATAATTTTCAATATTGCAATGGAGCAATCTGCTAAATAATTTGAATTAAGAGGCAAACTATGCAAATAAATTAAGCTTAGGGAAGTATTTAGCAATCCAAATCTAACTACATTATTGTGCCTACTTGGGGACTCTGTATAATTCATAAGCTTTTTCCCTTCTTATATTCGTCTCCTATGGCGTGAGCTGTTTTTGAGGCACTCTCATTGGTTTTCTTTTGACCCACTGGGCGGCTCTTCTATGATGACAATTATTCACTCATTATCGGGGCTCCGTACCTTTCTGTCAAGCCATTGAATTCCCTTTCGCTGAAAATTCTTTAGTTCATCTAGAAGGAAATTTAAAATTTTTGTAAATTAAGAGAAAAAAAAAATCATTTTCTGTTCGTCTCACTTTCTTGTCGTGATTCTTTCCTTATATAAAAAGAAAATAATTAAAAGACGAATATAGTTTCAATTTAGTCAATTAAATCCTAACTAATTTTCAACGGGTGCCGCTTTGAACGACTTTATTATTTGTTAATTATCTACATCTAATCCAAAGTTTGCATCATCTAACGTTTACAACATTGATTACGGTTGGATAGTTTGCGACTTCCACCGCATAGGGTCCTATTGGATTTATAGTTGAGTGTTACAGGTATGATTAAGAAACTGACAGTAACAAGATTTATTATTAATAAATATGATTAGTTATTTAATAATTATTTTTAATATTTTGAATAAAAAATACAAAAATTAAAAAAAAAATAATTTAAAATATTATATAATTAAATTATATTTATTTCATTTAATAATATATATTATTATTTTAAAAATTATGAAATTATAATATATTTCTTGTTTTTTTTATTACACCAAAATGTTAAATTTTTGAAATGTAATTTAAATTGTAATGTATTTTTATTAAATATAAATTTTATGATTTATAAAATATTAATAAAATTATGCTTAACTTAAAATATGAATTTTTAAACTATAATCCCAATTCTAAAAGCACCCCAAAAATAATAAAGGAGTTTGGCACTTCATGAGACGCCAAAAATTAAAAGATACAATGGGAAAGGATTTTTTTTTTTTTTTTCCTCGTTTAGAGGTCTGGTGGCTGGAGCGGCCAAAAAGCAATATCAGGTACCCATCTCCCATTTCCTTAAAACGAGCAAGACAGCAGAGGAAAAGTACAAACATCACTTTGTTACGGCCAAACGCCAAGCTATCATGCATGCCAGCTCCAGAAATGATGAGAAATAAAAAAAAAATATATTTTTTTTTCAGTGAGAAGAATTTCACTGACATCTATCTCTATAATAAAATATTTCTATACAATCTAATGACCGGCGCGACCAACGCCCTTCGGTAAAATGCATGGAAGCCGTGGATGAGAATGAATCCCATCAACTCTCCCTCAAAAACCGTGGACGAGAATCAAAGGTGCCATGTGAGTTGTGACACAGTAGAATGGATTCGGAATTCTTCGCATACGTACCATATGCCATATGGTATGCCGTTAAATACAAGTCTCCCTGAATGGTTAATTGCACGCAGGAATGAGATGCAGAGTCAACCAGTGTTGTCATTCATTAACTGTCAATAACATTCAAAACCATTGAAAAAGAAGAAAGTAACTAAATTCCAACATTTTCGACTGTTTCTAATAGTAGAAATAGAGAGATATATGTGCAGTCAACATAGCAAATTTTTTTTTTTGTTTTTTAATGAAACACAATAAATGAAATGTGAGCACAAGGGCGAACAATAATCTAATTAATAAATGGCATAAAAACTAAAAGGGGCATTACAGGACTCTTTTTAACATTCTTTTTTTGCCCCCCTGTTGCTGTACTTTGGGAACCAACTCCTACATCCTGGAAATAACCAAGTCGTTGTGTGAACGATAGTTAATTAGTAATGGCATTGTAGATTTGTTTGAAAGAAAATTTTCGTTAGGAACATTTCCATATCACACGCATAATCTAGGGCTAAAAAAGAATAAAAAGAAAAAAAAAAGAAGAAGGAGCTGAGACAAAATATTCAGTATTAATGTTAAAGTGGAACTGCTCAAAACCTAGTTTTCCCCGAAAATTTGTCAAATTTGGTGGCCTTGATTACATTCGTACGATGATAATATTTTTTTTTATCTGTCCTTTTTTTGAACAGAATGTGAGAAAGAATTTTGTCTGGGGGGGGTGTGGCGTTGGCAAAAGAGAGAGAACAGATAATCAAAGTTGGGATACCGACGACGTTAATTTACATGCAGAAATAACTCCTCCTTTTTTTTTTTTTTTCTTTTGTCAATTAATTGACTAACTGACACTCGAAGTTATGCGTGTTTCTATTTATTATTATTATTAGTTTTTTTTTTTTTTGGACTTAAACACCATTTGAGGCTGATGGGGGGACGGTTGGGATCATATGAATTTTCATGTTGCCATAGGACAGTAGTTTACGTTGACCCTTCAGATTCTCATGCTTTTCAATGGATCTGCATGCGGTTTTCAACAGTGCTTTTTCTTGTCGCACATACACAGTTACTTGATCTTTTTGGCTTTATCTCTACAGCAAAGCTAGAGATTGACAAAAAGACGGCAGAGACAAAGATTTAACATTCGATGAAAATTTGACGTGGAATAACTTTGTGCGTTAGATTGGTGTCCCATTATGCCACTTTTTGAAACCAAACAACACAATAAATCCAAATCCAGATTTTCAAATGTTTATTCGAGATATTTTAATAATTAAAAAATTTAAATTTTTATTTTTCAATTATCAAATTTTAATCTTACAAAAGTTATAAAATTTATAAGAATGAAAAAAAAAATCACAATCAAATGGTGTTTTAATAAAAAGCAAAATTTTCTTACATGAAGTGGACTTACATCATTCCACCATGCACATGTCATATGGACCTTCAATATCGGGCTTGGGGCCCAAACGTGTTGCTGCTCCTCTTTAACCCTCGATGTTGAAGGCCCAGCAGCGCAAGCCCATCACTCATCGTCCCCAGCTCTTTGCATACTGACTTGGTTCGACACTGACTATAACCTCCTAGCCCCACACAGAGCTCAAACCCAGCATACGTGTAGGGCTGATATTGTGGAACTTTTAAAGCCCCATGAAAAGAAGCCCATAGCCTAATATCGACACTGGTATTAATAGCAATTCAACACGTCGAAGCCCAGCTGAAACCTTGGGTAGCTGAGGCGTAACAACAACAATGGGCCTGAAGATATTTAAGGAAGAATTTAGGTAGAAAACCAAAGCATTCTTATAATACGTAAGAGATGCTATTGTTTTGGTCCACCATCTCAATTCGTTTCGTGGTCAAATTAAACGAAAATCTCCATCTTAATTAACTAATGTTGTTCATAAAAATAGTTGAATTTAACCCCAAATAATAATAATAATAATAATAATAATGACACTTTTTCTTTAAACTAATTTTATAACTATTTGTCATAGAGATAATTGTGTGTGCCAGACCAAAAAAAAAAGAAAGTCACGGTGATCTTAAAGTCACCATAAACTGCACGTCAAAGTCAAATCCAACCGTCATAAATCTGTAAATTTATAAGAGAACGTACACTATCCTCATTTCGAGTGGTAAATCGAAATTCACCGGTGAGTTGGAGGCACGCGCAACACGTGACTCGGGCATCTCCTGATTCAGAAAAGTAGATTAGGATAGACCTGACCGGGAGCGGGAATACGAATCCTCCCGTAGCCAAACAGGGTCAATCCTTGATTGAAAAGTTTCTCCAGAGGAGACAGTTGAAGAAAACTCGTTGAACTAATAAAGGTCTCATCTTATCTCTCTAAAAATTGTACGGTTTTTAGTAGAAATTTCTTGATTGATTTTCTTTTCTTCTTCTTCTTTTTTATTTCTATTTTTTTTTTTTTGGTTTTTATTTTCATACTTTTTCCCTTCTTGATTTGCTGCGTAAGTTGAAGGGAAAATGGCGGAGGAGAAAGAAGCGACATCGAGTACGCTGAATCAAGGTCTGACTCACCAAGACGACGACGTTCCAAAGTCTCCTCCTAGCTCCCCTAGTTCGTCCACTGGCAAGGTTACTTTCTATTGAATCCCAAACACATAGATCTCCCTTCTTCTTCTTGTTTCTCTCTTTCTCTTCTTCTTCTTCTTTTTTTTTTCTCGAATCGGTTGTGTTTAGTTTGAAACTGATTATTGTAAATATCGTCCTCGATTTTATTGCTAATTCAACAGTATTATTACCGCAATCATCCATCACATACACAAGATAAGTTAAGGCAATGGAGGTTAATTCTATCTTTAAGCTTCGTTGGAGTTCCGAAGTACCTGTACATATGTTCTGCTTTGTAACGTAAATGTACATCTCTTTAGCATTATAATGCTGTCGTTGATAGCTTCTAGAACTTCATGTTTAATTCTGAGAAAATCAATTTCAAGAGAAAGGATTTGATATTTTACTGACTATTTATTTTAATTATACGGTTGCCCTATTAATGGAGAAAAGGAATAGAGCTGATTGATTTGTTGAAATCAGGCGTGCTATGTGGTTCTTCAAAGTTGGCTCTCGAAGAAGTTCATGACTGGATGGTAGTATTCTAATTTCTTTCTTTTTATCTTTTTTTAATTGGTTTACTTCAAATTGAGTTTCCTTGATGCTTATTTGTTTCTTCTTTTTTCTGCATGTGACACGGTTTAAATGGTGAAATTGCAGCGTGGTTCTCTTTCCGGTTGCCGTTACCTTCCTAGTCACTTGGTGGTTCATTGAATTGGGTGATGGTTTCTTCAGTCCAATATATGCCAAGCTTGGGATTGATGTATTTGGTAAGACTTTGTTGCATTGAACCAGTCCGTACTGCACTCAAGCAATGATTGCTTTTATTTTCATCTGTTGTTGTTGCCATTGTTTTTGTTGTCATTATGAACTTATTATGTTTTAAATCATTTGCTTATGCTGTATCTTGTAATTCGATTTTGTTTTCATTGTGATTATAAGTTCATTAATGAATCTGTGTTTCCAACATGTATTGTTTCAACAGGCCTTGGGTTTATCACATCACTGCTCTTCATCTTTTTGGTTGGCATATTTGCCTCGTCATGGTTGGGTTCCACTGTTTTCTTGCTTGGGGAATGGTTTATTAGGCGAATGCCATTCGTAAAGCACATATATTCAGCATCCAAACAAATTAGCACTGCTATTTCTCCAGGTAATTGTTTGTTCACTTTGCTGTGTTGCTTGAGCAACAATGTTCTCATCTAGCTTGCTATTATAAGTAGAAAATATTAAGGTCACACTTTTGAGCATCATTCTTCTTCGCACTGAATACAGCCCTGGCTAAGCTATTTATATTTTCAGTTTTTCAGTCTTGCATTGTCATTTACTGTTAAAAAATAACTAACCAAATGGAACCTTGTGAAGTAGGTTCTTGAGAGTTTTTGACAGAAAATAAAGCTTATGGCTTTAGATGGTCATTTTGTTTTATGGGGTTATCCTGAGGGTTGTTGTTATTAAAACTAGGTCATTGAAATTAGTTAGAACAAGATTAAGACTACTAAGTAACAACCAAACTTGTCTCTCCTGCAGTCCTACCTTTGCTTGATTATATATATATATAGCATGGATGAATTGACATGAGGTAATTTGTAATTTTAACTTTTCAATTCTGTTCTCAACTCTGTAATCTGTGCAGACCAAAATACCACTGCTTTTAAGGAGGTTGCAATAATTCGTCATCCTCGTCAGGGTGAATATGCCTTTGGGTTCATTACCTCATCTGTTGTTCTTCAGGTGAACACTTTTCATTGAGTCTATTTGCTTGAATGTTTGATTACAGTTGTTTCCAGATCTTAATTGCAAGGTCAAAACTTGGAGTAGTGAAGGCAGCCTATTTTAAGAAAATGGTTCTACTGGTGCCTTTTTCCTATGAAGTTGGACAAGATACACACCCCTGATATATGCTCTTAATGAGCAATGAAGTAAAATTTATCTTCTGCTATGCTTCCAGTAACTAATTTCATGAGAAAATAGAAAACTATGCTGCCTTGAGTGGTTTACCATTCAATACTTAAAGCATCATTCCTGCTGTTTAGCTGGCATATATTTAACTTGGTGAGTTAACTAAACCTAAAAGATTTGGAACATGTTATGGTCAGAGTAAGGAGAGGTAAAAGATCAACCCAATGTATCACATTCATGCCAAATGCTTTGTTGTTGGGTCACTACTTCAAATTTCTTATAAAAGCTAGTGATCATAATTATCATCAGTAGGGGTAAGTTTAGAACCTCAGATGTTGCATTCTTTGATCTTCTTTTTTATGTTTTATGGTTGTCTGATTACAGAGAGATGAAGGAGATCAAGAGTTGTGCAGTGTTTATGTCCCAACAAACCATCTATATATAGGCGATGTATTTCTTGTCAATTCTGAGGAGATCATAAGACCAAATTTATCCATTCGAGAAGGCATAGGTTTGGTTTATCTTCTTTTATTTTATAATGTAAATGAATTGTTGCTAGCTATGAATATAAACTTCAAATATTTTCTAAAAAAATACTTGAAATTTGATGGGTAAAGTGACATAATCAGCTCATGGAGAATGACATTGTCAACCACATATAATTTCTTGATGAAATTAGTTTCTTATTCCTTTATTGTGTGCTATGGCCTTGTGCTTTTTTTCTGCCTATTTGATTCAAATAGTTTATTTGCATCCTGTCACTAGCTTGCATGTTGTTGACCATTTCACTCTTTGATCCATTCAGAGATCATTGTCTCAGTCGGAATGACCATGCCACAGATTATTTCTCCTATAGAAAGGATTCAGCCTCAGAGGAACAGAATTCCTTTGAATAGAATTATTTAGAGGTACAGAAAGATGAGTTGTCCCATTACATCTGTATTGTCAATCCTAAAAAATCTGTTGATGCTTCTATTGTTTGTATCTTGTTTCCTGCATTGAGACTTAGCCTTCTTACTGTTGTGTATCGTAAATAGGTTGGTAAAACAAGATACATGAATAACTGGATTGTGAATTTGTGTTTGCCAGGTTTACACATTCGGGAAATTGGCTGCTCGGAGAATAGACTTTCTACGTTGTTGGGGGAAAACTGGAGTAGATCATGGAGTTGGCATACCTGTAGTTTTATATTTTTGCTTTCCAATCTGTCATCAAGCTCTCTGCACATGTCCACATTAGTGGACAATCTCAGCACATTATGTGTGAGGAAAATTCCCATCATATTTGGAGTAATAGCAGCGTAGAGAACATACTTCTGTATTTGGAAATGGGTAAAACCATATAGGTTTCTGTGTAAGTATCATGTTTACGCTTTTTTAACAGAGACGATGACATTTCAGGAAACACCAAATGGGTTTCTTCCCATGTTCTTTTTCCCACTCGTTTCCGTATTAAAACTGTGTTTTGCATGCTCATTGCGGTTCAGTAAGTGTTGATTGTACAAAATTTTACAGGCTGGACGGGAGTAATTTAGTCTGTTATGGCTGTTAATTATAAGGTCGCCCTCCCTATCTACGCTACAAGTGCTTTTGCGGTAGGACCTAACCAACAATCCTACGAGTTTTATAGGGAACAGTCAATAACTCCAATCGACCCAATCTTTGACGCATTGCACTATGCAAAGAAAAACAACAAAGGCTCGTCTTTTCAACTAATTTACCAATACGTTGAAACGCACTGTCGCTATCCAAAACAGCGAACCCGAATCCCTGAAGTCTGCGGAAACGTGAACACGGTGCCGATGACATCCCAGGCAATATCGTCGATTGGGGGTTCTCTTGTTTTTTATTAAAACCTCCGGATTCGCAACTGGGTTCGGTCTGTTGGCGAGAAAACCGCTGGATTCGATTGTAGATATCAAACGTGCCAACAAGAAGTGCCCTCAAGATCAATTGAGATGCGTAATTTTTTTAAAAATTTTTAAATCAATCTTAAATATTTAATTTTTTTTTTTCAAATAAATAATTTTTTTTGCTAGATAGTGATTAAATTGTTACTGAATTCAGTTTAATGAATACAGATATTTAATAATTTATCCGTTTTTCATAAAAAAAAATTATTTAAAAAAAATTTAAACGTTTCATACAAATATGTACTTAAAAAATGTTTAGGATCCGATGATAAAATCTATAGAATGTTAAGGCCATTTTTTTAATGTATATCTTGATCTTGCTTCCTTTTGAGACGATGTAAACTCATAGGTTCTCTAAATTACTGTTCATGTTTTTGTGCAGACAATGATTATCGTTTAAGTGAAAGATCTCTTCTATATATGTTTGTAACTGTGCGTTGGTTATAAAATAAGAATAATTTTTAAATTTTTTTAATATTTTTTTAAAATTAAAATTTTAAAATTTTAAAAAGAATTAAAGTTATTAATTACTAAAATATCTACAATTTTTTTTTTTTTTTCCTTTATAGATACTTTCATTTACACTCTTTTCGAATCTCTTCAGCGTGGGATTGGAATTGGACCATCTCCCGTGAATAGATCTTGAAGAGAGAGAAACTGAGGAAAGAGAATGCAGGTTGCGAGACTTGTGCAAGGAAACAGGGTGACTCGGCGAGAATGGAGTTGATATTTGGGACCCTTTGCTCTCTTCTCTTTTGTCTTTCTTTTTTGAGTTTGGTGTGGATGTTCATTTTAGTCGTGGCGTTGATCAAAAGAAGAGCCGTTGGCATGGAACGCTCCAGACTGGTGCATGCAATTGAAGGCATTGCATATCTCTAAATTTGCATTGCAGCAGCTGATGCTAAGCTATCCCAGTACACCCGAGAGAGAGCAACAGAAGGGAAGAAGGCCCACAACGTAGACTTCTCATGCTTTTTTAACGATGGAGAGACAAGGAGAGCAACAGGGGACTGGTAAAGAGATGAGAGATTAAATTAGCAGCAGAAGCAGAGGAAGAGAAAGTAGAGGAAGAATTGTGGGGAGTACGGACAACAGACTTTAGAAGCAAATCTGGGTTATGGTCAGAAGATTAGCCAATTGACCTGAATTACAAGAAATATACAACAATGATCCATTACAAATATCTCTTGACTGGAAAAGCAACTACATTTCGATCTCCTTGCCTACCTCTTCAAAATTGTGCACATGTGCAAGGATCTGTTCTACACCTGAACGATGTTATTAAGCAAACCTAAGAGATAATTGGTACAAACATCCGAAGTTAGCGAGAAAGGAAGAAGAAAATGTAAAATGCATACACCGGCATGGAAGCGGTGAATCATTACAGTTGAAGAAAGATAACACAGACGTGCATCACCAACATTACAAATATTGTTTCTAAGTGCCAATACTTGGAGATATTTCCAATGCAAATCCTCACCCATCTTGTCCGCTTATGAGGATTCTCTAATTGACTGGAGCTGAGAAAAGGAAATCCTGATTATTGACCCAGCAAGAGAGCTAGCATGCTTGCACACTAGGGCTTCAGCAGCCTGCTCCTCAGTTTCAAATTGAACTAGGGCCTGCTTCTTTCCATTCATCTCAAAGAGCTTGGTGTTCACGACAGTGCCATGTTCCTCAAGGTGGTTAACAATCTCCTCCTCAGTGATGTCCTGAGGTAGAGTGGAGAGATGGACTATCTTGGTTGGTGAGCAACAATAGCGATAATTCTTTGCAGCATTACGGTTGAAGCGATTAAGGTTGGAGTTCATGTACTCGTGTGTGTCAGCACCCTGAGTTATGTTTGGATGCTTTGAGAAATTGACCTCCAATCGCTTCCCAAAAAGCAATGCACCCTGCTTCACATTCCAAATGATAGTGGTACTTCCAATTAGAAGAAGACATTGTTATGCATAACAAAAGCTTGATCACCACCCGCAACCAAAAGGAAGAGAAGCAGATTTCCAATTTAAATGATTAAGGGTTAGTTACAACATTAACTTGAGCTTTTTGTGGATGCCACCCATAATTGATAAGAAGCAGTCACAATAAGTGATGATGAGCATACAGAACTTTTCCTGGACGCATAGGTAATATCAAGCAGATCAACAGAAAACCAATCCAATTTTGTTACTGCATCCTATGACACAAGTTAAAGATATCAGGCAATGCTCTAAACACCAGTAATGCTTGAGAAAAAGCTAAAAAAGAACCATAAAAGCAACTTAGACTTGCAATATCCATGTTTCTCGCAATCTCTACCAACAAAAGACAGCTTCATTTGCAATTCACCTTGATTGCTCACACTAAAAATATGCATGAACTTTCATTATTCAACAAAATTTGGATATGCAACTATTTGAAGATGTAGATTACAAAATCCAACAACTACAAGAACCTAATCTTGATCCAAAAACACTTCAGTCTTCTCACAACTCTAAATAATATAGGATGGCAAGTTTAAAAGACTAACCTTTAAAAATTGCACTGCCAATTCAGCTTGAAACCCATCGCCCATCTGAACAAGTGCATGATCAGGTTTGTTGCGGAGAATTTTAATTCTCACAATATTTCCATACAGGGAAAAGAGGTTAAAAAGTTTATCCTCATCTATTCTCTGTGTACAAGAAAAGTACAAGTACAATCACTAGAAGAGTAGATCAAAACTTTTGATTGAAGGAAGAAGAAAAGGAGCAAAGTTGACTTACATCAGGGTTCAAATTAGAGACAAGTACCGTACACCTATCATTAGTCCCACTAACTCCAGGAGGCAACCCTCTGCCAAAGGCAGATGCAATTACAGCTGCATTGGCCATCTAAAATTTCAAGAAAGGATCAGTATGCACAAATAAAAACACAACAAAGGGAGAAGCTGTATAAAAACAAAGATAAGTTCAGGTCAACAGACTACGATATTTAAGATATTCAATTAAAGAAGCTGTGAATGGTCACCACAAAGAGTGTCATTATTAAAAAAAGGTGCAAGCAGAATCAAATGCTCAACAACAGAGGCACAAGTAATTCATCGGTGAGAATGAAAAATAATTCCCAGCATCTTGATAAAAACACATGCAGGCATTTACACATGAACACATTGAATTCCACATACAAATAAAAAGTGTGGTCAGAAAAATGACAAAGCGAAGCTAGAGATCCAGAGGATAAAAGTACAGGGCATAATTATGCCTCAGCCACTTCCATTTAGTTTTCAATTTGGAAGGGAGTAAAGAGGTTAATAAATGATGCACTTGGTAAAATGTCTCCAGCCAAAATTCTGCCAGCAAAGTCCAAAAATTTCAGAGAATAACAGGAGGAATGGATTCATGCTACCGATGTTACCCTATCAATGAAAATTTTTTAGCCCAATGCAAGTTCAGTCAAACTGATTTCCAACACTCTGACAACCAGTTATATTTTCAGTTTCTCATTTCAGGACTGTAACTAATGAAAACCAAAGAAGAGCAAAGAATTAATTATATTTTCTATATAAAACTTCCATATCTGGAATACGGTAAGCAGAAAAAAGAAAAGGAGAGAATGAAAAGGATTATCAAATGGAACTGTTAATGGACGTCCTGCATATGCCATACTGACCGTAACCAGCAATTCTACCATGGCTTGAGCATACAAACCTGTGGATATGCAACTGCAACAAAGAAACAGAAGACATGTCAGTTGTGCAAAATGAACATAAGAGAATAAACTGAGACAAATATAACCTTCAATTTTGCTTGAAGGGAATACATACCTCCTACATCACCATATCCAGTCTGTTACACAGATAGACAAGAAATTAATAATTCCAAATGTTTACAGACTAACAAGCATGAAAAGTTAGATAAAACAGGACAATAGAGTAGAACATACTTGTGAAGATCTGCCTTTCTGTTCTGATGGTAAATTTAGGTTGGTAAAATCTCTGTACAATGAGACATGCAATTCAGCAATTTTGATAGGACACAGATGAGAAGACGAAAATAGTTGACCAAGTAAGAACCTGTGACACTACTCACAGACCTTGATCGATCATTATTGTAGTTCACTTGCAACTCGTCCAGGCTAGATTCCAATAAAATAGCCAGATTAATATCAAAACAACCAAAAAAAAAACCTATAAATAATCTGCTGGAGGAGAAAAGAAAAAGGGAGAAAGAAAAGACAGAAGAAAATTGCTACAGGGTTAGTTATGTACTTTGAAAACTGAATGTCCAGCTGACAGCAACCGTCATATATATTGCGTCCCTAAATCAACAGCCAAGCATCAAATCCATGTCAAAAACCAAGCCAAGTCAAAGGCCTAAATAAGTTTATGGATGAAAAACGATATGTAAAGTAAAAGTTTGAATGATACTTGCAGAGAAGTTCTAGCAGAAACACCACTCTGGCGCAATTGATACTGAATCAAGGCTTGAAAACCTACAATGCACATGGTTAAAAAAGGAAGAAGGAGGAAAATAAATTACAAGTGAAGAAAGACATTGAGGGAAAATTCAGTCAAAATTACTTTGCCTTTTTTTTTTTCCTTATTATGAAGCATAAGATAACACCTCGAACACAGAGCAAATAAGTTAAGGAACTGAAAGCATGATCCTTCCAAATACAAGCCATACGATAGGACCCTTTCATACACTGGTCATGTAAACATAATAACACAAAGAGAAGAATAGAAGAAGAAGCAGAGGAACAAAAATTGAAGAAGCTGACCAGCGGACTTCTGGAAAGTGACAATCTTCTCCACAAATCCATAAGGAGAAAAAACTTGATGCAGCACATCCACTGTAATAGGATATAGCATGTGATGGATTGTAACTAATAGAATTCGGTTCAGCTGTGCGTCCAGAGATTGTCCAACAGTAAATCAGCAGAAAGACAGAAGAGAAAGGAGAATGAATAGAGAAGCATAGATACAGAGGAGAAATATGATTTAAATTACAGAACAGAAGGATAAAACAAAAAAACCAATCAACAAAATATCTCCAAGGTTTGACCACAGACTGAATTCAGAGATGAGAATAAAAAAATGAAAAGCATAAAACACATAGTAAGTACAAAAGCATGAAGCTCAATAAAGAGTGAAATTATTGGCCACTGCGTCAAAACATATTGATCTCAATGTTGAAAGGAATTGGGCCACAAAGACTGACAATAAAATGCACAGTACCAACATTAACTGACACCTATTATAACTAAAGGCTGCTTCAGATAACCAGATAAAACTGGATTATCCAAAATTCATATCCATTTGTTACAAAAGGGGAGGGTTACTTCTCACAACTGAATTTAACATTCATGGATCAAGAGGGTAACATAATCCTGGTAATCTGCTGGTAGATTGTCCCAAGCTACATAGACATTTTATTACTCAGGCTTCATTAATTGTAGCTAATCATGCAATTTATATTGAAATCAGTTCACTGACACAAATGAACCAAACAGTAAAAAATTCTGTTGACTCTTAACACTCTACTGCTCAGTGAACAAAGTGCTTTGTATGAGAAGCCAACCAGAAATCACAAAACGGGCCAACCAAGAATGAAGGAAGCAATTGATTAAACAAGCCATCCAATCCTCCACTAGCTCAAAAGAAAAAACGTCTATGCCATAATAAAATCACCAAAGATTCAAATGCTTTTGCACATGAACATTAACAATGTTGCTACATTTTTTTCCCAACTATATTCAGCCATGAAGTACCAACCTCATCTCCTCGAGATTGAGGATTTTGATCCATTGTGGTCAATTCTTGATGTGATGAGAATTGGACATAAACATTCCTTCCCCTAAAAGGAACCGTAAGAATATTTAAAACAGATGGCAGAGAAAACTGGAGACAAGGGAGACTCAGTAGCTCCTTAAAAAATAAAAAAATCCTCACAGCAAGATTGTCAAAGAGAAGCCCAAACAATTTATGTGCACCTTATGGTTGGCTGAACATTTGTATAGAATTGTAAAGCATTCATGGCTGCAGGAACATCTTGCATTTGAAGGAGAGCCTGCCATTGAAGATGAAGATAAATGCATAACATAATGAGTTCTGCTCAAGTTCAATTTAATTAACTGCCACAATATGATTAACAAAAAGAAAAATCTGATTTTTTGCTTGAAGCATAACAAGGAGTTCTGCTCAAGTTCAATTTAATTAACTGCCACAATATGATTAACAAAAAGAAAAACCTGATTTTTTGCTCGAAGCATAACAAGCTTTGTTATGACACCGAATGGCTGGAATAGCTGGAGCAAGTCATTCTGAGAAGAAACATGTAAAGTGCATCAAAGAACCATTACACAAGAATGAATAATTTTCCCAATGGGAGAAAAGAAATCCTAACACAACTACTAATAACAGACAAAAGTGACCTCCCATTGCAAGAAAATAACAGTCCTCAAGGGAATGCTTTCCTCCTAAGTAGGCTTCAATGCCAGTCCCAACAACAAAGTATTCCTACTGGTGTACATATGTTTCAACAAATTTCCCAACTCTTTTTTCTCATGCTTTTACTTGGACAAACTGTCCAATATGGGACACAAGGTGTAGACACCAGACAGCACACACAAGCCCAAATACAGAGAAAAATAAGAAAATAATTGATGAACCTCACACTAAGATCAGGCCAAGTTTTGTGTTGGTTTTAACCTCATCCCCAGCTATTAGCACGTCATGTTATGCTCTTGGTAATTCATATAAGACTTTTAGGACAATTTAGTGGTGAATTTCCAATCTTTGTCCTAAATCTTACAACCCAATACGCAAGGCTCCAAATTTTTACAAAAAGGTTGTTCTGGAACTCAAACTTGTAATTACAATGGAGTAACCTTACTATTACACCAACACTCACCCTTCAGTCAAATAAACACATGGACAGTTACATCATTTCACATTTACATTCACAATGCAAAAGAAGACCACTGTAAAAAAAAAAAAAAAGTTTAGCAGAGTGGAAACCCATAATCAAATACGAAGCTGATAGGATAGATGCAGATACTATCTGAAATAACCAATTATAACCTCTACTTTGGTGCACGCACGCATGCACAGAGAGAGAGAGAGAGAGAGAGAGAGAGAGTACTTCGGAAATTTCAATTCCAACATTGCGAACGTGGATAACTTTGGAAGGTTCTGTCATATCAAAGCAACCTGCAACAAAGAAACCTAGTTCACAATTCCACCATCAAAACCTAAGTATAAGTTTGCATCCAACGATTTGTCACCCATAATGGAACCAACAAAATATCTGTACCATCTATAAAAAAAAAAAGAAGAAGAAAAAAGAAAAAAAAAAGATAATTGCTATGTGTCAATCAGCAACCATATTAAACCTTAGAAACTGGAAATGGGCAGTCCTTTGCACACAGACCAGTATCATCTCACAACTCAAAAGTAGCTCCAGAAACAACAAAGGCCCTCGAAATCCCACGCAATCCATCAACAAAAACAAAATTCAAAAGAAAAATAAAAATAAAGGCCCAAGAAATTATTAGAGAAAAAAAAAAACAAGACAATTTTATTTGAATCAGAGAAATAAGAGAAACAGAAAAAAGAGATTACAGTGAATCAAAATAGCCAAAAACAAAAAAAGCATCATGCCTTGAAATACCTAAGCTGATAGCTTTTATTTTATTTGTTCGTCCCTCCAGATTTTCTCAGCTGCCAAACAGACCGGACATTCGAGCAAAAGATCGAGAGAGATCCAAATCCATAAAAAGAAACAAAAAAAGGATGAACCTGAGACCCGAAAAGAAGGCGGGAGAGAGAGCCCGGGGGTTACATGGATAATAATAATAACAGATCGAAGTCGAAGTAGCTGTTCTTACCCTATCTTCACGCCGGAGTGATCCTTGGGACCCCCCTAGAGTTCCATTGTGGGGCCCATTTTATCTTCTTTATTTTCCTCTTAACTTTTTTTTATGCTTATCAAATTGTTTTATGTCAACAAATAAAATTTTGAGTAATACTGGGCTATTAATACTTTTACTAAGATTTTTATATTAATTATAATTCTATAATTATAAGTGAATATACAAATTTTTTTTGTACATTATATACAAATATACACACTAAATATAATTTTTTTAAGTGATTTAGGTGTTAGTTGTTAATTAGAAATATAAGAAAGTGGGTTTCTGCACACCAAATGCAATTATTTTATTTATTTATGTATTATCAAGGCAAGGTATTTCTTTTTGCAATTTCTTCAATTATTGTTTATAATGTAATTATAAATTTTAATTTCAGTTGAAATGTAAATATATTTTTTATTTTACACAAATTTAAAAATAATTAATAATTTTCATTACATATCATAAGATTTATTTTTTTTTTATAAATTTAATGTAGTGGCCAGCAAATCCAAACTTCCTTCACAAGTTAGTATTTATCCAACCAAAAAGAAAAATCTAAAGTAAAAATACAAAAATGAAAAGGATAGATAAAGTAAATATGCGTATACAAATAATAATAATAATATGTAAATAGTATATTTTTATAAATTATGGGTATAATTTTTATTTAATTATATGTATATTACATTTAAAAATGAAAATTAGAGAAATTGATCGCACGTGAACCCTACTCCCCCACCTCAACACGTGAGCCCCAGATTATATAGACTAATACGATGTGGAAGCCTATCCACACGTGTTCGTGTCACGTCACCAAAAATTTCCCGTTTAATCAGGCGATTCAGTTGCGGATCGACGGTTCGAGTTTTTTCAAAACAACTCGGAATAAATTAGAAAAAGAAAAACAAAATAAAAGGAACAAAATACTAACCCTACCTCTCATTTTCTCTCGGTCGGTCCTATTTGCTTTTTGGGGCGCTCTGAAAGTAGGGACTTTGAACTCTCTACAATCTTTTCTGAGCAACTGAAAAAACGGTATCGTATCAACTCCAATTGTTATTGTGGTTCATGTAGTTGTAGATCTGGGGCGCGTGCGTGTTAGTGGAGGAAGAAAGGGAGAATGGAAAACGTTTGAGATTCTTGTGTAAAGTGCATTTGAGTCGTGTTGGAATCGTGCAGGAATGGATCGATATCAGAGGGTGGAGAAGCCGCGGCCGGAGACGCTGATTAACGAGAACGAGATTCGCATCACGACTCAGGGCAGAATGAGGAACTATATTACCTACGCTACCACTCTTCTTCAGGTTCCGCAATTGTTTACTTCTTCCACCAAGTTTGATTCTTTCTTTTTGTTCTTTTTATAATTTGTGTGGACATGTTGGCAATTTCATGATATAATGTGTTTAATTTAAATTCATCTGATGACGGTACGTTAAATCAGGAGAAAGGATCTAATGAAATCTCTCTCAAGGCAATGGGCAGAGCCATAAACAAGACTGTCATGATTGCTGAACTGATTAAGGTGATTTTTCTGACTTTCATTACGATTGCGGATGTTATAGACAATTAGGCATTTTTGTTATCGATAATAATAATAATCTTTGTTTGGCTCCACTCGTTTGCTTTATGTCTCAGAGGAGGATTGTTGGCCTTCATCAGAATATTTCCATTGGCTCCACAGATATTACTGACACGTGGGAGCCGCTAGAGGAGGGCCTTCTTCCGTAAGAGCTTGCTTTCAGCATTCTTTGCACCTCTAATTAGTCAGTTCCTCTTTATTATGCACCGTTCTGAGTTGATGACAATGTGACTTGTTGTTTTGTTTCTAATTAATACAGGCTGGAAACCACTCGCCATGTATCGGTGATTACTATTACTTTGTCTGGGAAGCAACTGGATACATCCTCCACGGGGTGTGTTTTTTGAACTTTGATTTGTACGTAAAACTTGTTGCTTGATTGATGTATAGCTTCATCCATCCCATTATAGATAGGGTTTTGCTTTGTGTGGTAGTTGTTTTCTATTTCAATCCGGTTGTTTTATTTTTTTTTTCATTTCCTCCTCTTTTTTTCTTCACATTGTAGCTTTCTGTTCTTGCTTTATATGGAGCAATTACATGTTCAATGTGTTAGCTTCTTTGTCTTACTGATTTGCATTTTGGGTTCTGTTGTATTATCTGCACTGCAGCTATCAACCACCCATTCCGGCTGATCAAGTGAAACCATTAACTGAAAATGATCATGGAGGTAAAGCAATACCCTTTGATATTTGGATCCTAAACACACCACCTATGTTCATTAATATTTCTTTCATGTCAAATAGACGGAGGCTCTCCTGGCATGAGGGGAAGAGGGCGCTTTGGTCGTGGCAGGGGTAGAGGTAGAGGTAATATTTTGTGCCCTGACAATGTTGCTAAAATATTTTCTATTCTTTTAGTTGATTTGGGGACAGATGATTTTTGTTTCTTTTTACTTTTCTTCATCAACTTGAGTTACAGTATGTTTCCTACGATATTTTGGGCTTGTATGCCAATTTCTCCTTCACTCTTATCTTGCATAAATTTATAGATGATTAGGATAAATGGAGCATGGAATTCATTAGGTTTCCTAATTTTTTATGGGTGTTATTGTATATTTATAGGGCTTGATTTGGGGACACCAATTGACATTTTGTTGATCCATTAAACAGCCATTTGTTATAGTGCAAGTGGGCAATTAGATTTGGAGTTAGCATATTTTGTTTTTGGAAACATGGAAATTGAGAATAAGTTTTGTCCTTTTAGTAGCTAGTTTTTGTTTTTGTGGTTCTTGATGAGAATGTAAGTAGATGGCTATAGGTACACGTCAGTGGTAATATTGTATTTAACATATATCTCATCTGAATAGCTTATCAACATAACAATCTACTGATATCTTTATAACTCATTAGTTTTGATGTAAACAGAGCATTTTAATATCAAAGATTTGAGTTTTACCTTCCAAAAAAAAAAGAAAATTTAATGAATTCAAGACTTTCTGTCCAAATAACCAATTATGCTACTTACTGTTTTTTTTTTTTTTTTCTGGGCATTTACTTATTTTCTGTCATCTGGCTGAGCTATTTTTAAATTATCTTATGTTTTCATATGCAGTGAATTATAGCAATGGAGTCATGGAGTACAATGAAGACCATGGCTGGGATGATGGTCAAGGGTATGGTGGCTGGGGTAGAAGTCGTGGAAGAGGCCGCAATTATGGTGGACGCGGAAGAGGGTACAGCAGCGGAAATATGCAACAACAATCAGGTGATTAGACTAATTATAAGCTAGTTTACTTGTTGATGACAGAACAGCGCATGGGATAGGTAGCAAATATAGGAAAACCAAAATGCTCTTATTTTTCTTTTTGATGATTTTCTGGCCTTCGGTAACCAGTTTCTCTTCTGGTGCTTTTTTTTTTTTTTCCTTCTTTTTGGTCATTAGTGTAGGGCTAGAATTCTGCAACTGATGTGAGTCATAACCATAGACTAGAAACACCTAGTTGAATACATTCACAGCATCTTCTTAATTAAATTATGAAGTGACCAAAGGTCTTTAAATGTTTTAGTTTTAGTCATCACATATACTACATCTGATGGAATCAGGTCTTGCTTTTCAGAGCTGTGAAGTGGGGACTATTGTTTTCTATTTCAGTAATGCATATAGTGGATAAAAGATGGGAAGGAAATGAATTAGTTATCTTAGGTTGTGTAAATGCCAAATTGATGGTTGCAAATTTGTGATGTTGGATGTAATGCTAGATGTGATGCCTGAAAAATCGAAATACAAAATTTTTTTCTGGTTTTTATCTTTATAATTTTTTTTTAAAATTTTTTTTTGAAGAGTTGTTTTTATCTCAAAAAAAATATTTGGAGTTATGCAGGGCGAGGCCGTGGACAAGGCAGGGGTATGGGCAGGGGCAGAGGACGTGGACGTGGACGTGGTCTGGGTTACAGGTCAGACGGTCCGGCACAAGCAGCATGATGAATTCTAGATTCAGTTGAATATTCTAGATCATTTCACAGAAAGTTGCGCATATTTGCTCTTGTGATTATGCTTATTTGGGTAACAAAACAAAAGAAATTTTATGAGTTAATAATACTAATTATCCTCGACCCATAATAGTTATAGCAAAAGCTGCTGCAAGTTTGTTTGTGGCACTCATCTTTTTGTAGGTGAAGGTAGGTTATTTCTTATTTATCGGTGACAGAAACTTTGAAAAGTTTGTACAATTTTCCTAGCATGCAGAGAATAATAGAGCAGCACATTCTTTTATTCTATTTCATTTGAAATCTGTGTTTTCTTAGCATTAGCCGTTTTCATTCATTGGGCATGGATAGGGGCATTGTTTGTTTGCGCTTAAATGCGCGAGACCGCATGGACCTCACCAAGGAATGTTTCACGGATCCATGTGGGATACTACGCGTGGAATTTCCAACAAGTTGAATCCTCTAAAATTTTGTCACATTCGAGTTGTGCTCTCTTAGTAGATGAAACTTGAAAATGAGGTTGAGCGTTGGTGGAATTTTAGTTGTGGCTATCATGCCCAATCTTCAAGCTCTTAACACACCAATTATTTAATTTTTAATTGTTAATAGAATAATTAAAATTATGAAAATGTATTATTATAATATATAAAATTAAAATGATAATAAATATCTAATTTAATAAATTTAATTAATTAAAAATAAATATTTAATTTTAATGTATATATGCGTAACATATAATTTTAAAGATGAGCTTAACAAAAATTGATTTTAATACAATGAACAAAATTTTAAATTTTTAATATTTATACCAAAAAACTTTTCAAATGGATCGGCGAGCTCGTTAGCTTCCAAGCTCTTAACCAATGAATTGATTCTTTTGAGGCCGTAGTCACAAAAATGATAATTACATCCCAACGATCACCCTTCTTTCAATCAAAAAAAGAACATGCATCTCGCGTAAAACAGAATTTTAATTGCTAGTGTAAAATTGTGAGTAGAGCCCTACAATGGAGAACTAAAAAACCTCAATTTTCATAAATTAATTTCCATAAACCTAAACCAAGCTTCGATGGAGGAAGAAAAACGATGGCGCAGTCGAGAAAAAGTACCCAAAATCCTATCAAAGAGTCGCTTGCTTATGCGGTATGTAAATATCAATACAAGTTGTCCAACTTGTGGGAATATATACGTATACTTTCTCCCATAGGGTTTAATCAAAATAACAAGCAGACTAGCCTTAAAACTCCCATATAACAGGAAGGCACTTGAACACACGCCTAGATGCAAAACGCAATAAAGCCTCAGAGAAAGATCCAATGATAATATTCAGGAACCATTTATGATGGATTCAAATCCACAATAACTCAATTGAAACAAAAAGATTCAAATAAACGTTCCAAACACCAAGCAGAGCTCAAGCATCTCAGTGATGAAAAGAACAGGCTATATTGTCTTGAGGCCTTGGGCATAAAACTCAAATGCATATCAAAATGCACTAATTTACTAGGAACGCATGAAAATATAGATAGAGTAGCAAAATCATGCCTTAAGGCGACCAAAGAACTTCTGTTTCTCCTGCATTGTCTGGAAGCGGCCATGGCCAAACTTTGAGGATGTGTCAATAAACTTGAGTCTGATTTCCTCAAGAGCCACACGAGATGTCTGGGTAAGCAGTGACTGACGAAGGGTGACCACCCTCTTCTTGGGTCCAACACAGCATCCCTTGATCATCAAATAATCATCGTTTACCACACCATAGTGAGGGAAACCACCCATAGGGGTGATGTCTTTGTCAGTTCTGTTCCATCACGTCAAATCAAACAATTTATAAACAATGATATTAAACAATAAATTTGCAATATATGCAGTTTAACAGGCAGAAATATTGCAAAAGTTGATAATTGGGGTTCTATTTGAGCATTAAACTGCATTTGGGACCCAACCACCGACAAAACATTAAGAATCACATAAACCAGAGGACTGGGGAAACACGAAATAAGACAATAACTGTGATGGTAAGCAAATATTCTGGAAGAGAAAGAGAACTAAAGTACCTGTCATACTCAGTTATTGCTGAGTGCGACTCCTGACCAGCCTTACCCAACTTGTAAATCTTCTTGTTCATTTCAGTTCGGTGGTGGTATCCATTCTGACCAGCCCTGGCAACAGTAAATGAGACTCTTGCCGGATGCCAAGCACCAATACAAGCCACCTTACGGAGACCCCTGTGAGTCTTTCGAGGGAGTCGTGTGACCCCCCAGCGAGTGACAACACCTTCGTAGCCTTTACCCTTTGTAACACCAATGACATCAATCATCTCATCCTTCTGGAAAACACCATCAATTGGGACCTGCTTCTCAAAGAAGCCATAAGCAAAGTCCACCTTTTGAGCAACTGTCCCACCATTGACCTGGATCTCCATCAGGTGAGCTTTCTTCTGCCTTGAGTCCCTTCATTTTCCTTATCTGCAATACAAACAAATTACACCACAAAATACACTGTAATTAATTTGATGAAACACACAATAACTTCATTCAAAAAAGGCAGAGCAACGAGGATCACAACCACATGCATATGTAAACCTTAAGTTTGATAGCAAATGGAAAAACAAAGTATAGATCATAAGTAATTCACTTTGGTTCTGTCAGCAATGTTTACTACAAAACCATGAGAAACAGTGTTCTATTGAAATTCCAGAGCATTTTTCTTATTTTAAACTACTATAATGCTCAGGAAAATCCAAATTCCTAATTTGAAATTGACAAAGAAGAAAGAAGAAAACCTTTGCAATAAAGTTATTAGAAACTTAAGCATGCCACAGATTTTTTCATCAAAGATCATTACCTGAGTGTGAGCCAAGACACGGATAACAGTCGCATATTTCTTCATTTTCTCAAGTTGAGCTTGAATACTTTTCTTCCCTTCATCAGTCTCATACTGTTTTGAGTACTTCCTGAAAGCCTTCTTCTTGGACTTGCACCAGTTCTTGTAGAACCTTCGTCTCACCTCCTCACTGAGGTGCTGAGCCCAGACAGTGTTCAAAGAACGAAGGCCACGTGGTGTCTTAACATAACCCACAACTCCAACAATAACCATTGGAGGTGTCTCAATGATAGTAACAGCTTCGCAGGTCTCCTTCTTGTGCAGCTCTAAAGAAATAATTTTGAGTTATTAGCAATCAGCATATGAATAAAAGAGATTTGTGACTGAAATCTAATATAAATTATAAATATTTTTGGATCAAACCAGCATACAAATACTATTTTTTCAAAACAAATAAATGTTAAAGGTACATGAGAATGAACCATTTAGACTCACAGTGAGATAATCAGGGAACTACAGATATTCAAAAGTCAAACTAACTGCCAGTTTAGTGAATGAAGAAAAAATGCCCATTGACATAACCATAATACAATATTAATTCGTCATAAAGAAAACAACACAAGACCTTAAAACCCATTAACATGTAGTGAGTTTGGAAAAAAGAACCTTGCAAATATTCACAAACAACCACAGACAGACACATTCATATAAGAACAAACTTCCAGTATTCTGAAGTCTAAAGAGTACAACTACGCATAGGTTAACCAAACATCCTTACTTGATCCAGGTTTCTCGACATCCCTGACAATGTGTGTCATCCCAGCCTTGTAGCCCAAAAAGGCTGTAAGCTTGCAAGGCTTGGTTGGATCGTCCTTGGGGAAAGCCTTCACTGTATATAAACCAAAACAGTAGCAGAACGCTTATATTATTGTAATGTCAACATGATCATGCATAAAATTTCCCACAATTAGGAAAAACAAAAAAAGAGCTACAAAATACAGTCAATGGGTTACATAGCATCCAAGGAATTTATAGTATACTCAAGAGTTGAAGATTTCATATTGATAGCCATTAAGAAACCCGTCTTGTATAACTATTTCAAGCATTAAAAATAAAAATCTGAATGTAATGCTGCAGTGTGCAATCATTTAGGTACAGCTGCAATGCAATGCGTTTTGGTATAATACCAAGCCAATCATTCCAACCAGATGTTCTGCCTTACACCCCGCTATTCGAATACAAAAGACCATTTCCCAGAGAAAATAAAACAACAAATACATATACATTCTCTTTGGGAAAAAAGAGATTAAAAAAAAAAAGAGAAACAGAAAAAAAGAAAAATGAAGAAAAAAGAAATACCTTTCCCTCTGTGACGAGAAGCACGCTTCCTAGGAAGGAAGCCAAGGGACCCATGCCTTGGGTGCTCAAATTTCCGGTGAGACATCCTTCTTCTCCTTCAATAAAAACCGTTTTTTTTTTTCTAAGTCAATAAAATTGCACTCAAAATCCGCAATGACGACATATGCGCATACGTACATACACAAAGAAAATGATGGATCTAGACCGAGGACTTCATTAACATGTAGAAAAATAATAAATGAAAATGAATCGAGAGTTACTGAAAATCCAAAAAGAAAAGAGCAAAAATCATAAGCGTTAGATTGAATTTTGTATGATTTGCTGCAATTTCTTGACAACCAATCACGCAAAGAAGGGAAGAGGTAGAAGAGCGATGGGGCATAAACCTGCTAGCTTCTGCGGCTACTCACAGTATCAGAAGAGTCCTGCAATAAACCCTAGGAAGCCATTTATATATACAGTACTTTAATTTGCATAACCCCACCTCTATTTTCTTTAATTTGATATAATGGCCCACCACGTAAGGCCCAAACTGCAAGAGCTCAGCATCGGTCCAACCTTGGACCGAAAGGGCCATTTTATCACAATCCACGACAGACGACAAACCCTTTTGACAGGCTGCATATGTAAACGACAAGACGTATTGGGCTTCCACAAATTGCTAACTTCTAGAAACTGCTCGCCGAATTAGGACAAATGTTAAAGAAGGCCAGGGTTTGATCTGTGTGCTCATCGCCAAAAGGTTAAATATTTTAAATAATAATAATAATAACAAACAGAAACATTATTTAAGGGGCCCCAAAGAGTTTTTTATTTTGACGTTATATAAATAAAATATATTTGAAATAAAAATAATAAAATAAATTTATAGGGTAAAATTATAATTAAATTATATTGACAACAACAAAATGAGTAAGTATAATAAGAAGTTAAAAGTTAAAATCATATCAGAGAGCATTTATCACGGCGATTAATTTCATCACAGCTTTTGAGGAAATTTCACAAAGCAGGTTTTTGTTTCCAGATGTTGGGGTCCCTAACGAAGAATATCGGTTCACTCGAGTGCCTTGCCTTGTGGGGTTGTTTACATGGCGATCGCAATCGACATTTCATCAAGTGGAGTGCATCTTTGAGGCTAACCCAAAGGTGTAGCCAGCCAGCCGAGTAGTATTTCCGATAAAAAAGGGAATAAGGATTGACTCGGAATATTCGCATCCACCAGAGAGTATCGTGCTTGATTTCATGAGGATTTCCTTTATCGTCATTATTATTGTTGTCGATGGACACCATTGAATTCTTGACTTCTTGTAATTGGAAGTATGGAGCCGACTGGCCCCATGCGGCAGGCCTGCTTCATTATTTATTCTTTACCGGATTGAGTACCCTTATCTATTTATTTATTTATTTATTTTTGGCTTTTTCGGATTTCCTAATTTATTGCTTCGTCTTCTCAACAAATAAAATAAAAGGGTAAATCGAAAAAAAAAAAAAAAAAAAAAAAAAAACTGGTGCCTACGATGCTGGCAATGGAAGCAATTTAAAAGGCTGGTGATAGCGTAAATCAAATTCCCAGTACCTATGACACAACAATCCGCCGGCTATGTGTATTTTACTTTGCTGGGTCGATCTTGAAGCTTTAAAGGACGACGCGGAAACAAAATGGCAATTAACAGGGTTGTTAATAAGGAGGGGTAAAATAAGAAGTGAAAGCAGATCTGGAAGAAAGCATACTTCACACATATATATTATTGGCAGGGCACATAAAACTTAAAGAGAAATCCGATCACAGAACATAACAGCCGACTTATGTTTTAACAGGGACAGGCTGATCAGAAAGCTTTCACCAAGTCACACACCTCTGGGAACAAACAGTATAGATTATACAGCATACGCAGTCAACATCTCCGACATAGATATTGACTGCCTATTAAAAGGAAAGGATGCGGCACACAGAAAACGATTAAAAGAGATGATGGTGCTTCTTTCCATGAGCCTCCTCTTCCTCCTTTTTGGCTTCCTTCTTCTCATGGTGCTCATGGAATGCTAAACCACCGGATCCGAGGGCAACCGCCTCACCAATCCTCTCTTCCACCTTGTGCCTATGGGCATGTTCTGGGTCTTTCTTTGTCTCATGTTTCTCATGCTGAAACCAGCCAATTACCAGGATTATTATTATTAATTTTGTTACTAATTAAAAAGATATATTATAAAAGAAGTGCAGAAAATAATGTTTATTTTTAATAGGATTTTAAGCGAGATATAACAATAAGAACATGGAGCAAGCTAGTAAAATATATAGAAAGACGATTATTTTTCACTTTAAACAGTATATTGAAAAAAAAAAAAAAAAAGAGGCTATATATACCAAAGCATAAGCACCGGCAGCCATAGCACCGAGCTCCTCGAGATGCTCAAGGTGCTTGTGGTGCTTCTCCTCTTTCTTGTAGTCAACTTCACCACCCTCCTCGCCTTCCTTGTTGTGGTGAAAGAGGTGGTGGTGGTGGTGGTGCTTCTCTTCAGCCATCTCGATCAGAGTGGTGCTGATGGGAAATGGTCAATGGATCTCAAATATCAGTATGTTCCACTAGAAGAATGCTATATTACGGTGCGTGATTGGGCTTAGGTATGGAGATTTTTATAAGCTAGAGAGGTAGAATGGACGGCTAGGATTTGCATGAAGGCGAGTGTCCCAATGGATTATGTAATTATATTAATGTGTAAATTTCAGTATAATATTAATTGATTATAGTATATAATTGTATATAAAATTTAAATTTATTGTGTATATATATATATATATTATATTAAAAATATACATATTTCTAATATAATTAATAAATAAATCATTAATTTTTTTATATTTTTTCATATTTTATACAATTTTTTTATATAAATAAATATAATATTTTATTTAATATAAATAAAAATTATTCTATCCTTTTTTTTTTTTCATAACTTCAAACTTTTATTATAATTTATATATAATTTAAATATTTCATGTATTTTTATACCATTTTTTTATTTTATACATTTTTTTATTTCTCATAATTTATTACCTTTATCATATATTTTTTCATAATTTTTGGATACTAAAAAAGTGATTTAAAAAAAATAAAATCATAAATTAATTGTAATGAATAACATTTAAACTTATGGTTGACGTTTATTTTAAGAGTGTCCAATTTAGGGATATTTTTTTTTTCTCGTTTATTCAATTTTTTTTTTTCATCGACTTGCTAAAGCAGAGGAAGTCTGATTCATGAACTCGCTTGATTGAATGAAAATATAGTAGTGAACAAAGGATTATTAGACAACAAGACGGACAAGTTAATGGTCGAGGCGCTTGTAACGCGAAATATCAACCGGCCAATGTTGTCACGTGACACTTTTCTATTTCAACAACTTTATTCACGTGGCATCAATCAGCGGCATGCAATCCATGACCTAATCCCAAAAGCTGAGAGCAAATCTCCTTAATTCTTTATTTATTCGTCAGTAGTAAACAGCTTATTTGGCAATAATTCTTGAATGCACGCAATTTTGTCAGCAAGAGAAAAGGAATTAGGCGAGAACTATAAATGAGCTTGATGTAGATCTCATGCGCTAAGAAATAATTTTTTTTTTTAATTTTAATCATTTTTATATAAAAAATATTTTTTAAAAAATAATAATATTTTATTTTATAGAGAGTCTTTGGCCTTTCTGTGAGTCTCTTCCTAGTTTGCATCTGTATAATTCAGATTGGTGCTTCTCTACCTATTTCGTGATTGTAGACATCTTGTCTTGTCAATCACTAGATACTGGACACGTATTCACAAACCGGGGTCTCCACCCCTTTTTACGTTGGATTAAGCCGCGTATCATGATAATTTCCTATATCGTGGAGCGGTTTCATTTGGAAAAAAATGGAAGATTTAACAGGCAAGGCTTCCACGTCTTCAACTAACAACCCTCGTCCGTTAAACCAAAAGAGAAAGGTAACAATCTTTGTTGTAGCTTATATCTACCATTCAAAGATGTCCGTCACCACTGCCTGCTGCCAGACCAAGAAAAAGAGAAAAAGTAAGAAAGAACGACATCTATGACGACAGTATTTTTGTGAAAATTACGACTTGACGATTTCGTTTGTGGAATTAGACCATTTGAGCAAGTATTAATTGTTTGTAGCTTGTTGCACTGATAACCAGCTATGTAGCCAGAGACCAGGCGCCCATTAGGAACCTTTTTCTCCCTTTAAAATCTTGTTCTTTGCATATTTCTTAAAACCGGCGGCGCATGGATTAAACAGTGATAATCGTTGCTTTAAAGCATATAAGTAGAAATTTTAATTTATTCACCGATGACTTAGCAAAATAAAATACTATTAGACAATATAATTTCATTGTTTGACATTAATATTTATTTTGCTTAGTTTTGTTTCCTACGATGACACTTTTTATTTAACAAAATTTGTATGATCTTCTAAAAAAATGAAAAAAGAAAAAAAAAGCACAAGGATTAAACAGTGATGATTTATATATATATATATATATATATATATATATATAAAGAGTTAATAAAAAAAAAAAAAAAAGAAAAAACAACTGACGATATACTGAAATCCAAATAGTAATACAAACATATCCCAGCGTACATGATATACGTCAACAACATGAGAACCACATAGCACACTTTCAACACGGGAGGGTACATACGAAGGGAAACTTTGAGGAAGTACCAGAAATACAGAGAAAGTGATTTAATTAAAGGATGCTGCAGCAGCCCATAAACATGACAGGAACATATGATGGATGACATACATAAACTATAAACACACGGGAAGCAGCCCAGTTTAGAAAAGATGGTGGTGCTTCTTTCCATGGGCCTCCTCATCATGTTCCTTGGCTTCTTTCTTCTCGTGGTGCTCATGGAATGCGAAACCGCCGGACCCAACGGCAACTGCTGCAGCAATCTCCTCTTCCACCTTGTGCCGGTGGCCATGTTCTGGGTCTTTCTCTGCCTTGTGCTTCTCATGCTGATCATTAATTCAAATCAAAGAAACAACCATCAATTAACTCTCTTTTTCTTTTTTCTTTTTTTATTTTTTGGTTTCGTAAAGGAACAGGTTAGAATGTTTTAAAAACACTTCAGACTAAAATGAAAAAAAGTGAGAGAGAGAGAGAGAGAGAGAGAGAGAGAGAGAGAGAGAGGGAGAGTGGTATAACGTTAATTACCAGGGCAAAAGCACCAGCGGCAGCTGTTCCTAGCTCGCCAAGGTGTTCAAGGTGCTTGTGGTGCTTCTCCTCCTTTTTATAATCGGCCTCCTGCTCATCAACAGCTGGGCCACCGCTAGAGTAAGCTGCGTACTTAGTGGTCTCACCAGACTCGGAGTACTTATTGGCATCAGAGGAGTAGGCAGTGTCTTCAGAGTTCTTGTTGTAAGAACTAGGATTATTATACCCAGTTCCGGTCTCAGAGTATCTATTGGCATCTGAGTAGTCAGTGGTCTCAGAAGAGTACCTATTGGTATCAGAGTAGTCAGTGGTCTCCGAAGAGTACCTCTTGGTATCGGAGTACCCAGTGGGCTCAGCAGACTCAAAGGGCTTGTCCTCGTCTTCCTTGTGGTGGTGGAAGAGGTGGTGACGGTGGTGTTTCTCTTCGGCCATGGTGATGGTGGTGGAGGTGCTGTTGGGGCTGATCAATGGTATATATTAGATGCACAAATTACAGGGTGTATGTAAATGAGAGCAAGACTGGGTAGATTGTTAAAGTCTGGCCAATGGGGTGCCTTATTTATAGGTTGATGGCCAAGAAGGGACCCAATCCTCCCCCTCCCTTCTCTCTCCCCTCGTCTCTTTCCTTCTTTTCTTTATTTCTTTGTTTCTTTGCTTCTTTTTTCTTTTTTTTTTATTTTTTTATTGACGGCCTTGTTGGTCTAAGTTTTCTTGATCATTATTATTATTTTAAATTTATTGGTATTAAAATCACTTTTAAAAAGAGTCTCGAAATCAAATTTTAACCCGAAGGAAATAATTAAAAAATAAAAAAGCCATTTCAAACGAAAATGATAACTTTTAGGCCTGGCTAGTAGGGAATAAATAGAAACTGGATTAAAAATAATAATAATAATAAAGTTAAAATAAGGACGTATGCCTTTGTGGGGTTTATGGATAGATATTATCTAAAATAAAAGCTTTTATCCGCGTGTCTGTGTCCCATCCAACAAATCAGGATAATGCGACAGGCCAAATAAAAAAAAATAAAAAATTGAAATAAGGATAATGCGCTGGAAACTTTCGAACTACTGGTGATACTTGCATTTTCAATTTTTCAAAAATAATTTTTTAATATAAAATAGAAAAAAAAAAAAGCTTACGCGTTTGTTTGATTCTTGTATCGGTGTGTTGAGTCTGTAACACTAGACAATGAACCTGCCCTTATGTATATTGATTGGGATTTATATGACCGTTGGCTGTCCTTTTCATGAACAACACGCTATGTCGATCCTTGCGAGGACGGTGTCTTCTTTTGCGTTTTTCGAGGATCATGAGATCATCAATTTCTTAATTGCTTGTTGTATTGTGATTTGCCACATTTCCTCCCTTCATATCCTTTTTATTTCAGTAGAAATTAAGGGAATTTGAAAATTTTGGACAAATATTACAAAAATTATTTATTTATTAATTGATATTTTAACACATGAAACAGTAATTTTATTAATGATTCGATGTATTTTTTATTGAAGTAAATTTAAATTATTTTATTATCATTTATTTTTAAATGTAAAATAAAAATTTATATATAGAAAATAATTAATTTTACTAATGAAAAAATTGAGTAAAAATATTGAACAATGACTCCAATTTTAATTTACTTCTAAAATATTGATTTTCTATTTCTTTCAAAAAAAAAAAATGTTAGGTGTTGGACAATATCACGGGAGATTTAATTACCTCGTAAATTTTCTTATCCTATAAATATCTTCAAAATTTAAATACTTGAGTTAAGAGGAATCGGTAATTTATGAAAAAAAAAAAAAAAAAAAAAAAAGGGATACTTGTGGTGTCGAGCTGAGATCTATTGAGCTTCTGATTAAATAATAATAAAAAAAAAAAAATCTCAACTTCCTCAGCAGATATTATAAACTATTTTGAATAAGAAATTTTAAATAAATTATTATAGCTAAACATGTTGCATATACAAATAAAAAGTTAAAGTTGTCACCCCATTAATAGAACTGAAATTTTCTAGCAAAAATTGAGGAAGAGCAAAAGGATTGGGGGGAACAACTGAGGCTGAAATTGCTCCAGATCACACAAATGATGAGCAAAAGATATAATTGTGGACGGTGACGGCGTGTCGGCAATGGGTATTCCCCACACAGCCCATTCCCCAGATGCCACCCACCCTTTGGGACAATTGAATGCTGACCCACTTTCTCCGCAAAAGTCTATTCTTACTAACCACTCGGCTGAGGTGGGCCTCAACTCATCCCCACTCTCTCTATTTATGGCTTATCCTCTAATCTTCCAACGTTAATTAAAAGAGAGAGAGAGAGAGAGAGAGAGAGAGAGAGAGAGTGAAGAAAAGCAAAGTAAAGAAAGTGGGGAATTCTTTGCTTCATCGAGACAGTTTAGCGGTTTCAACGCACTTCAACTAACTTCCAACATTAAAATTATTTTAATGAAGTTTGCAATAACAACTTCAAAAATCTAATTTTGATTTTTTGTAATTTAATTCTTTGAGAGTATAAAGTGAGAATAAAAAGAATTATCTAATTCTATTGTTTATAATTTAATAAATTTATTAATAGACTATAAAAAAAAAAGAATATTGTTTATACATATTAATATTATAGATCAAAGCTCAGAGTTATCTAATAGAATCTTTTTATTTTCTATTGCCACCATTATTATAGATTAGAACTCTAATCTCCCAATACGAATTTTCATAATTAGAGTAAAGAACTTGCTTTAATTAGACAGCTGGGTTAGCCACACGAAATAGAGCGTCTCGCTTGCGTTTGTGCGTGGTAATTGATACATGTCTGGCAACTGTTTTTTTTTTTTTTTTTTTAAATAAAGATGGTGGTTGAGAAATTAAATTTATATTTTTGAAATATTATTGAGATTAAATTTTTTTTTGAAAAAAGAAAGTGAAATTTGTAAGAATAAAAAAGCAAAGCTGTTTTCATATGAAGACATCAGTTCTAAAAACTTTTAAATAGATAAAAAAAAATTATAAAAAAGAAAATATGTCGGCTACTTTCAATTGCTAAATTTGAAAATTGATTTGCTACGGCGTAATTAACTCGACCATTGCTTTCTTGACTGGGTGGTCCCGCCCAGAGTAATTACAAAGGGTTTTCTTCTTTGAAAAAGCTGGATATAATCGCTGCCTTCTTTAGTCCGGAAATTTCGATTCTACGTTCGGAATAACGAATCAGTGGAACCCGTGATTGCCAGATGTTCCCCGATAAGTTGTTCAAAGAACCAGGAAAAGAAGGAGTGGGGAGGAAAAAGCTGAAATTTATTTTTTTTTAAAAAAAAAAAAATATCTCCCTGTCGGTATGGATAAGAATTATTATGATACAGAAATGAGGGAACAAAGTCATTATGATGACACACGTGTTGGCCCAAGAGCTCTTGTCGGTCAGTTCAATGAAGGAGTGGAGTTTGCTGAGGTTAGTGAGGGGTCCAATCGAAATAGGGGTCATGTGGCTGCCATTCTCAAACGAGGACACGTTCTGGCGTTACTGTTTGGAGACATATTTCCAGGCATGACGGATTCGATGGTTGAACGAGACCGGCAGTCACATTCTTTTTTAAAGCTCATAGGGTTGCGTATAGAGAAAAGATAAAAGGATAATTTTCAAAATATTAATCAGCTGGAAATGCTACTGGCACGTAATTCTTAGCTTTGACAAGTTTTTAGCAATTGTACTTTATATACACTATTTGTTTGTGCATTTGTAGGAATCAGGTTCGAATATTAGATGTAAAGCTGGTCTGAACAGTTTTACCACAACTGACATTGACGGTAAGGAATTTGTTTAACAATTTCATTGGCAGGAGTCAACATCAATGGAAGTTATGGGGCAGACACTCGTAAGCTCCACAGGTGAAATTTTGGCAACGAAAGTGAATTGCTCTGAGATTTGAAAAACGACCTTCTCGACTTTGTACCCGCTCGTATTTTATCCTAATACACATATGATTAAGTAAAGTTGCCTCGAATTGTAAGATTTTGAGTCATCTTCCGTAATAGAGCCACGTAAAGAGCACAAAATCAACTGCTTTTTCTTTTATCCTTTTTCTTTTTGTTTGTTAAGAGGGAGGCATGACGCCAATAAAAGAAGAAAACAACCACAGAGCTACTCTCCCAGCCAAATGGGCCCCAACTATATCCTGGGTGAGCAGCTGAGGTACCCCAGATGGGAGGTAGGTTTAACAAGAGGACGCCACGTTCCAGAGATTTAGCAAAATTTGTCATCCGGTCAGCCACACAATTTGCTTCTCCAAAATATGTGGGTGATTTTAACCTGCCAATCTTGCCGTAACAATTCCTTACAACTCTGCACCAAATTTGCAAGAAGGATAGGTGGTGGGAACTCCATTACTTGAATACTCCGTTGTACTTGGAATCTGTGTTGGGTGCAACTAGAAGTACCCACTACCTCAATCCTACAGTTTAGCCTAAGTTCATACAACACAGCCCAAATGAAATTAGATTTTGGGCCTAATTCCAACCTGGGAGCCTCTTGGAGACTTCTTTCCAAATTTGCAGTCGCTACAGATATCGACTCAAGAAGGAAGGGAACATCAAAAGCCCGCAAGTAGTTCCCGTAATTGTTCAATGCATGACAAAATGACAGAAGAGAAACTTGCTTCATGTCATTCACCGCCTAGAATACTACGAATTTGACCAATCCGGAGAGAATTCTCACCGTAGCATATGCCAGCCAAAAGACCTCCATAAAGTAAGCAGTGGACACCAAGGTGAAAAGTAACCATCCTTGCTTCACCAGTACATCCCAGTCCCTCAAATTTAGCAATGCTTTTCTCAGTCCTAGAATCGGAATCCACATTATTGCTGACTACGTGGACCCCAAAATCAAAGGGTGATCTAAATCTTTTCAGGTAATCACAATCCTGAATTAGGAAATTCCAAGCCTTCTGTGAAAATCTAGCAATGCAACCATGAAACTCATTTGACATGTTTTCCAAATCTGCATTTGGACCTCGATTAACAGATGAAATAGCTTCAAATCTATCCAGCAATGTGCAGTGACGGCATTTATTGTTACCAGGGGAAGAAAAGTTTGAGACAGGCAACCCCTGTTTCCCAAAGAAATCCCATGCTGAGCTTCTAGCCAGAGTAATTAAGGACTCCCCCGCACTTGTCCAGAAATTTGCAACAGAAGCAGTAAGTGAAGCTTCAAAACGAAACAGATGGTAAGTTGCAGTAGCAAGTAACAAGGAGTAAGCTGCAGTGGTCCTGCTCATGTCAAAAGCCTCCAAATGAGGTTCACTAACAGAAGAGGGAAAATCCAGTAACTCACTGGCACGGATTTTATATGCAGAAGCAAGCGTTGTATATGTGTTCAGAGCACAATGATGCAGAGGATGTAACTTGAAATTCAAACGATAAAATTCTTCCTCAGTTTCCAAACTCTCATGAAAAAGACCAAATAAAAGTATGTTCTCAAGCCTCTTGCAGCAGGATTCAGGATTACAAACAGAGAGATACTCTGCTATAACTTCATCTACATAATCAGCCAGCATTCTAGCTGCTTCATCTCTAGGAATTTCAGACTCAGAGATTAAGCTTGAAGAGGGCAGACTTGAAGCACATATCTCCTAGATATAAGATTTCAGATTAATAATGTTTGCAACACTCATCCATAAAGAGAATTCATCCACAAAGTTTGAGACAGACACAAGTAATTGGCAATCACTGTTCTTTCCCACCCTACTAATAGTCCTATATTGAAAAAGTTCAGACAAATTTAAACAAAAAATTAAATTTCAACATTCTCCATAGCTAAATTCTGGGAAGAAACCACAAAATTATGAAGACAGAGAAAAATGCATGTTCCAGCTTGGCGACAGGAGAAGTTTTTGATAAAACAATTTCCCATGTCACACCCGGTGGTAAGACTTGCATTGTCCCATTTTTGGTGCCAGAAAGAAATATCTGTCAGTTGACCAATAATAATAACAGACAAAAATGATTTACAAGAAACCTAAGCCATTTTGCAACACCTCTCAGTAATCGTTGCAGCAATCTAACAATGTCAGAATACGTTTGCCCTTCTTCCACCAAACAAAAGCAGACACAAAGGCACGTAAAATTGAAAAGAAAATAACACATCACCTGCAAAATATGATCGACATAAGTTAGGGGAGATGCACTACATCGTGGACAACAGCAGAGAAAACGATAATTTGCCCACAATTCTGACTGCCGTATTTCCTAGGAATAAACATCAACACAAAAAGTGAATCATAAGTGAGAAAGCAATTAGCTCCAACAACAATAATAAATGTAGTAAAGTAAAAACATTAGTGAACTAAACCGTCCTGCTGATTTCTGATTTCTAGGTTCAATTGAGGGAAAGAAAAGGGAAAACAGAAGGAAGAGAGGATGGGCCAAACAAACAGAAATATTCTCTCATGAAATTAAGAAAATGGTGATGAGACAGTGATAAAAGTCAGTAGCTTGAAGGAGTAAATAAAAAAGACAATATTGGATATTATAAAAACAGAAACTACAGAGGCTTCCATGCATCATATTAAAGAGGAAGTTCAAATTTTCAAGATATCAGTATGGGTTCTCAAGGTATATCATCAGACTGACACATAGACAAAAGTAATACCCATCTGAGGCATGACAAGACCTTTGTTTGAGGCTATGGTAGAAAGAATAAACAACTGTACTAAGAATCTAACTAGAGGATACTGAGACAGTAATAGTGGAACTATTCACAGATTTACAAGAATAAAAAAAAAAAAAAAAGAAAATGTGAATTTCACAAAAAAAAATAGCCAATGACATTAATGAACACAGTTTAATGATCAAAAAATGACTTCATGCAATTTAAACCTCTGGGTTAAGAACATAGAATAAAAATAATACCTTAGGTTGCAACAAGTCTGTGTATGCCACAGTCACCTCCTCGCCCTCCTTGATCCTTAATGCTTCTAACGATTAATCTTGGACCACCCCCTGCATGCGATTTTGAAGTATAAACACCCCAAACAACACATAAAAATCTAACCACAAATTTACAAACTGAAAGAATAAAAGCATTATCAAGTGCAACTGCCGTTAACCTTTTGCCAACTGAATATTGTTATATTCACCAGTCGCTCCCTGCAACCAGTATTGATCTCTATCAAACTTGCAATTTCATACAAGTAATGACGAACATTAGTCGAAAGATATAAATGCATTTACATAGCGGACGGCGGGAACGAGTCGGGACCTGGACTCGCCCATGTAAGGCTGCGTGTGAGGTGAAAAGATCAAGAATCGGTAGCACACATTGGGAGAGCAGCTGTGATTGATCCACGAGAAGGTCGAATCATAAACAGCAATCCCGATGTTGCGCCCGAAATTATCCTGCACTTCAACGGCGTTCGTTAGCACCAGGCACAACGCCATCTCGTCCTCCAACAAAAACTTCGCCGCCACGTCATCGTCTCCATCTGCTTTAATTAACTCCTTTCCATCTCTGATTCTCTTTGCAGCCGCCATAGCCTCCGCTCCTTCTCGAACTCGAGTCAAAATCTCGTCGTCTGTCATCAATTTCTCGCGATTGGTCAACAAGCCGGCCATCCTACCGTCTCGGTGAGAAAGAGAGGTGGCGGAGAAAGAGGGCGGCGGAAGGGAGTCGAGGAGGCGAAGGGCGGCACGGAGGTTGGAGTCGGAGGAGGGAAGGGAGCGGAGGAGGTGAAATTCGGCAGAGGAGAAGTGCAAAGGGGAGTCGGAAGAAGAGCAGATGGAGGAGCAATAGAGCAGAGTGGCAGTGGTGGTGGTAGTGACGGTGGCGGGGAGGAAAGGGGGAAATGGGGAAGGAGGGAGGGGGGAGAAGCAAGAGGAGCAGTGGGAGTGAAGGAAAGAGTTGTGAAGGGAACATGCAAGAGGAAGCAGTGGTGGTGTTACGTCTTCCCCTATTGCTATGTCCTTTTCACCCCTCATTTCCATCTCCTCCACCATCTCTCTTTTTCTTCTCTTTGCTCCTAATTACAGGAACCCGAATCGGTCTTCAATTGTTAATGGTGGGGAAAGAAGCAAACTTTACAAAAGCACGAAATTATTTGAAAGTCTTCTCATAGAAATCAGGGGGAAACCAATAAGTTCATAAATTACATAAATGTTCGGTTTGGCTCTGTGCGGATCTGAGACAGGCGAGGATTTGCCTAGTTCTTTGTTTATGTAATGGTGGTCAACTAGTTAAGGTCTAATTAGAGCTTTTTGAAAATCAAAATTAAAAGATTTTATTAAGGCGTAATACTACGAGTTAATTACGCTCATTAATTGAAAATTGTATTGATCAATAACAAACGAATTGAAAAGTCGTTACATTCCATTGTCCATTGAATTGCATCTCAACAAAAATAGCCTTAGGGATCTGAAAATTATCACACTGCCGTGAAGTTGTGTAAGTTCAGGACCGAAAAGTGACAGCCATTGGTTCAAAGAAATGAATTGTTGCCGCGTGCCTTCCTCTACCGTGGAAGTTCTCCTTGTTATCCTACTCTGGTATTTTTCCTAGGGCTTCTTCTGCAAAGAAAGCCCCAAATCTGAACCTTTTAGAGAATACAAATCTCACCAATTCTGTGTCCTTAACTGACACTTATCTAGCTATCTTTCAATGTGATTATCGAGCTAAAGCATTCAAAGGCGCTGAAAAAGAGTACATCGTCAGAATAACTGACTTTTGTTTTATACATAAACCTAAATAACATTTCTTGCACAGTCATCAAAACATATAATGCCTTGCAAAGAATTCAGTCAAGTAGCCTCACACCAAGGATTCCTTAGCAAATCTCAGAGTGTGTGTGCGAGAGAGAGAACCAGCTAGAGGGACATATAAAAAGGCTTACCATAACTATTGCTTCACATTCAATAAATTTTCAATGCGTTCAATGAGGTCATCTTTAGTCAAAGCACCCTCCTGAAATAATGAAATCAAGTTAATTTTAACACAGTACTGGCTTAGGAACAGAAAGGTCAACCCCAGACAAAATGAAGACAAGAAAACTAATTTGTTTAATAATGGTGAGAGAATACTTATCTACTCTCATACCACAGAAAGGCCCTGTAATTAAAATTGTGTAAAATTAATCCTTTCCTTAATTCAAGTTTTTTTCCTTTGACAATCACCCAAAGAATGTCATTGACTAGATGTTTCATTTTCTTACTATTAAGGGAAGGAAACTAAGACTTTTGATGATCTCAAAAATAGCTCTACTGCATATCAGAAGTATGAAAACAAAAGATAAATGGATAATCCCAAGACTCCAGCAGGTAAGTCAGCTTACAAAGCGATCATAAGGCTTTCCCTCCTTGAATAAGATAAAAGTAGGCAAGGCTTCTATTCGATATTTATTAGCAATGCTCGGGTACTTCTCAGTGTCAATTTTTACCACCTGCACTGTGTCTTTTAAGGTAATACTAACTTCATTGAGGATAGGATTCATGAATTGACAAGGACCACACCTGCAAATCACAGTGTGAATGAATTTTATTGAAGGACATACTATTCAAGAGAACTCAAATATGAACCACAAGCCAACAATGTTTCAGTCCAAATTTCTTGGAAAGAAGAGCTTATTAAACTTGTTAATTATCTGATACTCTATGCCCCAAAACACATATGGACTCTTTAAAAGGTCGTGAGGTTCAACCAATTATTAATAGAAAGAAAAGCAGAAACCATCCCATTCATGGTATATAGAGTGAAAGAAAGAAGAATGCAGACAAGGAAAGATGATGAATTTACCAGGTTGCATAAAACTCCACAAAAACAGGTTTGTCAGAATTTGTCAGCAACTCATCAAAAGTAGAAAAGATCTGCTTCTTTGCTGCAAACTGAAAGATTTGGAAGACAAAAAAAAAAAGATAGCTTGAACCAAACAGCTCAGCCTTACAAAGTTCAAAACAGCAACTCAACCAATCACATAGAGAATTCTCGATTAAATTCACAATGGATTCAGTTAAAAAGCATTCTAAGGAAAAGAAGAGAAAAAGCCTAAAATAGACCTGAGACCCAGCAATGTCAGACGAGGAAAATTGTGCAAGGCTGTGAGTTTAATCGCAGGAAAAAAACTCACAAACTACTGATATTTCAGTGTAGATAGACTATTATCAGTAGCAAGGCTACCGATTAATACGAAGTCAGCGCAATACAATACAGGACAATCAATCCAACGCAAACGTTAATTTCGCTCCATATCAATCGTTTCGTCAATCAACTACTTGGCCATTTGCAAGCACGAAAATATTACGGTACTCGATATACGGATTCTCCCCAAAAGGAAGGAATCAATTGCGAGAATTTTACCCTAAACCCAATTTACCATATCCATAATTCTCTTGAATGCGGAAATTTCAAAGTGTTTGCTCTATAGTCTATCCCACACAACAAAAATTTCCAAATTCACAACAATGTTTGAAGAAAAAAAGAATAATCAAGAACTGAACGAGCTAAAAATATAATTGAGACAGCTAAGAAAGAGAGAAATAGTTACCAGGGGCGAAAGTCGAGACCTGGACTGCGAGAGAAGCCCTCCGTTTGCAAGCCGTACTTGCCGGAGCTCCACCGGGAGCTGCAGAGAAGAGAATGAAAATGATAACAATTTGGACGACGAGTAGTTAGCGGTTTGCCGATGCCGCGCGTTCAAGGAACGAACTGTCGATGCCGCGGAGACGGAAGCAATCGCCATTCCTTGCCGCAGAATGAGATTGGTAATGCCGCAAATAAATATCTAAACTCGATCTATAATCTAGATGGTAATGCAATGTTGGTAGACAACGAACCGATTTTTGACCCGCGTCTTGTGCAGGTGACTATAGTACGAGCGGTACTAGTGATTCTCAGTGGTTTTGGTGAGAGTAGGATGTTCTGGCGTTTTGAGTCGTTGGATGGTGATAATCTCCTTGCGTCAGTGGATCGGACGGATAGGAAGTTTGTAGATGGAAAGGACGGTTGGTGGGTTTGCGGGGTACGTTAGACTTTTCCTGCTGAAAAATCTGGGGACGCTTTTGAAGACGAGCTCAGTATTCCTGGAGGCTTGTGAATGCCACACGGTCTATTCGGCCATCACGTCCCTTTTTCTCTTTTCTTTTTTTTTTTTTTTTTTTTTTTCTAATATGAAATATCTATTCAATAATATATTTTTATAGAGATAAAGTGAGAAGAAAAATCTCAAAAAAAGAGCTTATTTAACGGAAAAACTGATTTTCTTGTAATTACTCGTATATATAACTTACACAAGGGGTCGGGGGGAATAGAGCCACAAAAGCGTCAAGTAAGTCATATGGATGACCATTAACGTGATTTTCAACTATGAAGATTACCCAATGGCGAGTACAGTGATACAAATTCCAGATCATGGTCTACAAGTGATTCAAATTTTCTTTGATCCCACTTTGGGGTTTACATGTTTTCAAAAACCATCGTAAGAACAATTAAAGGTTACATTACCTAGGATTACAGATACAATCTTAAGCACTCAGGAAGGGGCCTGATAATCATCCATCGCTTGTCCATGTAAAAGCCAGAAGGACAATCGTAAGCGCTGAGAAAGTAATAACACAAGAAAACAACCACATGTACTTGCTTTGTCTTTTGTTCAGGTTTTTATGGTTTCCCAACTCAACCTCCTTGAGAAGCTCTCTCACTTCATCCATGTCTGAGTCCTTTGCAGCTTGGACTAGTCGACCTTGAATTTTCTCCAGTTTAAGGAGCCTTCTATTTCTCATTGCACTGCTCCCTCGCCAGATAAAGCCAGTCATTTTCCAAAGAAGGATGGCTACATATATGGCCACAATACAATCTACAGTATAATGGTGGCGCTCCCGTATTTCTCTTTGAGCGCTATGCATTACAAGTAACCATATTAGAGCTGAGCTGACACCTCCATAAGCTTCCTGTAATTAGAAGACATATCATTCAAGAAGTTGAAATTTGGAAGCAATGGGGCAATCAGATAACGGGAGACTGCAGTTTTAAAGCCAACCAATGAAAACTTACCGTCCAAGCCATAGCTGTTAGTACAGCAACAAGCATGTGACCACTGTAGAGGAGATCATTGCAGCCACCTCCAGCTTTCTTTAGAAGACTGTACCATGAAGATCCTTCTGCAGGAGTGGGCCGCAAGAAATCTATCAGGAAGCTCATTGAACCCCAATCTGGATGGTAATCCCCAAGGTAGTCCCCACTGTCAGCTGTAAAAGAGAGTTAAAAAAAAATGTGAAGACTAACTTCCAGCCAAAAGAAGACAGATACATGTAGCAAAATTAAAGAATAGCTTCACAGTGAAAAACAAAGCACAGCTCAGGCAGCAACCCAATGAAGCCTCATTACATTACAGAAACACTCTTTAGACCTTTTTCCATGATTAACCAATGCATTGAATTTCCTGAAAGGCTTGATGTTACCAGAAAAAAAGACAACCAATTTGTCTACTAGAAAACTAAAAGGCTACAAGGGTCCTTCAATATGGCAAATTTAGCTCGGACTCAAATGGGAAATTCCATTAAGATCTCATGGTTATTTGTTGACCAAGATTGTCCAAGAATGAGAACAATGTAATATTGTTCAATTAGGAATTATAGGGTAAGTGCACATTAAGTATTTATGAAGTAAGATCATTAAAAAGTTTGCAGCAATGCTGATTATTTATGTCAATAAATAAGTTTTCTGAAGCTTCATGTGAAATTAACCATAAATTCAGAATCAAGAAATTTGGAATACCCAGACTCACATTCAAATGAAGAATATTAATGCCAAAAACCTAGAAGAGCAAGCAAATGTGTAAGGCAGGGAATGTCAAAAACCACAAGCATCCAGAACATACCATAAGCCATATCCTGTTGTATCAGTTGATGAATAGCATTAGGATCTGAAGCATAAGGAACATAATATTTCTGAGCCCATCGATGAGGATATGCAGGGACTGGAAACCGAGATGTGGCACACCAAGGCCGGGCTGATGGCAGGATAGTAGATGCAAAAGATATAGTCCGAAGAAGGCGGCCAACTGCCATGGTGAACATGTACCGTGCACCTAGGCCTAGGCCAGGAGCATCTACTGAGTCAAATAGTACAGAGAATGCAAGCATCATAAACAACATCAGGAAATGGTGCAGTCCAATGATACGAGCTCTTAGTATCTCAACCACTGGTCCAGGAAGTTTTTCATTTAATGATAGCAGAAACCATTGGCCAGTGTCAGGAAGGGGATGCATATTGCTGTACAATGTCACAAAGGCCAATCATTAATCCTGTAAGCAGATTACCTAAAATACATGATTGAATAGTTCAGGAGATAAATGGCAATTCTTGGCTGGAGGGATTTTAAGAGAGACGAGACATGTGATGACATAATATGCCAAACTTAAAAACTACAACTCATTCCACATTCCAATCAACATCTAATAGAGAAAGAGCCAGATGTTGGATTGTGTTGTTAGGATTTCAGATTAGATGATACAATTCACAATAACACTAAACCAACAAGAATTAGTCCAGTGAATAAGTAGAAGAGTTTTCTTTATTTCTCGACTAAGTTCCGATATCTGGGAGTAAAACCTGAATGCAGCAGGCCGATGTATGGACTATGCCCTTAAGATTGTCAGGGGGAGGAACTTAGTTCTGTTAACACAAAAAAGAATTCAAAATAATCATTGCATGCCACTACTGCATATCTAAAACAAGAATTCATTATGATTTCATATTGGCTATTAGCAATGGTGAAACATAAAGTGGTTAACCTGTTGCTTAGTGTGATTATAGGACAGCAGGTTGAGGGGATCAGGGCTTAGGACTAACAATTAGCTAGGATTATATGATTAAACCATGTTTGGGAACAAAACCGTCCTGAATTTCATGGAAACTACTTCTCCTACACAAATAAAAAGATAGAACCAACCAGTTGGCAGGACATTTACATGCAAATATTCAGTTTCTTACGCAAAAGTCTATCTTTCCTTAGCTCTAGGCACATATAATAGAAATATTAGCTAAGTTTTGGCTATAAAATCCTAAACAACATTTCGGATGCCCGTGGAAGGAGCATATTTGAGGAAGCAGAAACATAATCCCCTCTCTCTGATAGTCCTTGCAATTATTTTAACATTCAGCAATGATAAAGTTCTCTAATAAAATTATTAATTTCATGCAGATATGGAAATATTTGGCAAGTTTATTATTGCCTAACAAGGAAAATTTAGTAATGCTTTGAACATCCATTAATCACAGAATGCATTGTGTGGGCAAGTGCTTCAAAAAGCTATAAACCGAGCGCACTTTAGGAAAAAAAAAAAGTGGAGAAAACTCAATCTTAGGGGAAAGCAAAGTATATGCCAATAAGCATGGATGCCCAGAGCCCAAGGGCTAACGCCATGGTCATCATCAAGTGATCCTAAAAACAGGCCTTTGCGCTGTTAATTGAAGTGCTTGAAGGGGAAAGTGCTGCATTGACTACTTATAACCATGAAACACCGAAGGCGGACTGCAGATCATTTCACCAATTTAACAGATATAGACCTTAGCTAACAGATGGACAGTTACTTTTGAGCATTAATTACTTACAATTAGTAGATCCTTAGTTGTTCTAAAGTTAAACCCAGATCAGATCTCATCTCATATTCATTACACTCCAAAAGAGAATCTTACCAAAATTGCAGTTAGTGTAAAGACTAAGTCTTTCATCAAAACGAACTCGACCCACTTCAAAATAACACAAACCAATCTCAAACGAGCATAATATTGCCTACAAAGATCAGGAAACAAACCAGTTCCACTTCAAGTAACACCAAATCCAACATCTGGGTCGGTCCATTTCTGATTCAAACTTAACCGTAGAATGGAACTGAGGCATGAAATAAGAGTTCGCTTACCGGTGCCAATCAAGGCCAAGCACGGCAGTGACGAAGCGTACAGAAAGAGCCTCAAAGAGGAGGCAAGCGAGCATAAACAACATGGAAGCAACAAAAGGAACGGCGGCGCGGAACTCGGCGGACCAGTGCCGGTAAGACGTGACGCGACTGAGGGCGATTACGGCAAGTATTGACCAGAGAGCTGGCTGCAGACGCTCGTGCCATGTCGGGGACAGGTGGCGGAGATAGTCCACTGCCACATAGGATATAGCCGCCACACCTAGTCCACCGGTGGCTGCCGCCGGCCGCCACCACCTCATCGTTGCCCGTGGCGGCGGTTGCTCCAGAAAAGCAAGCAATACGGTCGCCGAGAACGAGTAAGGCAGGAGTAGTTCGATCGCTTTCTGCTTTTTATGTTAGAAAAGGAGACAATTATCTCTTTCTCTCTCTCTTTTTCTTTTGTTTAAATCACTTTTTTCTAGCATAAATCTTCTTTGTTAATTCGGAAATCACATAAAAGCTAGTCGCAGACAGTTTTCTGATCTACTGTTCGGGAAACTTACCAGTTGATACGGCTATGTGGTCCAATAATTATGAATATCCTTTTTTTTTTAACGAAATCTCGATTGACCAAGACTTGATCCAAACTCAGGGCTAACACCAACAGATCGATGGACTGCTCAGAGTGACCGATGGCGGCACCTGAATTTCGTACTAGCATAGTGAAAGATGGCTTGTGGGGTAAGTTAAGAACCATTGCAAAATTAATTATTTGGAGATTCCCTTTGAAGGGTTAACCTATCAGTCTTAAAATCTTAAATTGCAATTAGTGAACAAAAATTTCCTTAATACGTATTTTCCTAGAAATTTTTGCTCGGCATACTTGCGGGTTACGCTATTTAAAAACTTATATTTCCAAATATTCGCTTGCTTCAGCATATAAAGATGCTATAGTACGCGGTAGAACCGCTTAAATGAATGTTGCACATAAATTTAATAGGAAAAAAAAAACAGAGACATGTAGTGTTAATGAATTTTCTCATTTTAACAGGGGATTTAATGAGGCAAATAAATTAGCATGATTAGGCAACTATAAAAGTTATTTAAATGATTTATTTAGAATTGGTTTTATACTAAGAATAGGAAATTGCAATTATGATTACCAACAACCAATAATTTTAAATATTGATATTAATGTCATTTGCTTTTAGATATTAAATAAAAATTTCAGATTTTAAATATGTTGACATTAAAATTAAGAGTCTTGCTTAGGCAGCTAAGTGCACAAAGAGTGTGCGTGCTGTAATCTATTGGCAATTGTCATTTCTGTTACCTGGTTTTTGGAAGAGACGAGACTGTAGCTGTGATCTCTCGTGTCTGCATTAAATGGTGCATTTTCGAGTGACAGTGCTGTTGAGGCACGTGTCATTCACTTTTTATTGATGATGTCTTGGTTTAATAAGATTTCACTTCTAATGTTTTAAGTTCAAATTTTCAAAATATGTATAAAATTTATGGAAAAAAATTTAATGCGTAATTTATAATTTCATAAATTTTTTTATGAATCAAATGAAAAAATTACCTCCATAATGTGGGATTAAGAAATTTGTTTCGCCAATCAAGCAAATGTGCAAGTCATACATTTATGAGATTTAATTAATAATTTGTTCTTTTTGGCATGGTATTTGGAAAAAAAAAAAAAAAAAAAGAAAAGGTGACAGAGTAAAAGAAACACTCCAAATGTTGTCGTCATCCTCCTTGTTCGTGTAAGGTGCACGAAATACGTCGCCGCAGGGACCACCCGGACAAACGAAAAGTTTTTTGGACAAACTTTTGGGTAAAAAGGTGTTTGGGCTTAATTGTCTGTGGATCAGCGCGGATAATCAATCAGATGGGGGCTGCTGCTGCGATGGATGCAGCCGCTGCTAAAAGATTAGGCAACTAACTCACCACAGATATAGTTGTAAGTTTGGTGAGGGGAAGTTAGAAGTTTAAACCTCAAAGTTCTACAAAATATAATTTTTTTTATTTATTAAAAAATTCATCAAATTCTAAGCTATATAATAAAAATGCTTCTACTTATTTTCATAAAACCTAAATTACTTTGTAAAATTTAAATTTAAGATGATCCAAATAGAGGAGTGTTTTGAGGGACACAAAATATAAACTTTTAAGTAACGTATCTGGGCTATCAAAGAATTTCTACCCGCGAAGGATAAGGCCCAACTCGCCCAGAAGACGACAGATAGAGGCCCCGAAGAAACCCACATCAAAGTAGCCCGACAATGCCACGGCGGACAGGAAGAGTGCGGACGATTAGGCACGAGCAAAATGGTGGCGTTGAGAAAAAACAGCGTACCAAAGCCCAAACCAACTAGCCAGCACATCACTGCAGTCCGTTCACGTGTCCCATCGTGGATGTAGGCCGGACGATCCTTCCCACTTTCCAGAATAGAAAATTTCGTAGCCATCACAACCGTCCGTCATCCTATCGTCGTCTTCTCTAATGTAACTTACCGCTAATAAACTAAAAGCAAAAACTTTCAAAAACCTAACCACCATGCGGTCAGCAACCAAACCCGAAAAAAAAAACACGAAAAAAGAAAAAGCAATCGGCAACCGGCATTTCCGGTCCACCCAAACGATAAAAAAGATTAAAAAAAGTGACAAGCGTAATCGCACTCAGTCTCCCGATCCCAACAGAGTAACAAACCCAAAACCCCCAAATCCCCCAGACCCAATAACAACGAAACAAAAAAAAAAAAAAGAAAAGAGAATCCGACAGGCCCTAGAAACTTAAAAAAACAAAAAATCAAAAAAATTATCATTTTAACAAATACTCAAGTAAAACTCTCATAAACAAAAATAAATAAATGTTGATTTTCTTTTTTGAATTTTTTTTTTTGAGGCACAGGGCAGGAGGACTGGAGAAGAAACTTGAGTGCAGAGCAGAGCAGAACAGAGCAGAGAGGTAGGCACAGTAAAAAAATTGTTAAAAAGGAGAAAAAAAAAAAAGGAAAATTAAGATTCAAAATTGGCAGAGGAATTATCTAGAAACTGAAAGAGGGAAAATCGGAGAAAGAGGCGAGTAGGAGTTGCGGAAATGGCGTCGTCGAAGGTGATGGCGTCGTCGAAGCCGAGGAATTCGGATCTCTCGTCGTCATCGTCTCGATCTCGCCGCGCCTTTGCTACTTCTACTTCGCCTCGTCCTTCCACTACAAAGCCACCTTCTCAGTTACTCTCACATTCACAACTGCCGGCTGATCTCATCATCAGAAGCAACAACGTTCATGATTTAACACCGTCGACGCCATCGCCCCCTACAATGAACGTTGACGGCGTCTTGCATAACGTCTACTCCACCCATTCTTCATCCGAATCGACCCTCCTCGACGCCCAAATCACCGTAATTGACAATCCCGCCGCCCTGCCGCCACAATCAGTTGAAACATCCAGCAACGGTGTTAATAACAATAATAGTAGTTCGGGTCAGGATACGGGTGGTGCAAGTGTGTTTCCTCAGTCGAGCGGTAAAACGGTGGAGGAAGTGTGGAGAGAAATTGTGGCGGGGAGAAAAGTGACAAAGGATGAGCCCGACGAGATGATGACGCTCGAGGATTTTCTTGCGAAGGCAGCCGCGGTGGACGTTGGCGGAGGAGGAGGAGGAGGAAGAGAGGAGGATGAGGTGAAGATGCCGCAACCGGAGAGGTTGAGTGGAGGAGTTTACGCGTTTGATCCCGTGCCGCAAAGCGCCTTCCAGGTGCTGGATAATGTCGAGGGCTCGATTATCGGGTTTGGAAATGAGGTGGATGTGCTAGCCGGAGGAGTGGGTGTTGGTGGTGGAGGGAGAGGGAAGAGAGGTAGAGCACCGGCGTTGGAGCCGTTGGATAAGGCGGCGCAGCAACGGCAGAGGAGGATGATTAAGAATAGGGAGTCAGCTGCCAGGTCTAGAGAGAGGAAACAGGTGCGTCCTGTTGTGTTTAGAATTTTCCCCTCACTCACCTCTTGTTAGCATTGCTTAATTGCAGTTTTCTTTTTAGTTTGCATTTTCGTTTTTGGTTTTTATTTTTATTTAACTGTCAATTGGGACTTTGGCCTTTAGGCATACCAAGTGGAATTGGAATCACTGGCAGTAAGGCTAGAGGAGGAGAATGAGCAACTCCTGAAAGAAAAGGTACTTGCGCTTTCAATTTCAGACTGTTTGGGATTATGCCTTTCCTTTTGAAAGGAGTTATTTGGTTTTACTACCATCGCAACTATAGTTGTGCCATTGTGTATGTTTGGCTATTCTTAGTTTCGGGGTGGCTTTGGTTTAATCAGGTTTATTTCTACCTTCAGGGAGACAACGCTGAAATTTTTCTGTGGTCATATTATTGGAGATTTTATTAGACACCAACACACTTATTTAGCATTATAGCTGCTCAATTATGGCTTTGAATAGGGGAGAGTGGAAGCTAGATATGATTATGTATTCTGCACTGATTATATTAGATATTAGGTCCTTGTTAAGTTGAGATCATTGAAGTAGTGTGGATTATGTATGCTGTTTCAAAATAACCTTCCAAGCTTGCTAACTAAGAGCTACTGTGCTTGCTCAATTTGTATTGGAAGTTTCATTTTTACAGGTGATTTCCTCTTATGCATGGTTGTTTGGGCGTTCATTAGCAGAATAGAAAAAAGATTCTATGTTAGTAATTGAATTCCTCTCTTTGGATTTTCATATGCTATCTATTTATTAGCAAAATTTCAAAAAAAAAAAAAACATCCTTGTTATTGATTGTATTTGTCACTTCAAATTGTCACGTATCATCATTTAAATTATCAGTTCTATCTTCAAACATGAAACTCATTTGACCTTGTCAGATAGTTTTTGGTTAAGTTTGCTCCATTTTTAGTCTTATTGGACTGCTGTATGCAAGTAATAAAGATGGATTCCCAGTAACTTCAATATAGATAAAATGCAGAGTTGATTCAAGCCTAATTTTGATGCTCCATGCACTGGCAACATAAGTAAACAATAGAAGAAGCCATCTTCCCCTTAAATTCTGTTTACCAAGTTCTGGCTACATGAAATAATGATTTTTCTTTTGCTCTCATGATGTTTTTCAATGATAGAATCAGTAGGTTCACTTTTCCAATAGATGTTGAAGCCTGAATCTTTGTTCTTTCCTTTTTCAATTTTATTTTAAAACTGAAATTCCTGGTAAAATTGTTGAATCAATGTCATATACGTGCTAGTTCGGAGTAGCCAACTGAATGTTTTTATATTTGACCTTGCAAAATGTGTTGTTAGGGTGCTCCATAGGGGGTAACTTGAAGTCCCATTACTTGCAATCCTGTAACTTCCAATGTTACTTCATATGGTAACTTAAAGTCCCATTATTTACAAGTCTATGACTTCCAATGTTACCATAGATTTTCCCCCTTAGCAGACCTGTCATTAGTTCAATTGTATCCACTTCTGGTAATGGGCTATAGCTTCATTTGCTCTTGCAGGTCTGTTTCTACCTGCTGCTTGGCTCATAGTCTTTTTTCTTTGTTGTCCTATTTTTATTTTTGCTTTTCCTTTTTTGTCATGTCAGTTCTTTGCATCAGGTCTCAAACATATTTCAAAAGTTAACAGTGTTTATAATAAAGGTTGAGCCCCATCATATCATTTGCATTTTGCACAGGTCTTTGTTATGAGCATTTTAAGGACTGTAGATTCTCTGTTATTTTGTCGCAATTACTGACTCTGCCATGGTTTTACCAGTTATTTGCTTTACTTAGACTTAAATTTGTTATGGTGCAGCACTAAAAGATAATAGCAACTGTTTGTTTTTTTATGGGTCAAATGCTAAGACTTAGTTACTCTTGCATGTCATATTGTTTAATGGTGAGTTTGTGCTTTAATCTTATATATGCTATTATCTTTTCCAGAGAAAACCTACATATACACTTCCAGATAATTATTTCATCAACCTAGTAACTGTTTGTACCTTTTGCTATAGAACAATTCATGAATGTGGATGAAAGAGATTGTCCCTTGTCATTTAACAAACATTGTTTGTTGTACAGGAAGAGAGGACCAGAGAAAGGTTTAAGCAGGTACTCATCTTGTTCTTGTGCTATTTGTCTTCAGGACCAGGTTGTTCTCAAAGTAAGGTGGGGATAGTGGACCATCCCTTGTTTTTTACTGTGTTTTCTGTAGTTTTGCTTGGCTGTTGGCCCTTTTCTTAACCTTTGTTGGTGGGAGAGTTTTAAAATCACAAGGGGGTTGTTGGATGGTCATTTATATCTCTGATGCTGAGAAACTGAAAAATCAAGGGGAAAGCTGCAATTAATTGGCAATAGTGAGTTTAAAAGAAAATTAATTGGTCTAAGATTCCATTCCACCAAGCAGGTAATGAGGGTAGTCTTTAGAGCCATCAGACCTAGAAGCAACCCATCTTGTTCAGGTACTGTAGCAGTAGGGGATGACAACATTCCTAAAGGCACTGGAGTCTGGAATATTTGGGGTTTCTGCAGTTGAGAAAAGTGGGACACAAAAATGGGATTTGCCTTTATATTTTTGTAGAAGCCATCATATTTCTGGACAGTGTAGAGGACTCAAAATTTATGGCAGAAAAAATATTCAAGAACTTATGCCAAAATGTCCACTCTGGTTTGTTTAAGATATAAAGACCCTTCATGACTAATGCTCGGACAGACTCTATGGTAGAATTTCTGAAGAATTGCTTTTCTAAATTTTTGTTTTCTTCTAACAATATTTCCTTTTTCAGCAAAATATTGCTTCTCTTAGTTGGACCTTTTTTTCTTTTTTTGTTTACAAAAATTGTATGGCTAATTAGGGGACAGGTGGCACATTTTCTTTTACTTAGTCTACTTTCTGCATGAAGTCCTCTGACCTTGAGTCTTTGTATTTGAGCATTAAATCTTGGCAAGATTATGGCAGCAATGGAGGGATGAGACAGGATCCATGGGAGAGATAGGTTCTCTTAGACTCTTAACTGTTGGATTTGTTTTATTGTCTCTTGTCTGCTGCAGCTTATGGAGAAAGTTGTTCCTGTTGTGGAGAAGAGGAAACCACCACGTGTCCTCCGGAAAATTCATTCCTGGCGGTGGTAGATTGCATGTGCTTGATGTACAAATAGGAAGACTGGTACTCTTCTCCAACGGGGGAGGAAATAAAAAGCCTTATCTTTTGAATGATTCATTTTCTTTTGGATTAGATGTTTAAACCCAATGGTTGTCTGAGAGCGATTGTGGTTTTTAGCTTAGAAAAAAAGGGTTTAAAACCTCAAATGTGAAGGGTAACTCTTTATAAGTGAATTGGAGGACTTGATCAATGGTCGAGAAATTGCAAAAAGCCATAGTTATTTATATGGCAAGCAGATGCTGGTGTGAGGGAAGGAGGGGTTCTGGAATGCTTTCATGTATCTATGTCGTTGTCTTACAAAATACAAGACTGGTGGTAATTATGTAGTTATAACAAAGCTTATTCTGCGATTTTTTCCTGTAAAGTGTGTGCATCTATCCTCCATGCTTGAGATGCTTGGAAGTACTCTTTATCACTTTATTCATATATCTGCTTTTTAATTTTTATTTTTTTTTTCCGCGTAGCAGATTGAAAAAAAAAAAAAAAAAAAAAGAGTAACAAGGAACAAATTATAATATAATAGTAACAAAATATATGAATAAATTATACTATATTATTTTACACTTATTATTACCCATATATATTCAAGTGGCGGTATACTCTCGCAGATTTGCACTCCTATCCATTGCTAGCAGGATTTGGCCCGCATCACATTTCACAACCAAAACCCATTCACCGATTTGGACAGTTGGGTTTGATCCCACTAGCAAACAAACTGGCATTAGAGGCAAATCGATCATGTTTAAGCCTCGGTAACTGGGAGATAATGGTCACAGAAATATGCTTGGGTTATCCGTAAGGGAGAGGACGTGTGTGTTACAAGGAGTGCTGACCTTGTCGGCTATTGGGAAATTTTAAATTTTGGAAGTAACCTGTTGGGAAACTTCTATTGGCTCTTATCTCGTCCCCAAGCCAGGTACAAATTGTTACAAAGATAACAAAAATGGAGACAATGTAAACCTGCTCGACACCACATTATTTCGTTGCGGAGCAACATTTTGCCCAAACACCATTCCAACACAGATGGTTAGCGTTAAGATTCCAACATGTTAACATCCTTTTGGCTATTTGCAAAAGAATATGCTTCGGATAATTTTTGTACAGAGACTGTAATGTAAGCCTCTTCACGGATAATTTTGTTGTTAGTATCCCCCTAACGGCCTAATACATTTTTCCTTTTTTTTTTTTTTTTTTTAAAAATAATAATCCAAAGATGTATTCGAGATTTTTCTCTTAAAATGCTGGTAGTGAAGATCAAACTCTAGTTGACAAGGGAAATAATTTTCTCTCGCTTTAAGAATATTTATTCTTAGTAACACTTACTTAAGACTACATTACACAAGCAACGAGGAATAACTTGATATCTTTTATTTTTCTTTAAAAAATGCATTTGCAGACTAGGAATGTAAGTGAATCTAAACTTGATATTTTGTTCATGCTTGATATCTTACAAGCACATGATAGAATTTGATTCAATCATCAATATGATCAACAAGAAGCAGATAGAGACACTATGTTGTGTTCCAGGCTTGCTTAAGAGCCTCCCCATCTCTGCTTATAAGAGCAATCTCTACAGATCTGCTACGTTACCCTGAATCAGATAGTGATGGTTACATGGAATTAATAGAACAATTAAAGGAGAGTAAACAAGTAAGTCTCGGCCACAAAAGAAAAGAAGCTAGCTAGAAGTGAGAATAGGATGTATACAGCTAAAGAATGAAGGCTTTCTAATCACAGAACTAATCATTTAAGAATAATAGTCCCCCCCCCCCCCCAATCATTTCTATACAAGAGCTAGACCAAAATTTCGCTCTTATGTTATTCAATTATGCCCTTGCCTCTTTTTAAAGTTTTGAGGCAAAGCTAATTCACAGACAAAATCACTCCACCTTTAGCCGTGTAAAGTAGCAGTACACAAACTCCAATATTCATGTCTGTTACACATTCAAGACTTCCCATTCAAAAGCCACCAAATATGACATTTTAACAGTCACCCTCTCCACTCTCCCCATAGAATTCTCTCTCTCTCTCTCAAACACACATTTCAAAACTGAATTTTGTTGCTCAATATTATTGTACCAGAGGGTCAAGGACCATGACATACGGTCTAATTTTATTTCTCTTGCATTTGCATCTCAAAAATACAAGAGCCTCATTTCATTTGTTGAAGATTTCCTCCATGCTTCTCCTTCTCCTCTCTCTTGTCTCTTCCCTCACACAGGTTTCCCAATCCACAACAGTACTGGTAGATGGCTTTTCAGAGTGGAAAAACCCTACTGTTCATATAGAAGACACCATCAGTAAGTACTTCAAAACCCACCCCATTTGCCTTTCAGTTTAACAACGACTCTCTTTCTTTCTTTGGTTAATATTATAGCCACTAACATTCTTTTACTTTGTCTTTTTTCTTTGTTTTTTTTTTTTTTTTCTGTCTCTCAGTTTTCCAGCACAAGTACCACTACAACCTCTACATCTTCCAGAACCAAAAAGCCTTTAATCTCTGCAACTTCACTCAAGCCACCATTCTCACCAAGCTCAACTCCACCTCCTACACGGTACATCTCTCTCAAGTCTCAACCAACATTTTCTGTTTTAATTAATGTATAAAGCACTAAGAGAAACGGAAAAGGCTCAAAGTTCTAATCTTTGAACAATTTAAGAAAATGATTGCTAATGGGAATTTTATGTTACCTTTTCTTGGGGAAATGAAAATCAAAGTGGCACCCAACACGCCTTGGTTTCTATTATTTCACGTTCCACAATGGGTCTCTAAAGTCATGCGATCAACAATCTCAAAAGCTTGCCATAAAGGTCTCGCCGGCACCACCACAACTCCCTTCAACGGCACCCCCGGTGTCACCACCCATTTCCGGCGGCGTGGCGGTGCCCTCTTCTCCCCCGGAAGCAACTGCTTCTTCGCCGACTCCCGTACCCAGCAGTACGAGCTCCCCTGCAGTGACAGTGGCAGATAAAGGAGGCGGCAACGGCATGCCACTTATTAATAGCAATCCAACTGTTGCCTTGCCCACAGCCGAAACTGACTCTGCCCCCATTCGCCCCTTGCCCACCTCCGGCCAACATCAGCAGGTCTCTCTCTGTCACTGTTTTTCCTACGTATGGAGATAAGAAAAAAGTTAATGGACGGGGCAAGAGTACGGAGTGTAGACCGGATCTGGATCTCACCCTTTTTTTTTTTTCCTTTAATTTTTTTTTTTTTTTAAGAAATATGTGATGCATAGATAGTTAAAGTTTACCGTGTAAATAATGAAAGTAGGAATCGCATATAATTATTAAAAACTTATATATATTAAGTTACCTGTTCGTATATAAAAGTAAGTTTTATGCACATTTATTTTCTCTATGTGTGCGGGACTATGAACCCTTTCTCTTTTTTCCTTTTTTTTTTTTTTTGTGTATTAATGTTATTCATTTGTTTTGGATACGACGTTGATGGAGGTGTTGTTAACATTATTCATTTGTGTTTTGTTTTATTTTTGGGTGGGATTGCAGGTGGAAGGACGGTTTATCGGAGTTCACATCACTTTGTTTGTTGGTGTGGTTCTGTTGCTGCTGTAAACCAAAATAAATAAATAAACAAGACCTGGTGGGAACGGGGAATGGGGTCTTCAATTTCCGTCAACAAATTCTATTTGAGTAGGCTAATTATGTGCTTAGTACTATGATTAATGAGTGAGTCTAAAGTGGCTTTGAGGATGATGATCGTGTATTCCATGTAATGTGTAATTACCCTCTTGGACCCTCCTTTGGATTCGTTCACTTTTTGGTTGATGTTTTTGTTGTGCAATCCAATGCTGGCTTTTCCTTTTTCCTCTTTTATCTCCTACCCAGTTCCTCAATTTGTGTATTTTATTTTAGTCGGAATTTGAAGTCCCAAGATTAGCAGGCTTTTGGTTAATTAGTTTATCATCCCATGGCAGTAAATTAATCCATATAGGCGATTTTCATGCATGGAAAACTGTGCTCATCGGCAATGCACGCATCTTGAAGGACCTCTAGCTGACCTATGCGAGGATCGAAGTTTAGAATCCCTCTGCAAATAGAATCAATCACAGGACGTAAACATACCACTGGATCGAAGTTCATGTGATCGGGGCTCGTACTCAATGACGGAAAATTTGAAAGAGAATTCATGGGGTCATCATTGTGGACTTCTATTTTCTATAACAAAACAAACAGAACACAGACAACAAACGGGGAATCCGTCTCATTACGACTTCAAGGAACAGAGAAACAACTTTTGAAATTAAATCTTAACAGCAATGACAGCAAACACGAAACAAGGACCCCTCCACAGCTTCCCTGTTAAGCTTGAAGAATTGAAAACGACTAATCTGCTATCTTACGATGTCACATCTCACCAGTCAGGCCTGTGCCACAGTTGTGCGATAAGGATAAGACAGCGACGACGGATTAAAGCACTAACAAGAATTAATGATTCTCAAAAGCTCAAACTCTCTCTCTGCCAACTGTCTACAGCAGAGAAGCCTACGACTGTCAAGTCTAGGCATTTCGATGACTACAAAAGATAAGGGGCTAAGGCCTAAGGGCATCCTGCACCGTTTCTTCAAGTATAACTTCTTATTATTTCTTTGCTTACTAGACACAAGCTGTTGTATTGAAGCAACTTGCATAAGTATAGTTGCCATGAAGCTGGGGCCACACTTTCCTGTTGTAGCAACATAGGCTGGAAAGAGGGGTATTTGTGCTAGCAGAATAGCAACCGTTCCGTCAAGGGTAGCAAAAGAGTTATGAAAAGGAAGATTGAAAAATCAAGAATGACTAGGCAGGATGAAGTGATTTTCGTCTCTTTGGGTAAGCAGCCTGTAAAGCAAGGACTTCCAGCTTGATTGTCGAAAAAAGGAGCGCTCTGGGGCATCGATCTTGTTAGGGTCTCTCCTTCCAGGGCACACGTCAAAATGCTGCTCGCGAGAAATTATTTTGCAGGACTGGAACACCAGCTAGGCAAGCTTTGCTTGTGTTCCAAGCAAATCATTCAATGACATCTTTATGTACATAAAATATCTAATAAAAAAAATAAACCGAAGGGATGTTAATGGTGCACTGTCACCATGTTTAAAGTTCTAACCCGGTGAATTTGATCTATCCTATGTTCTTCATTCCCAATTCACTCTATTTGGAAAATCAAGAAAATTGTGAAGGAAAATGTTAAAATCCAATTTCAATTCCTATTTTGTTTTCTAATAATGTCCAAGAAATCCCCCATCCCTCCTTCAACCCACTCCCTGCTGATGCAGTGTTCCAGCAAACATAACTGAATTTCTCCACTCACAGTCAGAGGCGGATCATCCCTAGGGGTAACAGGCCACCTGATGCAATATTCCTTACCAACAGAATAAAACACAAAATATGTTAAGAGACAAGACAAAATGGCACAAAAAGGAACTTGGAACATATATCAGTTAATACGAAAACTCAGAAATTCAATTCAAGAATCAACACTTTATGGGGAAGTCAAAATGCCACAAACTTACAAGAACTTCAAACGCTGCCAAATCAAAGTCAATCATAACAAACTGAATGCTTGGCGACACCATGCAAAAGAATTGAATAATTCTAGTCGGTATACTGACATTGGCTACATAGAATATTTGATGAGACCAAGAGGATGCCCACGTTTGTGCAATTCAAAGTCAAATAGAAGCTCCCTGTTCACCGCAAGCTGGAGCTTTAAATATTTTACGGAGAATGGCCATTGCAATGATGCAAGCAGAAACTTCACATTGCGGCAGTAACTTATTGGGGTCGGAACTAATTGAATTCCATGCTTTCACACGGTCAAAGTAAGTAGACTTTTTAAAAACACATTGAGGGAGGCGACAAACAGATCCGTCCATGTTCTATGTATACTTTATTCCATCTCAACAACAACAAAGGCGAGTCGGGATCAGACACATGAGCGTGTAGGGAGGCGACAAACAGATCCGTCCATGTTCTATGTATACTTTATTCCATCTCAACAACAACAACAAAGGCGAGTCGGGATCAGACACATGAGCGTGTAACGATGACGCGCGTATTAACAACACCAATCAAAGGATGCAACATTCCCCCTTAGACAGGAAAATGCAGATGGCTGATGGCCACATGGCACATATTCAAGAATAGATAGCTCAAATTTCAATCATCATGATATGCAGAGTCAATCGACTCTGTAGCAAGAAAGTAAGCCAGGCACAGAATAGAAGCGGAAAATGAACATCTGCACACTCAACATACAGAAGCAAAAATGGAGGAATTCACAAAACCATAAATGGGATATCGATTTAAAGCACGCTTCCGCTATTAAAATTTCCAGAAAGACTAATAAGAAAAAGTACCCCCATGTTTCGTTGAAACCAAAATGTATAAATGAAAAATCAAGACAGTTTTCTCCCCTTCTATTTACAAAAAGTTATGTATACAAGTAAGAAAAGAGAAGATCAAAACAAGAAAGACGAAAATGGGTTAAAACAGCAAAAGATGCCGTTTACTCGGGGATTTTATTTGTACAAAACAGCAACACAGGCAGGAGATCAGCGCCCTTGAGACCTGAAAAGAATATTTCATGCGTCCTGACCCCTTTATTTTTCCTAGACAGTTCAAATTCAGCTTCTTCTTTTCATTGTCATCTCCTAATCTCATTGGATTTAATACCGAGAACGCCTTTAATTGCCGGTTTCAATCACTATTGCTGGGTCTTCCCAGAGAGTCAAGACCTTCCTTTCGGCTGTGCACAATCCGATGAAATACCTCTCTAACTTGGCGCTCCAATGGGCACGATTCCTCCTTTATTCCGTCGCATATCTGCCTCAACTCCTGCACTCTTTGCTTCACCTCTCTCTCCTTGTCTTCTGTCAATGGAAATTGAACTGAGTCAGCCAATTCATTAATGGCCCTCGAAAACTTATCCATCTGGTAAATCTCCCTCAACAACCCACACGCATTCCTCCTGTCCCGCTTCCTCGACTCATCCACCACTGTCTCGTGCAAAGCTAGTATCGGCCCGGCCCAAGCGAAGTGCCTGGGAATTGAAAAATGGACCTGCAAGCCCCTGTCCTGGCAGGGTATCGCCGCCACCAGAGCCCACATTACAAACAACAAAATCGAGCTCATAGTAAAAACAGCCACCGCAATTCCATTGGTGGCCACAATCTCATTCACTCTAGGCGCCACCAAATTATTTCCGATTGCTTGGAGCTGCTTGGCCGCCGACCAAGACCGTGACACGCTCCACGAAAAGGATCGGAAGTGGCGTAGCGGGCGATGGTGCTGGTCTCTAGACGCGGAGGTCTGGCTCCCAAACGAGCGGTTCCTGTGCGCGAGAGCAGTGGCCGTGGTGGATTCCCTCTCGTCGAGCATCGATATAGACAAATCCACCAACGCCTTCTTGGCGCGGCGGAACTGGCCTTCCCCTAGCAATCTCTGGTTGTCCAGAGCACAGAGAACAATCTCAAGCAGCTTCTGCCATTCCCTGATCTGCTGAATCCCGTCCCTCACCGCATTGCAAACGTCCAGCGCCTTCACGCTTCGCTCATAGAAGTCGTACACCAAGCGGTCCAACGGCGGTCTGTTAATAACCGGCCGATTATTAAGAAGAAATACTCGAAACTCCTCCTGGCAACAAAGGAACGCGTCAAGGAGCTTCCGCATCCACGAAAGTGAAAGCAGTTCGTCGGAGCCGACGCCGGACAGATCGGCGAACCGTTCAGCCACATTTTTCTGGAAAGCCTCGAGCTCCACCTCTTGTCTCGACGGCTCGTGGCCTGTGTCTCCCATCGCGTGAACTAGTTCCCGCCGATGGCTCATGATCGATCGCCCAAACGCCGCCGCCGTCGACCCCTGGTAGACCGTCGGTGGCATTCTCAATCACACATGACACAACAAAAATCCAATTGAGACTCTCGTTGAGCAACCCTAGAGGAGAACGGGTGGGCTTTATATCGGCGCAACCTGCACCGCGTTTAAAATAAAATAATAATAATAATATAATTCATTAGAAAAAGTCTTCATTATTATTTATGTAACTAACTTTTTCACTGCCACAGAAGTAGCTGTAAACGGCGGGGGTAAAAAAATTTTCTCGCGTTTCAGACTGGCAGGTAGAATTCTTACACGAACTAAACCACGCGGTGGACGCTCTCCTTTGGCTTTTATGGAAAATTGATGCGCGCAGTGCTTTTTCTTCTTTTTTTTGTTTTTTCTTGATTGTACGGAACAAATAAGGACCGCTTGATTTGGAATGCAGTCCTTTTCAGTTGGTGGCCGTGCAATGTTCTGACTGTTGGAGATCCGGCTTTTTTTTTTGAAGTGGCTGGTGAATTGATGATGTGGGAACATGATGTTGCCACGTGGTGGATTCGTCTTTCGCTTGGAGGCGTGCGAGCGGAGATGACGCAGTCATTTTTGGACGGTAAGGGGTGTAGACGTGGACAAGTACAGCTGGATCTTCGTTGGCGCGTAGGGAATTTTTGGTCCACGTATTGGTTCTTCTGGAACCGGACGACGAAGGGAGTGCGCCCTTATGACCATATTGACGAAATTGCCCCTTGCAGCCTTTTCGACGTCAAGACGTAGGTTTCAACGAATACAATCCTCAAATTGATAAATATATATATATATATATATATATATATATATATATATAAATATCTTGAAATTGACGGATATTGCGATTTCAAAACAGTATTCCTTTTAGTATAATCTTAGAGAAAATAAAAAAGAAAAAAGAAGAAGAAATGTTGATAGTTGGGTAATGTATCATTGCATTATAACTTATTCTATTTAAAATAAGGAATATTGCACTATATTTATGCATTTGAAAAAAAAAAAATTGATAATAAGAACACAATGTGGGTTAAAAGAAACATTTAAAGGAAAAAAAAAATTATAAATACCCTTGCATTGCATTAAAAGATACGTTATTTTATCAGGCTTTGGCCTCTTCCAAAATGAGAAATTTTCACGTCGTCACGTTCACGTAAATGACCCTAGGAGGGTTTTTGCACCTTTTTTTTTATATATTAAATCCAAACAATTACCTGATTGTCGAGAGTTGTGGTTTAATAAATAGTTTTTTTTTTTTTTCTTTTCCCTCCACATATTCCCCTCTTTCTTATGAGCCATAGTCTCCGGTTCATGGTTGAAGATTCAAAGAATTGACAAAAATTCAGAAATGAGAATTGACAGGGACAGGAGTTCTAAATACAATTAATCCACGGAATAGGTCAAATAAAATACAACCAAGTCAAGTCATTACCCACTCCGTCAGCATTTTTCGGAATATCAGTTTTTCATTAAAATTAATTTGTATTACCAACGGCCGGTGGCGGCTGTAAAGTTGAAGAAAAAAGAAAAAGAAGCTAAAATGTTCTATTAAGAGCTCTAAGAGGTGTGCCTGTTATTATAAGCTATAAGCAGTTGAGCACTCTATAACGAGCATGGAAGCTTTTTCTAAGAATCACTACACCTTGATAACAACACCATCGGGAGTGGAGATGGATCCTCCCAAGGAGCATTTATTTGATTTTCCAGGAAAATGCAGAAGCTGATTCATTAATCATGATATAACTTACGAACGAATTACCCTTTCTAGTTTACTTTTCGTTTTTAGCCATTATTCTTACTCTGATTCTTTTTAACCCCTAAGCACAGAGACAGATAATCTAAGGCATTAGCCCTCAATTGTTTAAACATGCTTCGTGACAAATAATCAAGCCGCATATGCTTTCGTTTGAGTTGCACAAGTCCCTCAAGCTTTTTTTTTTTTTGGCGCAATTGACAATCGTAGGAATCAGAAAATGAATGGGGTGTCAGTCATCTGGAGGTGCCATCGGTGAAGGATTGGCATATGACAAATTAAAAAAAAAAAAACCAATTTATGGGATATTAAGGCACTAAATATTTTAATAAAAAAATTTAGAAAATCAGCCCTCATCCGTAAGTTTAGGTAGATATAATGATTTGCAAGCGTTAAATAATAATAATTACATTTTAAATTTTAACAGCTAAAACAAAAATAATTGAGTATATCGTAAAATCTGGATACTTTTCGTTACCAACTAAAAGGATAATTTACGCGCTTATCAAAAATACTAAAAAGATCATTTGCACAAGCATGGACTGATAATCCAGTCCAATTATGTTACGGGGCGATGGCATTGGCACCAATAGAGACTATCAACTTCTTCACATAAAGAATTTTGTTCGTGTGCACGTTGTGGACCTATGGTGTGATTTGACGTATCCTCAGGTTCTGGCCCATTTGTTTTAGAACTGTCGAGGCTGATATTGGGGTCGGTTGACTGAAGTTTCCATGGTCAGTTATCTGAACCTCACTGCATGTTCATCATTCAAGACTCCTGCGATAATTGACAAGCAGGTAGGAGGAGGAGGAGGAGGTGAGAGCTAAGAATCCTGGGAATCTTAAGACAACCACTCCAAATCCAAATGGATGCCCAAGTTTTCTTTTCTATTTTTGTTTATTCCCAGGACATGTAAAGGATACAGAGAAGCGAACCTGTGGCAAAGCAATGGTCAAAAGAATTAAGAGTATGCACATTCAACAAGACGGAGACCCAATAATGGACCTGTCCAGGAAAATAACTCCAGCTCGACAACTTAACAACCTCAAATAATGGGCTTGATGAGTTGACTAGAGCGTCTATGGCGGTATAAAATTAACTGTTGCTCACTTAAATGAAACAGGGGCTGTTGATTTCGAAATTTTCTGACAAAAAGGGGGCAAAGTCAACACAAGAGTTAAAGAAGTTTAAAGATCATTGAAGGCATCCGTCTACCTCAGCATTGGACCATGTCAATTCCACCATTATTAGCTCCAATGTCAGCCACCAATAAGCTACCAGAATCGCACCATCCGCCCAGTACATCCCTGTTGGAGCATTGCAGCAAGGAGCAAAGCTGTGTTAAGACACTTCCTTGACATGATAATGGTCTCTCTCATCAGCAGAAACGACAACTTAGTTCAATGCCAAACCAAACTCAGAACTGAAGGGCTTGAGAATATTGGGCCCAAGAAGAAAAAGTTCAGAGCTCATAAATTTTGCGGAGAGCATATAAGCATCAGAACAATGCGAGAGATGCATTAGCCCATAATATCAGAAGAATTCAATGATGCAAAATTTTCACCCATAAGCCAAATTTGACTGGGTCTAAAGGCGTTTGAATGCAATTTATGACTATCTCAAATTCTTTTACCTTTTCAGCTGTGCATCAATTCTTTTCGATAACTCAAAGATTCAATATAATTGTTTTAATCGAAATTGAGTTAATAAATAAAATTAATATTTAATATTTAATAAATAATTTTTTAATATATATATATATATATAATTAATTTAAAAAATTAATTAAAATAATATATTTATAAATATAAATAATTTAAATAAAAAATAATAATATAAAATATATTATATTTTATATATTTTTATATTTTTATTTTATATTTTTTTTAAAAAAAATATTTTAATATAAATAAAAAAAAAAAGCAAAAGGGTTTTTATGGCATATGATATCAAATTAGGTAGAAATTAGAAGCATCAGAACGGCGCAAAACATAGGAATCCATTAAGCACAGAATAAACAGCAGTCCAACTTAAAGCATCATATAAAAACGTACCAGAGGGGGGCAGAAAGACAGCACAGCAACTCAGAAAGAAAAAAAAGCTGATTAATGTATTGCTTAAATGTTGTCCCGTATGATATCTGGATTTGATAGCATTGCCTGCCATGAGAAAATGGTCGCTAAACAGCCAGTGTCCGCCGTAATTATCCATATCCATAAGTCAATGTTCCTTCGGTTCTTGGATTCAGTGCAGTGCTAAACCATTTTGTAGCAAGTGCAGGTGACGAATGATAAAGAACCTGAACAGGTTATACCAAGAAAAATGCACATGAAGGCCAAATGATCTATAGTTTCCAGTGGGAAACAACTATACATCTAATTTTATTGTTAAGTCCTCAAAAGAAGCTAAGCAAACATCTACAAATGAAAAAAAAGAGTACCGTACCCTTACCATTACAGTCTAGTTTAGAGACGATAGGAAGGCTATAAGAATCCACACTCCCCAACACCAAATAACCAGGACCTGCAAATGGTTTGATCAACCACCGGTTTCAAAATAAGGTACACCTGTAAGAATAGAAAACTAGAGTCAAAAAAAAGCTATGGCCAATATTTTTATGTTGTTCTTATAGAATCGATGATGACTGGCTTACTTTCTGTTTGTTGCAGCAAAATACTCTGAATTTCAGAACGATGAGGACAGCGATTAACCAAAGAAGAGTCCATAATCTTCAAAAAGCCAAATAATTGCGATAAGTAACCATACAAAACACCATAAGCTTAGCTAGGTACACTCTGGCATTATAAATGTCAATCCGAATCAAGAATTGTTATACATATATTCCGAAACTTGAAAATTGTAACAAGAATACCTGTGTTTGGACAGGGATAGGTAGGCTTTCTTTCCTTTTGGCAAGAGAAGAATCTTCCATTTATATTGGGCGACTGCATCAACCATGACTGTGTCAGTGGGTCTAAGGCAAGTACTTAGAGTAACACTAATGACAAGCACCGCTCGAGGCATAGAACTCACAAGAGTTACAAGCAGCTTTCTCAATACCTTTCAAGTTTCGATTTTCTTTCTTCAGATGCTGTTTTCTCTCATCCTAGTTTAACTCTCCTTTCTCATTCTTTTTAGATACAGATCATCTACATCTCTAACAACATTGCATTAAACGTATGAAATTTATTTGAACTGTCCTTCTATACTACCTGGAATCAAGTAAAAAAGGACCTAAAAAAATATAGGGTATTATAAGCAAAACAATTGAAAATGAGTGTGGGAGAACGTTATTATGGGGGTACCTGGAGTTTGTAGACGTGATAGCCAGAGGCAATGTAGACCCAACAAGAAGAGCCATCCTCATCAACCTGAAAGAACAAAACCCATCGAGAATTCAAGATTGTAAAAGGAAAAAACAAAAAAAAAAACCGCAACACGGGCATAGCAAATTGAAGCAATTAAAACAATAACACAAAGAGTGGTGATGGATGGTGTGGGAGATAGCCCGCTCTCTCTCTCTGGTTTATTATTTTACAACGATCTTAGCCAAGGAGATTGGTGAGGAACACAACTGCAAGAAAACTGAAAGGAAAGAAGCCAAGAAAGGCTATTGATACGGTTGCCAACTTGCGTTTCCCAATAATTCTAATTAATATCGAGAGTGGACGATTTCTTTTGATCGTGAAAAATTAACTGTGCACCGGGGAGCACATGAAAAGATTTCCTCGAGAGAAGACATATGTAACTGTACCCCATCCTTTTATCCATTGTTAGATATCCTACACGCTCCTTCACAAGATTTGAAGTTGAACCTGAGTCTTCCAAGACTTGGGATGGATTTCACAATGATGATGACATATAAATCATTTGATTTGGAGAAGCGTATTCGTAGACTTTGGATGTTTAGAACAAATTCAGTGACCACAGGATATAAGTTTTTTTTTTATATATAACGAGAAAGAAAGAAGAAAGTAGGTAATCGCATTTGCAGGTTGAAAGTATCTTATATACATCAAGCATCCTCACAAAACCATCAACGGTTTAGCCTGAAACAGTGAGACAATCTTGCTCCCAAATATTCTGTACAAGCAGAATCCGACCACAACATTACAGGAAAGGCAGATGCAGAATCTCCCTGGCGGAGGGGCGCAGGAAATGAAACCGGCACCGACCACTTGAAATTTGTCAAGCTTGCATCTTCAAAACATGACACAAACCAAGTTGAACAAAAAAAGCTTCCATGCTCTCAAAATCAACAGCTGCTGCACTAGTAATTAAGATTGGAAGCAAACTGGTTTTAGCATAAACCTAAAACTAGGACGTACCACGTTCAGCCCATTCAACCAGAGAATAGCTAAGATCCTGTTAATTCCTCGGCTCTGAAATGACTACTGGCAAGGTCAGCATACAAAGAAATTTCCTAAAAAGGAAAAAAAATCACATTACACGGTTAAGAAGATGGTACATGACTCATCTAATGATTGAGTTTCAACTTCCAACATTGTCATCTTTAATTCCAAACAATGTACAAAGCTATACTCTAAACATCTGTGACCCTGCCAGGTACTCAAAAAGGTTGATAAGATCACTCCCAATTGTTACAATAATTCCACACTAGCACCTCACATAGATATTGCCAAACACATTTCGAAGAAATTGATTAACCCATGAAAAAGGTAAAAGCCTCACCTATGCAATTGAACAATTGTAGGACTAGTCAAACAAGACAACAAAGATGCAAAGCCTGAAATATCAAAGCTTCCTACTTCAAGAGGGTAAATCCCCCAACTTCTAGTCCATCCTGACATTAGCAATACCCAGTAAATAAGAGACTGACAAGAAAGCCCTCAGATCTCATAGCTTTCAACAGATCATATGTGGTACATTGCTAATGGTTATCATCAAAGCCAATCTCTGCCACTGAGCACACACGCGCACGCACGCACACACACACACACACAAGCAAGGGGAGAGAGAGGACAGCAGAGAAAGACTTGATGAATTAAAACCACGCCACCACTCAATACGGTTGAATTGTCCATCATTGGGCACCAAACAAATTGTAAGTACCAAATTTACGTGAATTTGCAATTAAACCCCAAAATTCTCAACAGACACAATATTATAAAACAAACCACCAAAAGAGGTAAATTTGGTAAAAAGAAAGAAAGAAAAAATTGATAATGATAATAATACAACCGGATATTTGACACGCATAGGCTTAATCTGACAGGTTAGCTTCAAAAGCTACAGGACCAAATGCCAAACTCGAACTTTTATTCTTGGGAATATCCAAAATAGGAAGCCAAAGCCTAAACTTGAAGTCACCGTAGAAATTTAAAAGCATTTTAAGAAGCAGAAAGGCCCTCAGAGCATACCCATCAAAATTTTGGGAGATGGAGATCTCATGATTTTCAATGAAAACCCATCTGCACATTCCCGAACACATAACAACCCCGGCAAAAGCAACAATAACCATCACCACTGCCAGTCCTGCTAGTGGGGTAATGATCATAGAAAAAAGCGTAAAGGGTCTTGGTGAAAACTAAAAACATCTCCACTTAAAAAGGTTTCATCATTGTGCAGCTCTAATGGAAATTGAAACTTCGAAAACATTTCTAAGCAAATGATTAACAGTGAAGAAGACAAATGCCTCAACTATGCAATAGAACAATTGTAGGACTCGTCAAACGTGACAAAAAAAGATGCAACGGCCGAAATATCAAAGCTTCCTACCTCAAGAGAATAAATCCCCAAATTTCAGCACCTTTAGCATTACAAATGCCTAATAAATAAAAGAGTAAGAGGATGGCCCTCAGATGTCATAGCTCTCAACAGATCAATCGTGGTATATTGCTAATGGTTTTCATCAAGACCCTGATTGCACGGACCGACGATTTTGCTCCCATTTTAGACTAAACGACATCATCCTAATAATGTCAACATGATTTCTACCAGATTAAATAATCAATTTTCTTTTTCTAAAAAATTTAATTCAAATTTTCAGCCAAAAAATCACAGGATATGCAACAAAATGATATACAACAAGTACGACAAAATCAACAATTTCACAAAAAGGAAAAAAATTATTTAACGCGGATGACACCATGATGACATTAGTACAAGACCACTCGATCAAAGTCGATCAAAGTCGCAAAATCCTCCATCCGACACTAACTGCGGTTGTCCATCATTGGGCACCAAAAGCCCAAAATTATGGATCAACAAAACTGGGTAAAACGGCGAGACAAATAATAATAATAATAATGTGAGATGATATTTGACACAGATAGGCTTAATCTGACAGATTGAAGACTTAATCTGAAAGTGTCGTCGGCCAACGCAAGAGATATATAACCACAGTAAATATTTAAAAGCATTTTAAGAAGCAGCAAGTCCCTCAGATCATGCCCATCATTATTCTGGGCGTTAAATATCTCAAGATTTTCAATGAAAACATTCCACAAAGCATTATGGCAGCGGAGGCAGCAACACCAACAACCACCCAATACCAGCAAAACAAGCAGTAACAAAAGAAGTTCCTGCTAGTTGGGTATTGGCCATGGGAAATGATGCGGAGGCTCTTAATGAAACCCAAAAACATGTCCACCTAAGAAGGTTTCGTCGTTTGGAATAAAACTTCAAAAATTAAAACGAAGTAATAAACAAAAGGCCCTCAGATCTCATAGCTTTGTAAGGATCATTCACGGTTCTAGCGCTAATGCGCCTCCAACAAAACCCCTCCTCGCACCACTGCATATACCCTAGCAGGTGGTTGTAAGTGCGGGAGGTTGGCTAGCGATGAACCAACCCTTTGTTTGTATAACAAAGTTCAAGAGAGGAAAATGAGGGAAGGACAACAGACACATTAGCAAAACCATTCTACATAATTCACAGTACGCATTACATAAACAACAGACCATTGAACAAAACTAGATCAACTACTCAAACATCAGAACACAAATCAAGTACAGAGAACAATCAACGAGATAAGGGTAGTGACAGATACAGAGTGTGGCTGTTAAGGGAAATGAATGAAGGCGCGTACAGCAAGGTAGCCGCTGGCTGAAGAGAGAGGCGGGGTTTGGATTTGAAGAGGTGGCTAGGGTTTAGTCTAGTCAATGTAAGGGTCCTAGTAGGTGGTCCGAAATCCGGATGATTGTTTGTGTGGTGTAAATTTACCTGAATGCCCCGGACCTTTTTAATTTTGACCTCTTACAACATCTTGGTTGACCAACTGTCAAATAGGAGCAGGAGGTTGTGACAAACTATGAAATCTCCAGCAAAGTGTGGAAGCGTAGTTAAATAATCAATCTGCAATTGTTTTTTTTTTTTTTTAAATTAGAAATGGAGGCAGAAGGCCAGAACAAAAAAAAAAAGAAAAAAAAAAGAGAGAAAGAAACAATGTGATTTGATTTTCATGGTGATAACAATGTGAAGTACAAGCCTAATAACTAAGGCCCAGGTCATAATGGGGGGCTAAAGCTTGCCTGTTGGATTGTAAATTCCTGCACAATCCAGTTAGTAGCTCCAGTGGCAAGACGCCTGAGACTGACCAAGTTATTTTATGCTTTCATGGCCTATTGCCATTTAGCTTCTTGCAGTCGGCCACTACTGGGGCTATTCCCCATTGCGGGTCATTTGCTTCGGGCCCAAAGCAAGTTCCCATCTATGCTGCATTTGTTTCTATTTTATCTTTCCCGAGCCCAGTCCGAGTAGCTTTCCCATATGGTGCTAAAGGCCTCCCCCAGACGAGAGATGAAGCACATCTCATCACTAGCGTGCTGCCTTCCTCACTTTTCCTTCCGTCATTTCTGCGAATGATACTGTTACAGCCAGATATCAGTCTAGATGAGGGTATCCTTAAAATCGGCCCATGGTTAAGAAGCGGGCCTAAGATCAATCTCGCCTAAAATGGGTGTCCTCTCATGAGACCGAAGACCAATGCTATGCACACCGGCAGGATTGTCATGGGGCAAGCGCAGGAGTTGCAGAAACATGTCAACCTTCCTGGTTTGGCAGTACGTCTCCACAAGAGACCAGTGCAGTTGAGGTTCCCATTGGCGGCATTCGCAAGGTGGCTGTGTTGGACTCCTTGCTTGCGCTACTGTAGGCATCAAAACCGAGACAGTCAACCCACGCATTACCCCCTTGCAGCCGTTGTTGAGTCAAGAGGGATATGAGAGATTCTCATTTCCTTACTTTCCGGAAAGACCGGCATTTACAGGCAATTTCTAGTAATAACCCCCTTATTCTCTTTGCTTTGAAAATTGGCTTTCACCATCCACCACTCCCTCGTGGATGTGTTTCTTTTGATTGTGGCGTATACCCAAGGCCACTAGTAAACCAAATGGATCTATAACGTTTACAAAAGAAAAGCATGTTCACAATGGTTTGCATTCCTCATAACACAACCTACTACGCTCAAGCACAACATCAACCATTCGAGAAACCATGGGTAATCCGCCTAACCCATCTCTTTTTGTTAGGACCCACTTAAGATCTAGACGAGCGCGTGTTAAAAATTAAACACATTTCGTTAAATTGCTGCGATCGAACACGGACAAATGAAAACCATCATATTGCATAATTTCAGCAATAAGCCCTTAAATAATTTTATTTTATGACGCTGCCAGATACACTTTCCAAATCCTTTTTCTCACCCTTTGGATACTAAAAACCAACAAAGGTTTTAACAACCCCCATGGAATTATTCAAAGCAAACAAAAGCAATAAACTGGGGGGTAAACAAGAGATGGGTTCTCCTGCAAATTGAAAAGATATCTGCACTTCTTTTCAGTCTGATTGTCAGTCGTATACAGACTGCATACAACTAGCCCATATTACAGAACCCCATGAAGGAAAACGCTTAAAAAGCTGATGATAGTTTTCTCCTATTCACATGCCAATTTCGTGTCAAAGCTGCTCAAGCATATGGCAAATGCCTGGAAGGCAGACAAAGGATACCGGTAGTCCATAGTGAACATATCCTTGCCAACCTTACCAAACTGCAGAATTATCTTGTCATGGTCGGACTGAGAAGGTTGCGATGGTGTTGGTGCACCAGCAGCAGGCTGTGTTGCAGCAATCAGCTGGAAATTTTTGACAGAGGCAACAGTCACCCTCCCACGAAAATTTAGGCACCAACACTGCAACTGTTCATGCCATCTTGGTGCCTTGTTCTTAAGAATTAGTGGTCTTTCCTTCCTGTCAACCGCTTCATCTCGTGGCCCAGCGATGTCAGAGAGGCGAGAACTGCCAAACTCGCTTGAATTATCAATTGTCTTTGAGAAGGAAATGCTTCTAAATGAGTCTTCAAGGGAGTGAGGAAGGAGCTCCGGCTGGCCTGGGACACAACCACCTGGCTCAAGAGCTGAGGCCGGGATTGAGTACATAGTGCAGTGCATCCTGCGTGGACCCCTTGTGCCTAGCACATTCAGCTCATATATAACCTGAGCAATCTTGTAGCTTCCTGTTGGGACCTTTGGAGAAACTCTTTTTGAGTAGAATCTTCGGCTTCGGCCAGGTGGAGAAACCTGAGTGTTATTGTACGGGGGTTGTGTATCATAAACAATGAACTTGGTACCAAGAAAATTTGACCTGAAAGGACAAAATATGCATTTCAACACAACTTGTAAGACATAAATACAGCAAGCACTGGAAGCAAACGTCAGAAATAACAACATACCCCCCCAAACCCATCCCACCCCACAAAAAAGCCAAATAAACCTAAAAAAAATTATTGCCAACAAGACTACTCGAACCAGTTTAAATTTTGTATGTAATAGCCCATTTTGAGTATTAATCATTGCTCATTCTGGGCAAAGATAACTGATGACCCCTAGAATGGCTATCAAGTGCTTAACAAACACCAAACTAAAAGTCACAGGAGGAAGTTCATATCAACTAAAGGCAGAAAACTAGTACAAATAAAAATCAAGTCTAGCAGCTCATAATTGTTCAAGTCCTACCTCAGCTTTCCAATATAAGTGCTGCTAGATCTTGATATGTTATCAGCGTCCATGGAGATTACATACTCTGTGGTCGTAGTTCTCCGGGTACGTTTTGCAGACAGGAGAAACTTTCCATTTTCAACCACCAAAGCTGCAAAGCCACAACATCAATTAGAACCACAACATCAACACATAGAAGGAAAGCAACAAAGGGAAAATACAAAAGAAGATTTATGACATTGCTTAAGCATGGCTTGGAATGTCACATCAGATTGCAGTTTTGAAGCAATTGACATAGTTGAGAATAACCCATGGTAAACTCATTTAAAATAAGAGAGGGGTAGAAGGAAACAATCTTTGGACTTGGGAAGTTCCAAGGTGCAGAGATGTTTAATGTTTGTTAATAACTCATACAATCACAATACCAGAGATTCCAATTGAAGGAATCAAGCCCAAAGCCTAAAAGATAGTATAATTCATAGTAGACAACAACCAAATGTATGCAATCGAAAAGCCGAGACAGCATATTTGTTACGTACTGACAGATAATAGCAAAATACCCTGCTTCCACCCAACAACTCCTTTTAGTATGCCCATATTGATGTTTACGACAGCTGCTAATTGAATTACATCCACACAAAAATAAGCTTAGTGTGGCCACCAGCAAAGTGGTCGTAGTGCCTAGAACACACTGAATGACATTAATTCATAATCTATTAAAATACAGCAAACACACAAGAAGGTACTCTGACTAAAACATACATGGCAGGATGGAACAAAAACAAAAGCATGTCTTTTTAAGTATATGAGCTAATGCTTGCAATGGCCCAAATTTTACCTTCATACCACTCATGTCTTCTGGTAAGTCGACTCAATAACAAAAGCAGGTCTAAATTCTATTTAGTTCAAAGTAACATGGAAATGTTGTGGTCAGTCCATTAACAAGAACAAGTAGAAGAACACCAGACTGATTCATAATAATGTCCACAGTTGAAGATAATGGATTTAGCTAGCCAAACAGTCATGTAAATACATTGATTCCAGCAATGAGAAACTAGATATGTCATGAGAAATTCATGAAACCCAAAAGATGATAGCGAAGCTCACCAGGATTAAGGCAAAGGAATAGATGGTAAGTTAACTTAGATTTGTCTCTCTTGATGAAGCACTGGATAGTTCCATCCCTGGGCCCTGGCTGTAAAAGAAATGCCTATCCATCAACAATGTTTATCACAGATTTCACTTACTTAAAGCAAAGATTTGCACACCCACAAGTTATAGCTGGATAGATCCAGAAATCAATTTAGCAGGTAAAGCATAGAACATCAAAGTTGACCATCTCATGCAGAGGTAACAATGCAACACAATGTCACAAATGTCTCACCTGCTTCAGGGAAACTGGGAATGTAATCTTCCCAGAAAACTCTGGACTCCGGACAATTTCTTTACAAGTATCCCTCCATGATCTACACACAGCAGCACAAGCAACTACATGCTTGCGAGATGGCCAAGTAATCTCACTTTCCTCCAATCTCTTAATCACATCATGGAGTAATTCAGGTGGCAGGCTAGCCCAACGGCTGTTCTGAATGACCACAGGCTGATCATGTGACTCACTAACTTTTCCATGGGATTTCCCTCGATGATGTCCTGGCAGCCTCACATCAAAACTCCGCCTTGATAAGCTCCCAAACCCCTCCCTCGCATCACGAACTATGCTACGGAATGACATTGCTATGATATGCTTGTGGTCTTAAGGCAATATACTTGAATATAGTTGCAAAAACTAATGATTGATGTAGGCTGCAACATGTATAAACAAAAACAGTTCAACCAAGGTTGTTTCAAATTATGGCTACAGTGCATAATGAGAAAGAAAGATGAGATAAAGAGAACAAATAAAGGAAAAGCACAAAGCAAGCAAAGAAGATTCTCATTATATATATATTTAAAACAACAAAGACATACATAGACCAAAAGCACCTAAAACCAAACATTTATAAGAAATTTTTTTTGGCAGGTTTTGAGCCTAGCCCTTTAAACCTGAATTGCTGTAAACTCAGGTTTAATTTCCTAGACACTGCACTTGTGTTCACAGTAATAATCTAAAAAAAACAATAAAAGCGAGGCAACAAATTCTATAATAGTGCACACCATACATTAAATGGCCAAAACAGATAGAATGACCAATTTGCCATTAAGTTACTAACTGACTCCTTCAGCCTTACAAAATCATTCAAATGATAAACCTAAAGACAAAAGTATACTCAAACAATCCACATACCTCACGAAAAAATGCACAAGTCTCAATTGGACCAAACATGGCTCATTAAAGCCACCCACAAAACCATTTAAATAGTGAACCAACACCCAAAAAGATAAAAAATTCTTAGCTCGTTGAGGCTCCCCACAAAACCATTTAAATCGTGAAGACAACACCCAAAAAAGCAAAAGAACTGCCCGTTATAGGCATTTTAAAAAGCAGCGTGCGTGTTATAAAATCGTGAAAACCAATTTTTTTTTTTTTTTCTGAAAACAAGGAAAATACACTACAGTATCAAGCGGCCATCATCATCCATCTGAACAACAAACAACGTCTTTAATTTCTCAACTTCGCTGTCGACATTTTGGCTCCTAATTTTTGATAAAACGCGAGGTATTAACCCCATAAAGATTTAAAATATTAACGCGGTTGAATCAAACATTTCGGCTTCAACAAAGATAACAAATAAAAAGAACACAGAGAAGCAAAAGATCACAATTATTCCAAACAAACTCTTCAGCAGAAACAACTCTCTAGCCTCAACAAATGTTTCAAAGCCCAACTGTCCACTGACCCATTAACGTTTTTCCATAAACAAGTCACAGCACAATAAAAAGACTAAATTTTTAACCATCACACGTCGCAAAAAAGAAAATTTCCCTAGTCAGAAATACCAAACATTGATGGGTTTGTAAGATCGTTGGTCAGAGACACCGAAAGCTTTAAATTTCCAAAAACGCAAAAAAACAAAAAAAAAAAATTCTCGAGAAACAAACAGAAAAGCACGGAATCTAAAGGGGATAAGAGAGGGATCTAAACGGATAGAAGTGCAAGAACACAGCCATAACCCACCGTATTTCCCTGCTTCAGAATTCAGATCGCTTGCCTTCACAGCGCAGTTTCCTTTAAATTTCTCTCTAGTACTCTCAACTTTCTCTCTCTAGAGACTGACTTTTCGGACGCGGACTTGAACCTAGATTAAATGAAGTTCACGAAAAGTGACAACAAAGAAGAGTAAAGACCCGACAGAGAAACTTTTTATTTAATTAATAATGCAATAATAATCCGATAGAGTTCGTTGTTTTTAATACTAAACTTTATACATTTATCGTGAGGTGTTTTGTTTTTACGTTTTTTATTTTATTTTATTTTTTCTGTTAGAACAGAGACGATCGTCAACGTTAATTGTGCTGTCGTCCTTTTGGTCCTTGAAACGGCGGGCTTCTTCCGTTAGTTTCGTCCGACGAAAAAAAACTCTAATACGTAACAAATTAATTATGAACTGGAAATGATACGTTCAAAAATAAAACTGCAAATGGGTTTTTTCCCTTCATGTCAAGTACAATAGGCATGGCATGCACCCATGATGCAACTATTTATCCTTGTTCTCAAATCTACTTTATAAAATACATGCCATTCTACAAAGCAATGGAGTTCATTTTTGTTAAATTTAAAAATATCACGATACTGCTATGTTTATTTAAAAAAAAAAAAAAGAATGATAATAATGAAATGAGACTGAAGCAATATTTTTATTCACAATTTTATTCATTTAAATTAAATAAATCCAACTAAGTGAGTCTTATTAGTCTCTTTCTCAAATTAAATGATCTTCCATGGGCATGTTAACTGTTATGCATATTTTTGTACATTTGTTTACGTTTTTTTTTTTTTTTTTTTTTTTTAGATCGTAGTTCCGATTTCAGTTTATACTATACTTTTTTTTTTTTTCTTTTTAATTTCTGGGGACCGGAATTACGATTCAAGTTCAAGGGCGTCTCTTAATTGAGCACTTTGTTAAAATCTGATCGTTTTTCTCATTGCCGATATTCGGCCGGCCGGCTCAGCGAGTGCGGGGGTAAACAAACGGCGCATAAAACACGCATACCCCACGCATGGCATAACTGCCGTCAATTGGATTACGTTGAACGCGGTGTTCCGTAGGCTTGACTCGGACAGCACAATTATGGTTTTTTTTTCTTTAACAGTTGTTCATTCAATGCAAGTCAAAGGCCCAAAACGCCATCTACATTTAAAAGTTGTACATTTGGGGGAACGGGTACAAAGCCCAAACAGACTCAAAGGGATCCGCTACTGCTTTTGCTTCTTTTCTCACTGGCCACCACATCGTTAAATCACATGTTGACACGTATGCCGTTAGCGAAACAAAATCGCTTCGTACTATCAGTTTTTTTTCTCATTTCTAATTTTATTTTTGAGATGTCACCGCATGAATATCACTTAACCGCAACGCTTTACAAGCGCATGACACAACCTCAAGCTTAAAAAAAAAAAAAAGACAGAAGAGTATAGTTCATTTCGAACCAGACGACGGCCTATTTTTTGCCTTACTAAACAAATCAAAACCCTACAAAAAAATAAAAATAAAAATAAAAAGGCAGTAATAATAAAAAAAAACAGCATCAATTATGAACAACAAAAAGGAAAAAGAAGAAGCCATGTCACGGCCCCGATGGTGGCAAGGCTAGTAGAAAGGCATCAAGCATTACCACTTCAAGGGCAGGTCCACGTAAACATCCGAGCTTAATGAATGAAATAAAATTAAGGTACAAGTCGAAAGGTTTAAACCATAAGCATTTGCAAGGATGGCCATTAGATCTCACCGCCATGCTAAGCCATTGACGCGGAAAAACGACATTGTGAGATAAGAGTGACTCGTATTTGCATATACAACACATCTCTGGCCTCAGAAGGTCCACCATGGACCAGTCCAGTCTGGAATGGCCGGTCATTGACGTTATGAATAAATTGGCTTTCAGTGAAAGGCATTTCCACACCTTTTAATGTAGAACCTGTAAAAGAGAGGAAGGAAAGAAAGAGACAGGAATGCTGACAAAAAGGCTTTCGCTGAACACCATGGTTACCACTAATATATTAGGCAAATTCAACTAAGCAGAAACTTCCTCTTTGGTAGGAAATAGGGATGCCCTATTATCAAGTTGTACCTTGAACATTTACCATGAAACCCAAATAATGCTCACACACAGAAGACCACAGACTTTAGTGAAACTAGTGCATAACAGAAGGCGGATTATGCACATCAAAGTGTGAGTACAGCTTCTTTTCATATAATCCACGTCCAGATTTGAAGAAATGTTTAGGTAGTAAGGCCCTCAGATTATATCAATCGTCATTCTGGGGGATGATATTATGATTTTCATTAAAAGCCTATCCACATATTCACTGAAAGAAAGCAGCGGCAGCAGCAATAACAACAACAAACCAACAGCCAATGCCAGCAACACCAGCAGCAACCACTACAATTCCTGCTAGTGGGGCACTGACCCCACAAAGTGAAATGGAGGCTCCGAATCAAATCAAAAACCTGTGTGCTTAAACACGATTCATCATTGAGCACATGTAACAGGTACTTAAACTTCAAAACAGCGTGTTAGGGAAGCAGATATCCTGTACACTTGTTCTTCCACCAAGGTGGAAACAACTAAACATAGCACAAAGACACAAAAACCCAAAAAAAAAGAAAAAAAGACACAAGGGCAAGCCATATAGTTGAATTTATAACTAAATACCATCACCTGGCTAACAAATGATTTGCAAGCATAGAGCAGGCGAATAATTGTTTTTCAACCATTGAGATCACACCAAAGAGATGATAGGTTCTTTACTTTGGGCTCAAACCCAGAGAAGATGCGACCAATATCAATTTTGGAATTTGGAAAACCGAAGGGAATTATAGTAGGGATTAGATACAATCCAATGTCCCTCAAAATCTCAACGTTTAAGCATACCACTATACCAGATTTCTTGAATTTGGAAATGAGCAATACTGATATTATACAAGGGGTCAGATAAAAGCTTTCCAGGCTGCATTTCCATCAAAGATTGAAGATTTAAAACTGCTCAGAGCCCAGTGCATATATCAACATCCACATTGATACACAAAAGATCCAAACTTTAAAAAACATCCCCAACAAAGAATATTTTCCAGCATTTAATAAAGTGCAAAGAAAATATTAGAAAAAAAAAATACAAAAAGCCGATATCTTTGCATTTCATCACCCAAGCCTGTGGTATTGATAATTACGGCTAAATTAAGCTTTTCCTTTTAGGGTGTAGGCCCTCAGATCTCATAGCTTTGTACAGATCATTCCCGGTTATAGCGCTAATGCCGTCCACCAAAAGCCTCCACCCACATCCACACACACCCCCTCTATATGTGAATGTATGCAATCACCAACAGGTAAACCAAACAGGCCCATATATATATATATATATAGAGAGAGAGAGAGAGAGAGAGAGAGAGAGAGAGGAGGTGGTGGTGGTGGTGGACAAAGATGCGGTGGTAAGTGACGGAGGCTGCAATGAACTACAAGAACCCATTAGCAACCGTTCAATAAAATTCAGAATGTGCATCATCGAGCCCAAATTAGAGGGGAAAAAAATGAAAAAGAAACAAAAAAAAGAGCTTTGAGGCCACAAGACTAGCGCTAGCCTCTAAGCGACGCGGCCGATGAAGGGGCATCGCCGCCGCGTGAAGGGAGATAGAGTTACGGGAGTGCCCTTCACATTAGCAAGAAATATGCGGCCAACCTGGACAGCATGAGTTGTCTGGCAACACAGCCCACGGAGCATATCAAAATTTTTTGAAATCCTTTGTAAAGACAGGCCCAAGAGTGCTTAAGGCTGTCTGCGCTTCTGGGTGTAGTGTTTTGTATACAACAAATCACTGTAATCTCTTGTTAATATGTTTTGATAATTAAAATTTTAACTTTAAATTTTACAAATAAAATATAAATTTTTCGAAAATAAAAATAAAAACAAATGTTGCTACCATTTTTAATTCATGTACATAGATATAGAGATTGGATTTGTATCTTTTTTTTTTTTTTCTTTCGACATATATTTTTTAAGCAATGATGCCTATAGTGTTATTTTATGAATTTTTGATTGAGCCAATAAAAAGAATATAAACATGATCTCATCTTGTTCGAGGATCTACCACACTAATATAACAAGTGTTTAATTTTTAAATGTGTCAAATTATTTAGTAAAAAATTTTAGTAAATAAATGGGCAGAAGGGGTCCATGAGTGACCACTGTGTGTCAAAATTTTTAGCGTTATCTGCTAAAAAGCGGCATTGGTGACCACTAAGTTTAGTCTGATTACAATCTTTCCATTCCGTGGGCACAGGCTTGCCGAATTTTCCGTGCTCTGAGTCCAGCTTTTAGAGTAAGTGGTGTGCTCATATTCAATTCAAACTTAAACTCTATATTTACAAAAGAAAAAACATTTTGAAAAATTAAAGATATAAAAAAAAAAAGAAAAGAAAAGAAAAGAAAAAAAAAAGCTATTAAGATTCTCATGTCACTGGTAATTGTTTTTCATGTCATTTATAATTAGAAACATAATAATTTAAGCTATAATTTTAAATATTCTAAAATTTTTCGAATACTATGTTGCCGCTTATTAAATATCATTGTGAATGGAATTCTTAGAAAGCTCGAAGTTAATGATTTAAGCAATAACCAATAATAATCAAGAATGTATAGTATTTTCCTAAACATATAAACAATATTTATTCTTAATTTGTATGTGCACTGTACACATTTTTCTGGTGATTGGTATTATCCTTCAGCTTAGTTTAATATTTACTTCCACAGGATTCCCATAAGCTGCTAAAGTAAGCAAAAGAGCTTGAGTATTAATTAAAAAAGCCCATGGGTAATTGCCAATACCCTTTAAAAAAATGCTGAAATTTTTCATGCTTGCGTTGCCGGCCGAAGTATCCATTGACATCTCACCTTCTCTGGAGTGGAATCATTCCGTCATCATTTCCCTCGGTCTTGAATCACGCGTGTCTCCAATATTCAGTCTTTTACTCCCATAGTTAATGTACAAGCATGCGTCCATCTTTCATTTTTTTTTTCTCCCTTTTACGTCTCCCCTCCAATGGTTAACGATGGCCTGGACCGTCCACCGGATAAGCAAAATTTGGAAAAAGGATATGCCTCCTCCTTCAAAACCCAAACATAATTCGCGATGTCTGATCTGGCGCTTTGATTAGGATGGCAAGCAGTGCTCGCTCCTCAGAATCTGTCAATTATCAGTGTCGTCGATGGTGCTCCGTGGCTCAACCTGTAGTTTTGACCTTCAAGGTTGGCCAGGGGATGTACGCGTCTTAGTCCAGGATTGATTGTCTGCAGGGTTGGCACTTGGCATGTTTTGATGAATATGGAACATCAATTATAGGTGAGCCCTCAAAATGTTTTGTATGTCCAAATCATCTGACTATGAATTGACATGTATATGGCTTGTGTATTTCAATTAGTTTTAGAATTTGTGTTGTTTACAGGGTTCTTTCAGTTCTAATGGTATGTAAAAATCCTAAACCCTGATATCAGGGCACAAAATTAATCTTTTCTTTTCTTTTCTGTTCTTTTCCTTTTACCCTCTTCAAGATTGTCGTCATCTCCGTATAGGGCAAGAATCAACATTTTTCCTTTCAATATCTTGATACTTTCTTCTCCTCTTCCCCGCCCCCCCGGATGGGATTGATAATTATATACCCCAAATAGCAGCAGGGTGCAGCAGACAAGATATACTTGTTCCGGCAAACTCGTCGGGCCTGTCAGGATGTGCTCGAACCCTCGATCTGAGAGATCGATCTCAACCCATACCTACAGGCAAGAAGTGGGGATGGGGGTTAATTTGGTTTAATCAATTTGCCCGAACTTTTGAACTTACCTTTCTTGACTTCACCCGTAAGGTTTTGTCAGTCGACCGACACCTTCAACGGTTCAACCCTTTTTCTTCTGTTTTTTTTTCTCTTTTCCCCTTTTCAAATTTTGGGTTATTTGTTCCTTTAAAAACAAAAAATCGGATTATTTGTTCAAAAATAGGGAGTCATACCTAAACGCGCCATATGACGTTTGCTTTGGAAAGAGATAACTACCTTATATTTTACCCCCAAAAAAAAAAAAAAGTGTTGATAATAACTTCCACAATAATACCTTTTATGTCTTCTTTGCGTATGTGTTCTGAACTCCTTATAAATGGAGGGCTAAACTTACAAATGCCGAAGGATACTAATGTCTCGTTAACAAAAAAAAAAAAAAAAAAAAAAAATTGTATTAGTTACATCATATAGTGAATTTGAGCCTTTTGTATTAAATTCAGGTAAAAGCAAATTTCATTATATCTAGTAAGAATTACCAATTTCTTCACAATTGTGCGGTACAGAATCATGCATATATTTATGCCCAAAATAGAGAAAAAATATTAACAAGCATGGATTTCTTTCCATCTTAACATTATATCTTAATTAAAAATTTTAAAATATTAGATTTATAAATTATTTACTCTTCTCTTGTTTTCCCTCAATACGAAATATCGTAATCAGACTTGGAATCTTAAGCGGGTATGCCTAGTACCAATGTGATACCAATTTCTGAAGGATGACAGGGCCTCGAGAGTGTTTGCTTAAAAGCTTGAGACATAGAAATCCTAATCAGATAATTGCATTTTTATTTTTTGTTTTTTATTTTATCTTGTTACAGGGATACTTCACACACTTGTACACCGAGTAATGTACCTAAAACGCGAGTCGGGAAGAAAGATGAAGAGAAGGTGAGGACATACGAAAAGGGATTAGATGGAATCTTGTGGTGTGTAGCAGACAACATCTACAGCACTGACAGGCATAATGCTCCAAATATAGAGGAAGATTCAGATTGAACGTTCAGAGAGAGCTTGCTCAGATACAAACAGGGTTAAACCAATCTCGTTTCCTCGTGAACTAGGGATTTATAATTGAACATTGGGTACTTTGTGTACTGGTCAAATCACTGTGCCTGAAATAAACATATTTGTTTAGAACTGCTATAAACCACGATGTACCATGATCCCATCAATGGTGTAGGCCCTACATTCAAGCTGTTTATTGATGCCACAACAAACACCTTCCAAGTCCTTTTTTTTTTTTTTCTTTTGGGTTATTCCTTTTTGCATTTTGAGAATCAACAAAAGGTTTAAGAATACCAGATAAGAACATGGAACTACTCAAAGCAAACGGCCCCCACACGCCGGATAAGAACAAGGAAAAGCCTTGAACAATTAATGGGTATCTTTATCCACTATTCACATGCCAGTTTGCTGTCAAAGCTGCTCAAGCAGATAGCAAATGCCTGAAAAGCAGACAAAGGGTACCGGTAGTCCATGGTGAACATATCCTTGCCAACCTTGCCAAACTGCAGAATTATCTTGTCATGATCAGAGGGTAATCGCTGAGATGTGGTTGCTGCACCTGCGGGAGGCTGTGTTGCAGCAATAAGTTGGAAATTCTTGACTGAGGCAACAGTCACCCTCCCACGAAAATTTAGGCACCAACACTGCAACTGTTCATGCCATCTTGGTGCCTTGTTTTTGAGAACCAATGGTCTCTCCTTCCCCTCATCTTCCTCACCTTGGGGCCCAAAAATGTCAGAAAAGCGGGAGCTGCTAAACTCACTTGAATTATCAATTGATTTTGAGAAGGAAATGCTCCTAAATGAGTCCTCAAGGGGGCGAGAAAGGAGCTCAGGCTGGCCTGGTACATAACCACCTGGCTCAAGAGCTGATGCAGGGACTGAGTACATAGCGCAGTGCATCCTGCGTGGACCCCTTGTGCCTAGCACATTCAGCTCATATGTAACCTGAGCAATGTTGTAGCTGCCTGCCGGTACCTTTGGAGAAACTTTCTTTGAGTAGAACCTACGGCTTCGGTCGGGTGGGGAGACCTGAGCATTGTTGTATGGGGGCTGTGTATCATAGACGATGAACTTGGTGCCAAGAAAATTAGACCTGAAAATATGCCATTCAACATACTAGTAAGATACACATAAGCCAATCTCCAGAAACAAAGATTGTTGGCTTTAAGATTCAATGTATCATGGTCCATTTGTTTATCAATTTATTGCCAAATTTAGTATAAAAATAACAAAAAAGGGCTTTTGAAAGACTACCAAGTGATTAATAGAGTTTACACTAAGTTCATACTCTGAAAGTTCATATAAAGGAAAGGAAATAAACTAGTGTGACATGCCCAGAAGGGTATATTCTTATTACTTTGCTTCTGAACTCTCTGAACAAGTAAAAATGCCAATAATCAGCAATTGCTTCCTTATAGCACGTCATGGAGGAACTCAACAACTAAAAAAAAATTATTACTAGCAGACCAAAGAAACTCAAAAGCCAATGTCTTACCCTTATCCATAAATGTCAAAACACAAAAGAGACTTAACTGATTTGACTTTCAAAACACACCAAACAGTTGTATGGAAGCTCACATGTGAAATGAACTAACATATTCAACTTTCTCATGCTATTGTAACATGAACAAATACTCCATAGATCTATTTTAAAATAGAAGAAAGTTATCAATGGAGTAGCTGCACAAGTCAGGGACTTTTTTCGTTTTTTTCTTTGGAAATAGGTGCAGTTAGACTTCTACACATTCAAGTCATCTTAAAGAAGCATCAGTTTAGCTGCTTATGTTGCCCATGCCACAAACAAACAATCCCTTACAAACTCTAACTCCAAAGATTTTCTCCGCATTAAGGACTGAAAAACATGTCCTACAGAAAGAAGCACGTTAATATTGGTTTTCTTGGAAAGGCAAAGGTTCAATCTGTTTGATAATGGAGTAATTGCTGCCATATAATAGCTCTATAACGTGCCACACATCAACCAAGCCAGCTTGGTACGCAAACATGCTTATTGGCACATGTAAATCTATTGTGCCAGCACTAAAGGAAATATCATAATCCCTTCAATGGCATAGGCAAGAAACCAAACATCCTACATCAAGTCCTACCTCAACTTTCCAATGTAAGTGCTGCTTGATCTTGATATGTTATCAGCATCCATGGAGATTACATATTCTGTGCATGTAGTTCTCCGGGTCCGTTTTGCGGACAGGAGAAACTTTCCATTTTCAACAAGCAGAGCTGCAAAACCATCACATTAATTAACACCACCACATGGAGAGGAAAGCAGCAAGGCAAAATCAGGAACAAGGAGTAGTGTAATAATAATATAGCACAACAACAGCTTAGAATGTCACATAAGATTTGGTTCCTTGGCAACAAATAACCTAATTGTGAGTAGCACACAACAAAACATGGTTGAATAAGAGAGAGACCTTAAAGAACTGCAATGTAGGGGGAGATCAGGAAGGCTGATCTGGATAGTCAAGTCCTAACACATATGATATAGGAAGGAAAACATATTAAATCCAAATGCTTTCAAAACAACTACGTTAAGACCTGATACAGGTCAAAAGGCACCATGCCCTTATTTTTAGTAAGTATGGATCCATTTTCAAAAGAAACACCACATGATTCACTTGCACAATTTCATCAAGCATCAGCTCTGCACATAGGTAATCCACAGGTGCACACATGCATGAGAGAGAGAGAAGAAAAGATCAAATAGAATTCCATCTCTTTTAGACAACAAGATACTGCCTGCAACAACCAATCCAATAGTTGCACAACACAAAATGTTGATGACTGCACATCAGAAATAATCATGCCTTCTAGTTAGCTGAATCAATGATACAAGTAACTCTTAGTTTGTTTCCACCACAACGATGCAGAAATGTTATATTAGTGCCATCAAGAACAACACGAAGCAGATAGCAGATAATTCCAATAATAAAATATTGACACTTTCTGTTGTTGAAAATCATAAATAACAAAGAAAAGAAAACTAGGGCATAGGATTCTCACAACTACAAACCACGTAGGTCCAAAAAAAAAAAAAAAAAAAGGGCTGAGATCAAAGCTCACCAGGACTAAGGCAAAGGAACAGATGGTAAGTTAACTTAGATTTGTCCCTCTTAATGAAGCATTGAATAGTTCCATCCCGGGGCCCAGGCTGTAAAAGACAGAATAAAACATATTTTGTCATTGTTCCATATCATAGAACATGCCCATTAACAACATTACAGATACAGAAACCAATTAAATACATAAAGTGTTGCAAACTAAAGCCAATCATCTTATATAAGTCATAAAGCAGCGCAAAGTAATATTGCAAGGGTCTCACCTGCTTAAGGGAGATGGGAAATGTAATCTTTCCACAGAACTCTGGACTTCTGACAATTTCTCTACACATATCCCTCCACAATCTGCACACAGCAGCACAAGCAACAACATGCTTGCGGGCAGGCCAGGTACTCTCACTTGCCTCCAATCGCTTGATCACATCACGTAGTAACTCAGGTGGAAGGCTAGCCCAACGGCTGTTCTGGATGGTTGCAGATTGGTCAAGTAACTCACTAAATGAGCCATGAGATTTCCCTCGATGGTGACCAGGCAGCCTCAGCTCAAAACTCCGCCTTGATAAGCTCCCAAACCCATCTCTCACGTCACGAACTATGCTACGGAATGACATTTTCTCTGATCCAGTAGTCAGCCTAAGTTAAAATCCTTGGATATTGTTGCACGAGTTGCATTTACACTTGCAGATGGATAGAGACTGCAAGACATGCACAGCTACGGATCAACCAAACTCATTTCAAATTCTGGGTATAATACTTAATGAGAAAGAAACAAAAGAAAAAGAGGCAGATAAATGACAAGCACAAAGCAAGTAACAAGATTCTCTGACATAAGCAGAGACTCACATGGGCCAAAAGCACCTAGAATACCACACTTTTATCAGAACATCTTTTGGTGGGCTTTGAACCTAACCCTTGAAACCAAATTACTACTTACTCAGATCTAATTTTCTACACATGGTGCACTTTCATTTAAAATTAAGAATCTCAGGAAAAAGTAAGGAAACACTATCTTCATTCTATACACTGAAAATGCAGAGAAAAAAGGAAAAGAAAATTCAATGTGCCAATTAATTCAAACCTATTTTCCCATGTGCTAACAATTTATTCAACATGAAAAATCGAGAAACAACACATATCTAGATCCATACGTTAAAACAGAAAAACCTAAAACTTCCATTGTGCCTAGTTGGCTTGATGATTAAATTGTAAAAATAAAAAAAATAATTCTAGCTTTGCGTATTTAACAAAAAAAAAAAGAGTGTCCCGATGCACAAGTCTCTCACACTTATCTGGAGGTGGTCGAGGTAGCCCGAATTGATTTTGTTTTCACAAAGAAACTCAAGGATGTGATCTCTGGGAGAGTAACCTTAAAGGAAATATTGCACATTGAGTATAGTTAACAAGCATTTTTGAAAAAAAATTCTTTTTGTCAGAGAGAAAAAGGAAGTAGAGTTTATCAAGCTTCATGATCATCTATCTGAGCAAGCAACGAAGTCTTTAATTCCTCAAACCTCCCTAATTAACTTGTGGCGCCCAGGTTTTTGACAAAAGACCAGTCCAATCCAGCAAACGAAAGTAAATGGGATTTCTGGTTTATCCAAAAAATACAAAAAAAAAAAAAAGCAAAGAGCTTTAACACCGTCATACCCCAGAGCAAAACATTTCCATTTCGACCATAAAAAGAGAATAAAAAAAAAAAAAAAAAAGCAAGGCCGCTTATTATAACACGAGCACTCACCATATATCCGGGGTTGCACTCTCATCCTTCACTGATCAGTAAAATTCAAAATCAAGATCACAAATTCCTCCAACAAGCTCTGCAACAAAAATACACAAACATGTTCGTTAGCCTCCCCGGCGTACCAAAATCTCAAACATCCACTTACCCACATAAGCTTTTCAAATGAAAAATCCAAAGACCCACATTTTTTGCTGACCCAAGTGGAAAAAAATTGGACCTCCAACACCAAGTACAGGGAAAAAGAAATGGGCCGTACTTAAAAACACCAAACTTTGAGTGATTTTAAGAGTAACTGGTCAGAGAGATGCGGAACTAAATTTTCTGCACAAAAGTTTCTCCGGAAACTGACAGAAAATCACAGAATCTAAGGAGAACAAAAATACAGATCTAAGCAGAAAAAAGAACACGGCCCCGTAACTTTCAACACCATCTTCTCCCTTTGTCAGACTCAGATTCCTCAGCTTTACCACACGGTTTCTTTCTCTTTCCCTCTCTGCAGAATTTTTCTCTCTCTAAAGTGCCAGAGACCGTCTCTAATGTGGATTAAATCAAGTTTTGCCCGAGCACATAACAAAAGACAATGGTGGAATTTTATTTAATTAATAATAATTATTATGAACAATAATCTCGGCCAGTTTATTCACCGATTTATTTATTTAACTAAATTTACATAAATGAACTTTTTTTTTTTAATGAAATTATAAAAATTAAGTTTTAAATGTTGATTTCTTGTCTTCGCCGGGAGCGTGTGGATGTAGTTTATCAGACGGTTGACCGGAATTTTCCGTTAAGATTTTCAATTTCCGTTACTGGACTGACCAAACGGCGTCTTGCATTTTGTTTTTTTTTTGGCCCTCCTCCTGTTTTCTTTTGGCCTTGCTCCAATTGTAGCGTGGCATGTGGTACGAACAGCACTCAACAACGTCACCGGAATATAATAATATAATATCATTTTTTATTTAAGATATATAATACAATTAATATCTCAACAAAGTGAAATTTAATTATTTTCTTCCTTGAGAAACAAAATACTGGATTTGATTAAGATATTGATAATAATGTCACATTTATTCGTTTGAAAAGGACAAGGAGCCTAGAAGCTTAAATAGGATGTGAGCTTTATTTTAACCAAAAGAAAACGAAAGACGTTGTGAATAAAAAGTCTTCAAGATTAAAAATAAAAATTTGAGTAAATTTGGAAATTTTTAAATTTTCTCAATAATCATATTTTTATACTCATAAAATTTATCACGAAATTGTATAATTATGGTTACAACTCTAAAAAAAAAGTATATATATATATATATATATATATATATATATAGAGATAGTTTAAGAATCAATTTTTAATATTGGTGCGATGTTTCATGAATTTTATAGTTAAAAATAATTTTAAAAATATTTTATAATAATAAAAAAATAAAAGCCACGAATAAGGTTCTTGATGGTATGTTTTGTGCATTTTAAAAGTCGACGTTACAAGGGAATCGAATAGTAAATAAAATGTGAATATTTGTTGATGATAGTTACTTTATAGATGTCATTCTCAATCTATAACATCACTATATATATATATATATATATATATATATATATATTCAAGAAGAAAGAAGCAATAGCCTCTTTCTAAAGAAGAAAGGAGTCCCCCCAATAAGGACAAGACCCTCCAATTAATTTTTTTCTTCAAAAAAATAAAAGTCAAAAGCCTCTTGTCAAAGGGGTCCGATCCCGCCTTTTTTTTTTTTTTTTGTCGAAGCGTTTAGGCATGCAATACGCCCTCGTCAGTAGACACCAACATTTGTCTGTGTAGGGGAATTGTTTATGATTTTTCGTTTTCTTCTATTTCATTTGACAAGAACATTAAAAAAAGGTTGATGGCTTGGTTGGGGTGAGGAAAATAATGGCATTTGGGGCACGCCCGTTATGATTAGGCCCACTCGATCCTTAGAAGCTCCTGTTTTGCTTTTTGCTCAAAACAAAAAAAAAAATTAGAAAAAAGGGAAATTGCAAAGCTAAGTTGGAAAAGTTACCGTTGTACTGAAAATTAATTAGTGCGAGGTTCATCCCTCAATTATTTCAATTTTTAAGTGAAATATTCAGTTTCTACTTCTGGTTCTAGCATAAGAGGAGGAGGGAGAATAAGGGACTCTCTTATCCCTCTTAGCATTTTTTTTTTTTTTTAAATAGTAAATTAGTAGCACCGTACAAGCTAACATTTTTAATAGTGTTTGCTTAAGGTGAGAATAGGAGGAAAAGCAGCAAGTAAAAATGAATTCCTTTTTTCCTGTATACATTGTTACGGAATCTTCAACTTTCTTTCCTCAATTGACATGTTGAATAATCAATAGACTACCAGTCTAAGTTAAATACCTATTAAATATTATTAATCGCTCTGAGTTTTGCCAACGTTGAATGTAGGCTCTGGTTTCACACATAGCATCCATCCAAAGCTGGGCTAATCATACACCCTTTACCGGCCCTTTCAAGGCAAAAGCATTGACATTGGTAGCAGTGGCAGGCTCCATCTTTTTGACTCGGTTAGTCTTTTCCACGATTATGGATCCGAGGTGTTAACGACAGAAACACACACATACACACATATTAAGAAAATCCAAATAAAATTAAGTGAAACTTTAATTTGGTATATATAATAAACAAAATGTTATGATCAATCTAATGATGGGAAGCCAGAGTGGAGACAAATAATTCAGAAATTGAGCTCACTCCGCCTAAACATTGTAACGCTGACTTGGTATCTCCAATGTCACATAAATAGCTTACTTAAATGGATTAAATTAAAAGTTAAATTACCAAATCGAAATGTATTAAATAATAATATGCATAATAAGCTGGCAACCATTGAAGTAACATTTGTCACGGGTTTAGTTGCGTAGACATTGTTTTGGATTGAAATTAAGAAAAATCCGGGGAGCTTCCCACTATTTATTTCATTTGATTATACCAATTTTTCTGCGTCCATCCGATGACCATGGAAACAAAACAACGCATACCAGGGAAGTCCGGTTATCGTTACTGCTTGGAAAACTTGTCAGAGATGTTGCCATGTTAGAGATCAATAATGCAAGAGTCATTCCCTCGAATAATTTATTGGGTTTCAGAAGTTTTTTCCAATGGTATGATTCATAATCTACTAGGCTCGTTGGAAATGCCGAGGTATGTAAAGAAGGAGGGGAGTGGACCAAGATGTGTCATCCAACGTGTGTCTGGGTAACTTGCCTTAAAAGGAGTCATTGAGTAGCCAAGTAATAATGACCCTGCAGATGAAACTAGCTGGGGAAGTTAAAAGATCATTGTTAACGTTAAGTATATGCGAATGAAAATGATTGCCGCAGCCTGCCTGCTTTTCTGTCTTTTCACATTTCAAGAACACCCAGACTATCGCCTGCAGTGGACCTTCCCCCCAGCTTAGTTACTAATTAAATGATGAAATCTCTCCAAATGGGACAAAAAAAAAATTAAAAAACAAAAAAAAAAATCAGCGCAGGCAAAGGCACTTTATCATATTTAATTGAATTGCTATATTTGTTTGTTTTCACTTTTATCCTTCTCTTTGTCATGGCTATAGGCTAATGGCGAGAGGGGAAACAACATTCGCTTATGGCCGGCCTGCCAAATATGCAGTCTCATCTTTAATCTCTCGGCATTTTGGGAGAGGTCGCTTCTTGGCAAAGTGCCGAATTTCGGTAAGAATATATGCATAAATTCAGTAACCTCCTAAATAAGACAGTTTGGCGAGGAACACTAAGCAGGAGCCCTTGACTGTGTTGAAAGCCTCAAGCTACCCCGCTACCATTAGAAGCTTCGATAAATACGATTAATTTGGTAACCCAACTTCCATATATTCTTTCAATGCAACCTCTATTAACTTAAGTAGACATAATTTTTAAGTTATAAGTTACTGAGCATTTCTGCTGATTGACTTTTTCCGTTTTGCATTTTGTTGGATTATGACGGGTTTGAGGGCTATTAGTCCTTTATTTTCTGTTTTTTTTTTTTTTTTTTTTATAATTTTTATTTTATGCTTGGTAAGTTGTTTTCCCTGACTTAGCAATGTTGGCATGTTAATAAAGAGAATCCAAAATTTAACGCACTAGCTGTTGGAATCTTCTTCCTTGATTTCGTGCACAATTCATTGCAAATTTTTCATTTAGCTTTTTGCTTGGCGGGTAAGCTGCTAGACGTGGAAGGTCCAATCCATTCGAGGAGATTATAGTAATGTCTAGTTAGTATCCAAACTGTCATCTCATTTCTATGGTGTAATGTAATGACATCTTTTTCACCTTTGCCCCTTGCAATCGTCCAATAGATAGTGTGGATTTTTCTTTTCTTTGGTACTCCATTATCTGACTTTGAAGTCTACATGCTACATTTCAATGCTCAACCAACTTTGAAAAGGTTCATTTTAAGGCGACACCTAAGATTGAATTTGTGGAAGTGGGTAACCAGTCATAAGATGCCAAACTAGATTCGTTATTGGCGGTGAAAACTTTTACACCCACCAAATGGACGAGAAACAAATCCAGCCCCACAACGATCGCTCCCCTTTACCTGTCTAGGATACTCAAGGAAGGAAATTGACGGCAGGTAAATGGGAATGCCGTTTTCGTTTTTGTGGAATGCAGTAGCGAAGTGGTGGGCTCATATGAAGTTTTGCAAACCGGATTTAAATAGGATTAAATCAATACAAAAAGAGTGTCATGATTTGTAGATATACCCAACAATTTTACAAGTTTGTAAACCAAGTTATCCCAAAATAACAATTGGTTTAATCTGGTCGCTAGAAAACAAATGGACTTTCCTGCTTAATTGTGATTTGGACTCCGTGGTCAGTCATCTCGTTTTTGGATTCCACAAACCCTAGATTAGTGGTGTGTATTCATTATGTTGGCCCAACCCAGCAATAGGGTGACCCATCAAGAAATCATTGGGCTTGCGTACCCCACGTTCCCCAAGTCAGGCTGAGATAGGTCCAAGTGTTACCTTTTGAGGAATGATTCAAAAGGAGTGTGGACCACTCTCCCTTTTCTTCATTTTTTAACCTTTAAGTCTTTTCCCGGAATTGTTTTTTGGTTAGTTTTCTATCGTTGTATCAAATAGAGAATTGTTGTTAATTGCCTTTCATGGTATCGAGTAGAGACAGAAATGGAAAAGGTTATGGTAGCAATGGGTGGTTTTTTGTATGTTTATTCCAGAGAAAATATACATAAATTTTCAATTCTCACTTTCATAAACTTAACACATTCTTCTTAATATTAAAATTTGAATCTTTAAAAATAAAAATAACTTCATAATTACCAAAGTGTTTCGTGAGAGGCTCTCAATCTCTTTGTCCCACAACCCACTATAAAGCCCACCAACTAGCACCCCACAACCCCACCAACAATGCCATTAAGTACTGGAAAAATTGACTTGTCATTGATCACGGACTCATATGATTGGATTATAGTCCAATAATTAGGAAGGATAAAGGGGCTAAATTCAATCTGTGGTAATGATAATATATGGGGCACCGTATATAAACACTATAATTTGAACGAAAAGAAAGGATTTGGACCTTCCCCAACGAAGAGCCTCTTTCCAAAACAATGCTGAGAAAATGCCTGCAAGTGTTAATGGAGTGAACACTGCTGTGAAATCTAGGCCTCTTTTCTCTATTGCCCAAACCCCCAAACTTGCAGCCAGTAATTGTGGAACTCGCTAGTTTCCTTAAGTTTTCTTGCAAATGCTGAAGCTGGTAATTACCAAAAGGGGAAAAAGAAAACCTGTAACAATGGCGCTTTCCGACACCAAGACACGGGAAAATAGTCAACGTGGCCGTGATGATGGGCCAGAGTTTTTCGAATTGAGATTGGACAAGGCCTCCCCATCAGCATAAAAATGGGCCCAAGATGAATGCCACTTAGTTAAAATTTGGGCTTAGAGACACCAGTCGAATGTGTCTGGACTTGAGCTTTGATGCAAACAAAATAGGATTTCCGATAATTGATGCAAACATCAATTAGTGTGATTGATGTTTCGTTACCTTTTTAATTTCCATTTTTCTGGGTTATAGATTTATAGTTTATTGCAATAGCTCACTCACAACACAAAAAATAGAAAAAATGGGTAATGGACCATAAAAGTATTCCAAAATTTGCCATAAAAGGAAGTAGAGCACTTCTACTCTAGTGAGGGCAAACTTTTCTTTTTCTCTTTTCTCTTTTTTACTAAATAATACTGCTACTATGCTAAAGGGTTAGTTTGATGAAAAGATTATTTGGAGAATCAAGTGTTGATGACAGCCATTTTAGGATGTGCTTTTTTTTTTTTTTTTTTTTTCAAAAAAAAAAAAAAAAAAAAAAAAAAGGAAAAAAGAAGAGAAGAGTAATACATTGATAATAGTTGACAGTGAACAGCCCATTGGCCATCCAGACATCACGGAGAGGACTTCCCCATACACGTGGAGAGGGTTTTCCCGAGAGTTACCATTAAACGGAAAGTAGAGGCCCCAAAGTCGATCCAATTTCTCAAATGTGTGCCCAATCAAGATTTTGTAGCCCATAGTGAAATTTATAAAAATAAGAAAAATTAATATAATTTTATAGTTTATAGTGTAATAGGTTTCTTCTTGATGTAATATATATATATATATAAAAGGGCATAATAAGAAGTGCCGTCCTTTTTTTTTTTGTGTTTTTTAATTGGGGGCCCATGACCAGCAACACCATTTCTATGCTGACCAAACATTGATCTGTTAATAATGGCGTCACAGCTGGATGGGTCTGAGTCACAAATTTATATGGCTGGCTTCTTTTGAGAATGTGTGACGCATATTGCATATGCCGACCGAATTTACTTACAAATTCATAAAAAATTTTGAATAAAATAAATGGGCAGGAAACAGAACCCACTCGGAGTTGCTTTGAGACAGATAGTCCAAGTGTTAAAAACACATGGAAGACACATGATTGGCTGTGTATGTCCAGGTGCCCTCCATGTTAAGCGGCCAAGCTTTTGTCTCCACGTAACTTGCTCAGAACAATTATGGAAGTGATGCAAAGTGTTCTTTGGTAGACAATTGTGGCAATCATGGATGCTTTGCAACAATTGCGCATGAACAAAACAAAAATATGTTCCTGAAAAGTTTTACGATTCCACATTAGATATATGATATGATGAAATATTTTAATTTCACTAATATAAAATATATATTTATAAAAAAAATGTAGGTAAGAATATTAAACATTTATTCTATAGTTGTAAATGCGCTAAGGGGATAAAATTATGTGATAAAAATGATAAGATTTTGTGTATTATAAAATCACACAAATTGAATACATGCAAAATTTAAAATTTTAGTTGTAATTAGTTTTTTTTAATTTTAATTTTTAATTATAATTGACTTATTATTTATCAAAAAAAAAAGATAAATTACAACTTACAATTCAAATCTTCAATTAATGATTTAACTTTTTCACATTTAATTCTTGTATTTCATTTAAATAACTTTATTACATTTTCATATTAAATATACATACTATTTGTACTAAGAAAATTTTAAATATGTAAATAAATAGAAATAAAAATATAGAGTGAATTAAACAAGGTAACTAGTTTTTAAAGTGAAAATTGTTTTTTTGACAAAATTAGGAAAATATACATTTTTGGCTTTCGATAAGAGATATTTAACTACTTTTTTTTTGGGGGGGGGGAAGGGAGGGACGGTTGGCTTATTGGTGGAGCCAGTAAAATAATATATATATATATATATATTTTTTTTTTTTTGCTTTTGTACAGCCTGTTGAACAGTTAATGTTTTGATGTTTGTTTGTCGAGTAGGGCAAACAGCTGGCGTCTATATACTATTCGTTCTTACTTCTCTTTCTTTATTTCTTATCAAGTAGATTTCAGTTTGAATTGCTGCTACGTAGATGATTCCTCGTTTATTTAAGCCTCGAGTTCACCTATCCATAATTTTATTCAAATAACAACGAATGGACCTATATTTCAGACTCATGACCGCTTAGCTAGAAATCAAAATTCAGGAACAAAAAAGAAAAAAAAAAAAAACCTCAAAACAAAAATAAAACTATTTGCACCCACAATCTCAAGTTCTAAATTCTTGATGCTTAGTGTTCATGTCAGCCACAGAACACACCTTTTTCTTTTTTTTTTTTTTTTTTTTATATTTGATCTTTACAGTGAAACAAGCAATTTTCTCAGTTCCAAAAGTGATATTAGGACACCAGAGGAAATGGTTTCTTCACATTGGTTTAGGCGGATAGAAATCGGTTACATTTAACCCAAGGCGGAGCTAAATGCATTTTTTTAAAACTCCTGTTTAAGCAATTGTGCATGGGAGACAGACATTTCATCATTTCCGTCGAGCTTGTATTTTTTGTCCCTCCTCCGAGTTCATTACGTACACCCATGTTACCGGAGACCATTTTGATAATCTTTTCATTGCGGACAAGAGAGTTTCATTTCTTCTATGTTTTTCTTCCGTCCTGCAAATGTTTCTCCCCATAGCCCTTGTGGGTTCCTTCAACCACACCCCACCCCCCGGGGGGCGGGGGAAGAAAAAAAAAAAAACCATGTAGCGAAAGACGAGTAATGCAATAGACGATTTCATTAATTAGAAGGGTTAAAATTCCCATTTAAAAAATGAATCGTGCATATGAAAATACTGTTACGGCCCCGTGTGTGTATATGGACGCGTGTATGTCCTGGCCTGGAATGGAGATCTACGATTAATTTTGGCTTTTCACGGTGTGGGAAAGGCATATGATGTCCTGCTGGCAGAGAATTTTTGTGCCAGCAAAGCACACACAAGGAATCGACAATAAACAACCCGGTAAAGACAATGCTTTGTTTGCAAGACCAGCAAAGCAAAATGCGCACGGCACATAAAAGAAGACGTGGCTTAACCAGTCTTCCTCCTCCTCCTCCTCCTCATCATCATCATCATTTGCGTATTCTGCTTCTTCTTCTGCTTCCTCCATCTCTATATTATGCCAACATTACGCGTTGCTGCCCCCAGCATCTCCCCTCCCAAATTGCCTTTCCGTTTGACGTTTGCTTGCCTCATTGATCCTCAGATCACACCTTCATTCACCATTAGTTCCGTATGCATTCTCTCGATACACGCCCTTTTGGTACGGCTATCCCTCTACGTTGCCTTGAATTAAACGCGCTTTACATTTTACTAAACCTTAGCTTTTGGTATCACTGTGAAATGATATTATGTGTCATTTTAATTATTTAATGTAATTAAGAGTGATCCGTCCACTTCGGTGTTGGAAAATATTATATTGTTTTTTGTGAATTGTCCCAAAAATCCCAACCCTGACCTATACAATATATCAGAGAGATAATAGTGGCGAACACAGCAGCATAAACACGGCATCAAAACAGTTTGGCATTGGAACAACTTTCAATCCACAAATTATTTTAGGTATATACGATAATGCATTATAACGTCCTTTTAATTAATTGGGTCCCACGTCGTTGCATTATTACTATGTGTTGTCAATCCTCCCCCCCCCCTCTCCCCCTTTTTGGTTTGGCTAAGTTGAGAGTTAATATTTTATTAAATGAAATTCAACTGTTACAAGAAACAAAGGATGAGGATGAATGGCTCAGGAAGGAAATCCATTTTGTATCTCAATTATTGAATCATCCACTTGATGCCTCTCCTCCCCCCATCCCTTCTAACCATAAGGGAACACTGAAGTTTTAGGACATTGTATTATATCATTTTATATCCCATTAAAATCACTTGCGGAGTTTTCACTTCTCTTCGGTCACTGCCTTTTTTGGTTTCTTTACCATGTAGAATTGAAGATTCCATGTGGGATTTAACAATTGAGAAGGGACATTAATTGATCAACTAACTGATTAAAAAAAAAAAAGCAACTACTAACAAACTTAAAACAAATCAATCAAGGTTCATGCACCTAGAGAAGCTGAAAGAAATTATATATGATCTCTAGACACTCGAGCTTGGAATGTTATGACTACAAGACATGTTCTTGACAGGCAATTAAGAAGTAACATCTAACAACTCAGAAACTACTGCTTTGCATGGTCCCAGGCCAGTATGGGTACAATTTGCCCTCCCAGTCACAACAAATCATAAGCTCTCCGCTATCAAATTTTCAATACTATTTATTACGGTAGGTCACAACCTAACTAAATTGGTCACTACTTACTTGTACCCAATAAATGACTTGGCCCCTAACTAACCAGTTTGATCCAACATGACAAATACACCACTTACAAAGCTTATTTCCCTGGATATGTTTAAGAAAAAGTATATATTTCTGAAGATAAGCATCAATTGTCAAGCCGTAGTGGTCAACATCCAAATTGGTCCATTCCTGCCCACGTGGCTCCACGATTTCCATGGTTTTGCCCCCATTAGGTTGTAGTTTGAATAGTTATTATTTATCTATTTATTAAAGAGGCGTAATTATTTTGATCTTAGTCTCAACGAGGAGGGTCATTTTGGTCAAAATAGAGGATACCCAGATGGGAAAAGATCTCAATTACCCAAAAAAAATCCAGCATTTAGTGAACCGATTTTATAAAATACTTGCAAAGCTTGCTTTGCATGATTAGAGGTCAATGACTTGATGGCGATACAAGCAAAGGGCAGTTTGGTCATTAGAGAGCAAAGCTGACCCACCCGGGCCAACTCTCATTATCCCCATCGTCGCTATCTGCATCCGTTGATACATTTTCCATTTCTATTTTATATGTTTTTTTTTTTTTTCGTTTGGCAATAAATATAGTTATTTATTTATTTATTTTTTTTTTTGTCTCTCTTCCTGCCGCTTTCCTTTTTTTTTTTTTTTTATATATATTTTTTTATTTTTTAAACTTTTGTGTATATATATAAACATAACCCAAGTGACCCTCCTAGCGTTCATTTTTAACCAACGAAAAAAACAAAAGATAACTGAAGATTCCGCAAGTAATTACTTAAAAACAAAGAAATTGTCTCCATCCCTTTTTCTTTTAAAATTTTCTTTTGGAATTGGCAGAGTGCGGATCTCACCCAAATAAATTAAATAAATTCACCACAGAACCATCTTCATAAAAACCTGAAGAGAGAATTCACCTTCTTCGCTGCCTTCTTTTTCTCTTTTTATTTTTGATCTTTTGGTGGCAGTATTTGCCAGGAGCCAGCCACCATGCTGGCTGATACTAGTGTGCCAGCAGGGTCGGGAGATGCTGCCGCCGCGACTGAAGTCCACCAAGTTGGCGAGGTTGGTGGCGGAGTTGGCCCCAGTTCAGGTGAAGACGAGAATAATTCTGTCAGGATTGATGGAGTGGATGACCGGGTGAATTATGGTGCAAACCGGTGGCCTAGACAAGAGACTTTGGCCTTATTGAAGATAAGGTCTGATATGGATGCAGCGTTTCGCGACTCAAGTCACAAGGGTCCCTTATGGGAGGAGGTGTCCAGGTGATTGATCTCTTCTCTCTCTTCAATTCTCAATTCTCAATTTACTGTAATGAATTGAAACACATAGCTTCTGTTTGAGTTCTTGCATGCAGATCTGTGTAATGACATTCCACAGAATTTTAAGGGGATCTGTCATCGTTATGGGCCAATTTACAGACTTGTAGCTTGATTAGTCGTTCGACTTGGAGAGGGTAATGTTAACTGGCTAGTAAGCTCAACAAGAAAGGAATAGTGTGAAAGAGATTGAATTAACTTAGCCACCATTACTGGAAGCAGCTTAAATTCCAATGCTTCTGACAAGAAAATTTTTTGATATATATGGTTTCCCTTCTTAATTCTCACATGTTCTCCTTTCTCCTTTTTTCAGGAAATATTGTTTTTCTTATTTTAATTAGCCAAATTGAGTAACAAATAGAAGTATAAAACTCGTATAAGACTAGTCACTACTGTGATCCTAAAAGTTGTCATTTTTTGTTATGTACTAAGTACTCTGTCATCTTCCTTGGTTAATTAGTAGATTGTTTCTCGCTTTCTCTTCTTTGTTTTTTTGCGATCGTACTTTAATTGTATCTTAGTTTTGTGCTTTTTTTTTTTTTTTTCTATGTTGTAATTTTTAAATGGGATGAGAGATTAAGGTTCTGAAACGGAGTGATTGCAATCTTCTTCAGGAAATTAGCTGAGCTTGGTTATAACCGAAGTTCCAAGAAATGCAAGGAGAAATTTGAGAACGTCTACAAGTACCACAAACGAACCAAAGAAGGCCGGACGGGTAAATCTGAAGGCAAAACTTATCGGTTTTTTGATCAACTAGAAGCTTTTGGAAATCACCCATCGCACTCAACCCCACCGCCACAGCCGCCGGCGCCCCCGCTACTGCAACCACAAAATCCAATGGCAACAGCTGCCTTATTGTCATCATGGACAAACTATCCTAATGTCTCTCATGTTACCGTTCCATCGGCGACAACAATAATACCTGCGACCGCAGTGTCTCAAAACGCTACCGTTACACAAACAACAAACCCTACAGTTCCCCGACCTTTGTCTTCACAACCCGTGAATCCTTCTCAAAATAATTTGCCATCTTCGTTACAAAACCTTTCTACGCATCTCTTTTCAAGTTCTACTTCATCTTCCACGGCGTCCGACGAGGACTTGGAGGGAAGCCGAAAGAGAAAGAGGAATTGGAAGGGCTTCTTCCAGAGGCTTACTAAGGATGTTATCAAGATGCAAGAGGAGTTGCAAAGGAAGTTCCTGGAAACAGTAGAGAAACGCGAACGCGAGAGAACCGTACGCGAAGAAGCATGGAGAATGCAAGAGGTAGCAAGAATCAATAAAGAGCACGAGATATTAATCCAAGAAAGATCAGCGGCAGCAGCAAAAGATGCAGCAGTTATTGCATTCTTGCAGAAGATCTCTGGAGAGCAAACGTTGGTACAAGCACAAGACAAGAATCCACCACAACCAACTCCACAGCTGCCGCTGCCGCTGCCGCTGCTGCTGCCACCACCACCGCCAGTCGCTTTGGCACCCATAACAACCTCAAATGCTCCAAAAAGAGACACTAATGGAGAAAATGTTGCTGTATCAACCTCTTCCAGATGGCCTAAAGCTGAAGTTCACGCTCTCATTAGGCTGAGGACCAGTCTCGACACGAAGTATCAAGAAAATGTTCCCAAAGGGCTGCTGTGGGAGGAGATTTCAGCAGGAATGCAAAGGCTTGGATACAACAGGAGTGCGAAAAGATGCAAAGAGAAATGGGAGAATATAAACAAGTATTTCAAGAAAGTCAAAGAGGGCAACAAGAAGCGGCCTGAAGATTCAAAAACCTGTCCATATTTTCACCAGCTCGATGCTCTATACAGGGAGAAGAGCAAGACTGAGGGTCCAGTCAATCCCATTAGCACAACAACAATGATGGAGCCACTAATGGTGAGGCCGGAGCAGCAGTGGCCACCTCCGCAAGAAACTCGGACTATAGAAGATCAAGACACTGAAAAGGAGAAAATGGATCAGCATGTAGAAGAAGAAATGGAAGAAGAAGAAGAGGAAGAAGAAGAAGAGGGTGGAGACACTGAGGAAGAAGACAACAGGGGTAGTTTTGAGATGGTGCAAAACAAAGAAGTTTCTTTTCAAAATTAATATGGGGCTGTACAATAACATTGTACAAACAAAGGTCCATTTTTCGCTGCGACGGCAAAGAATCAAAGACAAAAAAAAAAACACAAAACGAGGGCTCATCAGCAAATTCTCACTGAAAAAAAATCAGAATGAGCCAATGCGCCAAATCTTGCAGAAATTTGCCATCAAGACCCCCAAGTACACGTTTAATGGTTACAGTACTCCTAATTCGCCCGGATTAATTAATGTGGCGCGTGCGGCACTTCAATTATTTTTTTTTTTGTTTTTTTTTTCTTGCCTCAATCACATGGAATGGGATCCAGTCTGCCTAGCGCGGAGAAGGAGTACTTTTCGTTTCCGTTATTTTCATTTATTTGTTATATCAAGAAATAAGGAAATTTTTTTTTGGGGGGGGGGGGGGGGGGCTACAATTTCAATACACACAGCGATCCATAAACAAAAGGCCTAGTCTTTGTACTTTACTTCCTGTCCCGAGAGAGAGAGAGAGAGAAATAGAGAGAGTTGCTAAAGAGTAGTCACAAAAGAAATGAACAACCCGGAGCTGTACCTTTCTTTCTTCTGTTTAGCTCATGAATGAAATGATTTGAACTTTCAAACGTGCCTCCTCCTCCTTTGATGATCGCAACCACTTCTCAAAATTTTAACCGATCAAAGAGAGAGAAAATGGGATATAGAGAAGGGTCCCTTCCAAACATGGCAACATCACATGAAGCTCCTCCTAACATAGACCTAGTCCTACCGATTAGCAAGGAATCTTCTAATCTTCAATTAATTCGGTGCGGAATTATTAACGGTTCCCATGTGTTGACTTTCCTTTCCACGAAGGTAATATGTCATCTCATATATTCGATTACGAAAATGCTACCCAGCGAAAAAAAGCGTCACGGGTAGCCACTTACTGTCCTATAGAGAGATTATGTCATCCGTGAATTTCATTCATAATAAAATTATATATATATTAACAAAAACGATGGGTATAAAATTTGATTAAATGTCTGTGTAGTCCGATTAAAAAGGACATAAAAACTAATAAAAAATTGCAACAAATGGTAATTTGTACTATAACATTTTTTTATTTATATTTTATTTTATTAAATACATATTTTATTTATTTTTATGCACATAATACAATTTTTTTAAAATGATATATAAAAAATTTTAAAAAATATATATAATTTTAATACGAATTACGTTGACATCACTTATAGTTAGGACAAGGCTGAAAACTGCATCCCAATCAATCCTTGTTCAACCCAACTCGTCCTTTTATCAGAAAGTTGCACGTTATATGTGCTGCAGGTTGCTAGATGTACAGAATATGCACTGCCAATTTCTTATTTAAATTTCCACTTGCCTTTGACTTGGGCTAACAAGAGACAGTCGTGTAGCACTGTGTATACACGCCACCACAAATTCGCTCGGTTTCTTTGGAAGTATTATATCTAGAGACTGTTGCGTTGGTCACTGGAGATGAGGTCCACACGTTCAGTGGCCATGATCTGTGTGCATATAGACAGATACAGATTCTGTTATACAGTTGCAGAAATTAAGATTCAGAAGCTCAGGTAGCTGTCATGCACGCAGACACAAGTGACAGAAGCCTAGCGATCTCTATCCTCTGTGTAGTTGCTTCATGAAGTACTAGATTAAGGTTCTAATAGAACCCATCATCATTTCATGGCGAGAAATTCTAATTTTCAATACTAATTTACATCACGAGATTACTTAAAAAAAGAGGGGAAAAAAAAAAAAAAAGACATTTTTTGTTGGTGAGTTCCTCATAGATGATTTTGGTAAAATTTAAGCAATGAAAATTTTGGAAGTTTGGGACTGACTAAAAGAGCTAGTAAGTTTAAGAGCCACAACTCACTAGCCCAAAATTGGAAAATGCAAACAAATTACGCTAAGTGATAAAAACTGACATAATAAATAATATATATATATATATATATATATATATATTTTGAAAAGTGAAATAATAGCTTCCTAATTAATTAATGTTTAGCCCTAAATTTTATTCCAAATCGATTTGATTGGATGCCTTTAATTTCCCACGTTCTAAATGCTTTGTGATCATCTTGTTCCACGTTTAGTCCAAAAATTTTTAGAACTATCGATTTGTTGAATTATTGAAAGCTCGCTGTTTTTGGTCATATTCTTTTGACCTTTTGTTTTCTAAGGGAGACGGGGAAGTGCATGGACTTGTATCTGACGTTTTTCCACTGGCATATGATGTTACTTACTTGATAAACTGCAAGCCGATTGCCTCTGCATCATTGTAGAAAGACAGGAGACAGAATCCTGGAGAAATTACTGTATATGCTTATGTAGTAATATGAGTTACTATAGCATAAAAATATAATAGTCGTGTCCAAGTCAAATTTCAAATTAATGAAGTCAACAATTGCTCTTCCTGGTACTCGAATTTCAAAATTAAGGCCAACAGCTAGCTCTCTAGATGCACATGGATATTACCGTTGAACTTCGACTTGTTTGAGGGCAGGGACGGAAGGGGTTCGGGCTGGACTTTGTTTTTAAAAAAAAAAAAAAAAAAAAGGCACAATATGTTTTAATTTATATTCAAACTCGACTCAATCCATTTGACATAAATTTCAAGTCTGGCCCAACCTAAATAGGCCTAGAGGCATAGCTGAAGTAATACAAGAGAAAAAAAAGAAGAAATTTGGCCCAAGTCTCTCATTTGCATCCTACGCGATCGTATTGATGAACACGATTTACTGTTTTTGCTACTTAAAATTTACAAATTATTCTCGTCAATGTGCCAAGACAAATTCGGGCATAATAAAACAATAAAGATTGATAACACACGAAAGGGAAGTGGATCTTCAAATTTACATTCGTGGCAATGGGGGATTAAAGAATGGAACTCCAATCGAAGCCACATAAATATTGCTAAAATAGTTCCCTCGTAATACAATTTCCAGGCCTTGACCTTGAGGGAAAATAGTAAAGAGAAGGAGCCCCGTGGGTTTGGCCCCGGGGGGGGGGGGAGTTGGACAAAAAATTAACTAACGAAGAGGCTACGGCGCAAATTACTTGGTCAAGATCACATGATGCTATCCATTACACAATTTCAATGTTTGTCGCATACGAGAAAATAGAATTAAAATGGGTTTGTTGTGTCCCTCTTTGTGCAGAAATGGTGCCATAAGAAGGATACGTAAATGCACTGTTTGTCCCCCTCATGCTTTTCTTATTCAATATTATGAGTTACAGATGCTGGAAAAGAGTAGGTTTCACGATTGGTGAGCTCCCGGACGCGTCTAATTTGTATGGGTTTAGATTTTTTTTTTCATTATTTAGAGGACCGCATTTGTTTAATTGTCCAGGCTTTAAAAAAAAAAAAAAAAAAGAAAGAAAAATCCCATTTCAGTCAGCACTCAAATTCTATCTTTTGCAATCCAATTTTGAGAAGCTTTTTTGTTTTCCTTTTTCTTTTTTTCATAAAAGAAAAAAAATCCAGCCAAAACATTTTCTATTTGTTTTTGTTCGATTTGCTCATAAAATCCTGACCAATTCGTACTTTCTATTAGGTGCACCAACAAAACTTGGACATATTACAAGGAGGGTTATGAATAACATTTCAGCTTTGATTCGTCTCACTGCCGAGATTCTGAATCGGGCACAACGCCTTTAATTAGTTAAAGAGAAAATTAAATGAAAAGCTACCCCAAAATCCTGAGGCTGCTTGTACAGGCTTGATGCTATCATTCCCAAGAAGGTTCTGTGCAATAAAAAAAGAGAAAAAAATAAAAGTCTTTCATTTCGTCATTGTTGGACGCCGACGACGAGGACTTTTACACAAGTACGTCTGCATCCATCAAACCCCATTATTTCTTCATATTAATGTGGTAACCTTAGTACTTCTCACAAAAAAACAAAAAAACAAAAAAAGTGGTAACCTTAGTAATAATGATGTCATCAAAATTACACGTGACATGGGAAACTAGAGAACACACACGCAAGCTTTTTCACAGATTTTGAGGACTCGGCATTTTCTTCGTAGTTATGAAGGAGAATGGGAGTAAATGCCAGCGTTATTTCATTGTTTGCACTTCTCAATTGACCAGTTTTTTCCTTGTTTATAGAGAATAAAATATACATTTTACTGATTTTATCTACAACGTTGAATATTAGAAAGTCATCTCAAGATTGGTTACCGACCATGTTCTTTTTATTTATTTATTTTTGATAACAAAGAAAAAGAATAAAACAAAAAAAAAAAAAAACAAACAACAGGATAAGCAAAAGTAGCCACCCCATGGAATAAAGAAGTTAACCCAAGAGGAAGACTAGGTCAAGTCTTTCAGAGAATTAGAATTGATAGCGCCGTGATTAGCAAAAAAAACAAAAAAAAAAAAAAAATTTGCACAAAGATATCCTTCGCGCAAGGTGTGTTATAGACAACATTCTTGGGGCCATCTGAGCAACAATCAGGGGTCGGTACAAGTCTTATTCCCATCCATCTTTTTCAATTTTTTGGATGGCCAACTTTGAATCAGTCTCAGTGATAATATTTTGAAAACCCCTCTACCAAGCGGTTTACTGACTATGTTCTTGAAAGACGATATTATTGTCCCACTAGAAATTGACTAACACAAAACTCTACTTAACTCTACATTATCTTTCTAGCCGTAAGCTGCAACCATTTTTTGTAGCAATTAATGGTCGTGTTGTTGCTATTGGCGACCACGACTAGGTGTGGGAGAACGTTGCTGCGTTGTTTATTATTCCAGAGGCATTTACGATGCTAGAATTCCAATTAGGAATTGCAATTGTGTTCATAATCAAGTTCTAAAATAATAACTCTAGGCATTTATACTAAATCCTGAATTCTTATTTTAAATCTAAATTTTGTGAACAAACCCATTGCAAGTTGTTCTTTGCAGTCAAAATAAACCACCCCTTGTTAAAACTTGACGAGAAAGAAGTTCACCGTGGTGAAAATTAAATACGCACCGAAATGCCGCTGCAAGATGGAGATGTAACTTGTAAGACTGCCCTCATTGAGTGAAGATCTCCTACAATGCTCATAATAAATTATTTTCGTTTAAATATGGACTGTAACTCTGTAAGTGGTATTGGTAAATTCCAACAGCCGGCATCTAGCCGAGACACATATACACACACACATACATACATACATACATACATACATATAATATCGTTATCACCATCATCACTATGTGCATGTGCATACACAGGCATGGAGAAAGGTAAAAACTTTCTATTGTGGTTGTATATGGGATGGGAACAGGAGCCTTTACTGTTTTGTACTGTAAACAGAATATCTATTCCTATCCATAAACAAAAATCTAGACCAATCAATTCAGTGGGGGCACTTCTTTGATGGACAACTTTGCTGCATTTTCATCAAGCATGACAGAATTGTAGGGCTTGCACCCAAGTAAGTCAAATGAAATGTACCATTTGTATCAGAGAATAGCACTGCATAGTCTTGGAAGATACATACAGGTCCCCATTGTATGAGAACCAAAATAATTGCTGCATGTGCACCATTACCAGTCATAATTATAATAATAATTTTTTGGATTAAGTCAACAATTATAAGAGTTGTTGTAACCATAAGCGCCCTTTTTTTTTTTTTTTTTTTCATCGAGTCATATTTTAACCATTAGCTGCCAAGCATGAAAAACGTAAAAATAACAATAATAATGAGCACATCAATAAGAACTAATAATATGCATGGAATGGTTGATGCAACTAGTGACTTGTAGTCTAGAGTTCCATAATTCGTTCAAGAAAATTCTTAATGCCATGTTAACGTATCTGCTTGAAGATAGACCCACAAAAACCGAAAATGATCATTATAATAAACCAGTACGATTGAGTAAACGAAAATAAAGAGAAGTGATCGATTTATTATTGAAAAATCATGAAAATAACAGGTCCCAATTGTCCCCTGGAGGAAGTCGTAGAAAGGGATCGATATATTGAGCATCTATTCATCAAGTAATAACATTAGAATTCCCACTTCCAAATAACAGTCTAATTATTCTAACTGTACACATGGAGGTCAAAATTGGTAAGGTATATACGCATTAGAGCACCATGGTACCAAAAATAAAAAAAGGTTCACAATTCAGAGAATCAACAAAATCAAATCTCACAAAATTTCTTTACTCTTTTGGCGAGACAATCCAAATATCAATTAACCTGATAATCTTGCATTTATCAAGATCTTCATCTCGTGGATGATTAACGTGATAGCCAAGTGATTTCAGCGTATACAAGTTTTGAGTTGATTTTTTCAGAAGCAAAATAACCAATTTAGTAACTTATAATTAAACTACTGCTTCTACTGGTTATTAAACTATTTCTACTCCTATTGTTATTTGTGCTAAGATCAAGATTTAACATGAAAATTGCCAGGAACTTAAGAAAAGGAAGCTGAACTTGAGTTAGGTCCTCAGATATTAAGGACTCAGAAGATTCCTCACGATGTGGGCCCCATTAAAGGTCCATGCCTGCATGTGATGTTGGCATATATTATGGTAAGGACCCCTCTTGGGAAGGGCAATTCAGCTGTCGACTCCTCCATTTGGAGCTTGTCTACTGCTTGCATATGAACTACACACATCATAGTGTCGAGGGAAGTGATATTTTTCTCTTTTTCTGTACCATTTTTTGTTTTTTTCCCCCCCAAAAAATTCTTGATATATGAAAAATTGGTGCAACTTGCAAAACCCTCCTCCGCCGATTTTATCTCACGCACCAGCACGCAGTCACGGACACACACCTATACAAAGTTCAAACTTCAATCTTATCGCTTGTGATGTTAGAGTTTAAAACCATTCTTTCTTCATTGAATTGAATAGAAATGGACCAAATTGAAAACAAAAAAGGGAAAAAAAAAATGCTAAAGTAAAGCATTTCTCGCATTTACACTACAATTAACAGAAACAAAAATACAACACTAGTATCTTTTACTTATTCTTTGGAACTTGAAAGAAACTAGATCTCTTTCCATTTCTCTCATTACCTCACCTTATTTATTTGGCAAAAAAATAAAAAAATTATAGCAATAATGATGAGACACAAAATCCCACTGACCGACTATAGGGTATAGGCAAACTCTCCTTCTGCCCTTTCCCACCATGTGCACTTGCTTAGAGATTCATATTCCTCCACTCCAACTGACGGCTGTCGGAAATTAGACCCACTTGTCCATCCAGTAAACAGACATACAGTATAATCTCCTTACTTTTGCCCGCCAAACTCTCACTGAGATGCGCTAGCTCATTGATGCTGGCTTGCTTGCTACAATTTCATAGCCGCCAGCTTCATCTTCCTCTTCATCATCGTTATCCTTGTCATCGTCTTCGTCGTGAGGATCTGATTATCCTCACTTTCCAAATCTTCCATCACTGAATCGGGCCTTTGCTCTTGTTCAGGAGGAGGAGGCCATTGCTGCTCGGGCCTTACCATCAAAGGCACTGAATTCTCTGGATTCAATTGGATAGCGGAAGGACCATCAATCCTATTCTTCTCTCTGTATAAAGCGTCAAGTTGATGAAAGTATGGACAAGTTTTCGAATCCTCAGGCCTTTTCTTGTTGCTTTCCTTCACTTTCTTGAAGTACTTGTTGATATTCTCCCATTTTTCTTTGCATCTTTTGGCATTGCGATTGTAACCAAGTCGTTTCATGCCAGCTGAGATCTCCTCCCATAGTGGCCCTTTGGGTCCACTTTCTTTGTACTTGGAGTCGAGAGTACTCCTTAGCCTAATCAAAGCTTCGACTTCTACCTTAGGCCATCTTGAGGAACTTGTTGGCATGATATTCCGATCCCCATTGTCCGACTTCGGCTCGTCCACATTTGTTGTTATGACCGGTTGCAGCGCCAGTGGCACAGGAACTGGAGGCGGCGACGGTGTTGAGGTCGCTTGTGCTGGCTGCGGCAGAGGGGGCATTGGCTGCGGTGGAGGTGGCACCGACTGCAATGGAGAGGGCGCTGGTGGGGGTGGAGGTGGTTGCGATGCTGGCAGATTGTGCAGTCCTTGTCCGGCGTTTTGCTCCGATAGCTTCTGCAGAAACGCCATTACAGCAGCATCCTTAGCCGCTGCAATAGACCTTTCTTGGGCTAAAATTTCACGCTCTCTATTAATTCTTGCCATTTCTTGCATTCTCCACGATTCTTCTCTACTTATTCTTTCGTGTTCGCGTTTCTCTATCGATTCAAAGAATTTGCTTTGCATCTCCTCTTGCTTTTGCATCACCTCCTTCATTAGCCTTTCAAAGAAGTCCTTCCATTTCCTTTTCCTCTTATGCCGCCCTTGCAGCTCCACGTCCGAGGATGTCGATGACGAGGTGGAACTCGAGAGGAAATCCATGGATATGCTAGCGAAAGGAGATGGGAAATTGCTTTGAGGAGGATTGATAGGGTTTGTAGCTTGTGTTGTGGGTAAGATCGTAGGGTTTGCCGATATAAATGCTGGCACTGTGAGGTTTATCGTTGGTGTGGCAATGCCTTGAGGCATCGTTGTAGCAAGTGTCGCGGTTGTAGTAATATTCGATGCACTGAAAATGGGAGAAGGATTAGCCACTGGGGTTTCATTTGCCGGAATCTGAGGCTTCGGCGGGGCCGGCAGCGAAGAAGATTGATTCTCAAATGCCTCCAATTGGTCAAAGAACCTATATGTCTTGCCTTGTTGCTTGCCCGTTCGACCTTCTTTGGTTCTCTTGTGGTACTTGTACACATTCTCGAACTTCTCTCTACATTTCTTGGCATTTCGATGATAACCGAGCTCCCCAAGCTTCCTAATATCAGCCGTGTTGGCAACAAAAGACACTCACGCTTTTACTTTGATTAACCAACAAAAAACGGATTATAGAAGTATCCACACATAAAATGAACGTAAAGAGAACGACAACAAGACAGGAAACCAACAAGAAAATAGAGAAGCAAAATGAAGCAAGGTGCTAAGAAAACAAATAGGTGGGATAATATAACTTGATGAGCACAATAAATCCCGAGGTAATTACCCTTCTAAGCCGACCCGAAATTGATGCTTTAGCGACAGAAGCTCCAAGTGATGATGTGTATTTTGTTATGACAGACAATTAATAGTGAAACACAATGAATTAATGTTTTGAACAGGAGTTAGTATTGCTTGGGAGTATGTCTGAAATATTGCTAAAATCAAAGCAAAAAGTACCAGAAATGAAACTGACCCAAAAACGTATGTCTGAAAACCAAACTGTGAAAGGCCGAACTTTTCAGACAATCCTCAGAAAATGAACCGAGAAATATAAAACTTTAATAACTTCCAAAGAACCGTTAATGAAAATCTTATGAAGTTTTAAATGGTTGCAAGAGCATAGTGAGCTGCAATCAAAAGTCTGGGAAGAAAAAGAACCTAACACAGTGAGTGAAAAATGAAAAGGGAAAGAAAAAAAAAAAAGAAGAAGAAGAAGAAGAAGGAGGAGGAGGAGGAGAATAAAGAAAGAAAGAATTGAGCGTGCAGATCTTTGAGGCAATGAAGCCAAGAAAAACAGCATTTCATTTGCAAGTGGCAACCAAAAAGAGGAATTGAAAAGAAGAACCTGTACTGTAATCACCTGGAAACCTCCTCCCACAAGGGGCCTTTAACACTGGCCTCGCGAAACGCCACGTCCATATCGGACCTTATCTTCAAGAGTGCCAAAGTCTCTTGTCTAGGCCACCGGTTACCTCCTCCAAAACTCCGGTCAGCTTCGTCGCCTTTCCCTCTATCTTCTTCACCAGAATTGGACCCACCACCGCCCACATGGCCAATTTCACTTTCTGCAGCTTCATGGCCACCGGCTACTGAAGGAGCCTCGGTGCTGCCCCCACCACCACGACCGCCACCACCCCCGGAGGTCTTTTCTGCGGTTGGTAGAACACTACTTGAGTCCCCTAGCATAAGGATTAAGGACCCTGCCTATTATTTTCTTTCTCTTTGTGTCACTCTCTTTCAAATTACAGGAAAAAATATAATCGAAAAAAAAGGAAAAAAATCATCGAAGCAAAAGAGATGGTGAATTCTCCCGAGGGATTTATGAGGGACGGCTTGTATGGGTGAATTTATTAATTTATTTCGGTGGGATCTGCTTGTCAATCTCGAGAAGTTGTTTCTTTCCTCTTCTTTCATTATTTTAATTAATAATTTTTTTATTTCCTACTTTTTCTCCTTTAAGAAATGGAATGGAATCTTGTATTTCTTTTTTCTTAATTTTTTTTCCTCTTTTTTGGGTGGTAGGGTTGGTTGGTTAATAAAATTTATTACGGGGAGAGAGATGCCACCTGTGTCTCTCTTTCTCTCAATAGTAAAGTTGGCACAGAAAGATATATACATGGTATTTGCTTTTATATATATATATATATATATATATATATATATTATACATAAAAATTTATATCATATAAATTTACTTATTTTTTATTTTAATTAGATTTTATTTAAAATTAATTTTATATTCACATTTAAAATTGAATTAATATAATTCACATTTTAAAATAATCCAATAAAAAAAAATCCCATATAACTCTTTTGATTATTACGGAACAGAAAAATTAATGTTACAAAAAGAAAACAAAAAACTTTGCCTATTGCCCACATGGTGACGATATTGATTATCAATTGTTTTTGTCAGTCCGACTAAATTTAGTTAAAAGCAGGCCTCTGTCGGTCAGCTTTATTTCTTTTTCTTTCGGCCTTTCAATTTTTATTTTTTGGTGAATAACCATGTTTTCCTTTCTTTTTTTTTCTTTTTTGGTGTTACCGGACTATTTGCGGTTCAGTGTAGATTAGTTTTGTTTATATATATATATATATAAACTAAACTACTAATTGCAGTTTGAATGATTTCAAAGTCAAAACCAGAGCGCAAATTAGTTTTACCCATCTTGAATGATTGTAGTTTGAATTTATGGGGTTGACGGTTGTAAACATATTGACATTAACGATGTTGAGAATCACGTGTAACCGGAAAACTACAATAATAACTATTCTTAGAATAAAAACTAAAAATGATATATATGTGCAACTAGAAAGTACCCAATATCATTATTTAGTAATTTTAAATACTCAAAATTATGTGACATTCCATATTTGTAACAATTTATGATAAAATATTATTGTCCTAAATATAATTAAGTAATTTAAATAGCACAATTTGACAACATTTGCTCTTTAAACATAAAACATAACCCCCCCCCCCCACAAAAAAAAAATAAGAAAAGAACCTAAACACTATAATACTCATATATTTAGTGATAATTCAGTGGAGTTTGGTCACAAATTTGAGAATGCAAATTTATGACTAAACTGCAAGTGACAGTTCCCTTAAATAATCACTCACGTCCAATTCACCCTTCAACGGTTGGGCTATTTGAGTTGAATTGGATTAAGTAAGTCGGATCCGATGATTTGATTTGAATTGGACAGTACTCATTTTCATCCCCTTTATTCATTTCTTTCTTTGTAATTTCCTCTGGAGCGGAGATGAATTACTGGATCACCTGCCATTGACCTTTAATCATTGAAGCTAATATTGAAAATTCTATATTATATCATCATCTCCGAGCGATCTGGGTTTCTTTCTCTGATTCCAAGAATGCCTTCGTATTAAAAAGTCTACACACAACACAAGTAACACACAACGCATTGAAATCTTTATTCAAATTCTGTTGGCTGAGACTGGTATACGCTAACCCTAGTTGCGGTATTAAAGGGGCCTACCGTGATTATGACAACTGTAGTTCGACAACTTTTGATTTCATATTTGTGCAGAGAAAATTTTTGCCCCCAAAAATGTTTTTTTTTTTCTTTTTAATTTTTTGCAAGTGGGATCCACTATTGAATTAAACTAGTTAGATGCAAGTCATGTTATTAGGCCAAGCAATTTTATGAATTGAAGTAAATGGTGGGCTATTCGGTTACGCTTGCAACCTACCCCAATAAATGGTACCAAAAATTTGCAATTGGATAGGATTTTATTATAATCTTTGATTCACGACACCTTGCGAAAATTCAGGGACCATCAGATGCGGTTGTTTCTGATGGATTGGGAGGTTTTGTACTTCATGTAATTTTGTTATTTGCATGTTGTGTATTAAAGTCATACCGTTGCGGCAATAATCACTGTGACCCAAACTGTTGGTCGAATGCAGAGTTTTGGTACAGAGACAAGTTTGTTGAGAGCTAACTTCTCCTTCTTCTTTTGGTGTAAAATAACAATTCCGGACACAAACTCTGTACCTGAATTCAAAACTCTGCTGGTACCCAATATTGTGTTAGGTTAAAAAAAACTATTAGCTTAAAGTACATTTATAATTCATGAGTAAAACGTCTCACTTTTACGTGATTCTGTGAACATTTGAACCGAGTGTTACCCAATTTTTTGGGTTAGCTATGGAGAAAAAGTTTTCATTGATGGATCCTTTTGAATTGTTATTTTTTACTCGTATATCTATACTCTCCTTGTCGTGGGAATTTTTAATCATTTACTATAATCAAAGAGAAAAATAAAAATGTCAAGTCAAATTCCAAAGACTTTTTGGGCCATTCAGAGTTAGAATCAAGAAAGACGCGCAGAAGAACGCGAGGTAAGAGAAAAAGAAAGTTATTTTCTTCATTTTTATGGTAGAATTATGTAATATATATATATATAATAAATATAATTTTAATTATGATGATTGTATTCGCTTTTTCTTTTTCCTTTTTTTTCTTTTGCTTGTTTTTCTTTTATGCGATGAAATTCAGTAACTCAATTATTGAGCCTCAAAAGAAGTGGATTGCCCAAGCACCCATGATGCAAGACGTGGGGCCCAATTAATTGATGTCCATTAAATGCGCAAACAATCTGAGATCGTTATTTAGATTTATTAGATGCGCGACCCAAAAAGAATCATTTAAATGGCATTTTCGTCAACTCAAAATATTTCTTAGGCATGCGACCGTGAATGGTAGGAAAGAAATGGGCATATACGTAAAAGTAGAGTTGCAGAGGCAGAGGCAGAGGCAATCCCATACAGACAAAATAATAATAATAATAATAATAATAATAATAAATTAATTAATTAATTAAAAGACTTGGAACCGTTTATTATTTGTGTTTGCACATAAGATTATTACACGCAATCGATAACGGGAAGCAGAAGTCACAATCTTTAAGAAAGCGATTTGCGAGACATGTTCTTACTTTTCACACTTGCCTTTCCGTCATTGAGTTACTATATTATTCAATTATAAATCGGGTTTCCACAACGCAAGAAATATATAAATATATATATTCTTTTTTTTTTTTTTTTCTGTTGGAATCCAAAGTTTTGGAGACTTTTTAATTTTGCATCGATAAAATTTGGCGTGAAATTCTTCGCAAAAAAATTTTAAAAATAAAAGAGAAAAAAACATGAAAAGTCAAAAATAAAAATTGCGATGGGAACATTTGAGCTAGAGGGTCGCCGAATATTTAGGTGAAGAAGTACTTTGAAAAGAGCTTAAGATAGGCAAAGTTGTTGTACATATTTAAGTTGTGGTTCTCGAAAGAGATGTGATCCGACGTTCCAATGGATTCATTGAATGCTGAATTGAGTTATAATTAATAGTAACTAAATTTAAAATTCCTTCTTACCCAACCCAAAAAAAAATATGTGTGTGTAAGAAACACCAGCTTGGGATTACAAGATTACCGGGATCACCGTATGTAAGAAACACCATTATTTTATTTCTTGTAATCCCGGTGATCCTTTCTTGTGATTCGAGGATGACCAGGATTACAAGAAATATGAAAAAAAAAATTGAGTTGACATACGATAGGTTTTGATCTTACACATGTATGTGTATGTGTGGTGTATATTTATTTATCTTTTTGATGATATTAATAAGTTTTAAGGTTTAAGTTTAATAATAATAGAGTTGTTTTTAAGACGAGTCTCGATATAAATCAATTAAATAGGGAAAAAAAAAAATCATATGTACTTGCTGATGGGCCATTGTTTACGAGACCTATTTTTATTGGTTTTGTTTTTACGTAATTGCTTCGCTGGCAGGAACTTCTCTTTACCAGAATGGATGGGGATGGATGCAATGAAACAGATAATAATAGATTAGATGCTTGTAGAACTTATCTAGCTGGATAGATGCCTTCCACTATGTATGCCCATAATTATTTACAGCCTAACGCCACAAACCGTCAATGTCTCTGTCCCCCCCTCCTTCTCTCTCCGTCCTCTTCCATTTATACTTTATATATTATAAGTATATATATATATATATATATGTGTGCCTATATTAACGTTTCTGAATATATATTATTTTTAGTGTAAATTAAGGTCTACTCGCTCCTTTTTTTTTTTTTTTATTGGCTCCCTCGTATTTCGTAAAAGGGGGAGTCAAATTAGGAAATTTCTTGTAAGGCAGCCGTATTTTGTAATTGTCAAGAAAGGAATCAGCGGTGCACAAGTGGTGCCTCGGAGAATTTTATGAAAGTTGACAATAGTACAAACCAACTTGACAATATAATGTATAAACTTAGGGTGTTCTTGTGTGGCTGTGTGTCTAACAACGTACAGATTGTTGGACAATTTCCCCCGTGCAGCTGTTGTGGTTTTAGAACAATGTGAAGATAATCATGATGATCGAGAATTCGAAATGGCAGAACAACCTGATAATCTACATCATCCCCAATAATATGCATCTCAATAAGGAAAATGTAACAAAAGCCTATTTCAAGTTTATTGAGGTCAAACGAGAATGTTTATTCTGATCACAGGTGTTCGAACTCTACTTTATTAAAGAGTACCCTACTAAAACCCAAGAAAATCCTAGTAGAATGATATTGTGGGCATCAAACTTACGCTTATTTATACCAAAAATAGCATTTTATATAAAGAAGCGTTACTGGTAAATTTCGTAAGATATATATGATAAGGGTGAATTTGCCGTGGTAACAAAGAGTCCTTTAAATCTACTTAATGTGAAATGAACTTTCTTTGTTAATAGGGTACATATTTGTGTAATGTTCTTGTAAAAATCATCAGTAAAAATAGCCTTTGAATTTGCATTCGTTTGAAGATACCTATACTAAAGAGATCTTTCCAGCCAAAAATAAATTGACAGACCAAGCTGAAGATTTCCCAGTTGGCAAAATAGGAATGAATTAGGGCCAATTATTTTTTTCTCATGTAATATGGATCAACGCCATTCAATTCCATTGTCACGAAGATCAACTGGCATAGGAATTTTAATTGTTTAGGTTATGTGTAGTAGCTATATATGTTGCTTTTAATTGGAGTTTCTTCCTATTAAATTAACGAAAGGCTGGGTTCGGAAAAGTAGAAAAGAGAGTTGAAAAAATAAAAATAAAAAAAAAAAAAAAGCCGAAAAGAACTCTTTTTAGCTAAAAGTACTTGACATGAAGGGAAAAATATATTGTTTTAGCCTTTTTTTTTTGGATCCCATTAAATTATCACCGCACAAAATGAACATCATGATATATGGAATTACCAAACCAGATGGGCGAAAAATCTACTTAAATGGTTGAAAAAATGGGTAAAATTGTCCGTTTACGGAGGCCGAAAAGAAAATATATAATACATATGCACACAATTAATACAAGAATAGCAATCTGGGGCTGGCTGACCTTTATTTACTGGTCCAGATGCAAAAGTTACATGGAGACAAAAGGTTTACTTCACATGGGGCAGGCATGTGATGTGAATGTATACTTACAATCTTCTGCCCACCATGTGGATTAACCTGTACATTCATCTGGCACCAGCTAAGCAACCCACCGAGTGGATTCTTTTGGGTCCTTTATTACGTAGTATAAATTAGTATTAGGCTGCCCAAAATATGGAAATTTATCATATTTATTAGAAAATATATATTTATTTATATTTTATTTAAATAAAAAAATTAAATTATAATTTTTTTTTAAAAAAATAAAAACATAAATTATTAATATTTCTTTTTCAAAAAAATAAAAAAAATTAAGATTTTTTTTAATTTTTTTAATCATCAATATTTAAATTTTATAAGTTATATTATAATTAAATAAATCAAATATATATTAAAATTTTTTATTATTTTTTAAGTTAAAAAATATATACTTATTTATGAATAAATAAAAAGATAAAAAATTATAATTAAAAAAAAAAAAACTCAGAAACTACACTTTAAAGTGTGGCATATACCGCACGTTATCAGGGAACACAGAAAAGAAAATTTAAGACTCCTCATAACTTTTCTGTTTTCCTTTTCCATAGGCAATCGCCAGGTTGAGACCGTGCCCATCAAATCTCGAACAATACTTTTTATCAACTCTTATCATATTTGTCACTTTTTTTTTTTTTTTTCTGTTTTCCTGGTTGCATTAATATATATTTTTTGTTAAAGGGGCAAAAGATGAGAAACATTAATACGAAAAAGCATCACAAGTTGCAATGATTGAAGTCATCGGGAAATCGAAATTAAATTTTGCTAATACTGTACTTAATACATAATGACATTCTCATAGTAATAACCTTCCACAGCGGCATGTTCGAACCTTCTAATTACTATTTGTCTTTTTGATCCTAAACATATAGCAACGCTTCCGAGCTTTACCAGGAGTGGATCTCAACTCTTGAAGATTATGATTGCCGGAGAAGTAAATGGGAAGCAATCAAAAGCATGGGCCAATCTTTCAATTCTGATGATTGATATGCTGCACTACTTATGTCACCAAGCTGTATGACTGCAACATGAAAGCATGTGCATATGACCATGAATGATAAAAAAAAAAAAAAAAAGGACTTGATTAATTAATACGAATAGTGTCTGTCACATTTACTTACGTTTTTGTGATTGTCATAGACACCAATCTCATTTATTTATTTATTTTTAATCGAGTCCTAGTTAATTTTTTTTTATTATTATTATTAACCTCACATTTGTTATTAGCTTAATTCGCCTCCTTTTAGAAAAGAACCGAAATTGAAAAATCCCTTAACCAAAACATGCCGAACAAAAGTAGTTTTCATTTATTTATTGGTTTTTAGTTAGTCTAGTGTGGATGGATCCCATTAGGAGGACCCACGAAAGCACTCAAAATCCCATAATGGGCAAAGTGGTGCGGAGGCCCCAATGTGGCCACAAACAACAATTTACAATGGAGAAGGGAGAGAGAAAGAGTGCTGACAAATAAAAGTTCCGGGATATTTTTTGGCTCCTTTGTTACTCATGTCAGTATCAGCTTCTACTTAAGCGAAACACAAAAATGGATAACAGGATAAGTCTTGCGATAAAAAAGGCTTCTGTGTTCGATAACACCCTGCAGGTTAACTTCCAAAAGGCCCATGAAAAATGAAATTATTATATCCCATTTCCAATTGTTATTTAAAAAAAAAAAAAAAAAGAGAGCACTAAATGCTTAGCAATGACATAAGAATGAACATAAAAAGTGCCACATGTTGCATTAAAATCAGTAAAACCAGTCCATCCTTGTCATTAGCCTCACCAATTCGCCATATTCCCCCTCACATACGTTGCTTTTCTTTTCCTGCCAGAAAAATTGACAAAACAGAGACACAAATGCTAATACCGCTGAGAAGCAATGGCCAAAAAACAAAAAGCCCCACTTGGCCGAGTGGTCACTGGCCCATTGCCCTTCGCGTAGTGAACTCGAGCCACTGGTTAACAAACAGAAAGAGTCAACAATAGTTGCAACTATTCTATTTGATAGGGACAACTGCACACATCAGGGACCAATCGGCACACAGACGTGTCTCTTGATTAGTTAAGCTAAGCATTTAGGACGTTTACAACTTAAGTATGCCATGCTTGGACTGCGATGAATAAGAAATGCAATTCTTCATGCATGGTCGCTATGATCCATTGGTGAATAATGGGAAGGATGGTAGAAATTGGCAAATATGTGGCAGAAGATGAATTGCCGAGGGAAATAATTCTACCAAGAAGAAATAAAAATAAAAATAAAAAAATATATATATATATATATATATATATATATATATATATTGGAAAATATCACAAAAACTGCGGAATACACATATAGCTTTTGCGAGAGGGGTAGCTTTAAAAAATATGCATAGATACACCTACATGTACGAGTGGGATACAGGTATGGTTGCGGGACATAAAATTCTCTAAAAAGGCAAAGCCTTTCTTCATGATGGAAGACAGCGCTTATTGCTTATATTTATCGCATCATCACCCTAGATCCAACTGTACATGGCGGACCAAAGCCATTGTCAAGCGTCAACTGTTGTGGCATGAAAGGACCAAACAACTGTCATTTGCGGTTTATGGCAAAACATGCAGTGGGTTGGAGTATGGGGTGAGGGTGACTGCCCAGGACAGGTGGGTGAAAGCTGTAGTTATCAAGCAAGCATTACATGTGATAACTGGTAACACAGTACAAGCTTCTCACCCCCGAGAAGAATTAAAGGCCATTTCATCAACTAAGCTAACATAATTTTTCCTTCCAGCTTCTCAATTCATGTGCAACGCACGAAGCAACACATCAGAGCTAAATTCAACCTGCACACTACTGAGTTGCACCTTAATAAAGGTCCCTTAAATTTGTTTTCAACAATCGGGTTACCTCTGTGTCCAAGGAAAAAGCATAAAATGAAGGAAACTTAAAACGAGGACCTAGAATTATGCTAAGCACTTGTTTCGCCAATAATACAATCTAGCCATGATATGCAATAACTTCTATTCCAAAGGAACGGTGCAAGAAATTAACAAATATATATATATATATATATATATATATATATATATATATATATATATGAAAAATAGAAAATTAGTGTTAATTCTAACTCTCTTAATATGAAGATATAAGTATTTAGTAATACTTTATACTAATATTTGATATAATGATAATATTTAATAATTATGTAAAAAAAAAGATAAATATGAGAGTCATCATACATGACAGTAAGTTACGAAATTTATAACATTAGTAAAGACTTAAATCTAAAAGTGCCAATAACATTGTAAAATCATTGAGATAGTATGACATTAGTTTCTAGGAAGAGAAGTGCTTAACACATTAGTTGATGTTGTAGGTTGCACTAGAGACACTGGTGCAAGTTGTTAGTAGGGTAGAATTATTCAATCACATCAATATCTCCTCTATTATATGATAAAAAATCTTAATATTTTTTAGAAATATATATAACTTACTTAAAAATTGATTAATATGAAATATGAATAAAAGTGTAAACTAATGATATATAGTCAAAATGTAAGTTAACTAACAAATGAATACAAAATTAGTTATAGTATCACAATAATTGGCATACAAGTTGAAATTCAAACCAACCATATATGGTTCCTCCAACATGCACCAGTTAAACATTTATGTAATAAGAAATAATTGGGTGAGAATATAATGTGGGAATAATGTTAAGTCTATGAAAATAAGGGAGTATATACAATGATTCTCCTCAAAATATAAGAGAGCATGTTCAACCTGCTAAAGTGACAAGGAAAAATTACTATTCTAAGAGATGTTACATTGGCACATATGAAAGAGAATATGGGTTTTCAAGGAGGAAAATTCACCAAGGAAGTCCAATAAAATATCAATTTCTTTTTAAAATAGTGTCACATGTTTTGGTTTACAAGTAGAGAAATGTTTTTTAAAAAAAAAATTTAATATATATAATTAATTTAACAATTGAGACTTACAAATTTATATAATTAAAATATTAATTATAATTTTATAAATTGATATTAATAATTAAAAATTTATAATAATTGAAATAATTAAATAAAAAATAAAAATAAAATATTTAATAATTTATAATTTTTTATATTTTTTTTTAAAAAAAAAAATTTTAAAAAATTATAAATTAATATGTATTTATTTATATATAATCATATAAAATATTCTTTGAATTTTTTTTAATGCAAATTAAGCTGAAATAATGAAGAAGTGACCAAAAATTTGACGAAGAAAGTGACCCGTGACAATTTGCATCATACACACAACACCTTTATTTTTCCTCTTTTTCAAGCAGAATAATGTCAACAGAGGACAGACCTTACGCCTGGTTTTAGTAGTTTTCAGCTGCTTGCGCCGTCAAACAAAAAAAATTTGTTAAAGGTGAGATCATGGAAACAATTAGAGAGAAAGGGTGAAGAGTTAATCCACAACATTTTACATCAACAATGTGAAATAACACAATTACATGGTTTCATGATTCAACAGCGTGACAAAACATGAGCCCGCCAACAGAAAGGACCACTACGGTGAAAAAAAGAAGAAGAAATCTCTGGCACAAAAATCTATGATCATCTAAATAGTGGTAATCACCTATCCCTTTTCCATAATTGAGGAACATTTTATGAACTTACGGGATCATGATCTCCACCAAACAAAGGAAGGCAAAGGTGTACAGCGTAGTTGATCACAATCAGAAAGCGTTCTCGGAAACTCGGCAACACATCAGCCATTGATCTCTGGTTAACCAAGAAAGAAGCACTCCGAATGTCCTATTTTAGCTACCCACAGAAATGCCAACTAATCCGTGTGCACAATTTTTTGGTCTGAATAGTCGACAACAACATTCATAGGATGTGAATCAAAATCAAATCAATGTCAAGCATTTAGAGCTACAATATCCTCAACCATAGCAATACCACTTAACATAATTTAGAAATATTTAACCAGAGACTGACAAAATTGTTATCCTGGATTTACAAAATTTATACAGGCAGAGTTGAAACATCCTGCAAAAAACCCCCCCTGCTAAGTGTTGCTCTGGTCATAGTCAATATCAAGCTTACCAAACACAGAAAGTTGTGTTTCACACAAGTATAGATGAGATGATGAGCGGGATTTTTACAAGCCAATCAAGCAAAATTAGCACCCATTTCTTTGTGTTTCAGCTTCAATGCCATGCATTCATTCTCGAGCTTCATCCTCTCATTTTCCATTCTCAACTTTTCTAGTTCACGATCCCTTTTCCAGCTAAATCTTTGCCACTTAAATCGTTGCTTTTCCAATTCCAACATTTCAACTTCAATTTGTAGCTTCTGTTCATCTAACTGGAGTTTGCGAGATTCTATCAACTGGTTCTGTAACCAAGCTGCTTTTGTGCTTTCAGGTGAGGCTTTATTCATGTCAACTTGGGCAAACTGGGAATGGGGATAGGACCCCTTATTGCCATCATGAGATAAAGTACCGTAACTAACATCTCCATGCCCAAGACTTGGTCTCATACATTTTGAAGGGCCCCCAAACGGCCACCCATACACCCCCTTGCCTCCTCCATTTGAAGCATGATTCTCCCCACAATCATCATAATCATCTGTCTCCACTTCCTGATCATCTTCATCAATATCATCATTCTGGTGCCTTCTCACATCATCATTTTCATGATCACCCCTACTCCTAAGAGCCAACCACACAGAACACTGCAATGCTGGGTCATGAGGCAGATGCAATCTGTTTCCATTGTGGTATGAACACATCTCCTCATAGAAGAGATGCTTTGAGCTTAATATTTTCCTGACATCATCTTTCTTTTTCTCTGTTAGATAATCTAATGCATCCAAAAGCGCTGGGTTCTCCACAACCTGGCAAGACACGCCCCTACCAAGCACATCATTCAACTTTTTATACCTTTTGTTAAGGTCATTAAATTTATCCTCACACTGCTGTGGTGAAACATGGAAACCCCTTTCAGCCATGACCTTCGAAACTGATTTCCACTTGCCCTTTTTCTGTAAAACAGAAAACTTTCTTCGCATGCCACCACCACAATCTGAAGTCACATCCTCACCTATGTATGATACAGCAGTTATCAAAAGCCTCACCATCTTATCAGTCCACTTAACACGTTGCCACAGCAACCCTGTTTTCCCTTTACTCATGTCATTTTGGCAATCTGCCCCTTCTTCAATATAATTTATTTCATCTTCATCACTTAAAGAGTTTTTCTCTCTATCTCCTTTATTGTAATAACTCAAGGAAATGCTTTGATCACAATTGTGCATGGTTCCCATGGTAAGGGGAAAACCCTCATGATTTGAGGGATTCCGCCCTGACATTTGGTGATGGAGAGGGTGTTGGTGGTGGTTCACAGCCTGATGATGTCCTCTCATTGATCCTTGCAAATCAAGACCTCCAAAAGGTCCGCCACCCGGAATCATTCCCCCTGGTGATGTATTTGCTTCCATTTCCTTTTCTTATAAAGAAGCAATTGCTACCACACCCTAAAACCAAACTCTTCAACACCCCCACTCAATGCCTCACTTCTGGCTCTATAGATGCCTATTGTGTACCTTGATGATATGCTAGGATTCAAAATTTGGATTTGGCAAAAATAAATTACACCCTTTCTTGTTCGTATCGCTGAAAGCGTTCCAAATCCAGCTATCTAAATCTCCAAGCACACATATCAAATCCCCATAAAACTACACACAATCGACAACCCATTTCTTAACCCACAATTTAGGCCATGCTTTTCAGAAGAGAAACCAATATACCCACCAAGCTTACCAGTTCAAAAGAAATAAACCCCCAAAACATTCAACAGGACACACAAAACCAAAGCCAATCGACAGAAAATTAAAGAGCTACTCATCTGCGACAGAAATCCATGCAGCTCAGAGCCCGTGAAGCATCAAAAGAGAAGTTCCATAAAGATAAAAGGCGAGAATCCGAGGGGGGTGGACTCCATTAAGATCTCAGATTCCTAATTTTGATAGCAGCCTTGGGGGCCACGCCAGAAATGTCTAAGTCTAGTTCCCTTCCTGCGTTACCTGCTTGTCATGTATCTATTTGTATGAATGTTTTACAGAAAGGAACCTTGGTGTACCTAAATTTATTTTAAATAAATAATCTTATATATATATATATATATATATTATATTTTATATATAATTACAATTAAATGATTGATGACAAAAATTATGTAGGCACAGTAATTGTAATAATCATTTAATATGAATCTGCCTGCCCTCTAGGTATCGTTTTTTCATATATTGGAGCTCTTTTCTTTTCAAAACATTATTGTACGTCTCTCTCCGACAATTTTCTTATATATAGGATTGAACACCGACAAATCTTTTCTTCTTTATACTTTTCTTTTTTCTAATATTCTTGTTTAATTATTTTATAAAAAAAATTATTATTTGAATATTCTTAAGTTTAAACAGATTGTCTTGTGATTAAAATTTTGAAATTAAATATTAATTTTACTATAATTTTTTGTTTATTAAAAAATAATTAAAAAAATTTAAATGTGAACTAATATATATAAAATAAAAAAGAAAACCCGAAAAATGAGGAGAAAATTACGGCAAGAAACTACGAGTTTCCTTCGGCGGATGTCGACTCCAACAAATCTTGAGTTGGGACTTTCAGCACATCAATATCTTAAAAAGTTGTGGGCCACACGATGGGAACTTCCATACTTCGGTAGATACAACAAAAATGAAAGAGCGAGGGAAACTGAAGTCATCGACGATGGTACCTTCCGACATGAGCACCCATGACAATCAATATAATCATAAATTAATCAAAATTTTCACAGCCACTGCACCACATCCCCTTACTTCTCTACAAATTATTGGTAATAATAACATAAGAAAGATTTAGAGATGGGTGGGTCCCACAAATTCCTTCCCTCAATTATTGGCGTTATGCTTGACTGTGAGTCGCTTTTTTACTTTTTCCTATTTATTAGGAAATGCCCATCTCTTTCACTTGAGCTGCATTCTACTTTAAAAAATAAAAAAATTATAAAAAAAAAAAAAAAAAAAAGAGAGAGAGGCTTGGGCTGTGTCTTTTTGTTAAATCCTCAAATTTAACCCGATAAATTAAAAATTAAAAATTTTCAATTGTAAATTCAACTACTAAATTATGGTTTTCCATCATGTACACTAAAACAATAGCACAAGAGACGTGAGAGACCATGGTTGCCATTGTAAAACAGCGGACCGGTCCAGCCCACTAATCGAGAATTTTCATTTCTTTGTATTTTTAGTTTGTGTGAACCGGTAATTTGGGAGTCTTGAGTGTTGTGAGTGAGACATAATTTTATGCTATCAGACCGAACAAGGAAGTGATGACAGGGGCTGAACCTAGCCGGTTGGACCAATTTTGGGTCAACCATTTCCTTGACCCAACTACCTATAGTCCGTGTTCTAGTGAGGCACATCAAAATATTTAGAGCTTTTTAACCCAAAAGAAAAAGAACTTTTAAATCATATTTTTCTCTATGGAATGTTTTTATTTATTTATTTATTTATTTATTTTGATCATTTATGGAAAACTTTTAAGTAATCTATTGCAGATGCTAATTGATAGTTGCATTTGCGGTACAATTTAACAATATTATCTTCAACACTTACAAAAGGAGCCAAGACAAAACGACATTTATATATGATCACCATTAAATGAATGTGGGGTTAAGGAGATATAAAAGGAAATAAAGAGTTTTAGTAATTTTTAATTAATTATTTAAGAAAAATATAAAAAAAAAAATCAATTATTTTATTTTTGTAACACCTTAAAATTAAGTAAAATAGTTAACTTTATCTATCGGCGACGGAGGTCCGAGGAAGAGAGCGCGGTGAAGGAGCCGTTGGATCTCATTAGACTGAGCCTCGACGAGCGCATCTGCGTCAAGCTACGCTCCGACCGCGAGCTCCGCGGAAACTGCATGTACTCCACCCGCCGCCTTACCTGCCTTTTGAAAAACATGATTTGTGTAACTATTGGATTCTTCGGGGTCTTGGTTCAAACGGGTACTCGTATTTTGAGATACCCAGATTGCCAATTTTAGGTTTTCCCTGAAAACGTGGAGGCTAATTATTGCATTTTTAACTTGGTATAACGTTGCAGATTTCCTGGGTTTTGGCGGATGAGTCAATTAGGTTTACTAAAGGGCGTTTCCAGCCCACTGAGACTGCGGGTGTGGGGAAGGGTCGATTAGTTTCACTAATGTTTCTTCGTTATTTAATATTTGTGGGGAAAATTTACATACAGATCAGGAGGCTAGAGTTACCAGAGAGAGAGTAGAGCATTTATAACGCATAAAAAGCTATTCTCTTCCTGCAAATAATCGATACATATAGCCCTTTCAGAAAAAGGAAAAAAAAAAAAAAGCCCAAAATTTTTTTTTTAGTTTTTTTAAAAAGGCAAAAAGGCTGAAATCAATTAATGAAGTATTTCGAATTTGCTGAGTAATAAAGTGTGTTGGCTTAGACGTTACTCTTTTCTCAAAGCTGTGATTATTCGTTTTATTGTATAATCTTCATTTCTGATGGAAATTTGGGTCGGCAGGCTTACGATCAACATCTTAATATGATTCTTGGTGATGTTGAAGAAATTGTGACTACTGTAGAAATCGATGACGAGACTTATGAAGAGATTGTTCGGGAATGTTGTATCACTCATCTTCTTCTCCCCCCCCCTCCCCAACTCCTCCTCTTTTTTTTTTTTTTTTTGTTTTGATTTTTGTGAGTAGCAGTCGTTGCCTGTTGTGGTAAAAAAATGTTCATTTATTTACCAGCTCTTCTTCCACTGCAAAGGCAATCGGGATCCACTTAGATTATGCAGAACATTGGATATACACAGGTTGACATCTTGAAACAATGTTTTTGGTGCCTTAAAATTAGAGCCCCATTCAATGATTTGGTCTTTTCTTAAGATTGCACAAACCCAATTAAGAAGAACACCACATTCTAAGCACCCACAAGCATCACTGAAGACTTGTGGAAACTGCTGCATCAAAAAGAAGAAAACAAAGACTTACTGAAAGTGTTATGTGGAAAATAGGAAAGTGAATAGGCGTCTTTGTGTGTTTAAGCCGATGTTAGAAAAAGAAATGCCATTCATTTTGTTCAGAAATATGTTTTCATTGAAACACGTGCAGCCTTGCTATAATGTGGAAACCGAGATGGGATTTGGTTTTGGCTGGGGGAGTCGGTGTGGGGAGGAGGGAAGACGAGGTAGATAATTTCAAATATTGGCAATTAATTAATTAATTAATTAATTTTTAAAAGATAAAAGGAATAGAAAATTCAAATTGTTTCACTTGGTGTGACATTATCTTGTCAAGGTGCTAAACGAACTTTCTATGGCTTTTTCTTCTGCGTTAGACTACGAGGCGCACGGTTCCTTTTCTTTTTGTTAGAGGAGATGGTGTCATGTTGGTTTCTCCTCCGCAGAGGACAACATAATTTAGAGGATGATGTTCAAGGTGCAATCTTTGGGAAACAACATATTTTCAGATTCATTTTTACCCTGGTAATTGCTGCGTTTTCATGGCTGCTCAAGCTTTAGTAGTTTCTGTTGTATTGAAGATGGTGCGGGGCTAGCAGTTACCGACAATTTTAAGATTATTTGATTGAGGTAAATCATGGCTTTTGGGAACATCAATCAAGTGGACATAGTCAATGCTATTTCAACTTTGTGGTCAAGGAAAGTTAATGCGCAAGTATTGTGGTTGCCTCTCATTCTTGCTTTGGGTTTAGAATTTAAAATCGTTTTGGTTGAAATGATCCGAATTGACAATTTTGTACTGTTACGAATAGAGTGAATTTGGACAAAAGGAGACTTACTTGACAGGATGTGGTCTCCGGCAGTACCCTTACCTTCCACTCTCTTGTACTTTACCAACATCTTGGGTGATTAATAAGTTATTTCTAACTTGAAATGCATTTTAGCGAAACCCTGGAATTTTACAGGGCAGTCAAGTCTTCATCAGCTTCATCTGTAGGATTACCGCTGAGTTCGATGGTTAAAATGGAAAAATCTAAAATTTGAAATTTGTAATCTGATTTATTGCAACTTACGTAATCAGTAATATTGGAGATTAATTGTTGGAACAATGCTAGAAAAAGGTCAAATTGAGTTGAAATTCCAAAATTAATTTATTAACACAATGCTACGATCACTAAATTTATGTTCTAGGAGTTCAGATGCACTAAATTTACGTTTTTATTTTATTTTATTTTTTTTGTTATGAGGAAAAAGGTAAAAGATGCTAGTCCGAGAGAGGCAAGAAGAATATGTCACGCATGGTACAGTGTTAAATGGCAGAGTTGCCGAAACTGACGAGAAAAGGAAATGTTAACGCTTCGCCCACGTATGCTCATTATTGTATACAGCGAGTATACTGAGTAGAGTATCATGCACATAAATAAGTTCGGATGGCAATGAAATATTTGCCACCAATAATAAAAAGATGAATTCATATTTGCTACAAGGTGGAGACGGGTACAAACACAATTCTAACGTGCAGTCTAAAGGCCAGACTGTCATATTAACAGGGTCCTTTTGACGGAGGAAGGGAGAGGGGTGGGGGGAGAGAGGGAGAGAAGCAGGACTTGTATTTGGAAAGAATATAGATTTCATTGAATTGATTGTCTCATAATAACGATACAACAATTGCATGTACACAAGGTAAAAATTGGGAAGGCAAAACCTGCAATTACAGATGCCGACTATATTATCGACGTCTATGCCGGAAGGAATGTGGGGATGCTGTTGCCTGTGTAGCTCTGTAGTTTCTGCTGGGAGAATCCATTGATCCTTTGAAAGCATAGGCAGCTTTTGCTGGTTCAGGCACCGAGTCCAGGGGCATGGACTCGACAAAGCAAGCCATATTAATGCGTGTCCTTTCAAGCTCTGTTTGTAGCAACTCAGAGCTACACTGTTGAGCAAGTGCCTGAAACACACCAAATATATATTTTAGCTTACTTAAGAGCACAACCATATTAGGAAGATGTCAGCAGAATGCTGTTTGCAATGAAAAATATCCTATGTGTTGTCTCTCGTTTTATACACATGCAAGCGTACTTGATGCAATGTCATAATTACTCCTTGGACCTTCGCTCTGGAATTCTTCAGATTGGTTAAATTGCTTTAAAAAAAAAAGTGTCCTAATGCATGAGACTCCCATAAAGTAACGTCTAGAGAAGGATCACATGCAACCTTAACCTTGTTTTTACAAAATTGTTGTTTCAACAACTCAAATTTGAAAGTTTAACGTCACGATGAAGTAACCTTACAATTATACCGAGGACCATCATGATTTGATTATGTAGCTGTAAAATATTCTTAGATAGTGGAATGTCTAGAGAGAAGTACAATCTTACGATCAGGTCATCTGGGAATACAGTCAAACCCTGCTGCCTGTCATCTGCGAGTGAATCTTCACTCCCACGGGTTGATCTGTGTTGATGCCCTGGAATTTCAACAGATTCAGCCACATTCTCGGTTGCTTTCTCCAACAGCAGTCCTTGTAAGGATCTAAGAGAATCCCTTGCATCAGGTGTGAAATATGGATTCAATATGGCCTCAAAGTATTCAAGCTGCAGAAGAATCGTTACAGAAATCAAATCCTCTCATTAATTAGACAACCTCTTTTCATGTAAACATACTACAGAAAAACAAACCATAGAAATTGTTTGTAGTTAATTGGGCAACTTGACCTCTTATGAGTAGCTCAATTCAAGAATATGCCACCCAGTAAAACCAAATCACAGTTTACCTCAAGCATGAGCTGACAGAAACCATTTGCATCAAGTGACCTAAGGTCTTTGCTTTTGTTTTCATGGAAAATGCTCAAAAAAGTAGCTATTAGACCCTCCATGAGAATGCCAAGTGTCTTGTCTAACATTGGCTTCGCACCAGCAAAGACCTGTCATGGGAAAATTAACCCATCTCAGAGTGTGTAATTGCCAATAAAAAAAAGGACAACAGCAGCTGTAGCAACATCAATAACAAAGACAACAGCAACAACAACAACAACAATAAGAAGAAGAAGAAGAAGACGAAGAATAACAACAAGGAATAATTGGTCAAGAGAGGTGATAGTGTATTCTTCACCAAACATGCCTTCTAGATTGATACAATTTAGAATTTCAATTTTTCATGATTTCACAGAATCTTCTGGCCTCCTTCCAGAAGCCTAATCCAGAATTTTAGAGGAAACTAAGATGAAAGACTCATGAACACTGCTAGAGATGGATAATAAACCTCTGAATGAACAGCCACTAAAGTGTGCAATAACTCCACAGCAGCATCATGCACACCCTGTAGGAAATAAGCATTTAATTAAACTGATCATCAGTGAACTATATTTTGAAGGAGAATACTGGAAAGAACAGTGAAAGAAAAGAAGGAGAACATAACCAGACATCAATCACTGAATTCTTACTTTGACTACAGGTGCTGCACCCCACTGGATACCAGAATTTATCAAATAATCCATAGCTGCTGTTCTGATCACATTTGCCTGGTGAGAAGCAAAAATTCCAAAATAGGCCAACAGATCAACAAATGAAACAAGCATCCAAATAAATTAAACTATGGTTTTAATTAGCTTCATGCCCAAAATTGTTGTGAAATATCATTCTCAGAATTAGTAACAATTTATCAGTTAAATAAAAACCAGATTTAGCATCAATGTCATCCGATCACAACACCATCATCAATGAGGGAATGTTGAACACAAGATCATTCAAGTAACAGGTCAACAGAAAGAAAATAATAAAACTGGTACACCAATTTCCATTTGATGTGCGTGTGCATGAAAAAGTTTTTTATCAAAATCAAAGAAATAGATGAGCTGTAATCCTTTACCTTTGCAAAAGCATATTGTGCAAGGACCTTCTCTTCAAGGCCAGAGAAAGACATCACTAGATCATGTATGTCACTTTCCTCATCATCTTTTTACCTGCCACAGAAAATATATGGTACCAACTTCATGGCTGTAATCAGCAAGGGAATACAAGAATGTAGACCTAATTTTCAATTATGAAAAAAATTTAAATTTAATGCAACATATTAAACACTCTAATGATGCCCAAACATCTGAAAACAATGAAAACTCTAAACTATTAAATGGTCTGCTGAATTCAAATATCAAGACAGTAACCCATGTAGTATAACTTGGGCAAAAATACTCCAAGAAAGCTAACTCAAATTCATTAGAAGCTATAATTCTCTTTTTAAAATGGTTATTTATCCATACACAGGTAAGGGTACATCTGAACCTTCCTCAAACAACACAATGTGGGAGTCTCGTGCATTACATGCCCCACACTAAGTAGGGATGACCCACACTAAGTCTAAACATAATTTACAACCACATTAAAAAAGTTGGGTGCATCTCATGATTGATCTTTTCCCAAGCTGATTTCTTCAGCTTAGGCCAGGGCAATAGCTGGGCCAGATCACATGCTACAGCACAACCATCAGTCTGATACACATGGTCTGCAGGTAAATTGATCTAGAGAAACCCATGCAGTATTGATAGAAAGAGAAGGGGGTGTAGGAAGAGTAAACAACATACCTGGACTGCAATCAAATATTCCTGTACTTGCTGTACAATGCAAAAGAAAGTTCATCTTTGCAGTATCCAATATTACTTAACACTATCAGCAACTGTTGATGCGGATCAACAACACTTCCTGGGAAATTAAATGACAAATTGTTTCTGTTTCATAAGCAAGACCATTCTGTAAATGTGGACTTTCTTGGCTTGATTTATTTTGAGGAAGCTCACTTCCAATATGTTCCAAATGGATTCCTCAAGATCTCAAAAGGTGTTGTGAACCTGCGTCAGAAGAAAACTTCTTTAGATCAACCTGCCAAACTTATTCTCTGAATAGAAAATGCAAAACAAAGCCACAGATAAATTCTTGACACTTCACCTTGACTTCATATGCAGATAAGGTGTTGTGTATCATCCCAGCAACTTCACCAAGGGAATGTGATGAGTACCTCCAATCTCCTACTTTTTCCTCACTTTTATTTGCTGAAGTATTAACATTGGATTCAGCAGAAACTTGTGAAGACTGAAACAGGAAGATTCATAATCTATATGAAGGACCGCATTTATCTAATGGAAAAACCAATAGAGCTTTTAACAGAAACCACCATACTTGTAACAACAAGTGCTTTCTTATAAGTTACAGAAATACTTGTTTTTTTCAATCAAGGCAACGAGTTTGCTCATACATTTGATAGTCTCAATGTTTCCTGATTCAAGAATATCAAGCAAGCACCATCTCTTTTGAACATGACCTCGAGTGTATGACAGGCCCCAGGACATAATTATTTGGAAGCAGTACTGTAACAACTAAAGAGGTTGGATTAGATGAAAATGTGGTATGCAGAATTGTCTTAACTCTCCTAATAAAGCAAAAAAGAGATCATGGTAAATGGTGTGGAAGGCATATTGCATTCAATATGGCTGAAAATTTGTATTTTCCAATTTCTGACCTACTTTCAATCACCAATAATGATTCATAACACAGTAAAGTGCACCTTTTTAATTCAATTTGCAAAAAGAAGGTCAACATTCTGAATACCTTTGCAAAGTTACCACTGGAAACAGAAAGTGCTATTTTCCAAAAGGCTGGTATGTGATAGATAAGTATGCCAGTCATATCTACCACCTGTGAATCCACTGGGGGATGAACGTTTTCCATACCAAGGGTATACTCTGTATCTGACTAACAGTATAAAGGTGAATATATGAGGAAAAAAAATCATCATCAGTATCAAACCATGAGTTCATTTCAATGAACACAATACAATTACTAGAAATGATTGTGCTTACTGATTGATTCAGATTTTGTTGAAGTTGCCTCCACCTTGCATCAGAAAGTGCTCTTTCACACATCTCATTATTCAAACTTTCATTCTTGTTTCATGATCTAATGTGCACCTTTCAAGCAAACCTCGTATTCTGTTATTCTGTCAAAGACACAAACCTTGAGAATCAACAAGTTGACCTTCTCTTCTGATAGTGTATAGGTCAAAAGCAACTAAAACTACCATAGACAAAGTTTCATGTTTTAGTAACCGTAGATTTGGCAATAGAGAGTTTATTACTTTTCAACCCCCTAATGGTAGGCTAGTAGTATCAAATGAGAATGAAACTGCAACCCATAACCATCATATAATTGAGTTTGTCAGGTAAGTGATAATACAGTAATATGCATCAGAAAAATCTACCAGCAAATTAGTTTACCTTGGCCATTCTACGTGTGTTGAGTAATGAATTACTAACCTGTATGTTTAAATAATGGATCAGACTCAGGTTCCAGTTCCAACAAAAGCCTCACTGTGTTCTCAAGCTATGTGAACCATAAGAAATTGTAAGTAGCTGGAAAAACAGAAAAAAGGGATAGTGCAAACATCATACATAATTTATGAACAAAAAAGTATCCCTGCTCATGCACCATTTTTCCATAAGGATAACACAAAACATTAAATAAAACTACACTTGTAGCATCAAACAAGCAACACCTTAGGCCAATAGAAAGCATAAGTTCCCATACAGCAAAAAAAATTATACTACCACACAAATACATAAAAGAAGACAGTATACACTACCATTTTTTTCTTCTGCATGCAATCATTTTTCATAGAATTTCAGAGCAAACAAGTATCTTCCTCATGATGACTCACATTACAACTTGTATGCCAATTTTATTTCTCACAATGTCTCATAATCAAATAACTTCTTCCCTCACATTATTTGTACTAATATCAATTGCATGGACAATCCAATTACACTTTGTGCATGCCTTAGCCACACAGTTTGCGAGTATGCCTACAAAACAGTATGATTTTCCTCATATTCTTGTATGTCATTTTTATTTTATCCTTTTTCTTGCTTCATTGATACAACCATTCTATCATTAAGAAACTTGAGAATCTTCATGTTCTCCCTCCCCCAATAAGGGGAAAATAAAAAACAACAAAGGAAAAATAACTTGCATTTGTTAGGTCTATCTGTGGATCCTCCATAGACTTATGGAGCATGCCTTTGAATTCGTGCATCACTTTTTCAACCTCTTCAAGAACATGTTTCAGTATGTTTATCTGAAATCAACCAAGATCAGTAAACATTTTGACAAAGAATTGCATGCTCTAAGCAAAAGAACAATGTCCATTTCATCAAACAGTTGTACTAAAGAAAATCAGCTAACAATTTGCCAAGAGAGCAAGGTCTTTAGGCAACAAGAAATGAACTACATAAGAATATATGGCCCACACATGAGATGGCAGAGCAATTGACTTCGCCCTTTTGTATTCCCTAACTGCCAAGTCATATTCACCCTTAGTAATGCTCCCATGGATTGTGCTTGGCAAGTTAAACAGTGTTTGGAACCTCTGAAGCATTCCTTGGACAGACCGGATCTTCTCAGCCTGAGCCTGTTTGTAGGAACAAAAGCAAGTGACCCATGTTACATAGAAAGCAAGAACTTCAAATTAGTCCAAAATGTTAACCTTAACAACCTGTCTTTCAAATAGAGGCTCAAAAGCACAATTAGCCAATGAAGTTACTCCTTGCATGCAATTAAACAGGTGAGAAGTCCCAGAACGTTCAGGATCATCTTCAATCCATTTCAATTTAGACTCAATATCTGTAAATAATCTGTCATCTTCCACATCAATACTAAGAAAAAGCTAAAGCATAATCAACAGCTAGAATTGTACCATGTTCATGCAATAAAAGCTATGAGAACCCAAAAACACTTTTAAGCCAAATCTTGAGTTCATTTGTCCTTACAAGTCTAACACTAAAATCTATGGGATGAGCGATGCTTGCATACCGTCAATTGTAGTTTTGCAGGAGACAGCAGTCAAAATTGTCTTTAACCAATTGTTTTCTCTGCTGAGTTCATCCCTTAAGATCAGTTTTCAAAGCAAGAGCACCATCCTCCAAGTCTGCTGAACTTGTATCTTTATGCATACAGGACAGAAACAGCTTTGCATCAAATCTTTCAGAGAAATATAACAGCTTTTCTGGAAAAATACAAATAAAAAATAGCCTCAATAAATGTAAAGCAGTAGATGCATCATTTAAATTTCACAACAGAAGTTTGGTTATCAACAACTGGACTTTATGTTTTCCTCATAAGTAATATTCTTTGAAAATTTAATAGCAAAACCAAAAAGGGCCTTTAGTCTGTAAAAACATGCTATAATTAATTCCATCAACATAAATCCAAAATGTGCTACAGGAATAAATTTCCCAAATGTTCATTCTCCAAAGCTAGCAAGTTGAAATGAAAAACATTTGAAAAGAAAAAAAAAAATAATTTTGCTGTTTTCATATTCTACTAAATGAAAACCTACAAAATGCCCAAAATTATAACAAAGGAATTTTTTTTTCACGGGGGAAAGGGGGTTGAGAGAGAGAGAGAGAGAGAGAGAGAGAGAGAGAGACCATGAAGGTTATTATCCAGCTGATCTTTATCAGATATAGTTGGAGAGCTTTCTGATGTCTCAGTAATCAACCTTAGTGTTCGGTTATCAATAATCCTGTCACACAGTTTAGTAAAATGGACAGAGAAGAACAGTGAATGAGGTACTTGTTAAGCCCCTCACAATAAAGTGTGGTATCCATACGTCCAGATTTGTACAACTTATAATAATGAGCATAAGATAATTGTACACATCTTGGATGTTAAGTAAATTACCAGTTTTAAAAAATCAAATAACATAAACTAATCTTTCTGCACATGCAAGTGTAATGTCCAGGAAGCTGAAAATGCTGAAAGCAGTCACCCAGCAGCATCCATACTAAAGCAAGTATTAGAAACTATGATTGCATTGACAACAGTTTATCAACATGTGGGAGAATAATACGTGGCAGTCCAAGACAAGAAGTGAAATAGAAGCTCACCCCAATCCTAGTGGATCTATACATTCCATGCCACAAGGGAATGATTAGAGACTGTTCAGCCCCTTTATACCCAATGCTGATGGTTTCCACCCAAACTTTTGAGCCGCTGGTGCAGTTCTTGTCTCTTGCATTTCACGAACCCTATGGACAAGCTGTCAAAGGAGGATGGCATAGGCATATTCAAACAAGAAGACTAAATTTGTAACAGAGAGTAGTGCCCTCAAGTTTTTTGTTCTCTGCTGCAACATTTCCAGACAAAGGAATCTATAACTGTTATTGCTTTCAAGATCTATATTCACAAGGTAATGAGAAAAAAAGTGAGATTGAAAGGACAAGGTGTCGCATGGACAAAGTAAAAATTTTTCAAGAATTGCACTGCAATATTCAATTATTTGTTCTGATAAGCCAAGATGGAGCAACTAAAAGTCTGCATTCTAAGTAGGACTGTGTACTAAGAAAAAGAAAAGAAAAAGAAAAAGAAAAAGATGACTGTTTTAGTAAATTTCATGCATTACACCTGTTCAGAGCATGCTTCATAATTTCTAATATTCTCTGAACTAATGCCAAAAAGGTACAATCAATGCAAAGAGAATGGATAGTTGTAGAACATATTTCAAAATGCCTCAAGGTAAATGACAGCATCAGATCAGATTACATTTGACTTGAAGCTATTACAAAATTTATTATGCAGCCAGTTAAAATAATGTTATTAAACAGACGAAGGAAATGCGTGACAATATTGAATGATATAAATGGAAGGAAATGAAGGATCAATAGGTTGATAATGTTCCAACTCTAAGTATGTACTTTCAATAATACAAACCAGGCTGAATTCAGAACTAAAGAACAGAAGAATAAATGTAGGGCAAATGACAATTAACCATGATTCATTATAATTTATTTCTTATAGCCCAACATTTTTACCAGTGATTAATGTCATAGTGCATTGTCGACACTCTGCTACACATACAACTGTCAACTGAAACCTCAAACCCCTCAGATAATACTGTTGACAAGCTAAATGTAATAGAAAGTCACATCCAAATCTCAAAGTCAGCTCATTCAAACATTTTTCTAATCAGGTAATGTGGTTCAACCATATATCAAATCAAACCTAAGACAAAGGATTACAAAATTCCTAATCCAGTTAACCTTTTTCCTAATCAGACATACCCAGATAGCTCAAGATAACAAACTGTAAATGAAGCCCAGAACACCCACGGAACTGTCCATATGTCTAAAGCCACAAACATATCACAACTAGACATTATCAGCACTGTCATATCCAGCATTTCTCTTTATGACAACCAACTTTTCTTTAAGCACAAACACAGAAAAATAGTAGTGCACAGAATATAAGCGGAAACGTACCTCAGTCTCATCAACTCGTTTCCAGCAACCAGGTTCCTCTCCATCCCAGCCTCTATCCTCCTCCCTCGCTCCTCTCCGTCCTCCTCTGCCGGTGGCGCCGCTTCACCCTTTTGCTCCTCCTCGGTTCTTGATGCTCACCTCCTCGTCTCCGCTCGATATGCTGAGCATTTCCACCTCCGAGTCATCATCTTCCTCCACCACTCTCCTGTTCTTCTGTTGTTGTTGCTGCTGCTGCTGGCGGTGATTCTGTTGCTGATGATTCGCCACGCTTGACCCCGGCCTCGCCGCCACATTCTTCAGCGGCTGGACGAAATTCTCCACGGGCTTCCGCTGATAGGAACTCGATGCGGACGACGGGGGCCTCTTGTAGTTCAGATCCCGCTGCGCTTGCTCCTTCAAGGCCATCTGAAGAAGCTCGTCCTCGTCGTCGCTGTCGCTGGACATTTTCGTAATTTAATCGAAATTCGGGGGGCTTCTCCCTTATTAGACCTGGGCAATTTTATGGCTGTTGATTGTTACGTATTAATCCACAGTCGAAGTGGGATCACATTGGGTGCGCTATAATGGTTTCTCCGTATTTGATGTGAGCAAGAAAATGACAGACACGTCAGATGTGTAAGGAAGAGGGATGACGACGGAGTGCGACCATTATGATAGATAATATGCTTAACTGGTGCAAAATAAAGTCAGAAAACATTGGAAAATAATAAATAAATAATAAAGAAAAAGGTGAAAAATAAGAGAAAAAAAAAAAATATATATATATATATATATTTAACTTTCTAAATGACACAGAAGTTCAAGAGTGAAGAATCTAAACGTACTCAATTTCAAGAATGATTCTTTTTCCGCATGGACTCGGCGACAAACCCACAAAAAAGGAAGAAGTAAAGAGTCACGCCGAATGGAGGAATCAAGAACATAACGGATAAAAAAATGGAGAAGATAAACGAAAAAGGAAATCAAGAAAGAACCGCAAATGTTAATACCCAGTTGCGATTTGCACATTCCAGTTCACAATATTGTTAACATTCCCTAATGTTGTTAATCTTGACAAGAAGCACGCAAGGAATGTGAGAACAAAAAAATCAAGTCAGTCACCAACAACAGTGCAAAAATTCGGGGAGAAAGAAAATCAAGGAATCAATAAAAAAAAAAAAAATCAAGAATCGGCAAGAAACAGTGGAACCTGATGATATTGAGAAAGCATCGTCGATTTTGTTTAAAGATTCTTCAATCATTGCGATTCTTCACATTCTTGGATGAATCCCAAGTGTCTGTAAAACCTAAGCCTAAGCAGCGACGAATGGCGGGAAAATAAAAGAAGTGACCGTTGACACCTGGAGGGTTAGTGGAATGCGCCTTCTCGATCTATCCCCAAACTTACTGAATAGTTTTTATTTTGGCGTAACCCGAAATATTTATTTTTTTATTATTAAAATTATTAAATTATTAATTACAAAATAAAAATATTTTTAAATTTTTATAAATTATTTATTTATGATTAGAAGTCTAAGTGCCTAGTGTATTGAGGAACTTAATCTAAAATATTTATATTAATATAAGTCACCAAAACATATAGTTCAAATTAATGCAAAATTCTTCGTAGGGTCCCCTTTGTTAACATTTAATTAGTCCGATGGGCAGGTGCCTAGGTCAAAATAGAGGGAATGGCACATGAAGTTAAAATGACGAAGACGAATAAGAAAAAAGAATTTATTCATAATTAGATATTTTCCAAAAAAAAAAAAAAAAAGGTAAACAGTCTCTTTCCATTTTATCTAATTTTGGGGAGAGCATTTGTAACAGGGACCTCACCTTCAAAGGTACCGGACGCGTTAATTACCCAACAAACGGAAGTTAGAATTTACTCAATCCATAGAATAACTTCTAACTTCAGTCTACAGCATTTCTTTCTTGGTTATAAACAACTCAACAGCTCATATTTTTATGTACAACGTCCAGAGCTTACCGGACTAGCAGGAATATTACATAATTAACATGCAGCCAAGTCAACCAGTTCCTCTTTGTTTGGATAATTATATTGCGAAGATCTAGATGGCAGCCTTAAACGGAGGATTTCCCTGTGAAAACAACAAAACTGAAAATCTCAAATTCTACCCACTTTTTCAGCTTTCCGTCTGTCAATAAGTAGGCACATTTTGGTCACATTGGTAGTGAATTAAAAGCAAGCTGAAAGGATGGTCTATGATATTTTTTTGCCATGTCCACAGGAACAATATCTCTCTTCAAATTTTAAAATTTTCTCTTATACTATGACTAAATTGAGTAGGCCTCCTACCTTTACGGGGTTAACCACTGAAAGTCCAAATAACCACATTATGTTAACTGCCACGGATTAAAAATAAAATAAAAACATATCACTTACAGTTGTTCATCTGCCACAGAGTCAAGCATCAACGCAATCGCCTGCTTCCACTGCTGACCTGATTGGAGAACGCAATGCACAGTAAAGTACGGTGGAGAAATGTCCACAGGGAAAAAGCTTGCCTATAGCAATGTAAAATTCCAATCCTTCTAGAAACCGCTTTGGCTGTGTGACTTGCGGTCTTTTTGGGGTTGGGAGGAGAGGGTGAGGGGAGTTCATGGTTACAACATATCCAAGAGCCGAATGAGATCGATAATTATTGGCAATCCCTCTCAAAAATGCTCAGAAAGATGCAAATGTTAAAGAATTTGACATATTGCATGAAAATAAATATGCCAAGGTCCTTTCTCTTCAGTATTTGACATTCCAAAACCGGATTACAATAAAAAAAGAGCACAACAATACACTGTAGAGATCGGTGTCAACAATTCTATAGACTGATGCACCAGGAAAGTAAATTCCATGTGCCCAGTAGAACATGAGGGCACCTTCGCCTCTTTCTTTGGAGGTTGATTTTTAATTTCATGCTCTCCGCATTTCTATCGGCATGAACAAACTGTATGACTCCCAAATAGAACAAACAAGCATTCAAACTATACTAGGAGGATCCCCCACCCAACCGCAAACAGCACGTGCCCAATGTGTTCTAATGCAGTCCACCAAAGGCGCATGCTGAGTAGGTTCAGGTTTTGTCACTTCAGTGCTTTTACCACTTGCTTCGTTGCCACTTGAACCAGAGGACACTACCACATCTGCCATGAATTCCTCAGGAGTCCACTTCGGTGGAACTGAAACCCTCAATTTTGTCAGCCTAGGTCTTTGAACTGGTGTCTCACCTCCAGGGTTTGTATGGCTCCCATTCAAATCAGATTTTGCTATACCATTAAAATGGTACAAATCAAACACCTTCTTACCCATCAATCCGCTTGAATCTTTCATGCCTCCTAAACTCTCATCCAAATCCAAAAGAATCTGCCAAAACTCACTCCACACGATGAAACCCGTGCTGCAAAGGTGATCAAGTTTCTCAGAGGGAAGCTTAATGCTTGTTTCCCTAAGGACTTGATGGAAACCTTCCACACTAATAAAACCACCACCGCCACTCTGATCTTGTGCATCAAAAGCCTTCCGTATCTGTGATTCCCTTTTTTCCAGTGCATTCTCATCTTGAACAGTGGTATCAAGCGCAAAAAGAACCGTATAATGGGATTCACTCCCAACAACCCATATTGGCCATTTTGGGCATTTCAGATGGTGGCCAACCTTACAGAAATTGAGTGACTCCAACAGAGTAAGAAACCCCACCTCTACACTGGTGGATATGCCTTTTAGAAACATACCTCCACCTAAATCCATCCTACCATCAAACACATTAGGAACAGCCTTCCCACAAAGCAGTAAATTCACAATTTCCTGTTCCACAAATACAGAAGAAAGGACAGAATCTCAGAAAATTTGTATGCCAAAAATATCCTGTAAGATAAACCTCATGACATTTAGGCATTAAACTTAGAACCCAGTAGAAATATATATGCTTCTACCTGTGAAGCATGCCCAAAAGGTGCAGTGACCAGAGGAAGGCTGGGATCATCCCTGTCAGCTTGGACAGAGTCCTGCACAAAAGGGGCACACTTGCATAAATAACTTGAACATCTCACAGCAGTTATGGAAGTACCCATACACAGAATTCTAATGATCCATTGTCTATTTGCTTCACCATACAGACAGCTCATAGTGAAAATAAAAATCCATAATTATATAAAACTGAATGGAATGCAACAAATGATGTTTACCTGATGATAATATGATATATGGCATCCATGGATGTCTATTTCATGTAAATTACTCTTTGAAGCACAGAGATGCACTCACGAAATGAAGAAAAGAGATGACTCTCTTCTTCCCTTTCAACTCACACATTTTCGTTCTCGTGAATCATTGCTGGTCCCCTCCCCCAACACATGCGCCCCAGGAATGTGGGAATCCCACAAAAAGAAAAAGAGGAAAGGAAATTGTGCACAAGAAAAAGGAATATTCATTTGAAAGGCCCATTACATTATTGCTTCACAATTGCGCAAAGTGAAAAGGATTCTCTTTGATATTTTCCTAAAATGATACTTCTTGCACAAGAATTATTACATTACATTCAAACAAATTACACAAGGAAAAAGCATCAAACAGACCACATATCAAACTTTTGAATAACCCTATCAGAAGTATAAAAATAGTTTAGATTAATAGCCCCTTTCCCCCCTCTCAACATTCTTGTTGATATCTCCCAAATCACATCAAATTTATTGCAAAAATCACAATCACGCATGCTTGTGCATAGACAGGTCCAGTTAACAGTATGCCAATCTCTAGCTATAGAAATAAGGATTATGTCGCTCACTCAACAAGAAACATATAAAAGTAAATTATATCTCCCAAACTAATCGTACCAATCCACGAGATAATAATGCAGAAATAAGAAAGAGCAAAGCCCCCATGCGTATTGAAAAACGGGAAGTATTGCTTCAATTCTCAGCAATGCACTTGTTTGTGAAGTGTATGTGTCAACCCTTAAAATTTTCTGCAAGTCAGAAGCTGTTTCAATTGACAGATCTCCAAGTGTTTTTCCAACTATCTGCACAATAGAACAAGGAACCAATCAAAAATAATAATAAAGATAATTGTAACAACACCAACAACAACATTGCTTGATCCAATAATATAATACCAAGTTACCTCAACCATTGCAGAGCCCTCGGCATCATGGCCAATAGTATCTAAAGAGGCAATCACAGCCCTTTCATTACTTCCGCATAGAAACAAAATCTCTCCCATACTCTTGACCAGGGCTCTATAGATAATAGTTATGACATAGTCAAGAAAATGAAAGTAAAGATAAGATCACTGCAATCTGCTATGGTTACCAGGAAGCCAGAATATCCACCACAGTCATGAATGAAATGCAATGCAAAGCATGAATTGTACATCCTGTAGGGAACCTTTTTTCATTTGTTGACAGGATTTGAAAAAATAATGTAAAAGTCAAAACCTAAAGAAATACCTTGCTTTTACACCTTCAGGAAGAGAAACAAAATCATCTGATGCAACATAATGACCCATAGATAATCTTCCAGGAGCCAAATTTTGAGGCATATTTGATTTACCTTCATCTAATTTCTCAGGAAAGAAAAGAAGGTATTTGAGAACAAATGCCTACACAACCAGAACAGGAAAAAAAAATAGTGAGCAACTATAAGAGTGATTCATGCACAAGATGGATGTGGAAAAGAAATTTACCTATTTACACACACTGTCAACTACATAACAAATCATAAAATTGTAACTATGCCATGAAAAATAAAATAAAATAAAATTCACCACTACGCCAATTGCACACATCACTGAGACAAATATAATTCACCCATATTAAACTTTCAACACTTCAAACCAAACCAAGGGAGCGGATAATGAGTATTCGAAAAATAAAGGAAATCTGCTAAATTTGATGAGTCTGACGCTTGACACTACTAAAACCAGAGACTAGAAAAACAAGTCCAGGTGACGTAGAACTTCACCATGAAACTTTAGATGTAAGCAATTAACCGCCCAAACTGTATTTCTAGGGCCCCTTGATGCTAGGAATACTGAAAACATAAATTTTCCATGTCCTAGCACAACTCAAAGCATTTCTATATCCTGTGCCCAATCTAATAGTAATATTTGCAAAAGCTTCTTGCTGCTTCTTGTTTCTTTTATGTTTAAAATTTAAATTATATAAAATTGTATAGGCTTTGAACTCACCTAAAGGGCCTTTAAGTTCCAATAACCAGTTAAATGGACCAAAGTGGAGATGCAAATGAGATCCAAACAATGTACTAAAGACTATATCATTTATTTCCAGAATCTTCCACATGTTGATCGGTTATATGGACTTGACAGTGGCTAGTACAGGTGAAATCCTAATTTGACATCAAATTAGCCTGCAAAAGAACAAACGATGCCAGTAGCACATAGTCCTCAAGCAGTCTACAATTGTAATAGGAAGGCTGGAGCTTTATTCCAGTATCCAAAGACTAAAAGCAGTAAGAATAATCTAGGATTAAACGAATAAAGTGACAAACATGACTTATGTTAATGCCCAACAGCAAATGTCAACATATGTTATGCATCCAAAATGATGAAGTGATTGAACATTCACATGCAGAGCACAAAAAAGAAGGAAACAGACATATTTAGAATTCAAGGGATTACTTGAATAGTTGCTAAGACGCCACAGGGCCCGCCTTCATGCTGCACTAGGCCCATAGATGTTTCTGGATCAGGGCTAAACCTATACAAAGGTTTCACATGAAATTAAACAGTACTGGCATGCAAGTGTCACTACTACAATGAAAATTTTCCACATTATGAGAACAAGGCATCCATGAGTCAGAACAAGAAATGACAAAAAAAAAAAAAAAAAATCTGTTCCCAAACTGAAGAAACTGATAGTTCAATCAAGAGGCACTACTTAATATCAAACTAAAAAAGAAAAAGACACCCCAAAAAAAGGAGTTGATGAATGACTATTGCTGGAAAACCATTGATAAGTAGCTCACAAGTACAGAGACATCTACAAAATTCAATAAGGAATGGCCAAGAACAGATACTTATGCACAGAAAATTAACATGATTTCTATCTTTTTGAACTGCTTTCATGGAAATTTAAAAGATCAAGAAAATCAACACCCATATCAAACTCAAAGTAACAATATTTCAATGGCAAGCACCCATTAACTCAACTTAGACAAAAGGGTAACCCTCCCCCATCTAGCAAACCCCAAACACACTGGAATTCACACCTCAAACCTCCAATTTACCCCCAAGTCTTAAACACCAGTACATAGCCTCGGGGAACTTGATTTATTCATTATTCCTGGCAAGTAAGTTAATGTAACATTAGCAAATCAAGGTAAAACTATCAAGCACTGATATGAAGCCAAATTCAACAACAGAGTAACCCCAAGAGAAAGACTTCTATCTCTGAATATGACTAAATTGGGCCAAAATTGTCATGGAAGTGAATCCTAAAGCCAAGACGCAAATGAACATGCCACAATATTAAGATTCTTGAGTCACTATAACACAGATACCTAATGCCCTGATTACTCCACTGCGCGAGAATGTCCTTCGAAACGCCACTCCCGAACACCATCGAGAATAGTTGATTCGCCTCATCACTCGACAGCTTCAATCCCAAATTTCTCTCCTGAGCACCAAATTCCCTCTGCTTTTTAGAAAAATCCACAATTTTATTGGGGCTTCCATGAGTATCTGTGGGTTTCGAAGGGGAGGCAATTTTAGCCGCAAGTATCCTCTTCTCCGCGGCCGCGGCCATGACCTCACGCTGGAGCCGCCGCGAATCTTCTGGCGAAACCACCTCCGGTGCTGCGGCCGTTTCCCTCGGCTTGCTTCGCTTGGGTTCTGGTGGCGAGTTTTGCATACTCATTCTCAGGGCCATTCTCAGGTCCTCTTCCTCTTGATCCGCCATTGGAAGTAAAGAAATTACAAATCGCAAATCCAAAAAGCTCTAAAATTTGAGAGAATTAAAGGTTTCATTAATGAATTGACACCTAAGACCTACCTGAATCGAACAATCCCAATCAATAAATGAATTTACATCGCAGAAGGAGCAACCAAATTGAATTGGGATTATTAAAACCCCAACAATTAGGGTTTCGATTTTGAATTTCAGACAGACGAATGGGTCAAATTGTACTTATAATTTTAATTTCGAAAACAAGAAGGGTAGCGTTGGAATTAAAAATCCTAGTAAGGCTTAGAAAGGGAAAGAAAGTTTATAAGAGACCAGCTCGGAGGGGTCCCGCCTGGATTCGAAGCAGAGATACGACAGCGTTCGCACTTATGGCGCAAGGACAAATATGGTGATAAGCGAAGGGTAAATTGGAGAAATTGAAAAAAAATGAAGGAAGACAACGAGGTACGCCCATGACGCAGTGGAATCGTTGCCGGTGGATAGTAATAGCATAATTCCAAGCGTACAGTTGGACTTCTAAAGACATACTCACGATGCATTAACAGCTGTTGGATGAAGAGATGGTGTCCAAGAAAGGTGTTGCTCGATTCGCTCAGAGGTCCAAACTGCGAGAGTGCCAGTGCGTGCGTCACTTTAAACCGAGGAGAACTAACGTCCATTACATTTTTTAATTATATATTAAATTTAAATAAAAATGAGGATTAAAACATCTTTGTTGGGAACACAATCTCCAATAGTTAACAGGACACAATCACTAGCATTATTAAGCAAACGTATAGCCTCCACATTTGTAGACGGTCAATTTCTTATCCTTGATCCACATATCGCTGGCAGCAGCTTTCAAATCCCATCATCCTTATTATTCCTAGTCAAGTCATTTCTCTAACTTGAAAGAAATGGATGAGCCAACTAATTAACTGTTGCAAATCTTATGAATAGATGATGAAAGGTGCAATAGCAGCTTCCTCAGCTACTTTAGTTTTGGAAAGAGCCTTGGTGCAACCTGCAGTCCAAAACACCAATGCAGCTCATGACCCGAAGAACCAGTTTAGACAATACTCGTAGATGTGAAAGGACTTACGCATTTATCAACGCAGGACAAGTAGTCAAAATACTGCCCGGTGCAGTGCTTGCTCCCAGTGTCATCACCTTCAATCCTCTTAATGCATGCCTGTAGTAAGGAGGATAGGCCAAAAATTCAAGTCACAAGCAGAAGATTTTGGAAATCTTAAGTACTCTCTCTCTCTCTCTCTCCTTCTCTCATGAACACGCATGCATACACACACATAAGCCACACAACAGACTGAGAACTCATAAGATATCCAGTTTTGAAAGGAAAAAATTGACACCACATATGCTCACCAGCATTTACAAATGCATTCCATGTGCAAGTTTTAACACAGAGAAAAAAGAAATAAATCTTCACCTCATATTCAATTAAGGGCTTTACACATCTAGGCTTACAAGAGTCCTCAAGAAACTTCTTCTGGTCAACAAGTTCCTCGTCTGCCCTGGAACATAAATTGAAGAGGAAAAGTGAACTAGGAAGTAAGACAATTAATTGTTTGAAAATATCTTTGACACCAGGTTTTTGCGTGCTTTGTATTTTCGTATTTGTACACATTTTCAAGAGTGCAAATGCAGGCATCTTCATGTCTGTATGTGGGATTTATGAGATGGCCAACAACATCCAATGTTTAATAGCATTCAGCATCTTCCACAGGTACAAGAAACATTATATTGCACAGAAGGTGGAGTTACAACTTACAAACAAATGAACACCTGAAGAGTACAAATGTTCACATCCAGAGCAAAAAGAATTAAGTCACTTTCTAATGGTTTCTCAATATAATATTTCCATGCATTAGCACAAGTAACCATGGAAGGAAAAAGTTTATAGTGACACAATATTACTACATGCCACCAATAATTTTCTTACATGTATACTGGAAAAGGAAATAAATGAAACTATGCTATTATTCTCACATGCATAAACAGGACACTCATTTATAGTAGATGTCCACAAGTGCAATTTTCATTCTTTAAATATCATCAACCATGTGCAGCAATAACTAAAGAAATGAGAAACCATTTGTTATTGGGAATATACTCCAAAACATCTTCATCCATATTTAAAAATAATGAGAAAAATGTATTGTCAAATCCATGTGTTAACAATCTGCATTTATAACCTAAGCATTATTTATAGCTTTTTTGACATCTTTCTCTGGTGTTGTTCCTATCAGCTTTTGGGTTTTTTTCTTTTTCTTTGTGTCATAAAACTTTATATTAGCAATGTATCACCAATAACTCATAGGAGACTTGTTCGGTCAAATTGCTCTCTTGGGTTGCCTAACATGAAGTGCAAGTATGTGTTAGCCTTAACATTTAGTATTTGTCATTTCTAAAAGGTTTAGCCATTAATATTCACAAGGTGTCAACAATTTTGTTTATACCTTCTTATTAGAGCAAGATTCGGCTCATTGCTCTCTCTTTCACAAATTTCTACAGCTCTTGTTTTGTTTATGCTACATCAAAACATCGCAGCTCATGCCTATTGCATTGCCTTTATTTGTCATCTAGCTCATTAAACCATCATAAATAAAATGTCAAGGATGTGGCCAGCATAGAAATTGTGGTTTCTACACTAAAACACTTCACTACATAAACCTCACGAGATTAGCTTAGGCAAAAGGATGAGCCTAAGAAATGTAGTTGAAGCACACATCAAGGATAGAGTCCTCATCACAAAGTTTAAAAAAGAGAAATCAAAAAAACATCAACACATAACAACTTACTAATAACATCAAATACTTGGCTGCTACATGGTACAACAACAACCTATGATGCGCTATAAGCACAACATAACACTAAATGTAAAACTTTTCAGCTGAAACAAAATGATGTTGGTAAACACATTGCCCTTGAAATTCAGCAACTCCTTCCAAAACATACACAATTTGACAAGTGCACTCGTTTGATTGTTATAGAATTTAACGATAAGTGTCCCATCATGCAAGTACCAATGTAGATGTGCCCATTGTGTATTGGCATGATACAAGATACAGTGGCCCACAACAAATACAGGAGACTAGCCAGAACAATCTCAATAATGCTAAACAAATAAGAGGATTAAATATAATAAGAAGCCATGATAGCTTTATTATTCAATGAACCAAACACTAAGTGAACAAGAACACTCACATGGAATAAAGAAGGACGCTAAAAAAAACACTGAATGTCAGCGTCTTCCCTGCATAGATAACAATTTTTCATCAATCAAGTTAGTGAACTAACTTTTTAGGCATAGGGCTACAGAAATTAGCAATACCCATATGCACTCAAAACATGACTTCTAGATGTTTACCAATTGCAACATCAAGCTTCGATCAAACAACGTTCTGCATCAATGCGACGAAATTAACGCACGAAGTTAAAAGAAAATGCCAAATGTATTCCAAAAACCAAGACCAAAGAAAAGAAAAATCATTCCATATTTTATTAATTTGACAAAAGGCACCTTCTTTTCAATATCCGCACCCCGCCATAAAAAATAAGTAAGTAAATAAAATAAATAAATAGGGATCTTCCTTCTTGTATTCACTACAAAATGAAATGAAATGAACAAGGAAATAAAATATAAAAGAAAAGAAAGAAAGAAAAGGGAAAGCCGCCAAACAAGACGACAATTGTTAATAAATGCGGAGAACTAACCAAGCATCAAAACACAATTATGGGGAAAAGAAGTGAAACAACAGACGATAAAACATGGCAATAACGTTACAAGTTCAACAGAGCAGTACCTCACCTTTCTTTGGAGGAATTGAGATCGGCAGCTGCAACGATGGAACGGAGTGCTCTTCTTCTGATCTCTTCTACAATTTTTCAGTTTCGAGTGCTTTGACGGAGCCATTAAATATCACATGTGATTTGGGTCCGGCCCATATAGACTATAGGGTCCAGGATGAGCCTCTACCAATGTAGGCCCGCCCAAGCTTCTATAAGAAATTTTTTTTTTATATCTCTTTCTCCTCTCCTCAATTTCTCTTTTATATCTCTTTCTTAAAAAGCGACATAAATTGGGAAAGACAGCATCACAAATCTACAAATATTTTCTATGATGAATTTCATGAGATAAAAAAAGGATTTGTATTGCTTATACACACTGACCTTAGAAAATTAGATCTTTTTTTTTTTTTTTGTTATTGCTGTAATCGATATCACATTTGATTTGGACCAGGCCCATATAGACTCCGGTTGTGACCGGTTGGAAGCCATTCTATTATTTTCATGTGACCGACTGAACCGGCAACCTGTAAACGGTAAAGCTGCGGAACGTGTAAAGTGATGGAAATTTGCCATGGTTGATTGAAGGTAAACCGGAGCCCAAAAAGGAGTCACACTAGAAATTTTAAATTGAAGGAGATGTAATTAAAAGATAAATTTAAGGAATCAAATTAAGAAAAATATGCTAAATTTTAAGAGGCCTAAGCTACCTTGGGGCAATTTTTTTTTTTTTTTTTTTTTCAAACTTGTGAAGGCCTACCATTCTGATGTGCAACAAATAAATAAATAAATAAGTAAATTGTAGTGATGTCCGAGTCGCTTCACATCCCGATTGTTTGAAATCTTTGAATCTCTCGTGAAACTTCAAAAAACTTCAGTGTGTTAGAATTATAGATCATTTAATTCTAATATTACTTTTAAAATACAATAATCTAAAATTTACTTAACTATACCTCATATACCTTATATGTTTCAAGTAAATTATTGAAAGTTTGAAATATTTAATAAATACTAATTATATTATATCTTTTAGAGTTGATATGGTCATATAAAGTTTCGGCAATCTCATATATAATTTACAAAGAGAATTATGCTATAATAAACTAATTTATTGTTTACCTCAAAGTTGTGTTATTATAAGTTATTTTGATAAACCACAAAGTGAATATATTTATAATCATAAAAATACTTTTGTTTAGTATTTTGATTTTAAAATTATTAATTATTCATAATATTTTTAAGAAATAACATATAATTACACTTTTAATTTATAAAGTAAACTATATAGATTACAATTTTAAATAATTATCAAGTTATTTAATTATATAATTTATTAAATAAAATTTATATTATTGGATATATTTTTTTATTATTACATGATTTTTAATTAATTTAATAGAATTATAAATATATATAATTATTTGACAGTGATATTAAATTTTTTAAAATTTAATAAAAATATTAAATTTAATTAAACTCTAACTTTAACATAATACCCTCTACAAAATTCTCCTCCATAAGGAATTGGGATTTTTTTTATCTCTTTTATCATAAAAAAAAAAAAGAAAAAGAAAAAAAATAATCTTTTGATCTCTTCGATTTTTCACTTTTTTAATCTCTTTTGTAGTTTCTCTTTCAATCTCTTCTATCGTGAAAAAGAAGAAGGCGAAAAAGAATCTTTGCACCTTTTTTTTATCTTTTTTCTTTTTACTTCTCTTTTGATCTCTCCTATTATAAAAATATGAAAAAGAAGAAGAAGAAGAAGAAGAAAAATCGCTATCAAATGTTAAATCTAGACAAGCATTAGCTTCGCCATCAAGATTTGATTTCAATTCTTCAATTCCCCGTCCTCTTTCTAGTTCCACCTTTTCCTAATGGCGAAATCTGACTTGGTGTTCAGCTGATCTTTTAATTATGTTTTAAGTAGCCTAGTTGTTGAGGGGAACGTAGGGGTAAATTTGTCCCAAGAATCATAAACATGCTTAGGATCATAAATGCATCGATAATATCTCCTTTTTGTCAAAAAAAAAAAAAGAAAAGACACTTTTTATCCTGCCCACTTTGCTGCGCGCGGGATCCCTGTGAAATCCACGTTGCTTCTTAGTTAGAAAACATGGAAATTGAGTTGCCTCCTGCTTCATGCAAGATGGCTTCTCTCTCATCTTCTTCAAGATGACTTTGAGCATAATCCCCTAGACTTCATGATCGCATTATAAAATTTTACCTAATATAATTAAGTATTTTTTTTCTTTAAACAAACCATGAAAACGTAATTGTCATGTTTTGTAAATATTTTAAATGAAAGTGTTCGAATTGAGTTTTCAAAATATGCATTACTCGAATCAATTAATCACTCTTTTCATCATATGTGACATGAGTCTCATATAGGAATAAGAAATAGTGTTTTGAATAATGGATTACAAGTTTATACAACTCAAGTAAAATAAACATTCATTAAGTCACAACCATATGTTTTGGCCCAAAAAAAAAAATTCTAAAAATTATTGAATTTTAAAGGTGATAAAATTCTAATTACCAAACTTTTGTGATACAAGAAAAAGAAATTAAAAGGCTAAAGATTGATTGAATTGAATTAAATTAAATTAAATTTTGCAATTAAGTGCTGAATCAAACAAATGGTAAATGTTACGTACACTTCAAGAGCATTCAAAGATTTCAGCTTCTCTTACGAGGAGTATCCTACACTAAAGGTACAGCGGGTAAGTGTAACTCAAAACCTAAAGTAGACCTTTAATTCTACTTTAATTCAACATCAAGCGCCGCGTAATATGCATGCTTAAATTGGATTTTTTTTTTTTTTTACTAAAACGTTCATCAGGTCTTCGCATACATATGTATAAACAACATGAGATAGGATTCCTTTGGTGTCATATACCATTCCTTTTGTCTCCTATGCATATCTGTTAAAAAAAAATCAAAAAATTTGACTAACCAATGAAATAAAACCGAACTAAATTGAAATTTTTGTTAAATGAATCTAACTTTTTAACTGGTTAATTAAATTAATATAAATTGATATTTTCAATTTAGTTAGGGTTTTAGGATTAGGATTTGGTGATCCCTACATGCATATGGTGTATAATTGACTAAAAATATGCGTTGATGTGTCCAAATTTTATCTGATTGATCACCTCAGTTTAGAAAACAGAAAATAAGATGGATAAAAGAAAAAGAGGAGGGAAAGAAAGTGATGTTAATTATGTTTACAATCTTGTTTTTATGCAAGGGAAATACTACTTTAATATTTAAAAAAAGAAAAAGAAAAAGAAAAAGAAACCATGCAAAATATTTCATTCCCGTACTCAAAGCTGGCCGTAGTGCTTTTCTTACTATTTCAGCATCAAGGAAAAGCAACCTCCAATGATATCACAGCACACTTGACCCAATCAACTTGGTTAGCCCGAAGGTTATAGCCACAGCCACCCAACCTCTGATCAGAACCCTCGTGGCAGACCTAACCACGGGGGCCTTCCCCAGCACCGCCCCCAACCCCTGAGGCTGCAGCTGCTTGCAGTGAGTTCGGCAAACTCTCCTTCTCTTCTTCCTCTTATCCCTCTTATCCTTCTTATCCTCTTTTTTTTTTTTTTTTGGATCTCTTTTCATTTGGGCCACCTCTATGTCCAACTGCGAGTTCACAGACACAAACTCGCCTATGGCCGTGCTGCATGCCCCAGATACCAGACCGGCGAATCCGGTTAGTAACATGGCTTAGTGTCTTGTTTCACAGGCCCGACACCCATCATCAATGACGCGGTGGAGACCAAAACGTCGTTGGCACCGAGGACGGGCTCGTTGCTTTCAAGCTCTTGAATTTCCAAAATCACCATTGAGAGACGTTTGGTTGATTGCCATGGACGAAAGTTATGAGGAGGAAATGATGAAGAAAGCATATGAGAATTAAGAATGTGAAAAGATTGGAGCATTAGCAGGGAAGTGCGGAGGACACACGACCCCAACAAGAGTATTTTCGAGGAATATTAGGAGAAAAGTATTTGATTTTTTTTGATAAAGGAGAATTAATGCTGTTTCCTGAGATGGCATAATGGCTAATTTCGTAAATATTAGGAAACCATATTAATGTTTCGCCATACTTAGAAGAATATTAAAAATTGTTTGACCAAAGAAAAGGAAGAAATTTAGCTCCCTTGTTTGGAAAATATTTTAAATGAAAGAATTCAGATTGAATTTCCAAAAGTGATATTAATCGAATCAACTTATCACTTTTTTGTTCTTGGCATGTAACACGAGTCTTATATAGGCCTAAGAAAGAGTATTTTGAATAATTGATCGTAAGTATGTTCACCTAAAATAAAATGAAGTTTCATTGTGTCATAAGTATACGTTTTGACAAAAAAAAAAAAAACTCTTAGAATCTCAAAAGTGATAAAAATCTAGCCATCCAACTTTTGTGACACAAGAAAAAAGAAATTAAAATAATAAAATTTGGTTGAATTAAATTAAATTTTTCCATGAAGAGCTTAATAAAAAAATAGCACAAATGTACACTTAATATAAATAATTTTTCATTATACTTTAATTTTTTATTTATTAAAAAATTTATTAAATAATAAGTTACATGATAAAAATAATTTTTGTCATACTTATAAATTTCACATTTCTTAACACTTGAAATCACTTCATAAGCTTAAAAAATAACTAAAAATGGAACTATTAAAATTACCACTACTTTAACTTTAACATTAAAAAAACAAAAAAAAAAAAAAAAAAAAAGAAAAAAAGGTACGATGCACTAATAAAGGCTTGCCTAAAACCCCTTCCTTATCAGAAAAGTATAAATTAAGATGCTTACATCAAGAAGCATTTTCTTTTTTGAAAGAGCTTTTCGCGTTATTATAGACTATCATTGTTTAGAAGAGAGAAAACAAGATCAATAAAACAAAAAGGAAGCGCACAAATAAAATACGAGGGTAAAAGAGAGATATTAACTATGTTTTAGCACTGTACATCTTATTTTGACGCAAGCACAATACTAATTTTTAAAAGAAAAAGAAAAAAGGAAAAAAAAAAAAAAGAAAATCTTCATTTCCGTTCTCCGAGCAGGCACCTGCTGCTTTCCATTTCAGCCTCAAGAAAAGGCAACCTTCAATGATATCATGCACCCAGGGTGACGATGAAGAAGATGAACAAGTAAAAAAGAGGTAAAAATTAAAATTCACAGCGCACTTGAGGCAATCGACTTGGTTAGCCCGAAGGTTATAGCCATAGCCAACCAACCGCCGACCAAAACCCTAGCTGCAGACCTAACCACGGGTGCCTTCCCCAGCACCGCCCCTAACCACCCAAAGACCACCAAAGCCACGGTCACTGCCGCAACCAACGCGCCTAACCTCACCTTATACTCTCTTATGAAAGAAGCAGCCAGTAATGGCACCATTGCACCCACAGAGAATGCAAGCGCTGAGGCTGCAGCTGCTTGCAGTGGGTTTGGCAAACCCTCCTTCTCTTCTTCCTCTGCTCCTCCATTTTTGTTTTGATCTCTTTTCCTTTGGGCCACCTCTATGTCCAACTGCGAGTACACTGACACAAACTCACCTATGGCCATGCTGCATGCCCCAGCAAACAGACCGGCGAATCCGGACAGTATCATGGCCTTAATGTCTTGTTTCACAGCCCCGATGCCCATCATCAACGAAGCGGTGGAGACCAAGCCATCGTTGGCACCCAGGACGGCGGCGCGTAGCCATTGTGCTCTCTTTGAGTAGTCAAATTCCTTACTTTCAATCTCTAGAGAGGCACACCGCTCAACATCATGATTAACAGGGAGAGTAAATTTGGCATCATTGACAGATGTTTGGTTGATTGCCATGGAAGAAAGATACAAGTAGGAAATGATGATCAAAGAATATGGGAGCTAACAATGTGAAGAGAAGGATTGGCAGAAAGTGTGGATGGCACACGCCCCCAGAGAAGATTATTTATAGATGAAGATCTCTATGTTGGAACGAAAAAGTGGAATATGGCCACTAGTGGGAAGGGTTTAACTTTTTTGGTCGAGGAAATTTAACGTTGTTGCCTTGTAGATGGCCTAATGACTAATTTGGTAAATGTCTTACCATACTTACTTTTTGTAAGAAAAGATTCAAAATTGAAACCGTGAAAATGCTTTACATGACAACAATACTTAGGGTCTCGTTCGAATGCTAAGTTCACTTGATGGAAAGTAATTGAACCTTATTTCTTACAATGAATGTTTGTTTCTTGGTCTATGGATGTAAATGTACCCTTGCCAGCCCTGCTCGGTTAAAAATTCCTTAAGGAAGAATTTCAGAGATATTATGGAAATTGGATCATTAATCTATCCCCCCAAAAAAAGGGAATAGTCTTTAATAGTAAGATTTTTTTTTTTTAAACAAAAAGAGAAAAAAAAAAAAAAAAAATAAATAGATTAGCTGCCTAGGCCAACTTTTAGTCTGTCGGCATTTCACCAATGTATTGCACCATCTAAGATCAACATGGTATAAGTGCCTTGCGGTTGATTATAATAGCCTAAATCCCCTTCAAATGAAGCAATGCATTGTGAATCACACAATCAGCAATTCGTGATTCTTATCGTGCCCAAAACTGTGGTAGATTGGTGGAATCCTGAGGTGGAAATAGACAAAGAAAGGGAAATAAAAAAGCAATGACAAATAGCAATGGTTAACAATATTGGGTGACCAAAGAAAAAAAAAAAAAAAAGAAAAAACGAAAAAGAAAGAAAGAAAGAAAGAGAAGCAATCAATCAACGAAAAAATTAAGGAAATATAAGATTAGAGCGCGGAAATACTCTTCACCTGCGAGTTAATCAGTATGTCCTCTTGGATTGATCACGATGAAGAGAAGAAGAGTAGACTGATTTATTAGTAACGCAAATAATTCGGAAGCAAAAGGGCAACGCTGTCGTGCAAGCTTCATGGCAGTTATGCCCGTCCTGGATGCTTGTCATGACTAAGGCGTGACGCCATTGCGCAAGACAACGGAAGAAAACAAGTCTCGCACATCAAATAATGAAAATCGTGAGGCAAGCGTTTCAAACAATCCATTACTTGGGTTATGCATGTCCATTTTCTTACGACTTTTTAACTAAAGCCAAAGGCTAGCCCGTAGTTTGTTAGAAAAGCAAAAAATGCTCTGGCCAAACCATCGAAAACAAGAAAAACAACGTCCTCCCAAAAAGATGAATATGTACGTAGCACTTGACCAGTTCTTAGTTTGGGAAACGGTAACGTGCTTATGGAAATTGCCTTTATCCACGCGATTAAGTCTCAGCAAAATTTTTGGCCTAGCGTTGGATGTAATAAAACGTTTATATGGTAAGATCACGGGTCAAATTAATCTGGCCAGACATGGCTTTGTACGCAGGGAAATGGTATGGTCTTGTGATTTAAATTAATTTATTTCTCACTTTACAGGAGCAAAAACAAGTGTTCTCGAGCGGAACCTACCCAAACGCTTTTACAAAATGAGTCGCTGAATTGGAAAGCACTAAATATTAGTTGAATGAGGAAGTGTGGCAACTAGATAATTTTAGGAAATGAAAGAGGTGGGGTTGGGGGTGGGGGGGAAGGTGTGCTTTCCACACGAATGCCACCATCTCCCGTTACTACTTTAGCTAACAAAATTGCGCCCATCTTTGTAAGTTTATTGTTGTGCTTTCTTTTTCAACGCATTCCACTCAAATGGATCACTCCCACCAATATCATTGCGCTTTCCATCTTTTTTAGTGGCATCTCCATGTCTTCTATGCGTTTAGTAACAGTTTATCTGTGTGTTGTTGGAGGTACGATCAAAACAATCGGATTCATGCATGGGAATTAAAATGCTGTAAAGCAAGATTTCATAGACAAATATAAATATCTAAGTCTGACAATAAAATTAAGGCTAGCAAGGAATCTCCAATTTTTCTTTTACCTCTTGTTGCGGCTGGCATGTGACCAAACCATTTAATCGAGAGTGATCAATTGGTATAGAGATTGGTGGATGTAGCATAGCTAGTCTTATTTAATATTTGTTATGGTATTACCAGTTTCTTCAAGAAGCATAGCAGGTCTAGGTTCATCTCTCAAGACTCACTCTTGAGACACATCAAGCCAATCTGAAATTGACGACTTTGAACCTATGATTTGTGCTGACTCAGTCAAAATATCCACGTTCTTTGGACTATTCAATGTTTCCAACTAGTGAATGGATTTACAAAAATAACTATAATTGTAAAAAATTAAAGAAAAATTGTCTCAGCTTACAAAACTCTTATACTGTGTATAGTGTGAGAAATAGTCAAATTGTATCATTATTTAAATAATAATAAAATAAAATAAAATAAAACTGTTTATGTCACCATAATTTGCTCTTGCTCCACTGTAAGAATAGCATAGATCTTGCCGTTACTTTTTGTCTTAAATGCACCAAAAAGAATTAAGAAGTGCAATGCTTGTCCGACAGGTGTCAAACTTTTAACCATCATGATGATCATCTCAATTTTCCGGTCCTTTTGGCTGCATCGGTGGCATGATGTATGATGATATGAAGGTGAAGTTGGAGGCTGCATGTAGACCCAAAAATGGTGGGTGATTAGTCTTAAAGTTTCGGATAAAAATCAAGAATAACAACAGGTCTTTTATTGTCTCCCACAAATTGCCCGGATCAACTTTTAGTGTAATTGGTGCGATGGGTCTGTATTTATATCTTATCTGCTTTGGTAGGGATATTGGTGGATTACACCGCAGAATAAAAATTGACCCCTGTGGCTCACACAAATCAAAGGAACGAATCTGGGCAAAGTTATTTATCTCGCAAATAAAATAAAATAATCTTTGTACGACAAGTGGACTGACAGAGATATCCCGGTCCATCGACAGTTCAGCTGTTCCCGATATCTCGGCCAAAGACCGATAGGTCGGCTGATCGTTTTATCTCCAACAACGCAAGATGCGCTACTACCATTGGGCCCCCATTAAAAGATCAGAATAGCGTGAGATGTGCATCTTCCTTTCTTCTTCCATCCGGTGCATCTTTTATCCATTTTTCTTTCTTTCTTCCTTTATTTTTAAATAAAAAAAGATTATTAGGTATTTTATTTTGACATTTTGAGAGGTAATGATTCAATAAAGTTAGCAGGAAGCATCATTTGTGAAATTGCATTCATCCCATTATAAAATGGAGCATTCATTATTTGATTTCTTGATGAAGATAGATAATCAAGTGTCCTCTCTGGAAGGCCCGTCGCTGGTTTGATTCTGGCTAGCTTTGGACTTGTACCAAAACTTTCCGATATGGTCCAATCTTTCCTGTGGGCTAAGCCCAGAATTAGCTCAAGAAATGATGACGCAAGGATGCCAAGATATGTCGAGTTTTGGTCTTTTGGGCGGATGGGCTGACTGAAGCTGTTGGCAACAGTACTCCAAGATTGGAAGCGATTGGAGATGGAAAGCACGGGGCCATAACCAGTGAAGCCGAACAACCAGCTAGCCTTAATACCGTGAACTTACTCCAAATTTGACAAGGCAATAATTTTGGAAGTCGAAGTTGGGATCCCCTCACTCCTCATATGGTCCAGATTAACTAGTTTAGGTGTCAATGACGTGCTTTTTTTTTTTTTTTTTGGGTGTCTTGGTGAGTTGAATTAATTTATATGAATGTATTTCAGTTACCAATTGTTCAAAAAGAAGATTGGAATTTTGTCCCTAATTGCTTGCAAATATTTTCACATTACTTCACACACTTATTGCAAATTTCATGTTAATTTGAAATAAACAATTTTATTTTATCATCTCAACTAGAACATGTGGTTGATGAGTGGCGTTCCTCCTTGACATGAAAAATCAAGTATGAAAATTATATCTTGTTTGATACATGCTTTTCATTTTCAGAATCTCCTTTGATTTAGGACTGCTTTTAAGCTTGTGGAAAGTACCATAATGAATCCGCTGGTCTCTCTTTGCACCAGTACGACCCTGTAAATACAGTTCGTACTAAAGTAAAACCCCATCGCTTTTCAAATTGGCACCATTCCGTTGCATGGGCTTCATCATCTTTGTTTATTTCATGTCATGTAACTTTTACACATTGATTATTACAGAATACTAAATACTGCATTCCTTATTTTCCAATTTAATGTCTGCTGCTGCCGCCTTTGAACTGTAAGAGCTTGTAACTATACCGCCAGCTGGAAGGTCAGAATTTTCCTTTTTGACACGCATAGATATAATACATAGAGTCGCATAAGGCGGCTCCAGATTTTTATCCACTTGAGTCTTATATATATATATATATATATATATATATATTTTTTTTTTTTTTTTGAAATTTTAAGCCTTTTTTTTTTTATTTACAATTTGGAACAAACATAAACACAACTTGTAGCAAGCTTAAAATTCACTTTTTTGCTAGTTTATTGCAGAATATTGTTATATTTGTTGCACATTTTATCATTCTTGTTGTATTTTTATGTTTTTTTTTTTTTTTTGAAAAAACCTTCAAAATTTTTTTTTGAAAAGAAAAAGAGAAATTGTTACATGTAGGTTCCACATGCCACATCGCCTTGTGGGTTCCTTGTCAAATTCCCGATGTCCACAGATGTTTTCTCGTACTACGAATGTTTTGAACCCGACGGTTTTGAACAAGAAGGTGATAAGGCCTTACATAAGCAAAAATTCTTAGTTGGTAACAATGACACATACATTCTATGTAATAATTAATCATTTAAAAAGGATCTTTTTTCCTTTGAATTTCGCTCATTTAGAAAAGATGTTCGATTTGAATCAAAACAAGGAAATAATGCCCTTCCTCAACTTCCACTCAGAGATAAACCAATGAATCAATAATGATGCTCTTCCTCTGGATCCTTCCTCGATATTGCTTTGATTAAACGTGTAATCTATCCAAGTCCACACAAAAGCTTTGAGATAAAGGTTTCATCGAAACCACCGGTTTTATTTTTAGTAATCAATTATGCCGAACTTTTTCTCTACGTTTCTGCCACTAGGGGTTTACCGTCAGCATAATTACAGAGCCGCATCACTTTGCCAACCAACCGTGTAAGAAGATACTTTGGTGATGCTTTGAATGCCGACCTACGATATAAAAGAATGTTCATATATTTCAATGCTAATACTCCAATAAGACTTGATCGAATGCAAAACTCTGAAATAATGAATACTTAAAATTTCAACTTTCAAATGATGTTTCTTGTGATTTTAGACAAGTTGAGTTACCTACTTGTCGGAGGCTTCTCTCAAGTATATAGATATTAACAAGAAGCAAAAAGCATTCTCTTGTCAATCGAAGTGATATTCACAGACAGATGGGAGCTCTTGGATTAAGGCAACTTCGCGAGATATTTTGAAGATGATTAACCACTCTTTTTCTTTCCGGCCAATTTCAAGGCCTAGTTGATGTGGGCTTCGGTGCTCAATCCCGACAACGAGAAGATATTTTGCTTTCTTTTTTTGGTGGTGGTCTAATCAAGGGATATGTACGGGAAATTTGTTTTTATTTTTAGAGAATAAAATATTCACAAATATGTTTCAGATTACAAACAAATTTTATAGCCACATGACATTCCAAATAGCATATCGTGATTGGTATAAAACATGTTTGCATAGTTTATTTGTAAGAATAACGTGACTCTTTTATTTATAGTCTTGATTTTTTTAAAAATCTAAGAGCGGTAGCCGCACGCTCATGATCAACTATTTGTATCTTTTGTTCCTATGTCCTCGAGCAACTGACCAACTTGTTCTTGTTACGCATAAAAAAAACGTGAAAAAATAAAATTCAAGAAATAAACAAAAAAAAAAAAGGAGAGAATGAAGTTATATATTTTTGTGATTTTTATTTATATTTTTATTTATTTTTAATAATAAAAAATATAATTAATTTATATATATATTTGCACGACTCATTAAATATTTTCAATTAATTTTTCTCATGAAATAATTACATTGCTTTATTTTTCCGGTAGTATATATATATATATATATATATATTTTTTTTTTTTTTTTTTTTTTGGGGGAAAATCAAGCAGACGATTTACGGGGTAGCGACGTGGCGTGAGACAGGTCGTGTCCTGTCTACCCCTGTGTCGGTAAGAAGTCCGGCTGCGAGGTAAATCCATGACGTCACGCACGAAATTATTTGGCGTTAGTCAACTCGTGCATAATTCGTCAAGTGCAACATTGGCCATCGATCGTCGACATCGTTCTGTGGACCCCACACCTACGCTCGGCGCTCTTTTGCCTTTTTTTTAATGCCTTCAAATCGTCTTCTTGTTAACATGCGTTTCGAATTTTCATTTCCCCATCCAAAAAGTAAAAATTGACGATTGATGTGATCTATAATTTGAAACTTCAAATGCCGAATATGATATTTTACAAAATTAAATGTATATTTAATTTTATATAATATTAAAATAATTAATAATTTTTATTAATTTTAAGATTAATTTTTTTTTAATGTTTTGACACGACAGAGCAATCTACTTTAAAGAACAAATTTAATATACTTTTTATTTAGTGAGAATATAGTATATTTGTTTTTATAAAAAAAAAAAAAAAAAACAAGTCAAAAATCAAAAAAGAAAATTAGAGTTTTTTTTTTCTCTAAAACAAATGATACGGTACTTCGTAATTTCATAAATTTATGAGAAAATTTTATTTATAATTTATTTATGACATTTTAAAATTAATTTAATTATATTTTTTTATTAAAAACAAAATATTTGCACCTGATGACACATATTTATGAAAAACATGAACTTTTTTTTTATATATATATTTCTCGTAGCCATGTTTTATTTCTTTATTAATCGTGCTATACTTAGTACTTATTATTATTATTTTTTTATTAGTCATACAATATGGTCGACTATTAGAAATAAAAGGCTAAACAACACTGAATCAACCTAAGCAATAAAAATGAGATTCAAGAAAACTAAATTGGATCACACGGATAGGGAGAGTTGCAATTTTTGACATTTTTGTTGCAATTTAATCATAACCCGCAAGAAAAATGAAAATACAAGAGAAGTCACAAAGAGTAGAAAACTCTGTTAATAATCTAAATGCTCTCAACAGTAAGTAACGCGTTCTAGTAAGTTGTGTATTAGGTAAATTAGTACGGCAGCTAACCTGAATCATTAAATCCATCCGCCCGCCAACGCGAGCAGATCGCAAAATGGAGCCCGCTAAGTACCCCGGGAAGCAGCCGATGGTGGTGGATCTAGAGCAGATGCCCGACACCCCGCAGCGCGGGTCCCATCACCGGAGAGCCCATTCCGACACCTCTTTCCGGTTTGACGACCTCCTCCTCTTTGACCCCTCCGATCTCGACCTTTCCTCTTTCGACCTCCCCACTCCCACACCTCCGCCCCTCGGCGCTGCCATGGCCGTCGATTCCCCCGCCGTCTCCGATGATTCTACGTCCAACGGCAGCCTTGGTTCGAATCAGAAGCCCAAACCCATCAAGCATATGCGGAGCTTGTCTGTTGACTCTAACTTCTTTGACGGGTTGTCTCTATCGGATGACAACCCAGGAGGAAAAGCAGCGGCGACGGCTACGGCGACAGCGGCTCCGGCCGGGGAGAAGAAATCCAGTGGCGACGGGTCGCGTCACAGGCATAGCAATTCGATGGATGGGTCAAGTTCGTCTTTGTTTGAGCTGCATTCTTTAATTGCTGACGGTGTTAAGAAAGCTATGGCCCCTGATAGACTCGCTGAGCTCGCCTTGATTGATCCCAAGAGGGCCAAAAGGTCTGACTCCTTTCCCTTGCTAATTTTTACTGCGATGGCTTTCTTTTATGTGCTGTGTTTGCTAAGTTTTCGGATTAAAGTGGCAAGATATAAAAATGTTTATCTGAAATTAGTAGGTTGAAATTGATAAACATGCAGAAAATCTGGTATTGATCCATGGGTCCAAATTCCTATCTTTTCTTTGGTGTCAAACACAAGGATTGTTTATCTCAAGTGGGTGCTTTGTTATTTTGTTTTTGTTATATATATATATATATATATATACACGTACAGGATACTTGCCAATAGACAATCTGCAGCACGGTCAAAGGAGAGAAAAGTTCGATACACTAATGAGCTGGAGAGGAAGGTGCAGACGCTACAGACAGAAGCAACCACTCTCTCTGCGCAGGTCACAATGCTGCAGGTATATTTCGATTTTGCTATATATAAGGAGCTGTCTTGTCTGCATCCGAACGAAATTGTGTACCTGGTTTCTTCTGATGGTTGCATTTCTTTTCTTTATGGTGATTTTTGGTGTCGCTGGCATCTGTCAAAAATTTTCTGAACATATGTTCTTCCTGTCGAAGCAACAAAATTTTTTGAAAACAGTTGTTGCTATTCTGCATTAAAGAGTTTCCTAAAGAGTGGTCTTTTCAAAATTTATGGGCATTTTAAATGGTTGGATGCTATGCAATATGTGGCAGTGAATAACAAATTGACCAAACTTTAAAGGTTTCTTCAATTTAATTTTCCACCAATTGCAGCATGAAATCCATGCCATTTGGAAAATCTGTATGGCATCATCTTTTATAGCTTTATTGCTCACATGCTCCCTTCTTTGTAGCAAATATATTGTAGCGTCAACTTTAACTTTCAGTTTTGGTTCCAAGGTTTCTTTCTCTAGTTGAAATGAAGGTCACAAGTTAAGCCCGGAAGAGGAAGTTCATGTTGAGCATTTGTGCAAATGCTTCAGGCCTGGCTTATTTCTTGCGGCTACTTGTGATGCTTCCTGTCTCATGCTAACCCGGAGATGATGCATTTCAACATATTTCTTTTTATGGTCTAACTCAAATATTACACTAAATGTTTCCTTTAATCTCATTTTGGGAATTGGATTTTGATTTGGTAAACTGGTTTGCATTCATTTAAGACATCATACTTGTAAATGCTGATGCCTGTTTTGTGAACTTTAAGGCAGGAACAGTTCAAGTTTTGTAATTCTGTTATGGTGTTTTACAGGGCATGTGAAGCTCTCTTGGTAGCATGGCAGCATGCCAGCATCTATGCATTATGAACTGCTCAAAATAGTTAAACACTAAACAGCATGCATAATATTGGTTTCTGCTTTCAAAAACAATATTTCAATTTCTGCTCAATTTTGAGCTCATTTGCAGCCAGATTAGCTGTTTCTATCATTCATTTATTGACTATTATAACAAATTAAGGACTTATCAAGGCACTTGTATTATGATGTTTTCGGGAAGGGTGTAAAAACTTTGTTGCGGAGATTGATTCTAGCAAAATGATGAAAATTTTGAGTGGTGGACATTCATACATTTTACTGTTAACAATTTTGTAAACAGCTGTACACATCCATCTGGACACCTGCTGATACATACCTATTTATCTAACTAGATGTTATCCCTCAGAATAAAAGCCAGATATCAAACACTGCTGTCATTGTAATTGATAATCATTGCCATACTTAATAAAATGTATAAACATGTTTGTGCTGGGCAGTTGCGTAAATGTCCCATGCATAATGAATTCTGTAAGTACATTGGCACACCTTTATATGCGGGTGTTTGTGCATAAGATTGCCTGTAGGCATATTCATTCATCATGTGCCAATTATAGGTTTACAATATCTCTGCAAGTTGTATCCAGTAAACAGCCCTATGATTCTTGTCCCACCCATATATGCTGTAACAATTTACAGGTTATATGTGGAATGAATGAGCTCCTCCCCTTGCCAGGATCCGATGTTACACTTACACGGCTACTGCATTTTTTATACTTGCTAAAATCCTAATAAGTGGACGATGCAGAATGCTGCAAAGAAGGAAAGCTAATGCTTATGCATAATTGCATATTCCTTTATTGTGCAGAGGGACACCACTGGGCTAAATGCTGAGAATAAGGAACTTAAACTGCGGTTACAAGCTATGGAGCAACAAGCAAAACTTAGAGATGGTATGTAAGATCAGGAGTTTTTGCCTTTTATTACTGTGGCATTTAGCATCTACATAATCAATGCATTTGCATCTTTTGATCTACTGACATTTGACTGTAGTTAAATGAAAATGGTCTCAGAATTACATTGTGACACATTTCCCATGTAATTTACTGTTATAAACACAAATGTGTGCACATACACACAAGCGCACATATGCACCAAGTGAGAGAGATGTAGACATCACTGAATTCTAAATATCTGCCGCCTTGGAACCAGAAGAATTGCCAGCACAAGGTGTAAACCAAATAAGTTTTCTTCAAATTGGCCAGATCCTAAGCCATCTAGGCATGGGAAAAACTTACATAAAGAAAGTTCTGTAGAAATTTGAGTTTGGCTCTGTCTGTATCTGATTTTGGAATACTTGATAGATTTGCTTCTATTACCCATATTTCATTAAATGCCTTTTAGGAAATGAAACAGTGAGAGCAAGGAATTAATGGGTACCTGCCTTTTTCACTTTTGTGCAGCTTTGAATGAAGCTTTGAGGGAAGAGGTGCAACGGCTTAAGATAGCAACAGGACATATACCACCTGTAAATGGAAATCCTTTTAACCGGGTCTTGGCTCCTCAATTTTCCACCCATCAGCCACCTTTACCTCACTTTGGAAGTCACCAAATGCTGCAGCAACAACAACAGCAGCAGCAGCACGTTCCTCAGCCATCTAACAACAGCCAGACAAATGGGCAAATCTAAGCCTTCCCAAACTTCAGCCAAAGGGTTTGATGCCACTATAGAGAGACTTTATTTGTGGGAGTGGTTTGAAATACAGCAATCAATGCACTGGTAGAATTTTGTACATGGTAGCATGTATATGTATTTCAGGTAAAAGCTGTGAATGTATGGGTTGCTTGCTTGGTAGAGCTCCTTCTGCAGTGCAAGAGCAAAACTTCTTTCCAAACAACAGGTGTTATCTCTTCAATTACGATGATATTGTTCTTGATCTGAAACACAAGCATCCTAATTTGGTAGAGGTCAACGTGCATCCCGTAACAAACTGGCCTTGGTTATGCCCACAGTATATTGTTAGATTAAGCTCAACACGATAATGACGGATGGTCATGGGCCGAGCTTGCCCTTCTGGATCAGAATTGAACCCACCATCAACTTAGAGGCCTTTAGGACTCTTCCTTAAAAACATTAGCCCGTTTATCAGTTAGAGGGTTTGTTTTTTATTTTTTCTCTTGTCGATTCTGTCCTTGCCTATCCGACTAGTCGGGTCTCCCTCCAAACCTCCGTCAAGACTTGGCTCGTCTCAACGCAGAGATTTCTTCCCCAATTGACTCGTCGGTTGTTATTCAAAGGCCCCATTACCTCGCTGCTCTTTCTTTCGGTTCTGTGGTTTAGATGCAGACACGAGAATCCATTATCTGCCCCGTTCGCATTGTAGCATGACGTTATTGCGTATGATTCTAGTCTTCGGTGAACGGAATCACGGCCTAAATTGGATGGCAAGCAGTGAAGGCGGGAACCATATTGGACAATCCAACTAGCAAGGTAGTCGGTTGGGCTAGGTTTGTCGGACTGGGCTCGAACCACAATTGAACTAATAACTATGTTTGAAGTTCAAACTATGTAGTGGGTCTCTCGTTAGCCCACTGCCCTCTGCTCGGCCCCATAAGTTTCTTGAGGACGAGAAGTCGAGAACCTCTGGCGTTGCCATCTTCTTTTGAGGGCAAAGGAGCACAATAGTGAGTGAGCTCTATTAGGTTTCGTTATCATAAACTTATATGTTAAATAAAATAGTTGTACAACTCGTTATGATGCGAAGACTGTGAAGATGACACACAATCGAACATTTTCAATCCTCATTGCTTACAATAGTAGTAAATTACACGGAAACTCCAGAAGTTCAAATCTACCCCGTTAACGGTCCCAACAGACTGGTCCAAATAACGGGAAGGTCTTATCGTCTTTAAGATTGGACTAAATTTAACTTGACTCGCAGCTGATTAGCAGCCTGCAATCGATAACATTAAAAATGAAAAATAGACCTAGTGATTTTGGCCTGCCAACTTAGAAAGAACGAGAAAAGAAAAACGCTGCAACTCATGATTGATTCAAATAAAATCAGAATGGTTCTGCTACCAAACATAGCTAATACAACAATCTTGGATTAGTTCTCACTCATGAGAGTGAGAACGAGAATGTGAATGCTTCACTTATGCAGTGCACAAGTACAATTCCCGCTTCCAATATCTGTGGCGACACAGGGAGGCTTTACTTTCCCATCCCCATACCAAGTTGAGCGCTTCCCACTTAATTCATCCAAGAAATTATCCAGCTTGTCAATTGTGACATTGGGCATCACCACAACATGTGCAATATTACCTTGGCAAGCTAGTTGCCACCGGCGAGTAAATTCCTCATCCAGAGGGCGCTCAAACACAACTGTGCTGCTAAGTTCATTCAACATAGCGCTAATTCCAGCATCACGCAAGCGATCCTTCAAATAGTGTGCATTCCTGAGACACTTCTGTACTTCTTTCTGGAACCCTTTGTACCCTTTTCTGTTAAGGGTGTACCAAAGAAAGAGAGGAGCATGGCCATTACGGCTTCCCATGATTGTGGCATCTCTTGAAGCAAGGTACTCAACATTCCTTGACAGAATATTTATATGCTCCATCCTCGTTATCTGAACACCGCATGGCATAGGACATCCCACAAACTTGTGGCCCGAGACACTCACACTTCCAATTGGCTTTTTGAAAGTAACTTTTGGCGCCTGTACACCAACAACAATAAGACAAACAGGAAAACAATAATGAGAGTTGCAAAAATAATTATTGAAGGGTTCTAAGATAATCCTGTTCCAACGATAAGAATGTCAATTAACCCATAAACCAGTGGCATATAATCATTTTAAGTTTCTCTAGTTTACAGATGAAAAAGTCTATGGTTCATCAATGACCTACCAAGACTAAGTAACTCTTTGCTAACAGGTTGAAATTACAAGACACTAAAAAGGCCACAATGAAGAAACGAGATTTTTGGTGCAAATGCTTGTGCTACTGGCACATCAGAGATATTGCAAGCAGAATTGATTCCTTTATTCATTCATAAAAAATAATGAGGTTCCTTTTATATTATAGGGAAGCCACACCAGAGTAAAATAAATGGGGATTGCAACATGAAAACCATCCAGAAATTTAGAACTTTTTGGTAAAAACAATTGGAAAAGGAGCAACAGAGCAAACGTTCAGCACAGACATATCTCTATTGCTCAACTCATGAGTCTTTCGATAATAGAAAAGGAATATGACACACTTACACGTTTGACAAAAGGCATCATAAGTCCAAATAAAGCTCCATCACAGTGAATGTAAAACCGATCATGAGAAAATCCACATTCTTCAAGGGTTTGTATTACAAGATCAAGGTCGTCCACAGCTCCCTTGACGGTTGTGCCTGCAACAAGATTAATTCAACAAGAGAAGCTCATCATGCCCAAGTACACAAACACAATCTTGTATGTGTGTGTGTGTGTGTGTGATACTGAGAGACAGAGACAGCGATACCTATGTTGACATTAATAATGGCTGGTTTGTCTTTGTTAGCAAGTAGTTTAGCCTTGAAATCAGTGCAATCAATCTCGCCAGTGAGTAGACAGTCAACCTTCACACATTCCATTCTATACATCCGAGCCGCCTTGAAGACAGAATAATGTGACTCTCGTGATGCATAAAGAATTCCATCAGGAAGCACTTCCCTCCTGAAAAATCAGAAACGTTAACTGTCACACTTCTTTTCAACGGGGGATATAAATTAGTTGATGTTACAAATATATGAGAATTCCATGCTAAAAGATGCTAACCCAACTAGAATCCCGTGAAGATTGCCTTCTGTACCACAGTTTGTTATGTAGCCCCAGTATTCATTTTTCTCTATCTCCCACAGACGGGCAAACCAATTTAAAACGCCCACTTCAAACTGCCTTGAATGGACACCATAGTTACTTTCTATAAACGGATCCCCAAGATTGTTGATGGAGAAATGCTGCAAATGTGAAAGAGCACCGTAGTCGAAGTCCAAATTGTATGGATAACCTGCAAGTGACATCACCATTTGAAGGCAAGAACACAATATTAAATGTTTAGAAAACAAGTAAAATCGTGAGAATGGTACAAGAACTACAGGCAAGGTGAATTACCCACAAATATTCCGATAAAATGTAGAAATCATCAATCTCTTCCATAGAGTTCAGCAACTAGCCATTTTAACTAATAAACATTACAAAGAATAATGCTAGAAAGTCGGAAAAAATGTTTTGGCAGATCCATCTTTCTGATACAAAGGGTTACAAGAAGAACCAATTGGTTCTCTAGTCAGAATATCAAAGTAAGCTACCAGTAACTTCGATCCCTCTAAATGAAGCTATAAACGACCATAATTTCCAAATTTTAAACATCAATTAAAGGCAAAACAACAACACGACAACGGCATTATGATTACCTAAATGAAACTTGGTCCTTTCGGTCAAGGTCTTTCGGTAGCGAGCCAAGACGCTAGCCATATAAGCATCCTTATCGCCGGTGAAATCGTCGTTGGCATCGGGCTCCGTGACCTCCAGGCACGAGGTGTGTACGTTCCTCCCCAGGACAATATCCTTACCATTTCGCTTCTTCTCATTCTCCGCACCTTCTCTTCTGCTGTCAATCTTCCCATTCCCCACAATAACAGGAAACGGGGGCACCGCTTCCAACACGACCGTCGAATCAAAGTCCTCCGCCAACATCTCCGCCCTCCCGCCGTTCACGCGTGGCACTGAATCGACTTCCATGGGCCTCTAGAAGCCTAAAACAAATGCCCACTACTTGAGATCTCAAACCAAAAAGAGAGAGATAGAGAGAGAGAGATAGAAGGTGATTAGAGTCACTGAATGGAATAGAGCGGCGGTTCCCAGGGCCCAAATAGTGGGAGCTCGGCTAACGATGAAGAAATGAGGTCGGGGTTGCCTCCTATTTATAGGCGGAAAGCCCTGCCGTTGCCTTTATGTTTGCGATTTGCCTGCCCTTTTCACGTCTGCCCTTTTCCTTTTTTATTTAAAAAAAAAAAAAAAAAACTTCTTGTGCTTCTTGCTAAATAAATAAATAAATACAACATTCCTAATTCAATGGAAAGTAGTAATTTTATTTTAGAACGTAATAAGTTTATATGTTTTTGTACAAATTGTATGCTTGTGAAAAATATCTAATATAATGCCAATTAGGAAATTTGGGATGGAACACGGGTCTGAGGCCCGTGCTGCGTACAATAATTAACTATATCGTGGTGTGTCCCCCCCCCCCCCCGGCCCCTCTTTTTTAATTTTTTGTTTCGTACATAAAGCGGTGCGTTTCCCACATGCTTATAATCGTAACGGAAGATATTTGTAAAAGTTTATTGATACTCTAATCCGATATTTCCTGAATGTCCAAGCTGACCGAGAAATGGTATTCTAGACTCGTACCAGATTCTCAAAGGTCCCACCATGGGCATGCGCATCGGCGTGGGTGAGGCCTTATATCCTAAATCAAGACCATGCAAACACACAAACAAAAAAAGAAAAACAAGGACAGGCAGACAGACGTGCATTCGCGTGGACCATTCACACTGGATTTTTCTTCTTGGCGAGAGAACTTTTAAATCACAGCTCGCGCACCCATTTATTAAGAATTTGAGCAACCGATACTTGTTTTTAATAATAATCAAACGATCGATCGTTTTATAAAAAAAAAATCATAAATTTAAAATTTTATAAAAGTATTTAATAGAATTAAACCTAAATTTAATCTTATATGATTTATGAGAATAACTAATAATTTTTATTATAAATTATAAAGTTTGTTTATATATAAATATTGTATATTGACACAATTTATTGTACAGTATAATTAGTACAATTCTCACTTTTTTTTTGGATTAGAATAATAATAATAATAATAATAATAATTGAATTAAAAGTTAAATGTTTAAGTGAGAATACTGGGAAAATATATATATATATAAGATATGAAGGAATTCTTTATAGTATGTAACTTATATCTTTTTTGCATTTAAAATAAATTGAGCTCGTGTGAGCACTGAGGACAGATCCAGGAGAACTCCCTTGGGGGGCCAATTTTAAATAAAATATCTTTTAAAAAATAAAAGGCAAAAAAAAATCATAGAATTTTTGAAATTTTCATCCTTTTTTTTAAAATATGCAAATGACTTTTGAAAAGTTTTGGGAGAGACTATAAGAATTTATTAATTGTGCGGTAGGGGGAGGGGGCTATAGGAAAATTTCGAGGAGAATATGTGAAATTTCAAGAATTAGGTGGTCAAAAGGAAAATTTTTAGGAAAATTTAAGAAATTTAAAAAATATTATGGAAAAAAAAAAAAGGGACGTCAATATTTTGGGGGTACTCGTCCCTGGACTCCCTGATGAGGATATATTATATTACTAGGAATTTTGTCAATTTAGACGATAACGTGCATTATCTTCTACCGTTGTGCGGAGATTTTGTTAAACGTTGCATTGATTTCCTTCCGTCAAAAGAAATAAGACTTTTCTATAAATGATATTGAATGATCGTCTGGGTTCGAAAGAAAGCAAACATGTGCAGATATAATCTATTAACAGACTCGTTTTACAATTTGATCCGTATTTCTTTTTGTCACCTCTTTTTTTTTTTTTTTTTTTTCACCAAAAAACCAAAAAAGGGGAAAGTGTGGGGGCAGCCAAAGTTGCAAACTGCGTCACGGAATACGCCAGCATCGCCAAGGAGAATCTAATAAATGCCCCTTGGGCAAAGGGAGACAAAAGCTGTACCTAAAAGAGGAAAAGGAAAAAGGCTTAAAGAGAGAAACGAAGGACCACTGGAACTGATCCTGTTTGCCAAATGCCATACTTGCGGACATGGCAACGAGTGCAGAGAAATCAGAGTCGAAAGTTCAAAACATCCAGACTCGTTCGCGTTATCTAAGTTAGTGACATTTTCCAAAAGAAAACATGAAAATCGGAAGACCAATCTGTCAATCCCTTCCTTTTACATGGTTTTCCAAAAAAAAAAAAAAAAAAGAAAAAATGGATGGTGCGAAAATGATTAACTACGGTCAAAATCACAAAAAGGGTTTCCACAGCTATGACAAGACTATAAAAAGAGTAAAAACATTACCCATAGTGTAGGTATATAATTGTTTTTCTCTTTTCCATCAACGTTCTATAATTTATTTAAATTTAATAAATAGTTTTCGACGTAAAAATTTAATAATAATTTAACTTATTTTTATGTACTTAATTCTAATTAAAATACTCTTATTGCATTCCCTAGCAATAAAGCAAGCCATTGAGTTGAATTGTGACGTTGGCTTTTAATTTTAATAATCATTATAATTAAATGTAAAAAATCGAATTAATATGTCATAATTTCTTGTTTATATTTGTAAAAAGAAAAAAAAAAGTCTTCTTTTAATAATGTGTTCCTCTTACTCAAACAATGATACTGTTAAAAATAAATTATACATTTTCATCACTTTTATTATTGTTTGTTGTTTTTCTTATCTCATTCAATAAAATTTAGAGGAAATTTTTTTAGTAAATAAACAAGGCATTTGAGTTAGATTCAGCTGTCAATACACGGGGGGACGGAGAGTGTGCTCGTCGCCCCACGTGGACCTCATATCCAACCATCCGCCTCTTCTCCTTCTTGTCGCCAGCCCACCGTCATCACCATCCCGGCAGCGGCAGCCACGTCTATCTGGCCAAGTGTCCCTAATTCGTTTCTCCACGTGTACGATCCAGATCTATACCCGTAGCTTAGATTTGATCTTTTAGCATCTTTTTGGGCCCCCAGGACTGTCCACCCTGTCGGGTGAGCCAGCGGGCTAGTCTATCTCTGGGTGACTCCTGTAACTCGACCAAGCCAACCGAGTCACTCCGGCTCTGCAACCCATTGACTCGCCGGTTCAAGGTCCTACTCCAGCTGGGCACGGCACTGTCGTCGTTGAATCGAATGGTACTCACCGATGTCGCGGCCATGGACTTATCGACCATAGTCGATGTCAAAAACCCAGAAGCACAATCTTAGTTTAGGACTCTGTTTTCGCTTTATGTGACGTTGGATCGCCCTGGAGGTCCCAATGGAATCTCTTTGCCCGCAAGCTCTTCAATCGCGACTCTCCCAATAACAACAGCTACACTTCATTACTCATTGGTCGGGCGTTTCACTTGGTCTGGAGCTGGATTGATGGGGTGCCAGGAGGTGGTGATGGAGATGGGCTCTGGAGGGGGTCCGATTTTGAACCCAGGGTTACTCAACCGGTATGTTTATTATCGAATTTAATGCTATAGATGGTGAACTCATTTTTTTTTCTTCTTGAATTGAATTTAAAACTTTGCAGCATGATCATTTTGATCACTATCTGCATTTGGGTTATCAAAAAATGATAAGAAACATGTTGTGATTTGTGATGTTTTTATTTCTTTGTTTGTCCTACCATGATTTTTGTTTATCGGTTGATGCTAGTTTTCGTGTCTATACATCGTACAAGAGTTAGCATTATGTGTTATTTGCGTTGAATGTCACTTCTTTGCAATACTTGTAATTTGTATATATGTTAACCCTCGCTCCTTGCCTGAATGATGCAATTTGTGCTATAAATAAATTTTCCATATTGCCTTTGGGAATACTGTTCTTTTCTTCTTTGCATGAACGAGAATACAGTTGGTGGGATGTATCTACTTGGCAGCTTTGTAGGAACTTTTTAGAATCATCCTGGAAGTTCTTTTGAGGAGATATTGAGAAGTTATTCCATTTCATTCGAACTTTATACACAACAACCTGGTTAGGTCACACGTCTGGGAAATTTGGTGACATTTCAGTAGTTTGTATTTTAGTTGTGCAAATTGCCTATTATTAACCTTTTAGGTTTTATTACAAGCACTTACAAGGCTCTTTTGGTCTTTCAAATACTATCTGCGTAGTGCTCTTCTAGGAAGCTGTACCGAAGCTATTGTTCAGGCCCTGATTTCCAAGAAAAAAATCTACCTATATCTTCACGATGTATCCACTGCCTATAAACTGTCTGTGGGAACCCGTAGTTGCACTGAGTAGGAAAACTCCTCTTTGGCAGCATGAAGTTATCCTCTCACAACATTTGCTTCTCTTTTTCGATATGTAATTCCTCATACTCTGTCGAATTTGAAGCCCTGTAATCTCATAATGTATTGGTTAAAACTGCACTTAAAAAGCTGTGAGCAAGGGAACCAGAAATTCAGTGTAATTTGGATGGCCTCATGAAATGCTTGTACCAAGGTCATTGAAGTAAATTGACAAACTTTTACTGTTACACTCAAACGACCACTCCTTTGAAGTTTAACTGTACGTTAAGGAAGTCTTTCACGATTTCAAAGTTTAGCTAGTGGACCATAGTTAGCTATCTGTTATGATTCACTTGAGTTCTGACGGAATCCTTATTCTTCCCCATAACCATGTGGTCAAACATGAAATGTAGGCCAACTGGTTCAGTGAATTCTGTTGTTCATCTGCCTGTATGTCACAACTTTGCTGCTTTTTAAAGTTTTTCAACCGTTTGGTGTTGTCCTCAAAGAATTATCTTTCTGCCAGGAGAAATCAACCACTAATGGTGACCATTGCCTTCCTTCCATGATGTCTTTGCCAAGAAGATGAACCTCTTATTCTTCTTGTTACCTGAAGGATTGCTTCTTCGCCATTGATTTGTACAGATTTCATGTATTGGAGATTTCCTGGGGCATATGGAAGCTTCCTTAGTCCTTAGGTCTAGGAAAAAGCTTGGGTAATGTTAATGCTGGAATATCTCTGCAACTGTAGGACACAACAAAGTTAACTGAAATGTATATCGATATCACTGGATGGTTTTCTGTTGACTTCTTTGTTTATGGAAGTGTTACTGGTTCATGCAGACAGACCAGTTGCAAGACGCCATTTTTGGGCCTTAAAGGAATGGACTTCCGTCAACAAAGCATCAATCGCGAATACTGTCACCATTCAACTTTGAAATCCATCAAAATTATATAATACTTCGTATTAAATTTCACTTTGTCAAAAAAAGGGCGCTGGATTTGCATTGACATTGTATCCAAAATAAGCTTTCAATGGAAACGTCATAATCTCAAACTTCCTTCACGGTGTCTGACTTTGTTGAGAAAGCTGAGACGATTGCATAGATGCTTCCGGTTCAATATGGATACAACTGGACATCATTGTTTTGAGTCAGAGCTTTACTGCTGGGAGCTCACGGCTTTGCAGTCTGCATGGAGAAATGAAAATTCCTGTGTCGCCACGACGGTCCTTAATGGATATTGTGCCTTTGGTACATTGTGGGGGTGCTTGTTATTATTATTAGTTAATTAATTTGGATTAAAATTTAAACTCAAAATTTTCAACCTTTAAAATGATGTCAGTATCAATGAGCTAGGGTTTATCGGTGAACTCGAGGCCTTTTTGTCATTTTTTGGGTCATGGAGTCGTGACCTTTAATGCTTAATAAGTACTTCTTTTATCCAACATTTGTTCGGCCCAATCCATGGGCTTCTAGATATTAGCCTTTTATCGGAGGAGGCTTTGAGCATGTACCGAAATGACAAATTCCACGGTGATTTAATTTGGATGTCTCCCTGTTCTCGTGTGCATGATCGAACTACTGCTCTCGATCAATCTGTAGAATATGTATGCGTGTAAAGTCTGTTCCACCCTGGTGGGCGCCATTTGAGAAATAAGATCAAAAATACACAAGCGCATGATTGAGCGGTGGGGCTACTACAAAGAGACGGTTTCGTTTTTTTCAAATTGGGAAAAGGACTTTAAACTGTGTTGCTGGGGTCGGGCGTTGAAATGGGAGACCGCGCCATAAAAAAGTTTCACTGCCGACATTTTCTTGAATCTATTCCTAATTATAACTAAATGAGGCTAAATTCAGTTACTTGCATTTGTCTGGCTTCGCATTTCTTGAACAATGTCAGGATATTTTTGCTTTCTTTCTCACTGTTTAATTTGGTGTATTTTATAAAATAGTTCCAGATATTATACATTAAAATTACGTTTCGCTTCGCATCGTATAATTGCTAATGAATTGACAAATACAAGCAATGGTGGGGGGACTGGGGGAGCCTAGCTCTGCTTGGCCGCTGCCTGGTTAGCGCGTGGGAATATTCTTTTTAGCACTGGAATCAAATAAGAAATCCCAAAGGCCTTTTGGAAGCTTATGGCCACAGGGACCACGTAATAAGTCTGGTCCATATACAATCAGTCGGTTTTTATCAATGAGATAATTTTGGTGTTAATAAGTTTGTAATTTAATTATTGTATATTTAAGTATTTAATATATATATATATATATATATATATATATTATTATTTTTTTAACAGAAGTAAACTACTCGAATTTAGACAAATAGCTTGGCCATCCGCCAGTCCGCGTTCATGTGATTTGTTATCTCTTCAATGATCTCAAGTTGGGAGCGACAATTTAAAAATCTTTCAGTTTTAGACGCGGCTTTCGAGAACGTATGTCCAATCTCTCGAACCATCGCGGCCCTACTCCTCGCAAGTGCATCATGGGGCAGACAGATGGGTGCCTGGCAAATGGTTGACAGCTAGCTGATTAAAGGCGTAAGGTGACCAGCGACCACTAAAAATACAAAAGTAAAGGTAGATCCAATTTTGACTATTGGCTTGAAATTAACATGTCCTCGTCAGCACATAGAAATCCGTGCATTGATAATTGCAATATCCAAGGCCTAATGCGTATTGACAATCAAATTTTGGGATTAACCGGGCTAAGATAAGCATGCATCATGCCAATAATTCCGCTTTTTTCACTGCAGGGCACATACATATAGACTAAACAAAAACGAATCGCGTATGCAAATACTTCGCAAGCATGTCCCCTTCTTGGAAGAGTTACACGTGACGACGTGCGATTCATTTATGTTAATGTTATGGGGGCAGCTTAACAATCAATCTATAAGAGAATCTAGAGCTACGCGATGAACATGATTTATAAAGTTTAAGTGGAGCGTAAATTTCCTCAATTTAATGTCAACTTGCCCCAAAAAGAACAACGAAAACACGTCAGCTTGTAGGAACACAACAACAGTCTGAATCTCTAGCTATTCGAGGCTTGGATGCGTAACGATTATTAAAATACGCACATTCATTGACGATCGAAAGAATATCAATCGAACACGTGCTTTTTGTGAAGATGGTAAATTGATAATCGAACATTTGTGTAACGACAAATTTGCGGTAGATAGATGCATTTCGGGGCTGGATGGATGGTAAAAATGATTTGCCTTCTGAATATTTGTGTATTGAATGGATAATGCATGCAGAAGAAACGCCAAAGAAGGTGGACCTTTTAAAACCAGACCCTGCACTCATAGACGATGGAGCCCTCCTTCAGCTCCTTTTTTTGTTTGTTTGGATTTTTTTTTTTTTAATTTTTAAAGTTGAATATTGGGGACACCTACAGCTACCTGTGCAGAAGCATCTCATCCTCTAATTTTTTTTTCCTCCTTTAAATTACATTTGTCGGTCCGCAATCAATTTTGCTGGTACATGTGGGGTTGGAGGGCCAGTGATAATTTTAAAGGTTGCATCTGATCTTGAGCATTTTCTTTTTCTCCTGTTTGACTATTCTTTTCCCTCTAGGGGGTTGATGAACCCCATTTGAGTGATGATGACGATGCTGTCATGTACTCACTGCCGAGAGTCTCTTACAGCACTCATGCAAATAAGTCTATAACGTTCAAGAAGAAAATCAGAGAAACAGAATTGTTGAGTATCGCTACCCTTCTTTTTTTTTTGGTGGGGGGGGGGGGGGGTTGTACGAATATTTTTCTTTACTTAAAAACTTGGGACCCCAGTATGCGCACATGACCCTCAAATACTCAGCAGGATCAATCAACCTCTCATTTAGAGGGGTTGGGCCCTATTATATCCGATCATGTGATCATGTCTGATCATGTCTCCGTTGCCCCTCTCAATGATTGCCAAAATTTTCATGCAAACTTCGCGTGTGCCAATTCTCTATTGAATACACAACTTTTGTTATTCTATAATTTCTAGGGAAAATTCTGCTGACTGCGTGTCATCTGATTAGCCTCTTAAAACGTTTTAGTGTTGTTTTAGTAAAATGACGGATGAATCTAAAGTGGCATATTCGTGCGCACCTACCCTGATATTCTCGTGCGTGCAGGTGTTAACTCATATTATGTGGCACCCAAAATGACGAAATGAAGTCCTCCAAAAGAATGAATCAACCTTACATGTGTAGATAGAGTGATGCAAAGATTAAAGAACATCGGTTAACTATTAATCTGTTGAAAGCTGAGATATATAACCTACACAGCATACATAGAATGAAGAATAGAAAGGATTTGGATCGATCATTTCAAATTTAAAATTATATTGAGAACTTTTAACAAGAGAGAAACCTAATGCTGGTATTTGCTATGTCTACTATATATATATATATATATATATATATATATATATATATATATATATATATATATATATATAATTTAGTATAATAGACACCGGTTTTATTTATGTCTTACATAATAGATTTAATTAAAAAAAAAATCAGTCGAGCCCAATTAATTTGTTTTTTCTCCTTCACATTTAAATATTGAGTTAATTATATTATTCATGTATTGGCGCACGAGGAGACATAAATATTGTTTGAGCCAAGCACATGAAAACGAAACGTCTCGAAAATACAAGGATCATGCATTAATTTGTAGAATTCCTGAAAATCAGATACATAAAGGATACTTTTAAACAAGCTGAGACACATTTGGCACAATTATTACAACTTCAGAATACATATGAAATTTTTCTTTTTTTCTTTTTGAGCACGTTTTATTAATTTTGTTACAAAACACGGATACTTCAATGCACACGCAAAAAATCCTCCCAGGTTCTTGCAATCATCATCCACTTCTTTTATTACTTCCTGCAAGAAACAGTGCGAAAATACGTAAGCAATTGGATACGCATTGACTATCGGTGAATTAAGAATCAAAAATGCCAAGTTGATTGAGGCTTTCAGACGTGAGTTGGTCTCTGAGTGTGAGGATAACAAATACTTCGCTCACAAGTCATAACAATAACAATGACAAATTGATGCATGCAGATATAAAAAGCCCTGAGGTTACCTTGGAACTACGGTTGCCGTAGCTTAGTAGTGGTGAGGAGGAGGAGGCGATGCATAGATGTAATGCGGTGGTGGTGGGGGAGGAGACTTGTACTTGTAAACTGGAGGAGGAGGAGGAGGAGACTTGTACTTGTAAACTGGAGGAGGAGGGGGTAATTTGTGCTCGGGCGGTGGGTGGGGATAGGGATGAGGGTGAGGATGGGGATGAGGATGAGGATGAGGATGCGGGTAGGGATGAGGATGAGGGTGAGGATGAGGATGCGGGTAGGGATGAGGATGAGGGTGCGGGTAGGGATGAGGATGAGGGTGCGGGTAGGGATGAGTTTTGTGCACCGGTGGAGGTGGTGGGGGAGATTTGTACTTGTAGACTGGTGGAGGAGGTGGCGGGGGAGATTTGTACTTGTAGACTGGTGCAGGTGGATGGGGTTGAGGGTGAGGATGGGGGTAGGGATGTGGTTTGGGAACCGGCGGAGGTGGTGGGGGAGATTTGTACTTGTAGACTGGTGTAGGAGGTGGTGGTGGTGGGGATTTGTACTTGTAGACTGGTGAAGGTGGATGGGGATGAGGGTGAGGGTGAGGATACGGATGTGGTTTGTGCACCGGTGGAGGTGGTGGGGGAGATTTGTACTTGTAGACTGGGGGATGTGGTTTGGGCACCGGTGGAGGTGGTGGAGGAGATTTGTACTTGTAGACTGGGGGATGTGGTTTGGGCACCGGTGGAGGTGGTGGAGGAGATTTGTACTTGTAGACTGGGGGATGTGGTTTGGGCACCGGTGGCGGTGGTGGAGGAGATTTGTACTTATAGACTGGGGGATGTGGTTTGGGCACCGGTGGCGGTGGTGGAGGAGATTTGTACTTGTAGACTGGGGGTTTGGGCACCGGTGGCGGTGGTGGAGGAGATTTGTACTTGTAGACTGGGGGTTTGGGCACCGGTGGGGGCGGTGGAGGAGATTTGTACTTGTAGACTGGGGGTTTGGGCACCGGTGGCGGCGGTGGAGGAGATTTGTACTTGTAGACCGGGGGATGGGGATGGGGATGGGGATGGGGATGAGGATGGGGATGTGGATGAGGATGGGGATGGGGATGGGGGTGGGGATGGGGTTCATGCTCCGGTGGAGGACATTTGTGCTCGGGAACTGGTGGAGGAGGAGGTGGTGGTGATATGTAGTGGTAAGGAGGATGTGTAGATGGGTAGTTTGCTGTGATTTCTGTTGGCAGGCTCAGGGAGACTGATAACACTAGAAGAGTGGCAATGAGTGAGGCCGTTGAAGACCCCATCTTTCCCTCAACTTCACCTACAATTAAACGTGGGGTTTGGTTATACTTCTGAGGCAACCCTCTCTTTGCTTTATATAGGTGTTGTCTTTACCATTTTACGCTCATGCAAATCCCGGTAAAATTGACTTTCTTTTCATGGTACTTAAACTTGGTAGAAATACCAGGAAATAAAATAAACCACAAATGGGGCAATGCCTGTTTGGACAGTCGACTCTTGGTGGGTCTTATTACAATAATCATTTGACTCGGCTTTCGGATTACTGCCAGTGGTTGCAAGCTCAGAGCGAGTGCGATAGGATAGTACGTAGTTCATTCTATGGTCTATCGTTAGTATAGCTTTTGTAGTACAATTATTCAATCAATCCCTTGTTGATTTGTGTCTCGATGATTGCGATCTTTGACATTTTTTACGCGATTCGCCTAACTTTTCCTGATTTTTAAGCGTCCGGACCCGGCGGCTGTGACTCTAATCCTTCTCCTCTCAATCTCCTTCTTTATCTGAACTCGCAATCTCCATTATCGCAATTTGCAAACTATAGTGTACTCGTTTTCAATTTAGTACTTTCAAAAGCAATTACTTTTCTCATTTCTGCGATTGTAGCAAAATTGGAACCATGGGAAACTTCAATGGTCCCAAAACGTTAAAGCAAGAAGACCCATACGCCACGTTTAACATTTATTTAACTAAAAATAATTCTATATTCTATGGAATTTTTTTTTTTTTTTAAATTATGTGCTGAGTGTGATTAACATAGGAAGGAAATGGTAGTATCCTGTAGATATAATTATATATTTATTCTGAGTACGTCCATTCCAAACCCGCCCAAGTTGTTACACCTTAATGTCCAGCCCCCAGACCCCAGTAGATAAAGGAACCATTGGAAAGAATAATTTTTCATGTTGCTCAATTGCTTTCATGCTTGTTTTAGGAATTTTAAAAACGGAGAGCATTTTCTTTCACATTTTCTTTTTTGGTTTCTTCTATCTCGTCATAAAAAGGGGCTTTGTCCAATTAAATATTAGCCACCGACAGCCAAACACTTCAAAGCTAATCCACGACTCGAGCAGCAAAATAATTGTAATTTTATAAGACAAAACCACGTGGTATCGCTCGATAATCAAAATTTCTTATACGTTCTGTTATTTACCGAGGAAGAAAATAATAGTTGTTTACCGGGGTGGGTGGAGAGTGGGGGCTCAACCATGACATCCCTTCTACTCCTAGACACAGCCACAAACGTACGAGTTGTTAAAGCTGTCTTTGAATCTTCCTTTACGATCGGAATTTCAGAAACTATATAAATTATAGGGGGAATATTCACATAGCACAGAACTTTGCGGACTTACCTCGTAAAAAAGTAAATTTTTTTTTATTTAATTCCTTAAATAGGACTATTTATGTATCAATTTCTTTTTCAACCGATTTTATCGTTTTCCTTGACAAAATATGATTTGCATATACAAATGAGCAACATTGGATGTTTTTCTTCTCGTGTTTTTCTCGTTTTTTTTTTCTCTGTTTTTTTTTTTTTTTTTTTTTTGTCAAAGAAAAGAAAAGGGATTGGCATGGCTGGGTTACATCAATTATATAGCTGGGCCAATCTTCCCTTACAATTTTCCACACTTTCCAGTCTCTATATTGAAATACGATATCTAACTATCACCTAAACAATGACTACCCTAGTGCGCGGGACCATTTTGTGAAGGAAAATTCGCTATCGTCTTCAATTATCATAAATCTACGTAATTTTCGTTCCAAGATGGCGACTCTAAGGGAAGTTCCGAAACGAAACTTGTTGGCTGGACTTTGATCTTTGCTTAAGCAATTAAGATTTAAACTTTAGACTTAAAACTTACAGTTTATATAATTTTATCACTAAATCTTATGGCTAGTAGCACATTGTTCGGTCTTGCTTTCATTCTAAAAATTACATTCTGTACCCTAAATTTGTGATATATTTACACTTCACATCTTAATTTTTAGAAATTATAAAAATATACATACAAAAACTATTAAATGACGGATTTACCCTCGTATATGGTTTAAAAAGTCATGAGCTATGGCATTTTTACAATTAAAAGTAATTTTTCTTAATGAAAAATTAAGAAAAAGGCTTTTTTGTTACTAACCGTAATTATTAATATATATATATTTTATAATTTTTCAAAACTCAAGATGCAAAATATAAATATACTCTAAATTTAGGAATCACAAAATAATGGTCCCTACTTTCATTGGATGTCGACATTATAGAGAGCCTTTCTCAATTTTTTTTTCTTTTTACAAAATTGACCCTGTTGTCATCAAATTTTTATCCGGTCTTGCTTTCGTTCTACTGATTGAAAAGGGAAAAGACCGTACGGTGTCTTGAAATTTCGTTATATGTGGAAATCAAAAGGTTGGATGTGCTGTGATTTTGAAATTGATTTGAAATTTAAATTACTTAATATCCGAGAATGAAAATATCTTATTTTTTCAATCCATAATTTAGCTAAAAACTGTCCAAAAAATATATATATATATATATATATGTGATATTTATTTACATGGTTAAGTATTTTCCTAACAATTAGTAAAATAATGATGAAGGATTATCAGGAGATTATCGTGTTGGAAAAGACATTGAGTCAGTTGTTAGTTTTTTTTCAATCATTACCATTAAGCCATTTACTGATCCTGCAATTTTTTTTTTTTTAATCGCAACGGATGGGAACATCAATTGTTTCTATTCAATTAGGGACTCAGGTATAAAAAATACAACTCACAGTCACCGGCACAAGAAAAAAATAATGGCACGAGATCGAGAGCTAGCTAGCTAGGTTTTGGCCTTAAGCAACTTAGACTGTAACCTATGGTCATCTTGACTGGCATGTTACATAGTTCAGAGAAAAAATACATTAATTCTTTTTCGTAAACCCAGTGAAATATACAGCTGTGATTGATCCAGGCTTCCATTTTCAGCTTCTTTAATCTCTTTCTGTACAGAAAGAGGAAAATATATATATATATATAATTTTTGTGTCTCGATCCCTTGAGTTGAACTAGAAGCATTATGGGGTTTGGTGCGTGCACGTCGAGCCGCAGCAAGTAATGTAACGTGGCATAAACATGAAGTGATTAAACTCGATATAGATTAAATGAATGGCCTACATTTTGCCACTTGCCAGAGGATTAAGACTATATTTCAAATGGACGTGGAACATGCCGAGGACGATTTCCACGAATTCACGTTCTCTTCCACCGCCAAGCAGAGGTGCAGAGATGCAAATGGCCGTCTTGTATGGATCCAAAAAATCCCCTCTTACTTACTTTTAATTTTATACTGTTTTTCAATTGATGAACGTGGGAGATAATGCATGTATGGCACGAGGTATTAGCAGTAGACTGGCATTGTTACTAACATATTTTCTGAATAAACAATCCGAATGGTCTGTGCATTTCGCAAAATCATGCGCGTTAAATTTGTTTCCATGTAACGTATTCTATAATTCACGATCCTCAAACTCTTGCTTAAATTGCTACGGTGCCCAACTACCAATTAGCAAAGAGTGGAAACTACGCTGCCGTGCATGTTTTGTGCACCGTGCGTCCTCAGCATATGCAAGTCAACGGTTGTAGAACAATAAAAAATAAGACGACATCCTAAATCAATGCTGACACTCGCGTGCTTGATACAAAATGCTTCTGATATTTCTAATGGGAAAAAACTTTTAACATTCTTACATACCTAATTGCACCTACTCTTGGCGCGTTCAAATCATTGTTTCCTAGCACAGTTATTGCAAGTATTGACCAATAATAAAATCTAATCCAGAATCTAATTGATTGACTTAAAGGCTCCAATGGCCCTTCATTTATGGCTAAATATACGTACGGGCCAGCCCCCCCCCTCCCCCCCAATTCTCATTAGCTTTTTGTGATTCATATGTTCCCATTGGTTAGCACTCCTAAAGCATCAATGGAAAATATAAAAGGCCATAAATACTATGATTGATCTCGCTTATCAAAATAATAATGATATTACACCACATAAAAGCATCTAAGTAAAAGCTTACTTACCATTAAAGTTCAATAAAGTTGAAAAATGGAAAGGGCAACAGTGGCTTGTCTGCTATGATAATGGGCGGCTTCATACAAAGCTTAACTGGCCTCGGATTCTAAAATAAATGAAATAGGACCCAGCAGAAGTATCCGTAAGACCACGGTTGCAATTAAATATATATGGAAACCATAAAATATGGGATTTATCATTTTTTTTTTTTTAACAAGATAAGGCTGAATGGCATTGGAAATGTAAAGACAAAATCCTCGTTTTAAAATTGGGTAATATAATGCTTGTTAACAAATATGTATTTTAAGGGAATATCAATCGCAGAACAGAGCCAGCCAATCTACTGGGAGGATACAGAAGCTGCGATTTGCTGCTGGAAGCCTCCTTCTTCCTTTCCTTCGTAGATGGATTTCATCCTAAAACATCATGAGACTTCTCGGAGCGTCTTCAAACAGAAAAATGATAGTTCTTCCCTTCTTTATTTTACTTTAAGCGTCAGTATTATCCTGACCATTATTTTCTACGGCGTTAGCGACAAGACAACTTAAAATGAGAAAATCATGATTTACTTGTGTGCTGATGCCCCCAGTGGACAGGAAACTGCACCACACTACTTTCTCATTTATTAGAAATCGCCGTTAGCTGGTTATGGCTCAATTTGGACGCGGCCCTAGAAAAGACGAACTAGAGAAAGGCAAGAGGACAAACATTGCCTAGGCAGCCAGGCCCCGGTAGGCAAACATCAATCGTGGAATTTTACGCCCATGGTTTCTGTTATGAGTCCAATTATTTACTCAAAAGTTAGAGCATTTGTTTTTAACGGAAATGACAAGGGATTGAAAATAGTGATGCAGCTCGCCTGAGGTTAGGTCGTCACTTTATTAAAATATTTTTTTAAAAAAATTAATTTTTTAATCAAAAAAATAAAAACAATATACACAGGTCAATAAAATATACAAGTATATCAAATACAACCATAAAATATTACTTTCTCTTTTTTTTTTTTTTTACACCTTTAACTAATCCTTGTGTACATTTTATTCAACTACTTGCATTTTTAGTTAATTTTTCTGCACATTTAGTCATTTTTACCAGTAAAATTTTATTTAATAGAGTAATGTCATCAACGCTGGAGCAAAACTAGGCCTGCGTCGATTTGTTAAGTCGATCATTGTGTCCATGTAATTAGACTCTTTGTTAAAATTTCACCGAACATCGTTGATCTTTTTGATTAATCATCCATGAGAATCTCACTGTCAATTGGGCCTGATAAAACTGTGCAGCCTTCAACCCACGATCACCCCATCTCGTTGTGGCGGCACTTCAACATAAGTTCTCAAGTTAGTTTCAAGTTTCGCTGTTATGTGCTTAATTGGTCGTAAACGATCACAAATCAGATTCAATTTCAAAGTTTAAAACTTAACGGATTTAAAACACACACATCCAATAATTCTCATCAAATTGCGAAAAACCAAAAATACTATAAAAAGTCTTAAACATCCGAACCTAAGGTGGACTAAAAGTCCTTGTCACAAATTACGAACTAATTCTCTCCTCGTACTTGACACCTATTCTTCAACACTTTTTGCTTCAAGAACTCAGGATACTACAAGTCATACCAACAATGAATACAGTATCACTTTTATGTTACATAATTTAAATAATTCTCATCCCCAACCACTTACAGTTGATCTAAAGTACTAATAATTAGCATGACGAGGATCCAACAATCTAGCTTGCAAGGTGTTGGGACATATATCATCCAAAATGCATACCCTAACACGGATGAATCAGTAACAGAAAACCGACTTACATTTAGGCTAGGTAACCTACACACGAGTTCATCTCTTTCCACGACTTCCAGGACCAGATCTTGGACCTGGGTACCGAGAAAACTGCAACCTCAAATAGTTAGACTCAGGATCGTGCTCATCCATCTTATAACCTGCAGGTTCCATCCCAAAAAAGTTAGCATCTAGTACCATTCAGAAAAGCATGGTACCAGTAGTAGCATTTAATTCTTTTATTTTAGGGTCCAACCAAAAAAGGTATTGCAATTCATCTTTACGTTATTAACTCAACCAGGAAATCAATGTCCCTTCCATTAATTTCTGAGAATTGACAAAATGCAAAGGTCATCACCTTGCAAGGCACTCAATGCAGTAGCCGCACAGGCTGGATTTTCAAAATCAACAAAACAAAGGATAATTGGATCTCCTCCGCGCTGCATTTATGGATGAAAGAAACATTAAACTTCTGGGAGAAGCCAACATGCATTAAAGAGTATTAACCAAGTTCCATAAACTGTTGACATATCCACTTACATGTTTGGATTCTTTGCTCACAAGTCTCAATTCTTTATATCCCACAAAAGGGCGAAAGATGTCTGATGACACAGTAAAGGACTTCAGAAAAATATGCTTCTATAGTTAAATAGTAAGATAAGTAAGGGAGAGATCCTCTTAATTGTTTTAACATTGCTACAGCATCAAAAGGATACGAGCTACTTCCCTCCTTGTGCTATCAGGAGGAAGTCCCTCAACATATAAAGTGTTGGAAGCATCTGGAGGTAGGGGCACAGTTTCACGACCTGACCTAGCTAGTGTGTTCGCATGGGAATGGCTGCCCAAAACAATGTCTCGACCATTTGCTGCAAGATCTGAAGCAGCAGTGCGAGGACGTTCCATTATAGGAGAATCAACAATTGGAAGGCCAGTCATTCCACCACCAATGGACCTTTCCATCCCTGTTCTGTTTAATGCACTGACTTCTCCAGAAGCAAATGAAGAAACTTGCTTCAAAGATAATTAGGATGAAAATGTTAGCTATAGTCATGTAGATCCATGGCAGACAGCACAAAAAACTGTGCATGGTTTTAAGAGTGGTACCGTGTTTTGAAGATAGCGGTCATATGCCGATCCAATTGTCTTTGTATCCTTCACAGCCTGGTACCTACTACGATCATCATCTCTTGGATAATAGCTATGCACCTCCTGGGATGAAGGCAGACCAGTATGTGGGAGATCTACAAAGCCCAAATACAGATGGTAAAGCATACAAGATACAAACACATAAAAGAATGGGATATATCGAAGTGTGTAAAAAGCATGTAAATGAACACAGACTACCATGATAATACCATCACACACATCTGAGTCCTATCATTTATACAAAGTGCACCAATCTGGATATCTCCACAGAACACAGAAGTTCCTATCAATAATAGACTTTTTCATTGACTAAACAACCATAATGGCACCCTATATAGCATAGCAAACACAAAAGCATGTGCTCTGCAACCAAACCTGTTTATCTGAAGTTCAACTAGTGTGAAGGATTTCACATTTGTGGAGACAATGGATCAAAAATTGTTATGCAAAAAAAGCTGCAGATAATCATACACCCCAAATAATAATAATAATAATAATCTCCCACATCAATGTTCTCTACTCCACAATAATCTCTCGCATCACAATTGATAATTGCATTACTCCACTTTCCAACACCAATTCTTATAGGCCGTTCAAACGCACAGTGTCTTCAATGTCTCATATATTATTTCAACTGTTGAGAACCTAAATTCTATCAATTTACACTTATTTTCACCAATTATTAGGTCCAATCATCCTAATCAAGGAAAACCAAAACGGGACAAAGAATCAAGTCCTGAATTGCAATCAAAGTGGCACGCAGCATTCAGACAGTACATAGCCACAGCCATAACAGTTCCATTACAATAATCAGTTACGTCAACGCAAAAGAAAATAATAATAATAACAATAGTAAACACGAATTTCAGCATCCACAATTAAATCAAATATAGTGTAACCAAAACCTAGCTTTCGATTATCAAATCATGCCCTCGAATAAGGTGACGAAACTATGATTTGACTAAAGAGAGAGAATTCGGTGCTGAGACCATACCGTAGTCGGAACGGGGCCGTTTCAGCATGCCGCCGGATTGGAGCATAGACGGCCGTTGCCGATTCCAGTAGCCGTCCGTCATGTTTCCTCCTCCGGAAAATTCTTGTACGCAGAGTAGAGAGAGAGAGAGAGCAAGCGCTTGGGATTAATTTCTTGGATTTGGTTGGAACCCTAGGATCGGCTCCGACGGCGTTCTTGCCTTCCTTTCTGGTCCCTTTTTTTTTTTCGCCTGAGAATTTAATTTCGATTTCCTTTTTTTTTTTTTAAATGATAGTATTTCTGTTATAAATACTGATTATTTAGTTTGCAATACAATTTCAACTGGTCAATAAATAAATATATTCCTACGAATGAATTATCGACGTAAACACGCTATTTGAAAAACTTTTTAAAAAAAAAAGACATAAAAATTCCTTTTCTTTTTTATGCCATGATCTGGTCTAACAGGCAAAAAAAAAAAAAAGGCATTGATTAATAATGCATATATCATTTTTTAGATTTATAAATTTTGAATATCTGGATTTTATTCAATTACGTAATCGAGAACTAAACCATACATCCATTAAAGTTTTAAGAATTGTGGCTCCGACGATGTTGGTTTTTAAATTAATTATTAAAAAATTCAACTTGCATCATAAGTAATTATGTTTTTTTTTTAATAATTTTAATTTTTATCAATTTGAAAATTATACGATCATTTTTTTGTACTAAATATGATGTTGTAAGATATAATGGGTGAAGAAGTAGACATATTAATGATGAGACGGTCAATTAATTATTACAAAATTCATCATCTTAAGACTTTTAATTTTTATTAATTTAGTAATCATAAAATTTGTGAATCAAATCTAACATGATGTTATCATAATTAAATAAAATTAATTAATTGTCTTTATCTAAATAACTGATTTAAAAAATAATAATGATATAAATAATGAGGAGAGTATCAATGTAAGAAATACGAAAAAATATAAGGGACAGTGAATATGTTGAGGATATAGCTAGTTTTGTAAGATGATTTTTTTTTTTTAAATTATAAATAATATTTCAAAAGCTTGATACTTGATAGAGACATTTACATTCGTCACTAAAGGATGAGACAGAGGCAAATAATTATTTTTGTAGAGTATTAATAAAGGAAAGTACACTTTGTCACTAAAATGATAAATTAGCAGCCAAAATGTATTTGTCACAAAAATTACAACTGATACTTCTTAGTGACATCAACATCTGGGAAAATTAATATTTTTGTCTCTGTTTAAAAAAAAATAAAATAAAATAAAACACAAGTGCTCCTAAACAACCATTTCGTTATAATGATAATCTAAGTAATAATCACGCAGCATTCGAAGCATAAATCAACATTGATTGCAAGAAGCAAAACGTCAACTCATACAATTAGAAAGTCTGCCCATTGGGGAGCTATGCAATTGAATAATGCTGTTTTGCATCCGCAAACACGAGTGAAGAATATTTTATTGGTACAAGTGATCAAGGTAAACATTTGGAAGGAGATACTAAATACTAGCAAGAAGGCAAACACCGCACCTCAAGGTTGTGTTTCTGACACTGCAATTGACAAACGATCGTGCCAAAAATGTCACTCTCAACGCTCGAGGCTCGTGCGTAAATGGTGTATAAAAAGCAATATTACAAACGCAACGGCAGTCCCAATAGTTCCCAATAGTGTTATGTCCTATTCGGAATTGGAGACAGGGAGAACCACGGGTGCAAATTGTTGTTTCCATCAAAGTTTTATGAATGAGCTCAGGTAATGATTTCGGATTCCATGTATATCTTGTCGGCTACTTTGATACCTTAAGACGGTCTATCACTATCGGCAGGCTCTTTTTTGGGAAACACATCATACACCATGGGAACTAGCTACCTTGCAAGTGCTCCTTTCTCAAGGCAACCGGGGTTTGATTTGCTGCTACTCTTATGGATGGAACATTGTATTGGAATTTTAACGCTCAAGGTATTACAATATGAATTTATCAAAATCGGGTTTGGACATCCAATGTCGTGAGACGAGGAATTTAGTATGCAATGCGGAATAATGAACGAGAGTCTCAAACGGCGGATCAGTGATCCAACAGCATCGTGGAGATCAACTTCGTCGTGATAAGCAAGACTTTCCTCATTTTTATCGACCTGTGATGGTTTAGTGGGCAGCCCATTGGGCCACTGGAATGACAAGTGTTCTGTTAAACAAGCCTCTCAACTACTCGGCTAGCCCACCAAACCTACAAGACTACGAGAAGGTCAGAGTATGAAATTCACTAACCTCTCAAAACCTCACACTTTCAAGTGATGCAAAAAAGAAAAAAGACTAATAATTAAAAAAAAAAAAAGAAAGCAAAATCAAAAATGCCTCACGTACTCCACTTTAAGAGCCAAGAAACCCGAGTCGCTGGCTCAGGTCTCGAAAAGCTGCTTGATTTAAAACTACTGAAATATTTAAGTCGTACTTGTCTGTAGAGACTACGCAAGACATAATTACATTCTTTATTAGATAATGGAAGAAACATCCCCGTGAAAAGAGGAAATAGCAATGGTAAGGATAAAAGCGTTGTTCTTGCAGCCAGAGGTGTTGTGGCAGTGAATCATGGGGATAAGGTTAATTACAAGTCAACAAGTCAATCATGGGACTAACCCTAGCCTAGCCTACCATCATAAGTCTTCCTCCAATTAGGAAAAAAAAAAAAAAAAAACACTGTCGAAGGCCCCTATTGATAGTTGTCGACTAAAGCAAAAGCTTCAAAGACACTGTTTACTTAGTCTAATTGCCAGCTTTAATTTAGATTATAAATTGTACAAAGAGGAGACAAAATTATTGATGCTACCCGGTAACAGGTTGAATGCACAGTACTTGATCCTTACGTTCCATTGTCATTGTATTCATTTGATTGCAGATGTACTTGTAAAATAAGCTTGTCTTTATACAGTCCATTGTCAAGTTTTAACTGGTTAGAAGCGATTGCTTTGATGTTGAGGATACAATCAGCCACACTTGCAATTGAGATCTGTTAGCCCCGTACGTGTTCCTCCAAGGTGCGATAGCTACATTTTGTTCTCTTTTTGTATTAGTGCAGAGAAAAAGAAACAAAAAACAAAAAAGAGCTCATGCCAGGGATGATGCAGACACAGCAGATACAGGGGCCCCCACATAAAGTGAGATCACTCGCAACTCTTCCTAGGAGCTGAAGAATATGTCTGCCCAGCTTTAGGCACAGTGATGTGGTCTATCTTCTGAAATTCCAAAATTGGTCTGTAGCTAACAGCTTTATAAAGAATTCAGTAAAAGTAACTTGGGTTCCTGCTGATCTTGGTACGTGAGTCTAGCAAATGTCGAGGTCGTGCATAATGGTCTTTTACTGTGATCCCCCTTTTGACTGTCGGGACTGATCCTGGCCTTAATTCCAATGGCAAGTCTTGTCTAGCTTCAACAGTACCCCAACAGAAAAAAAAAAAAAAAAATGCAAGAGATGAAGAAGAGAAGAACAGGCGAATTTTTTTCAAAATTTCCAAGAGAACAAGTATTTATCTATTGAGTTATTTACGAATTATCTAAAACTATGTTGTCAATACTGAAGTAATACTCAAAATAGATTATGATTGAGTCCCATAATTTCTATTAATTTTACTTGTCATATAATAAGCGTTTTGACCTAATAACCCAAATATTTACATAAGAATGTCATTTTTCCCACAAATGAATCTGCTTGAGGAAGTTACATATTGGGTTAATGAGGAGCGGAGTACTTTTATATGAACCCAAAATCTCATCTCACGCGAATGACTTACGCTCTCGATTCCATTACACTGCAAAAGACAACTGAAAAAGAAAAGTAGTGAAGGAGGAAAAGAATGAGAAGTAGGTGAAACCTTTGAAGTTCCTGCTGCCTTTTTTAACAAAGAACACACCAAATGTCAATCATATAATTAATTTCCACAATGAGATAAAACATTCAGTTCAATATGTGGGGATAATTACACATTTCTAGTATACGTGCCATTAATGGCACAGCAATGGTGCCCACACTGCATGTGAAGTTGGACTTCGTAATAAAACCATTCTTTGTCAATAATTTTTGCATGTATATTCACACATACACATATATGGTAAGAATATTTGACACACACACACACATATATATGGTAAAAAAAAAATAATGATATACAAAAAATTGTATTTATTAATTAAGATTACATGTCACTTATTATTATTTTTATTTAATTTTTTATATAAAAATTTATAATTTAAATATTATTAGACTTTTTAATACATAAATAAATTTTTTTATATTAAATTTAGTGTTAACAAATTTAAAATTATTATTATTATATATCAAAAATCTTTATTAAACTTATTATTTTGATGGGATGCGCTTTAGTGTGAAAATTCAAATCTAATCAGGTAACCATTTATATCTTTTTGTTGCGAGGGCTGGACTTTTTATACCCAAATTCGAATAATCATATAACTAAAAATGAACAGCATGAAATCAATATCTATTAATGCCTTCCCGCCTCACAAGATCCAATAGTTTCAACAAAAAGCTAAAGAATTCGTGTCATGGTACTTCGCACATGGATTTTATGCCTTTCAATTTTAATTTGCTTCACGAACTCCTCAATCCCCTGCCGTACTTTATTTATCGAAATATCCTTCTTTTTTTTTTTTTTTTAAATGGTTTTTTCAGTTCGAAATGTCTTGCTTCCACTTCTTCAATGCTTTCACTTTATGACTCTCACGGAAGCCACGAATGCCGGAATGCTTACGGCCCGTAATGTTTTTTATTTCTCCCTTTTCTGTTTTTTTTTTCGATTTGTGCGTAGGATTAGGGCATGGTCCACGCAACATGTTCCTACTAGCTGTATGCCTTTACGTTTTTTTTTTTTTTTCCTCCTTTCTTTTCTTGCTTTGCTTTTAAATCTTGATTTATCAATCACAAAATGTCTTGCTACAGACTTCCAGCTCCATGCCCATATCATTTTCTTGCCACCAGCTATAAGGGCGAGAGAATAATGGGCACATCAAGTTGAAGGTTTTTGCCTCTAATAATCATGTAACATGCAAGGTGGGATAACAATTTGATTTCATTATCAACATTAATAAACTTGATGATGACAACTGTGTCCCCCACGATTTAGAGGGTAACTCGCTAAAACCCATATCCCTATTTAAGTGCAAAATCATCCTCCAATATTATCCAGACTTGTAATCTGTGAGGATTTATCCGTCTATGGAACGATGTAGAGATGGCAATATACTTAGGCCTAATTAAAGTGCGTTACCGTCCTCGCTAGCTTTTTTTCCCTTCAATTAACTGGAAAATTCTTCTTTTTGAGTGATTGCACCAGCCTCTTTAATCACCTCTGCAATGCATGAAATCCTATGTGATTAATTAGAAATTAGTCATCGTTTTCCTATAAACTAACTAACCGTTGCCTGCTGGGTCGATAGCTACCATAAAATGAAGAAGAAACTGGAGAGATTGCCGTCCTCAATCCCAGCAAAGGGTTTGGCAAATTATAAGGTTTTGTGATCGATCACTTGTCCTGTGTATGGCGGGTCAAAAGGATGAGAGTGGTGAAATTAAGTAATAGAAAACCGATAGTGGACAAAACTGCTTTCGCTAACACTAATTAAGATTTGAACAGCTTATTTGTTACTTAGGCTCTACGGTAATCAGTCTGATCCTTCAGCTTCTTCTCCTTGCTTGTTTCTCCACCCCTTATTGCATTAGACATTCGCTCTGACCAACTGTTGTTTTCTTGCTTTTCAAATTGTTTTCACGAGAAAGATGCGAAGTATGACAACGTCCTTACAATGCGATATGTCTCCATTCTTGCTTATACATACGTACATGAATACACATAGTTTTATAAACTAATTGCACTATTCTCAATGTTGGGCTGGAAATATATAAGTTATCTAAGAGCTGTTCAATCATAATTCTAATTCGTTGATTCTCAACGGTTGATCAAGAAGTTAATTTTCAATATTTTATTGGATGAAAAAAACTTTCAACTATTTAATACATATGTTATTAATCTATAGGACAGGAAGAAGCAAAATCACAGGAGCCTCAGCGCTTGTAGTCAGTAAATACACCAAACCCAACCAGCATTCCTTAATATATGCAGGTGGTCCCGTGCGCAAAGTAAGAAGCCGACCAGGCGGGTCAGGTCTTTTAATTGAGTCAAATCAAGAGGGGCCCTTGCCTTGCAAGTTTCGGCTTCTGCTCCGCAAGGCTAGCCCCTAGGAGGTAGCCTACAATCATTCATCTTCTCCTTCGCCGTTTTATATTCTTCCCACTTTCATCGGGGTTTCCTCTGTACTTACCTTTCCCCATCAAAATTATAGCCACTTAAATTAAGCAATCGGAGGCGGCTTTCAGGTTGCTTATTATCTTAATCATAATCATTGAATCATTGGTAGCTTATAACTTTTTAACAGAATCTAACCATTTGTGTCGTCCAGTGTTTGTCAGGTAGTTTTTGTGCACATATATTTTTTTTTTTTTGGGGTTAATCACAAAAAAAAAAAAAGTAACCTTGCAATTTTTTGCAAGTGTAGCAAAAACTTTTTTATCGTTTGTGTGCCTTTGGTTTTAAATCTAATTTCTAACCTTTTTTCTATCCATTTCACTCTTCTTTCATATTTCGACATAAAAGGAAAAGGAAATTAAATATCTGTTTCCATTGAAACCCCACGTCTCAAACCATGGCGGGATGCTATTTCTAATATTCAAGTATTGATGGAATGATTTTACTAGCAAAATTAGTAGATGCATCATACATACATTAAGCATGGTTTGAATACATAGATTGAAGCCATACAAAAAAAAAATGGTCAAATTATGCTTGAATATGACTCTAACACAGAATGATTATATGCTCATCCCAACACCATGGGTGCAAACCATTTCTTTCGTGCTCCATAGCATCGCACAGGTTCATGAAATACTTTCTTTTTTGGGTGCATGAAATACTAATAACAATTATCACCAAAAAGGAAAAACAAAACAATATTATTAATGAGAAGTCGATAAGATTCATCGTTGCATCCAAATAAACGGATAACTGCTCCGTATCTTAGAAAGAAAATGTTGCATGTAATAGGATGACTTTCAAGTTACAAGAAATACGCGCCGGATTAGCGTTCGATATGATAAAAAAAAAATAAAAATTAGTCAATAATACGTAACCTGTATTAATACTTTGAAAATGAGAAAAGTCGTCATTCTTGCAGAAACAACAGAGTGGATTTCTTGCTTAAATAATTCCGGAAAGACCTATTTTGTTTTCTTCTCTTGGGAATTGGATCCCGCGTAAATTGTACATCCTCTAAAATCAAACAAGTTCTTAACGTAATTAATAAAATTATGAATCAGCATTATTTTTTATTTGCATTTAAAGGAAATGTTTCATTTTACCTAAAAAGGAAAAAGAAAAAAAGAAAATGTTTCAGAACTTCCATTAAAAGGACTCAAATGGAAATTTTGAGAAGAGAGTAAAGAATTAAATAGCTTTAATGTTTGGTTTGCTTCGTTATTTACTTTTTTATTTATTTATTTTCTTTTAATTAATTTGTTTTATTTTCCTACAGTGCATTAAAGTTTCAAGTGGCTTTGGAAACGTCTTAACACATCTCTCTCTCTCTCTCTCTATATATATATATATGTATATATCTGCTTTTTGTTCGTTCTTCTTTTTGTTTTCTCGTCTTTGACTCACACAGTCCTAAAAGAAGGCTCTCTCTCTGCTGCTAAGCCCACCCCCTCTCTCTCTTTTTTCTTTCCCGTCCTTCTCCTCCGGCACGTCCGACGTCCGGTTTCGGCGGCGGTTTCTTTCCCTCTTTGTCTCTGCCTAACCGAAACAGCCCTTAGTAGAAGGAAAACCGTTTTCGCAAACTCCAAGGAGGGGCCGACCAGCCTCGTTAGCCAGCAGTGACGATCACCACCTTTGACATGAGAATTTTTTATCTTATCAACTTTAGAGAGACCTTCAGATCCGTGAAGCAGCTGTTTTTTTATTTTTGAGAGAGAGACAGAGAGAGAGCAAGTAGGGATTTTGATGTGAGGAGCAAGTGGATGGTATATGATGAACGGACCGCCGGTGAGCGATCGAAGAGGGAGGTGGCATTTTTGTGAATATCTTCACATGGAATGGCAGATATTATTAGCTACGGTAATGGCGACCGTGACGCCGAGCAGGTCACTTCTCTCTCTCCCTCTCTCTTTCTCTCTCTAGCGTGACTTCGTCTATTTCTCTATCTCAACAAACTCGGGGGCTCCCTTTCTTTTTTTAAGAATGTCGAGATATGTTTGTTCTGTTAGGTCTGAATTTTGGCGCTTTAGTCCGTCTGAATTTTTCTCCTTCCCTCTTTATCCCTGCATTTTGGAAATTAATTATTGTCAAATGCCTGCAAATTTCAGAGTATTCTCACGCATGTGTCATTTTTCTTTTTCTTTTTTAAAAGAGTAATAATGTTTAGTTGCAATTTATAAAATTTTTTTGGGTTTTGCTGACATTTTCGGGATTTCAAGTCCTTAATTTGAGGAATTATTTTTTAGTTTCCAATTTACACTATTTCTGAAAAGAAAAAACTACGCAGTAATATTTATGAGAAATATAATAACAACAACAAATTTAAATTAATAGCATCTTATTTAATCGGACAAATAAATCAAATTAAATATGAAAAGATTCTTCTAGTACCCTTCTAATGTCCCTATATGTCGCTACGTGCTCTTCTGAAAGTTTGTTCAGGTTGGCGAATGGGAATTCGTATTAGGCCCTATCTTGTGTCCGAGAAAATTGATTGAAATAATGCTATTGGGGTTTTTAGTTACCGAATATGGTAGTTATTCTTAATAACTAGTCGCGTTACGAGCACAGATAATATTGGGCCAACTTGAAGCTTATAGTTTGCTACTTTTAGCAATTTATTTACGGAAAAAAATTTGGTGGTAAAGCAATGAGAGTAACGCGGTGAGTGTGTCGAAATCTAGTAAAAGAATTATTGATTTTTTTTTTTTTTTACGAAAAATAAATATGAACTATTGGTTGAATTGTGTGCCTTACATGCACTTTTCACTAGATTACTATGTAGTCAAGTCCTTTATTTTTATGTTTCTTGGAGCCGCATTATGAATAAGAGAAATCTGGACAAGAAGAAGTGAAATGTGGGAGTGCGCCCGAGTGCTAACATCCGACATTAGAATTCTGGTGTTGGATTTGAGGAGAAGGGATTGATGATGGACGCATGTAAGAATCAGGCCCACAATTATGTCTTTTATGTTTAATGGTTCTGTTTGCCGACGGTTTAATTCAAGTGCTTTTGGGCTTTTGAGAAGAGATAAGTAATTGTATTTTTCGTCAATAATGTTGGATAAGAAGTCACATTAAAGAGAAAAAAAAAAAAAAAATTCATATGCAAACAAGAAAATTCTACCAATTAGAAACCTCTATTGGTGCGATAAATTTTTGGTCGGCATTTTCATAGTCTTAATGATTGTGTTTTATGAATATTCATAATACTTGATTGACTTAATAGTTTTTGCTGGCTTTTTTTGTGTACTCTGCCCCTTCTCTCTTCTCCAAAAGAAGGGAGAAAAAATGGCATACTCTCTGCATTCCAATGGTTGCAAATATTTATATATTTTGCAGGCATTAATTGCTTTGAAAAAAGGTGCTCATCTTCGCAAGTATGGTCCTAAAGGAAAGCCTAAGTTTTGTCCATTTAGACTTTCTAATGTAAGTTCACACTTAAGCGTGCATATTTGGCATTAGCGTAGATAAACCGAGAATTGGTATATGCTTTCATGCAACCAATGGTGGTGTACTAATAATAGCGGAGTTGATGTTTTACTGTCCGACATGGATGTCGATACTGGCTGAGCTCATTTGTGCCTACTTTTATGTTTCACAGCGAGGAGCAACAAGGGATAAATTCTCAGTTCAATATGCTTGTGATGCATTGTATTCTGTTAAATCTTCACCAGATTTGTTTGCTCTCATTCTTGCATGAAGTAGTACTAGATATAAAAAGCTTTTCACTGGTGAAGGAGCTATAGGATTGCGACTGTTTGGTTTTTGTCGATATCCTGCTACTTATTTATGCTTAAACAACTTAAATGTCAGCGAGGACAACATAGGTTCAGTGTTTTATTGAGTAAGTGTTTTTTCTATGCCAGGATGCTTGTTGAATCAACTAGTCTGTTATCGGTTTAGATGCTCCCCACTTTGGAGAGTCATAATCTTGAATTATTTAGGTTCTAACACCTAACATATTGATTCTGAATGTGCGCAATGTGTCATTCAAATGTAAGTGTTACTTTCTTGGATCTTTGTTGTTCCCCTTTCTATATACACACTACTTTGGTATGTAAATCACAGGATGAAACAACTTTGATTCGGATTTCGAGTAGTGGTGAGAAAAGCTTGAAGTTGGCGTCTGTCTCCAAAATTATACCTGGGCAAAGAACTGTAAGATGCAGCATTAATACAATGCATTTGTCATGCCATTTAGTGTATCCTGGACTGATCAAAGTGTATGATTGATTTTCATCTTTAAATGAAATTTCATGCTAATTATTTCTCTTTGATGTGCTATCAGGCCGCTTTCCAATGCTTTCTCTGTCCTGAAAAGGACTATCCATCATTTTCTCTGATATTCAACAACAGAAAACAGTCCCTTGATCTGGTTGGTGATTCAAATGTAAACATGTAATTTGCTTGCTCAATTGTATGAATAAATTCTTAATCTTATATCTTGTTGCTTTCTAGATCTTCAAAGGCAAAGTTGAGGCAGAAGTGTGGAGACAAAGTTGAGACAGAAGTGGGGATTGCTGACCTAAAAGCAATTCTACCTTCCAGTCAAACTGGGAGATAAAAAATCGACGGGTGTAGCAGAGGAGGATTCTGCCTTGATGTAAATTTTCTTGCTTTGTTTATATATAGATTGCTGCAAATTATGGGTCTCTAATCTATTATTCATGAGTTTGAATACATTTGGTTTGATATTTTTATGTTGCATGACATTATAATTACAGATGCTTTCCTGTTGCACTGTTGCATATATTTTCTGACATGTAAATTGCATTGAAATTGGTTGCAGGACAGCAGAGAATTGACATCAAATAGTGCAAGCGACGGTTCTACAAGTTTTATGCAAGACAATAGCTCGCCAGAGGTTTCTATCATTTTTAACCCAGGTACCTCTCCAAATAGGTTTCAGCCTGATAATTCTTCACATACTGATCGTGCACATGTAGCATCAGAGAACACAAATATGCAAGTTAAAGGATCCACTTCAGACACTTTTCGGGTTAGTGTTTCTAGTCCGCCCAATATCTACAGTCATGGTTCTGCAGCCGATGATTGTGATGCTTTGGGTGATGTATACATATGGGGTGAGGTCATTTCTGATAATATTGTCAAGGATGGAGCTGATAGAGATGCCGATTATTTGAGCAATAGAGCAGATGTGTTTGTTCCCAAGCCATTAGAGTCCAACGTAGTTTTAGATGTACATCAAATAGCCTGTGGGGTCAGGCATGCGGCACTTGTGACGAGGCAAGGAGAAGTTTTTACATGGGGTGAAGAATCTGGTGGACGACTGGGCCATGGTGTTGCCAAGGACATTATTCAACCTCGTCTGGTTGAATCTTTGGCAGTAACTACTGTCAACTTTGTAGCGTGTGGAGAGTTCCATACCTGTGCTGTAACAATGTCTGGAGAACTCTACACTTGGGGAGATGGCACGCTTAATGCTGGGATTCTTGGTCATGGTACTGATGTGAGCCATTGGATACCTAAGAGAATCTCAGGCCCTCTTGATGGGCTTCAAGTTGCCTCAGTAACTTGTGGTCCATGGCATACAGCCTTGGTGACTTTGACAGGCCAACTTTTTACATTTGGTGATGGGACATTTGGTGTCTTGGGCCATGGGGGCAGAGAAAGCGTCAGATATCCCAGAGAAGTAAAATCTCTCTCTGGGTTGAGAACAATTGCTGTTGCATGTGGAGTGTGGCATACTGCTGCTGTGGTGGAGGTTATTGTCACAGAGTCTAGTGCCAGCGCTTCATCTGGAAAATTGTTTACTTGGGGTGATGGAGACAAAAATCGTCTTGGACATGGCGACAAGGAACCCCGTCTTAAACCAACATGTGTACCAGCATTGATTGATTACAACTTTCACAAAATTGCTTGCGGTCACAGTTTAACTGTTGGCTTGACTACTGCAGGGCATGTATTTGTGATGGGAAGTACTGTCTATGGTCAACTTGGGAATCCTCGGGCAGATGGTAAGCTCCCATGCTTGGTAGAAGATAAGCTATTTGGAGAATCGGTTGAAGAAATCGCTTGTGGTGCATATCACGTGGCAGTTTTAACATCCAGAAATGAAGTTTATACCTGGGGGAAAGGTGCCAATGGCAGGTTGGGTCATGGAGACATTGAGGACCGGAAAACCCCAACTTTAGTTGGAACTTTGAAAGAAAGGCATGTGAAGTATATTTCTTGTGGTGCAAACTACACGGCAGCTATATGTCTACATAAATGGGTGACTGGTGCTGATCAGTCTCAGTGTTCATCCTGTAGACAGTCTTTTGGATTTACTCGAAAGAGGCACAACTGTTACAATTGTGGACTTGTGCACTGCCATGCATGTAGCTCTAGAAAAGCAACCATGGCAGCCTTAGCTCCTAATCCTGTTAAACCATATCGTGTCTGTGAGTCCTGTTTTGTTAAATTAAACAAGGTCTCAGAAGCTTCTAATCATAATAGGAGGAATTCCATAACTTGCCTTTCTGGAGAAAACAAGGACAGGTTGGACAAGGTTGAGTCAAGGTTGTTGAAGTCATCATTGCCCTCAAATATGGATTTGATTAAGCAATTAGATAGTAAGGCAGCCAAACAGGGAAGAAGAGCTGAGGCTTTCTCCCTCGTTCACACATCCCAAGCACCTTCTCTGTTGCAACTGAAAGATGTTGCGTTGTCTAGACCTGTTGATCTGCAGTCAAAGATTCCCAAATCGGTTCTGACATCATCAGGAGTAAGTTCCGGGTCCGTATCACCTTTTTCGAGGAGACCAAGCCCTCCACGTTCTGCCACGCCTGTTCCAACAACAGCAGGACTATCCTTTTCTAAAAGTATATCTGATAGCTTGAAGAAAACAAATGATCTTCTTAATCAAGAAGTGCTCAAGTTGCGTGCACAGGTTTGTTGCTTTGATTACCAAGTTGATCACACATAGGCGCGCACACACACTTCTAAGTCGATTAATTCAATTTGTGGGGGAGGGGTTGACCGTTATTAATTGTTGCTCTATAATCAGCTTTACTTTCGATATATCACTCTCAATATCATATCCGGAATGATAGCTCCACTAATTTAGTTTTGGCACTAGGATTTGGGTATTTATTTATTTATTTAATTGGGGGTTGAGTTGCTGCCTATTGCTGTCCTTTTTGTTTGATCGTGTTTTACCAGCAGAGGGGGTGGGACAGGTGTTAGGTTCTGGATCGACCCTTTCATTGATTCCATATAAACCTAAATGTAAGTGTGTTATTGACCTGTTTAGGTGCAGGGATTGAGACAGAGATGTGAGTTTCAAGGACTAGAGCTTAAGAAATCAGCAAAGAAGGTGCAAGAAGCTATGGCAGCGGCTGCAGAAGAATCCGCGAAGTCTAAAGCTATCAAAGATGTTATAAAGTCACTCACCGCACAGGTATTTATGCTTCCTACATTGATCTTTTTTTCCTTTGTTGCGTGAGGAAATTTTCTTTCAATCTTTGTTAATGCAGGATCGTAGTTGCAGACCATACTGTATATGCCCTATGAAGTTATTGGTTTTAATAGAATCTACAAGTGCAGAAATGGAAACAATAGGACATTTAATATTATATGAAATTGCTGCCTGCCGTTGATTGGCAAGCATTCTGGTTTTAGTACACTTTTGGAAGATTTTTTCCTTCTTGATATGGTCATATATCATTGTTTTTGAAAACTAGCTATACGTCCCTATAGTTCTCTTCTAATCGTCCTTACAAAAATTCCTAGCTCAAGGACATTGCTGAGAGGCTGCCACCTGGGGTGTACGACACTGAGACCATAGAACAAACTTACCTGCCAAATGGATTGCAACCAAATGGTAGCTATTATCCTGTTGCAAATGGAGTGAGACATTCAAGTTCTGATTCTACCAGTGAAACTTCCCTTGTTTTCCTGGAAAGGGTTCAAGCTTCTGCGACAAATGGAGATCAGCGCCCAACTTGGTCATTCCTGGATCAGCCTCAAACCAATGGGAGGGATGATCATCTAGATTCCAGGCTTTTCAATGGTAGTCCATGTATACAGGCTAGTAGTGCCGTGGGTGTCGATGGAAAGGAATCCACGTCCCTTCAGGATGGTGAGAATGGTACGAAAGCTGGGGAGTCAATGTTGGTTTCCAATGGTAGTCAAGTGGAGGCTGAGTGGATTGAACAGTATGAGCCTGGTGTATATACAACTCTTGTATCTCTGCGCGATGGCACTAGAGATCTTAAACGAGTGCGCTTCAGGTACTTTCATTGTGATGCTCCGGGTGCTTTCTTTTTTCGTTTAGTCTCTATTGCAGATTCCATAACTATCCTTCAGAATCTCGTATCTGGTTGATATTTTCATGCTTACACAAGCATTGAAAGGGAGTCTAGTAGTAGGATTCGCCAGCTATTCAAATTATCAGTTTTTGTTCGTTGAAAGTAATCAATATGACTTGAAATGGCTATTTCATGGCCATCTGACATTAATTAAAAATGTGTCTCCAGTCGGAGAAGATTTGAGGAGCACCAAGCAAAGACTTGGTGGTCAGAGAATCGAGAAAAGGTGTATGAGAGGTACAACGTTAGCGGATCGGACAAGGAGTCAATCTCAGGGTCGGCTGCGGGAAGATCAGAAGGAGCCATGTCATCCACTTCCCAACCCTAGCAAGGCTGTAGTTCTCTGGCAACACATGTGAATGTTAGAAACAACAATTTTAAGGTAAAGCAAGTTGAGGCAATTTCAACATTTTTATTTTTTTTTCTCATTTTTTTATGTTCTTTGTCTTCCCTTCCACTCCCTTAATTTATTTGATCTCTTCCATTTAATTTATAGGGAATCAGTCCTCTACACATATGTATTCTAGTGTATATGAGAGTATCCATCATGAGATGATCTGGGCGATAAAATTTTCATTCGTTGTGACTATATAGATTAAAGCACCTGCCCCGAAGTAAAAAAAAGTAAGCGCCGTACACTTTCATTTGTTTCATGATAACGTGTAAATATTCAAACTTTCAAACACGCATATCCCCTTTTATTTTTTTTTTAATCTGTAATTGTTTTTCTCAATCAAAATTTTGTTTTCCAGATGTTTCAGAAAATCCCTACAATATGAATTAGACTATTGGCAAGTGACAACAACAGGAAGTAAATGAAAATAATGATAGAATTTATTGCATGTGTGATTGGACCAGCACAACATGCACCAGCTCATGCTCAACATGTCAAATATAGCAATTAATATTTTGATGAGAGTTGTTCCATAGAGGAATTAGCGATGAAGAAGTTGAACACTCGAGAGTCCACGCGTGTCGTGATCAGAAATAAACATGTTGAATTGGATTATTGAAGACGCATTGACTTCATTTATACCCCTTCATTCCCTTAATGAACAATGAGGATTTCTAGCACTAGATTGCATTTTGCAAATGCATTTGAACAAACATGTGTGAGAGAGAGAGAGAGGAGTTAACGCAAAATGCCAAAAAAATGACGGGAGCAAACTCACAGAGGCCCACTGCTGCACCCCTGTCCCCACCGGCTGTTCAAAGTTTAGATTGATTCTCAATAGACGGCATTCTGAACCCCCATTTGACTGCGCATCCACAAACAGAGACGGCAAGATGCCCTACAAAAAACACAGTGACTCAGCTAGACAGCTTCTTCTTCGTCAGAGATCAAAACAACTCAATTCAATTCATTTATACCAAAACCGCAAAAATAAATGCTAGAAAAAGGGTCAGTACCTCAACAAGAATGAAAGTGATCAAAGACCAATCACAATGCGTCAACTCTACCAGAAATCCAGCGAACCGTCACGACTCATAACTCCGTTCTTAGCCTCAGGGCCCTCCTCTTCCTCTATGGATGCAGTCCCAACCGCTTCGACCTTTTTGATTCTGGTGCATATCTACAATGAAAATGCGGAACATAAGCATTGGATACCAACATTTTTGGATACTCTTCTGTGTCAAGAAGACATGGGAATAGCCGAGATATGAACCAGAATCAAACAGGACCAACTGGTTCGGACTGCATCCGAATAGTAGGACGCACTAAGGCTAAGAAAGGTGTGGCTCTGATGATGGTGAGGGCAAAAGGCGACTGTGGAAAGATGATGATTCGGAGAGTTCATGTGCAGAGACGGTTCTGGTGAGAACAACACCAGAAACGCTTCTCCTTCCTCGGCTCTCTATGTAATTAATCTCTCTAAGATCAGTGATGAGAACAACACCAACTGTACGTCGCCTTACCGAATGTATTCCGGTGCCCGATATCTGTGGACGTCATGAAGTTCCGCCACCATGCAGGTCCTTGATTCCAAGGAATTCCTTCCAACCTCACTCTCCGTCGCCTCATCAACCTCTGGGCTCAATCCTCCAATCTCCCCTCAGATTACGACCTCCCCCCGGCGGCGTTCTCCGAGCATTTAGATCAACAGGACGGTATTCGCCGGCGAAGATTGTGGATTTTGTAAGCTATTGCGAGGACAACAGGAGGTTCGTGGTGAATTTTAGCGATTCAAAAAGAGATTGCACAGATTAGTCAGTCGAAATTGCTCAAATTGGATCACGTCATTCCTGCAGAATGGATGTCTGGACGCGAAGATCGAATCCGTTAGGGTTTTGGAGTCGATTTCAATTGATAACGAGTCAAAACGCCTTGTCGCAGAGACTCCAGACCCAATTGCCCGTTCTGCTCCACCTCCTCAAAACGGAAAACGATCGTCATCCCAGACGACACCGTTCTCTATCCTTCCTAGTATCTGTCGCCACAACTCGTTCAACCAAACCGAACTCGTCCGACTCGGATTCGTTCAATTCCTGTCCAAAATGATTTCTGACCAGAACGCCGCCGTTTCGCTCGTGGAAAAGTCGTGGAATCTACCGTCGAGCCTTTGCACGTGCGGGAATGGTCGGATGGTGATAAGCGAGGACACCAAGCGTGCCGGGGCGATAGTGGAAAGATAGATATTTTATCTGATGCTTTAGTGCTGTAGTGTTGCAGGGATCTCTGAAGCTTTAGTGCTGTATTGCGCTTATGGCCTTTCATACACGTTGCAGGGCGTCTTCAAAGCGTTTTTTTATTTTTTGGTCTTTCTTTTTTTTTTTTTAAATTTTTGAATGACAAGAGAGTGAGAGAGAGAGAGAGAGAGAAACAAGAAAATTTCAGATGTAACGTAATTAGTGCCGTACTTGTCGTCTTTGACCTGCAAAGGGAGGAGAGGTAACTCAAATAATGTTAAAAGTTGATTTAAACAACAATGGCACTTGGACTTGGGCTTTTGTTTTCTTTGTACATAATATCTGGAGCTAATGACTGGGTAAATAAAATTATATGGGCTCTAATTTTCTGATGCATCAAGAAGAATTGTCTGGGTTGTTTTGCCTGATCCTTATGCTTTGCACTTTCGTGAAGTATGTCATTCCTGCTTTCGCCTTGGTACCGCGGCCTTTTTTTTTGGGGGTGGCGGGGGGGGGGGGGGGAACATCGGTACTGTGGTGATTTAGAACTTTGTTGTCTCCTTCCATTTGCTTATGTTTTCTATGGTTCTTGTGCCTTATAGATTCATTTACATGCTATCATGTATATTCCAATGTTTGAACTTGTCGTTGTAAATCTGTGCCGTGGCGTTGCGGGGGACTATTTGTCAGCAATGTGGTGGTGGCGAAGGCTTTTCTAATGAGTTGATTTATCGTGATGTGTGTGACAGTTATTTACAATGCGCGTCGGTAAATAATCCCCATCTTTATGGTTTGTTATTGCTATCTCTTGGAAGAACTTCTGGTTCGGGTCATTTTTGTTTAAATTTAACATGGGATGGGCACTTTGATATAGTTTGGAAAAAAGGGTGAAAATATAACTCAAGATGACATTTATTGAAGACTGGACTCGTCAAATATGAACGGTAGCGTCTGGGTGGCTACTTAATTGTATATTAGATGCAACGAGCTCTTTTGGCAACTGACTGCTAGGCATACTTTTAATGCTACGTAAAACTTCATTAGCCTTCAACTACGAGTACAACGAGGAGATTCATGTTTTATTTACTTGAGTGTTTAATAGTTGACCCTCCTGTTGTGTTATGCCACTCAAATTCAAACTTTGGCTGCCGACAATTACTTCTTCCACAAACTGAATGTATAAAATAATGTTAGGTCAATCCTAAAAGGGCTGTTTTTTCTTCTTGAACGTGTTCTCATTTAACTACTACCAGAGGGTTTTGCCAATCATATGCTCGATAACTATGAAAGATTTTTAAGAGTGGTTGGACTTTTGAGGCCCGTAAACGAGTTTGTTTCATAAAAATGTTTATAAGTGAAAATTTACTTTGACTTCTGCGGTAATCTGGCAATTTCACAGATTTGCCATATCCAACTTGCTTAGCGTTTTTTTTTTTTTTTTTTTTGTTCACTGATTGATGCAACAAAAGCATTTCAATAGAAGCTTTGAATGGGTCGGTGTGTGTGCGCGTGTGACTTCAAAAGGGGGAAAAGAGGATGCAGAAAATGACGGCAAGCATTGGATCATTGAATTAGTTGGTTAGTGGCGAAAAATCCATGTGCTGCACTTTCATTTGCTGAGGAAAGTTGAATTAGTCCCAGCTTGGTACTAGCGGATGGGTTTGACGTTAATCGGAAGTCAAGTCAATGGTTAAATGCAGGCACTAAATCTCAGATGGGTTTGGTTGGATCAATGTCAAATTTATTCACTTGAAAATTAGTTCTAACTAGCTCTCTTACTCACACGCGTTACGAACAAACGTTTATATATTACTGTTTTATTGATTCTAAGAAGTATCCGTTTGCAAGTCAAGATCTTGGGAAACTAAGAATTTATCAATTAAGGAGGCACTAGAAGAAAATAAAACACTAAGAATTTACTTGCGGTGAACAGTTGAACTGTGATAACCTGAAGAATTACATGAGTTATTGAGCGGGTTGTTTTATTGTTATCATTGAAGATGAAATGACCATATCAAGTTACTGGGGAAATGCTACAAATGATGACTCGGAATCTGCACCAAAAAAAACAAACAAACAAAAAACACATGAACTTTTAACATTTAGCAATAAACTCAGAATACGAAGAATAATTAGCAAACCACTACTCACTGAGAACGTTTGACAAACCTATGAAGTGCAGACCAGTGCTAATCAGACGGCCCATACGAATCAGGGCAATTGACGGAGAAACACCAGAGCTTGAAGTGAAGAGTTAGCTATTTGACGATGCCAAAATTACTAAATAAGATAAAGGAAAAAGAAACCTAATGGGTAAAATGAAAAGTCAATCAACTGAACGATTGGTTCATTTGAAGTTTAAGGTACTTACCCCTTTCTGCTCTATTCAATAACATGACAATTCCTTGAAGATATGGTATTAAAGTGGATAAAAATAAAAAGCAAGAGAACTGCGCCACATGGCAGATGGACGTCATGAAATTACTATATCTATAACATTGTTCGCATATATCAATCCAAGAGATGATTGTATCTAGAATATAATTTTGGCAATTAAGGGAAAGAGTTCACTTTGGCTTTCTTTGATGCTTGTGAGTAAGATTCGGTCGAAAGACAGAATTCTTAAATTAATGACGGTTAATTAATTCCAACAACATTGGACAGATTCTGTAGCACATTGGAATGTGTCAACTGAGAGAGAGAATGAGGGACTTCCTCAGTCCACCCCATTACATCGTCATGAGAATAAAAGGGACAGTTCAAGGTAAAGGGACCCTTGACAATTTTGCGATCTCAACTCTCTGAACAAGAAGAATAAAATACGTAAAAATGAGAATAGATCAATGGAAGTATTAGGTGGGGGGTAGCAATGGCATGACGATTAGAAAGAAATGATAATTTCACCACGGAATGAAGGGCATGGCCCGCATGGAAGGAGGCTCAGAACGCCACAATTTTAGAAAGTCCAATTCACCGTCACGGGCATCGATGCTTTAGTGGTTGGATTCGTTGCCTTAATTCGTGGAGCCAAAATAACCTGAATTCATGTGGATCAACACTTCACAGGAAATCCCTACACCCAACAGCGACGTAGCCGTCCATTTACTTCATCGTCTGATGTCAGCGCCAAGTTCGCAGCTTCTGGGGAGCTTAATTAACTTGCAAATAACCGCACCATCTTATAGCAGGCCAAGCCCATTTAAATTGCCACATTTTGCACAAATTTTTTTTTTTTTTTTTAAAAAAAAGTACATCTTAAGCATACTAGTCATCGGACTTGGAAGGACACACCGAATGGCACCAGACTGGGCCATTTTGCATAGAATAAGTTAAAAAGAAGTGCGCAAACCCAAGCCGACGTAACAATATCATTGGAAGGAGCTAGAGCCAAAAACAAGCCGTGCAATTAAAGTCCAAAAGGTGCTTACTTTCCCATGTACCAAAAAATCAATGAAACCATTGAAATTACATACCACAAGTTGCGTAGAAAAAATTGGCTTCGTGATAAAAGAAAAAAAAAAGGACGAGTTTCGTTAGTTGTTTGAGACGAAGTGCTGACATCAAATGGCCCAACAGAGCAATAAATGTAAGAAAAGGATGAAAGCCATTAAAAATCCCCCTCAGTTTGCTAAGCTACCAAAAGAAAGATCAAAATTCCAAATATGGCCTCCCCAATTTCTATTATCCCCATTCCTAAGTCCTAACCAATAAGGAAAAATACACCCAAAAAAAAAAGTGAAAGGCAATGGAGTAAAATCCAAAGAACCCTATTCTAATATTGAATATCCGTAAGCTTTTTCTCGAGAAAAAAGAATTCAAAAGTCAAACAAATTATTGAAAAGATCCACAGATGAAGTGGGAGAAATTATACTTGGTGAGAAGAAAGTGGAAGGACTAGGCATGAAGCTACCCTCTAAGAAATTCCTGTTCCCATGAAGCCCTGGACTGATATCATAGAAGAAGCCAAACGTGTTTGGATCAGGCGGCAGGGAAGAGAACAAGTTCGGCGATATCGGCGGCAGCGAAGCCGGCCCTGGCGACAAAATCCCAGGAAACAAACTTGAACTCTCTATTACTTGACCCATGTCCAACCCTTCCACGTCTCCGACTTGCTGCTGCTTCTTCTCTTTCGGAGACTTGGCCTTCTCTATGGTGGCGAACCTCGCCGCCGGCGAGATCGCTCCACCGTCGACGTTGAAGGGGTTGGCCGACTTCGGCGAAGGCGTCGAAAAGGAGGCCGAGTTCGAGCCCGTCAGGCGCTGGACTAGGTTCATGAACTCGCTTGGGTCGGTGTGGATCACCTTCGGCGACACCGTGTAGATGATTACAGGATCGCGTGGGGGTTGCTGCTGTTGCTGCTGTTGCTGCTTCTGCCGTTGGGGGGCTACGGGGGGTTTCTTGAAGATCTTGTGAGAGTCTTTGCCGACCTTCAGAGCAGGCGGCCGTGGACCCTGAAGCTCTTTTCTTGGAGATCTGCTAACAGGATTTTCTGAAGGATCCATGCCAAATCTCGGGCGGGGATCGAGGGAGAACAGGGATCTCAGAAGGAGAGGTTTAAGATGCAGAGATGTTTGATGATTTTAGGAATAATAAAAAGCTTTTCTTTGTTGTGTTACTTTTAAATTGTTCGAGGGTTATCTATCTGAGGGACTGGAAGATGAAGTATTGAAGGCGAGAAAGCAACGAGTCAATGGAAACAAAAAGTGGACTAATTTAATGAATAAATAAATGAAATGGTGTTTATAATAAAATAATAAAAAAATAAAACAAAACAAAACAAAACTGGGAAAAAAGAAACAGAAAAAAAAAAACAAGTAAATATCGGATACTTATTTAGTTATATTTTAGTAGGGACACATAATAATAATAATAATAATAATAATAATAATAAATAATGAAGCAATATATGTATCAAATTGAAAATATTAAAAAATTGGGTAAAGCTTCAATATCAAAATTTGAAAATAATAAAGCTATTTATAATAATTGGCTCCAATTCATCTAATGTTTTTAGCGTTTTCCAGACATATATGTGAAATTGGTGTCAAACTTAAAAAATAAAAAAATCGCTTAAGATGCTTTTGCTCTTTTAAAATTCAGAACATTTAAACTTTATTCTAATTTTTTTTTATTTTCTTAAACTTTATTAAAAAAAAAAAAAAAAAAAAGGCGTATGCAAATTTATGTAAGGCAATGCAATTTGACCAATTCCCTGTATTTAGGAGGCCGGGGGTGCATTCAAAAACTTGATTGTGTAATTTGAGTTGGAAAAATGTATGCCTAAAGTAACACAAGTGTTTGTTCGTGTCCGGATTCACCATGCTTCCTCATCCTTTGGGGTTTTGATTTTGTTGGAAGGAAAATTGCAAATATTAGTTGAGCTCAACTTGTAAAAATTAAAAATCCAACTTTTAAGACGTGCCCTTTCTTTACTCACCCCAGTGCTCAGTGTTTTGTCGTTTTTCCTCAGTAGATTTTAAGATGCAACTTTAAGCGATTGGATATGATTACGCCAACCCTAGGATGATGTATGAGAGCCGTAGAGTTTTGGATCCCGGCGTGCCCGGCTCCCATGGGTTTGTAAAGGTGTGCCGGTGGCGGTGGGGGCATATTAGTTAATTAAAGACTCTGGATGGTACGGTAGGAATCCTGGTGCACGTCCAAATGGAATCCCCACCCGAGGTGCACAGCAGGAAGCCCATTCACCATCAAATTTCAGTTATCTTTCGAAATCAGCAACTTTGTTGATTAATATAAGCCTACAAAATGAATAGAATTGTTTATATTTTTTATAGTTAAGAAATTTATATTCCTATTTTTTAAGTATTAATATTTAGTTTTAAAATTTTTTTTGAAATTTATAATAAAAAAAGGAGTTGTTGTTATTATTATTATTATTATTGTGTAGTTGATGACACAATAAATTTCTGAAAAAAAGAAAAAAGAATTGGCCTTTAAATAAAGATGTTTCGCGTTCAAATATTATCTTTTCAGTCGTGTACTGCCCACTGCCGAACATACTCAATTATGTTCCACTGTGCTGGTCGCTTAATATTCTGCACGAAATAGGCGCTGCCAATTTCCTCTCATGTTCGTGGTGCTCCTGACGCCAGCCCCTGCAGCTGATGTCAAATTTCAAGTATTGGAACGTAAATCCCGGGAAAACACCTCAACTCACTAAACACTTGAAAATCTATTTCAGAAGTATCGAGTTATATTTTAAAAAATAAATATGAGTTTTCTATTATATTTGACGGTTTAATGTATTTTTAATAAAAAAAAAACGTTGTAGCATTAAAAAAAATTATAAAGGAAAAATCGAGGGGCAATTTTAGTCAAATTTACTTAATGAAAACAATTAAAAGTAAAATGAAGTCGTAAGCAAAGAAGAAAAGTAAGAAAAAAAGAACAAAAGATCAAAGGCTAGAATTATGAACATGATGCACAGTTTAAACTCCATTCACATTTTACAAAGCCAAAGTTCTACTGGAGAAATTTCTTTTTTCTTTTTTTTTCTTTTTTTTTTAAGAAAATAGCTAATAGAGAGAGGCAACTGGCAAAGACTCTACGAAATGAATAGTCGGGCCCTAACGAAGATGGGAATTGATATAGTTGTACTGGGCTCCACTTGGCCTGCCAACTTGTGGAAATCGTTCGTATCTGTTGACCCTTTAGCCCTTTATCTAAGCAGCGGCTTGGCCTTGTTCCTCCTCTTCCTCTCTCTTCTTAATTTCTTGTGCTAAGCTCGTGGCATAAGTCGCTTCAAGTGTAGGTTTTAATGTGCTTCGTTTCAGACCAGAACATCTTCGAATCAAAGTGCTATCCTTCTTTTTTCCCCTTGTGTCGAGTCCGGCTACCTATGAACAAAGTTGGAAAAGTGAATTAGCAGCCTGAGCTGCATCAAAATTCAACTAACCGAATGCTTTGAGCCCAAGATCGAGAATTAATCAATTGTGAGCTTTGACATGACATGCCAAATTAGGTCTATTGTGGCAGCCAGCAGCCTCGGCCTCAAATGCCAACACGTAAAAAGCATAGTTGGCATAGTCCTGACGTCCGTGCGATGTCGTCTGTACGTCTTAGGTGCTGCTGCTTGTCAACGTCGCATCCACAGTTTCTTTCCTAATTAGGGGCATATACCTTTGACCTTAGAAAATTATTTCGCTTTGAAAATTTTAGATTTATTATTATAAGTTAAATTTTTACTTTAAAAATTTTGAATTTTAATTCCAAAAAGATAATATAAAATTTATAAAAATAAACTCTCCCGTCTTAAAATTTGTAAGTGTTGAGTCTAAATTAAAATTTCCTACATGAAAAATAAGAAGAGGAAGCAAGCACTTTATAAATAAAGGGTAAAAAACTCATAATTTAATATCTTAAAAATTTTAGGTGAAATGTATTAATTCTTACACTGTGGTTTGCTTCAGGCCCAATTGTCGTTGCTCTTCAAGTTTCTTTAACTCTCTACTGGCTTCAGGCCCAATTGTCCACTTCGTCTGGACTTGTGCATTGTACCAGGTAGGGGAAAAAAACAATGTTTTTTGACCAAAATAATAATAATAAAAAAACTTTAAATATTATTTGATAGATTTATATTTTTTTTTGCATTCGAAAGCGTATTCTGAAAAGTCGCCACCATCTATTCTTGGTTTTCACCAACACTTCAATGAGCAGTAATTCCCGTATAAGGTATATAATTGCAACATAGACAAGCCTTTTCCATTCGTTTGCAGGCAATTTTTTTTTTTTTTTTAAATGGGTAGCCAATGCTAAGAGTTGCGATTGCGTAATTGGGATATACTTGATTTCCCCACATACAATGCAATTTAACAAAATTTTTCTGTATCGTCAAAGTGCCCGTCAATGAAGTCAAGAAATTGCGGGTACTCCTCGTAAAAAGGACGTAGCCTTACAGTTCTTATATGTAAACTCCCTTCATAAGTCGACATTATGCGAATGCATCTCGATGAAGTGTCCGGTCAAAAAATAAATAATAATAATAATAATAATAATAATAATTAATAAATAATCGAGGTATTGCCCAAAGCTTATGCTACCGTGGAGATTTTTCACCGAGTCCCGTGCTAAGGACAAAGAAAGCCAATGGCCTGGCAAAAGACTACTGTATCTAGTCCTCGTCGGTCTTGGATTTGGACAGCCCATCCAGTATAGCAAGTTGACTTTAAAGGCCTTTATTAATGGAGCTGGGTCCAATCGTTTTGTACCACACCGATTTATTTTTTTCCCTTCATTTTTTATTTTATTTTTTGATTTTTGTCAATAAGGATACCCCTTAGACATTATGAACTTCGCAAGAATATTGGGTTTTCATATTTCATAAATCTTATATTATCATCACAGAATTTAAATATAAAATTTCTAAATTAATTGTTTTATCTCTTAACTATTAAGTATCTCCTTGAAAACCCCCTTTTTTTTTTAAAAAAAAAAAAATTTCTTTCTTGTGGCGCCTAATTTACATGGGATTTGGGACCCTTGCATGATGATAAGAAGACAATTTTGAATTTCAAACTCCCTATTTTGGTTAACTTTGCTCTAGGTGATACCCAAAAGCCGACAAAAGAAAAAAGGAAGGAATTGTACGTTGCCGTGATGCTTGGGGCTGCAAGCCGTGTAGCACTTGTTTATTATTGGAGGGGTCCTGTTTTCAACTAACATGACTACAAGAGTTTAACAATTATTACCCATGCCGCAACAGAAAGTGGAAGAAAAGAAAAAGATACTCTTAAACTCGAACATCTAGAGTATGGAAGTTTCAAGTCTCAACTGCCTGTGACTTGCGTAACTTATGCTTAAACAAAGGGTGAATTTAGAATTGTGTAAAAGAATCAAAAAGTTACGAGAATTCCCATAAATATGTTTCATAAATAATCAAAGGTTTTCTTGATCATCAAAACATGATATTTCTAATAATAATAACAATAATAAAAGATTAGACGTGTCAAATAGGTTAACTAGATAATTTTGTGTTAAGAGCATTTTCAAATTTAAATCATTTGTAAGTTTGAAAGTCATACCCCAATTAATATACAAGAACAGATAGTAAGAAATTTCTTTTGTAATATCATAAATGTCCCATTTCCTCCTCTGGGTATCATATGTGTTTTTCCCACAATTTTCCCGATCTTTTCTTTCCCACACCATATCCAAACAATAGAAAGCATCTTTTCACTCCATTTTTGTTTCGCAACATTTTCTTTCTGGTCATGCTCTCGCAAAACCTAACAATGGCTTCGTGTCCCTTCGGATTGTAATGTACTTCGACCTTTACCATAGGGCAAGATGCTGACGTTAGTCTATACTAGGCTCCGGGCTAGACTTCGTTTGAAGGGCATGCACATGCCCTTGACTTCCCGCAGATTGGGGATGCATGCGAGAGAACATGATCAGTTGTGACTCGTCATTGTCGTGCTTCCAAAGATTTTGGATATTCAAGTACGGTTTCTAATGTACTCGGCCCCTGCTATAGATCGCTGTCACACTGCCAGCTTCTTACTGCAAGGGGCGCCTGCTTAGTGGCATTAAATGAAAAGTAAGGATAATTTGTCTTTCAGTTTAAAGGCAATTTTCATGGCAACGTCAGGGTAAGATGTGATGGCTACAAGTGATGACGTTCAAAAGTCAAAAAGGTGATGGCTACAAGTCTTAAAGCATGTGCCAATTTAAGCTGCCTTCATGGCTTCAACTTCTTATTGAAGTGGCCAGAAGCCGTTTTTTCTCAATACCCATCGTGAATGGTAAGCTCACATTATCTTTCTCTTTTCAAGATATTTCCTAGTAAATTATTCTTCATTCTGTTCTCTGCTCCTTGAACATTGGTCATTCAAGGTGTGTCAATGACTAAAATTTTGTTTTTTCTTTTTTTCAACTTTTATTGCAATAGCTTTACATTCATGGAGGTAAACAAAGGACCTGAACGGGAATATCTGCAGAAATTAGATGGATTTCCTGAACCTGCATCAGTAGACTCAGTAGTAAGAATCACAGGAAATTCTGCTTTTGCTCTACCTGGACGGAAATTCCGTAGCAAATCCTTTAATACCATTCAACCAGAGCACAGTGAAGATGAGAGTGGAAGGATGATTGAAGAAAAAGTCCAGAATTTCAAGGAAATTTCCAAGTCTTCGCGCGGAGAAACTACGTGCAAAACAAAGCCTTTGAGCGCTCATTTCGTTGTCAACATAGATGAGCTTGTCGAACATGGCAGTGGAGTCACTTTGCCATTAGAGGATCGATCAGGTATTGTAGGCTCAAAATTGCAGTAAGAACCTAGCTGAAATATCTAGTCTCTTTGCTGGGACAACATTAGCATAAGTTCGGTCAATTTCTTTCCCAGATTCCAATTCTACATTAACAAAGTAAAACAAGATAATGAGCCATATTATATGTACTTGGGCATTTGGTAAAATTATTTTCCATTTTCAGTTTATTTTATTCAAGGATGCTCACTGGTGGGTCATGATCCAGGCTGACTAGTTTTTAGATTTGTTTCCAGCAGATAGGGCGACTGGCCAATCGCCTCCAGCACATAAAGAGGATCCAGATTCTACAAACTGGAAGAAACACTCCTCGCCAATATCTCTCAGAGTAATACAATATGTCAATGACCAAAATCTTATATTTTTTCCTGTAAATGCAACGAGGTAACTTATTATCCAACTTTTAACAGTTCCAAGATGTCAAATACAAGGTTGCAGTGAAGGGTACAAAAGAATTAGGTGCAGAGAAGTACATTCTTCATGGAATCACTGGATCAGTACATCCGGGTGAGGTTCTGGCACTAATGGGGCCATCAGGAGGTGGCAAAACAACACTGCTCAATATTCTCAGTGGAAGGTTCAAATTCAGCAGTGGAAGCATCACTTACAATGGCCGATTGCACACGAAATCTCTAAACCGGAGGTAAATTAGCTTGGAATGCATGATAAAATCAATGTGTTATGCTAATACAACGTACCTAGATGGCTCACCTCATGTCAATGCGGATGAAACAGGATTGGTTACGTTACACAAGATGATATTGTGTTCCCCCACCTTACAGTTAAAGAAACTCTGTTTTATGCTGCACTGCTTCGTCTTCCAAATATCTTGACCAGACAACAGAAGAGAGAAAGGGCCATGGGTGTTATTAGCGAGCTAGGCCTTGAAAGGCAAGTTCCTGATCAATTAAATTTCATTATATGTATCGCATTAGAGTTTTATTCAGTCTCCAATGGACTCCAAAGTTCTAAATTTCTCGGAACGCTGACTGAAGAAATAAGGTGTTTGCTGCTGTGGACAATATTATCAACTTAATCATGCCATATTAACGTCAAGCCGGGGTCTTTTCATATCGTGAACGTGCAATGTCTTGCTATGAAAATAAAAACGTACCTTCACTTTTGCTCGACGATGGTCCTTTGGAAAAGTAGATATAATACTGTCAAGTCACTTCAAGAAAGAGAAAGCGGCTAAAGTACTCACTACTAAGTTTGCGGAAAGGATTTTGAGCGTGTAATATCTAGTTGCTATTTGATAAAAGATGCCCCGGCTTAATAGAAACTGCCTGCCTTCAGAAGTGGGGAGCAAACAGCAGCCTGTTGGAGATTTTGCAAAATGTCTCCTTAAATGATTACCCTATGTGGCTATACAGCCGAATTTTGTAGTGCTAAAAAGGACGTGACTATAAAATAATCTGTAGTCCTTATTAGTTGGACTAATTGGCTGCCTGAAAAGTTAGATCACTTAGATTATAGATATTGTTTGATATTTTTAGTTACCTTAGTGAAATAAAAAACGTTTGATTGTAATATTTCAGGTGCCAAAATACAGTAATTGGTGGTAAATTTGTGAGAGGAATCTCGGGAGGTGAGAGAAAGGGTCTGTATCGGCCACGAAATTCTGCTCAATCCATCGCTTCTGTTCTTGGATGAACCAACATCAGGCCTAGACTCAACTACTGCATTTAGAATGGTTCAGAAACTGCAGAACATCGCAGAGGTAGCAAAACCATCGGACAATTCATAAATAGAACTGGTATTTTGGAAAATAGTATCATTGGTCATTAGTCTTGTTTTATGTATAGGCTGGCAGGACAGTGGTGACCACAATTCATCAGCCTTCCAGTAGGCTCTTCAACAAATTCGACAAGCTCATCTTGTTGGCTAAAGGCAATGGCTTGTACTTTGGAAAGGCATCAGATGCAATGTTGTATTTTTCCTCAATTGGTTGCTGCCCTCTAATAGCCATGAACCCAGCAGAGTTCCTAATTGATGTAGCAAATGGAAACATGAATGACAAATCAGTTCCATCAGAATTGGAGGACAAGTTCTTACCTGGAAGCATAGGACTTGATGACAGAAATGGAGGAGCTTCACCTGATGCTATCCACGAGGTCAATCACAGATTAATTAATCCTTTGAATTTTATCTCCTCAAAATTATTTTCTGTATATAAGTATGTTTTCTTTTCAAAATTTCTCTTCCACAGTATCTTGTGGATGCCTACAAAGAAGTGGTGAAAACGGAGAAACCAAAGATCCTAAAGCATGTTGTAATTGAAGGCAAGGCTGAGATGCAAGAAAAGATGAATTCAAGGGAATGCACAGCAACATGGTGGGAACAATTCTCAATCCTTTTCAGGAGGGGCCTTAAGGAGAGACGCCACGAGTACTTTAGTCTTGTGAGAATAACTCAAGTCATAGCCACTTCAATAATAGCAGGACTGCTTTGGTGGCATCCTGATCACGATGCTTCATCTCCTAACCCTACGCAAGTCCAAGATCAGGCAAGTATCTCGTGTCTTTGTCCCCAAACATGCTTCATAAAAAGGCTTACTTATTAATGTATTTCCTGACATGCTAGTCTTTGTGGCTTTGCTTACGCTTTGTTTACCCTGGTGCAAGCAGGCAGGGCTGTTGTTCTTCATTTCAGTATTCTGGAGCTTTTTGCCTGTGTTCACTGCAATATTTACATTCCCACAAGAACGAGCAATGCTAGTGAAAGAGAGATCAGTTGGAATGTATAAACTCAGTGCATACTTCGCTTCCAGAAACATCAGTGATCTCCCTTTGGATCTCGTATTGCCTACAGTTTTTCTTTCGATAGTTTATTTTATGGCTGGCTTGAAGTTGAGCTTTTCTGCATTTTCTCTGACCTTGCTGACAATTTACCTTTGCATAATAGCTGCTCAGGTACCATTTGAATTAGCTGCTCGAAATGAGGAAATACCCTTATAAAATGGCCTTTTATTTCTAATAACACTTTGGCATACATCACCTCACACTCTCACTTTCACTTATGCAGGGTCTTGGACTTACTATAGGCGCAGCATTCATGGATGTGAAGAAAGCTACAACATTGGCTTCTATCATCATTATGACTTTCATGTTATCCGGTGGATTCTTTCTTCAGGTAAATGCCTCGTATTGCAAGTCTCTTGTTGGAAGCCACTACTTGGGAATTGTGACGGGTAATATTTGGAATTAATGCAGAAGGTACCGCCGTTTATATCATGGATGCGCTACATTTCGTTCAACTATCACACGTACAGGCTGTTTTTGAAGATCCACTACGCCTTCTCAGGCTCGGCTCTTGGACCCGGCTCTTGCAATCAATATCCTTTGATTAGAGAACCAAGAAGGGTCGAATGGGGTGCAACAGAGGTGGGTGCAATGATGGTGATGATCATCATCTATCGCCTGCTTGCCTACACATTCTTAAGGAAACTGGATGTAGGGAAAATGGCATAGTTTAGCTATCAAATAAGCAATAAATTAATGCAATATCTTATTGAATCAATTGTTCTCGCCCTCTCTTTATCCTTCATTTTCTTTTTCTTCTTTCCCCATCTCTACTCGTAAAGGAAAACACGAATTCAATATATCCATTTATATGTAAAAAAAAAAAAAAAAAAGTAATTTCAAAAGTCTCAATGAAATTCTCACCAGTCTGTATACTCTCCTCCACAACATTTTTATAGTTTAATGTCCGATTGACCTTTTAAACGAAAATAATAATAATAATAATAATAAGCGCTTTTCCAATGATAATTAATAATAAGTTAACGGTCATAACGGCGCAATTCAAAATTACCTGTCTGTAAATGTAATGAATTTTTTTTATTTTTTTTTAAGATGAAAATGTAATGAATGTTAAGAGTGGAGAGATTTTAAACACCAAATCGGTAAGAAAGTTGAGTTGGATCAGGACTCATCGTTAATTTTGAAGCCCAACAAAATCCAAAGGTCGACCAGGGCCTGCCGGGCTTATGTATTATTATCTTGAGGCTGAAATGACAATTTGGTCCCTACATTTTCTGTTTTATTCTTTTTCAGGCTTCGATGTTGGTTTATTGTAAGATGGTCCTCGTAGTAAATTACGCCGAAGAAGGCGTCAAGTTAGTTCAGAATCACACAATAGTCGCCTTCCAATCGAAAATTAACACATCGTCTTCAGTTTCAGTTTTTTTTTTTTGTTTTTTTTTGGGGGGTCATGAGAGTGAGGCCAAAAGATCAAGAAAGAACAATCACTAGTACATTATGAGATTTCAACAAGGTTGTCCCAATCATTCTAAAGTCTAATAGAAAATCAAGACTGAATAATAACTCCTCAATACCGTGTTATAATGTAGCAATAGACTACACCATAAAGCATTTCGTAGCAACAAAGATGATAAAGCTGCGAATATAGGAAAGCTCCGAGTCATAATCGGATTTCATTATTCATCACAAATGTTACACATATCTTTTACAACGAGGACATGTCACGGACATGTTACCGCATATTTTAAACCCATTACTTTACTTATTGCGACACCCTGCAGCAAGGATGCCTTGCCCAAGCATAGAACTTAACAAAGCACACACACGATTTTGTAGTACACATGATGTTTAAAGACTTCAACTTGCATTTTATTTGGTTGCCATAGTAACGGCAATCGTTAATTGTATCCTCCTCGGCCTGTAGGATGCTCGTTGTAACCTCCTCTTCCTGTAGGGTGCTCGTTATATCCTCCCCGGCCAGTTGGGTTCTCATTGTATCCTCCCCGTCCCGTGGGGTGCTCATTTTGTCCACTTCGGCCATCAGGGTACTCGTTGTATCCACCTCGGCCATCAGGATACTCGTTGTATCCACCTCGGCCATTTGGGTTCTCAGCCAAAATTGCTCTTCTTCCTGCAAATTAAATGAGAACAAACCATATTATAACTATTTAATGTGGAAACCCTTTTATTTTGAAGTTGTCTCAAAAAAAATTTCAGCTCAAGTAACCTTTTATTTCGTAACACTCAACTAGCAACAGAATTTGATTGCCATGCTATTGGGAATAATTTCCGGCTACTTTGAAATACTAATGCTTGCAAGCGACTTGTATATAGCCAAGAAAATAGTGAAAAGGAGTTATAATATAGTCTTATTGGCAAATTAAATGTCCAATTGAAAAAACTTCAGCGGTTCTGAGCTTACCAAGTCTCGGAGCTGCACCATTGAGCGTAGCAGTTGCCACCTCAGAAGATACAAGCAAGAAAGTTACCAGAAAAATCGCCATGGGCAACATGCGGATGGCCACAGTGAAGGCTGTTTTTGCCATGGCGATCTAGCTCACAAGTCAAGTGGAATTGCTAGGCGAGGTTAAGCTTTGGGGTGGGATGCTTTGGTTGAGGCTGCGTATTTATAACTGGACATTTAGCACACGGTGGCGTGTCTTCACGGTTATCTGGAGACCTGCATTATGATACGATTTATTAGGCTAATTTATATGGCCGCCGTTACCGGGGTCAGAGCAGGCCGGCGTGAGTTGACGTCTTCATGACGTTATGTCATTAAAATAATATATGTTTTTTAAAAATTTATTTTTTTGAACAAAAATGTATACGACATCAGGTGAACCCCGCATTCTAACCGCCTTGAGTTTTTTACGCAACCAGTCCGAATTGGATATTTGCAGGAATCCATCAATTTCAATGATCCCGGTCCTTTTGATCGGTGAAATTGCGGATGTTTTGAAATCCACGGCATAGCTTCTCTAAGATTTTGCCATCCGAGTCCACAATCTGGTCAAACATTGGACCACTTGAGTTTTAATTTGGCTTTGCAAATTACACCCTCTCCCGAAGACATTGTCTGCCTGTTTGGTTATTGGACTCTGGCTAACTTCAATGCTGCATTGATTAGGGTTACCTGCTGTTTCTGGTGGGTCTGATTCGGAAAGTAAAATACAGATTATATGCCATTATTTGGACCATTGCACGAAAATATAACTGCAGCAAAGGAAAAAGAAACAAAAAAAAGAAACTTCTAGTCTACTGATCGATAAAAGGGAACTTCCAGCAATCATGTAATACGTTGTACCCGTAGTTAATAGTTAATTATAAAAGCGGTCATCAAATAAATTGAGTTAGGCGCATTTGGGGTTCAGGCTGTAGCTTCGTTTGGCGTTGTGGTTGCGTTTATCCAACCCACGTTTAGAGCTAAACGCAACTAAAATAATGTTGAAATCAAAAACGCAAGTTTGGGAGCTGGAGCTTTTGGGTCCAGCTTGAAAAAGTGATTGAAGCTTCTAAAACAAAATACGTGGTTTTCATTTTATTACTTAACACAATTGATCTTTTATTGAATTAGGATTTTTTTTTTTTCCGGTTTGATCATATTTTTTATTAAATTCATATAGAATAAATTTTGAGTTATCGACTGAGGATAGCTTATTTTGTTGGCATATTTATCTTGTTTTCCAAGGCTTAGAATTCATTGGTGTTGGTGGAAAAAAGAAAATAATAAAAAAATAAAAAAATAGATTCTGTACAGATAAAATTTCAGAGTGGAAATCTTTTAATTTTTTCTTCTTGTTAAACAAGGTAATTTGGTAACTCATTTAAAGAAAATAATCATTAATCGTACTGTCAATTTTATTGCGAATAAGTTAATAAAGTAAGACATCACTAGACAACTAAATTTTCTTGCTTAGTTGTGACCTCGACGTTGGATGACTTTTTCTTTTGTCTTGGCCTTGATCAAAATCACTCTCTAATTATCCTTTAATAAAATTAATCCGAATTTAAAAAAAAAGCGACTACAGGGCATCTCTGTTTGGTCCAAATCAAACCTTAACAAACCTTAGAAGCCTTGCAATGAGAAACTACTGAAGCAATTCCCCAAGGCTGACTCCCTGCATCTGGCCCAAATCATCTCGCCACGTGTTCAGCCGTGTGACTTTGCCACACAATGGGCCTCGCTCACCACTTCACTTGAGCACCCTTGCATTGCTGCCAATATCTTTCAATGCCTTTGTTGATTAGCCTAAGTCCAGAAGCCTCTATCTCTTTGAGCCTAAGCAAGGGAAGCTCATAGAGCAATCCGTTCATAAGACGAAAAAATGAAAAAGAAAAAAGAAAAGATAAAGGAGAGCAAAAGAAAAAAAAAAAAAAAAAAGAGGTGATGAAGCAAGTGGGGAGGTAGGGATTGAGGAACTGTGCTAACATTGTAAAAGAGATTTTTCGTCGTAAAAAAAAAAAGTGATGAATTAATCAAATACACAAAATCAATTTCTAATAATGGTGATGCTGGGAAAAATTTGAGTCAGGGGGGTTATTATTCTCCAACCACAAGTTCCACAGGGACCCACAAACCGAAATTCCAGGGGTCCCATTGAAATTCCTCATAAATCAGTATTCCCGAGTCAGGCACCAAGCAAAGTGTGTTTTTTCTTTTCCGAGTCCTTGCCAATGATCACATTGAACCTGAATTGGAATTGGAATTGGAAGAAAAATGTGCGCCGCGGACAGTTCTCCAATCATGCAACTTCCATGAAAGTGACGCGAAACTCCCACGTGAGTCGGCTAATGATGCCTTTGAAAACAAGATCCTGTGGAGAGATCGCGAAGTGATTATTGCCCACCACCACCGACGTCCTTTTGTTTAGTATGTCAGAGATTCGCTTGTATTTTTCCTTTCGCACAAATGTTTTTGGGGCCATGACAAGTGCATCTTGGTACAACGAGTCGTGATTAAAAAAAAAAAAGATGCTATTTTCGGGTAGGCATTTAGGAAAGTACTTGGTTCTTTCTAAGAGATCGGAATTAGAAACCACACAATTTGGCATGATATTTAATGGACACAACAAAGAATTAAAATTTTCAACCGTGGAATTGGATCAGCTCAAATCTTAAAAAAATAAAAATAATAATAATAATAAAATATTTTTTTATAAATATATTAATTATTATATTTATAAATTATTTATTAATATTTTTATTTAATCTGTCTTACAACAAAATTTATTATTCAAATATTATTAAATTAAAATAATTTTTTTATATTTAATTTTAATATTAATAAATAAAAAATAAATATAATAAAAAATTAAACTTAAATTAATAAAAAATATTAAATTATTATCTTGAATAGTTAAAGGAAGGTCATGGAGATTGCAATTTGATATTTTGTATACCCCACCAATCCTCCCTTATCATCTCCAAATTCTCCACGTGGGTTAGCCACAGACGGTGTCAATCACAATATTAATTATTCTAAGTTTCTGTGCACTTTACTCGGCAGATTTAATTTTTACTTACTTTTGGGCTATCATGGGAAATTGTTCATAACATATAAAAAACCAGGAGTCTTAACATTGACCTGAGATCGAGGGTTCGAGATTGTAGCAGACGAATAATTGAATATTTTAACAAAAATTACCTCTGCACCTTAGGGAATCGAGAGAAAGCATACCGCGTAACGGGTGGTACTAGTACACGTGCGATGCAACATTCCGCCACGCTAACCCGCCCATTAATTAACGAAATCTCTTTCGGTCGCACTGAATGCAATTCATTCATGCGCACCGACTTCCCATGCTCAGTTGGACTCCAGACTTTACCATATCAACCCCCATGTGTGCTGTTATCGTGGATCACTGAGTCGGTTGAATTGGTGTAAGAAAACGCTTTATTGAAATTATAGAAACAAATAAAACCTGTTACAAATTACTTTTAATTTAAGATAAACTATGCATTTGCACTGCCGCAATCGGTTAGCAAAGACTTTTATTATCCCCTAATTTGTGCCAAAAAAATGTTCTTTTGGCATCCAAAATCGACGTTTGCCCTACTTCACCGTCATATTATTATTGATCACATGATTTTTTTTTTTTTTTTTTTTCCAATAACCGAGAGGATATATTGGCAATTTAAATACGGCAAGAGAACAAAACAATGACAGCGAAGAAGCTTTGATTTGTCAACCTCAATCACTCTCTTGGTGTACCCAATTAAGAAATGCCACGTGAAGCATTCGAGCCACCGTCAATCCGGCTATCAAACAGTAGGCATCTACCCAAACCTCGCGTCGCACAACCACACGGTCGAACCCTGACACGCAGAAAAATAATCCCCCCAACATTCTTTGCTCTGAGTGGTTCGTAATCGCCCACGTTTTTATCAATAAAATAATCCGAGTGATGATGCAAAGTTTATATATATATATAATTAATAATTACAATTAAATAATATAAATTTAAGTCAAATCTGTGTACCATTCTCAATATTTTAAATCTCCACCAGTAACAAAAACACACAATTTTATTCCCCACATCACATGCCACCTTAAGCTTGGCAATTGCAGTTCCCTCCTTTTCCCCCACCGTTTAGAGCGCTACAAATTATGTTCAGGTCTAGTGAGCAGATCATGTGGCAGTGGCCTCCAGGGCCGTTGCCAATAGAGAGGAAGTGGGAATCCAATGTTGAGATTGCTCCGAAATGTCCTCGTTGCGATTCCTCCAAGACCAAATTCTGTTATTACAATAACTACAGCTTGTCGCAGCCCAGGTACTTCTGCAAAGGTTGTCGAAGGTACTGGACTAAAGGGGGGTCACTGAGAAATATCCCCGTCGGTGGTGGTTGTCGCAAAAGCCGCAGAGCCATGTCTTCCAGAGTTTCCCACGTCGAGCGCTGTAGCAAGAGTCTGAATGGATTTGACACTAAGACCAATGATCAGTCCATTGGCGACGGGAATTCTGCAAATTTAGACTCAATAGTTCAACCAATTGCAACCAAGGGGTCTGAGACTGATACGGCGGCTATTTTCCCCAAGTTCTTGAATCAAGATTCACCAACTGTTGAGCAAGAATTGCCTGACGAGTCCAAACAATTGAATAACGCATCAAATTATTTAACCCCAGATGGCGTGCAGAATGATGCAACGATCGATTGCCAGAAGCCGGATGATCCGATGTTCCAAGAACCTGAGTTACTTAGTGGGCTACCTCAGTTACTTGCAGGAGATCAGCAGAGACTTCAAGATCTCGTAGAAACCGATGGCATCAACGCAATGGGCTTACAAACTTTGTTGGGTGACGAAGTGGTACATGATACCCTGTGGCTGTGGTCCGATACTGATCCAGCCATGCCAAATGTTGCATGGCAGCCTACGGACGAATTGCAAGAATTTGATCCATTTCCAGTGGAGGATCCGATAAAGAACGCAGCGAATCTTTTGAGCGATTATAGCTGGAGTTCCATTGATCTCTCCTCCTTCGACGTTTTCTCAAGACCTTGATATATGTATAAATCCCCAACATTGCTCAAATAAAAGTTTTATTTTCTTTTAACTATTTTCAGAGGAGCTTTTTCTTTTTGTTTATGTTCATATTTTGATCATGGAGCGATGTAAAAGTAAGTAAAGACCCGGCGATTTTTATTTTGATTTTATTTATTTATTTTAAATATATATCACTAATAATTTTATATTATATAATAAATAAAATTTATTTAAAATAAAAAAAATATTAAAATACAATTTACTTGGATTAAGATAACAGCGGCGTAGTTGTTTTTCTGTGTTTCTAAGGCCCAGACATTGGCCAGACTGGCCTAGCGAGACGGTTGCCTCTTGTAAAAGCCCAAAACTTCAGGACGGGCAAGTGGGTGACGTTCTTTTATCGTGTATTAGTTGGGTGCAGGAAGGAGGCCGGATAATGTGATCATCTTCTAGTCAGTGGACACATCTCCATCCCCGAGACCCACCTCATGAGACTTTATTTTCTCTGTGTCCTTTCTCCTTGTTTGTTCTCTTCATTTCTGAAATTCTATTCATTGTCCGAAATGAAATAATGATGATGCGATGCTCAATAATTAGGGTAATCGAGCTCATCTTTTTATTGATTAACTTGAATTTGGAAAAATTAGAATTAACCAGAGTTCAGGATCAAAGTTGGAACTCACATCTCCTAACTTTATGCTTAGTAATCGCTAAGCCTTGCCCATTGGATGGTAATCACGCCATCTTGCGCACCTTAATATCACAATTATGCTGAAGTTGATTAATACCCATTTTGCACTTAGTGCACGCCTCCTGTCAACAATGGCCTAGCATGAAAAATACTAAATTGTTGCGGAAGGCTTATTTATCTTTGTTTTGGTGGTGGCTTTGTCCATAAAAAATACTACTAATTTTAAAAAAAAAAAAAAAAAAACACCATCTTGTGCATCACGTGGAGAATTTAAGGTACATCCATTTAAAAATGTGGGAGATGAAAGTTAATTCTGTATGAATCTTTAAATGGCTATTTACCCAGTAGATTTTTAGAAGATTTTTTTTTAACTAGAACTCAGAGACCTAAAAACTTAAGATTTTTAATTCTAAAGATTTTAGTACCATTAAGCTAAAACTTATTTCTCATGAAAAAGGGATGCAGCTGAAATATTTTGAAAAAATATAGATTAAAGGAAAGGTGGGGACATGAGAAAAAGGGCAAAGCTGTTAACTTTGGATAGGATCCATGAGAAAGTTCATGCATGGTTAAGGACATTAAGTCTTCACCTTAAAAAAAAATGTCTTTTTGTTTTCGTCTTTCTCTAGAGACCCTTCACAGGAAGTGAGTGGCCGACTTTCATGATAGGTACAAGTGCTTTTCCCATACAAACTGAACTGGAGAGCCTACCAAAATACCTCAAAGAAACGGCTGTGGCGTCCACCTCCATTTTGGTGGTGGCTTTGTCCTTTTCACAGTCTGGACTCCAGAGCATTTTAACTCACAAGATGAACAGTCATTGTATGAGAACCACTGAAAAACAGAAGTTCCTTTCAGACATTTATCCCAGACAAAGAAAGAAACATTAAAATGACAGACATTCACATATCCAACTCAGTCGGCAACAATAAATGTCTTCTTCAACTTGATAGGCTGTTTTACCACAAGGCAAAAACCTTTCAAATAAAATTACAAGTTGATTTCCAAAAGAAAAAGGTTAGAAAGCCATTTCCATGCTTTCTTAAGTCCCACAGCCTAGACCCTGAAAACTATGATCATAGCCAATCCGTCCCAGTCTACTCAATTACAGTAAGAGGCTTATGCTATTCATTAACTGCGAAGAATTTCTCGCTTCACAGACAATAGTCTGTTTTGTAATTTCACTCTCTTGAGAAGAACATTCAAAGAAATTTGAGAAACTAGATGTGCTATAATTAAATGAGATAGCACAGTAGCAGAGAGAGACTACTAACCTCATCATGTCAAGCAATGCAATCACTATTTTTCTCTTGTTTCTCAACATTTCTCTCTATCCAGCCATCTCTGCCTTGAACCAAGAAGGCCATGCTCTACTTTCATGGCTTTCAACCTTCAATTCTACTTTTTCAGCTACTTTCTTCTCTTCATGGGATCCAAGCCACCAAAATCCATGCAAATGGAATTATGTCAAATGTTCCATTGATGGCTATGTCTCAGAAGTAACAATCACCTCCATTAGTCTTCCTACCGGCTTCCCCACCCAAGTCCTATCCTTAAACCGTCTCACCACTCTTGTCCTTTCAAATGGAAATCTTACCGGAGATATTCCACGTTCGATAGGAAACTTGTCTTCACTGGTCACCTTGGATCTCAGTTTTAATTCTTTAACTGGAAACATCCCTGCAGAAATTGGCAAATTATCTCAATTGGAGTTACTGGCACTGAATACAAATTCTTTATATGGTGAGATTCCAGGAGGAATTGGAAACTGTTCGAGTCTAAGGCAGCTTGAACTGTTTGATAACCAGCTCTCTGGAATGATTCCTGCAGAAATAGGCCAGTTGATAGCCCTGGAGACCTTTCGTGTGGGTGGTAACCCAGGAATCCATGGAGAAATTCCAATGCAGATATCAAACTGCAAAAGTCTAGTTTTTTTGGGCCTTGCAGATACCGGGATTTCTGGACAGATTCCGAGTAGTCTAGGAGAACTGCAGCACCTCAAGACTCTTTCTGTCTACACTGCTAAACTCTCTGGCATCATTCCAGCTGAAATTGGTAACTGCACGATGCTAGAGAATCTGTTTCTTTATGAAAACCGACTTTGGGATAAAATTCCTGATGAATTGTCTTCACTGAAAAATCTCAAAAGGCTGTTACTATGGCAGAACAATCTAACTGGTAGCATACCAGATGCCCTTGGTAATTGTTCAAGTTTGAAAGTCATTGATCTCTCCATAAATTCTCTCGAGGGAGAGATTCCAGGCTCTCTGGCCAATTTAATTGCCTTGGAAGAGCTTCTTTTGTCTGAGAATGCTATTTCAGGAGAAATTCCACCTTTTGTAGGCAACTTTTCAGGTCTGAAACAGCTTGAACTGGATAACAACAAATTTTATGGAGAGATTCCGGCCACCATTGGGCAATTAAAGGAGCTTTTGCTGTTCTTTGCCTGGCAAAACGAGTTAAATGGAAGCATACCTTCTGAGCTAGCCAGCTGCCAGAAACTTCAAGCATTGGACCTCTCACATAATTTCCTTACTGGGTCAGTTCCAAGTTCTCTCTTTCATCTCAAAAACTTAACCCAATTGCTGCTGATATCAAACAGATTTTCGGGAGAAATCTCACCTGATATCGGAAATTGCATTGGCTTGGCCCGTCTACGACTAGGATCAAACAACTTTAGTGGTCACATTCCTCCAGAGATAGGGCTTCTACGAAGTTTGACCTTTCTTGAATTTTCAGATAATCAATTTGATGGAGAAATTCCTCTGGAAATTGGCAACTGCACCAGGCTAGAAATGGTTGATTTGCATGGAAACATGCTACATGGTGTCATTCCTACTTCTTTGGAATTCCTTGTTAGCTTAAATGTCTTAGACCTCTCAAAGAACTATATTGCAGGCACCATCCCCCAGAACTTAGGCAAGCTTACATCCTTAAACAAGTTGATAATTAGTGAGAACTTAATAACTGGTTTGATTCCGAAATCCCTTGGCCTCTGCAGGGATCTGCAGTACTTAGATATGAGCAGCAACAGAATTAATGGTCCAATCCCAGAAGAGATTGGTAGATTGCAGGGGCTAGACATTCTCTTGAACTTGAGTAGGAACTCTCTAACAGGGTCAATTCCAGGCAGTTTTGCAACTCTCTCTAAGCTTGCCAACTTAGACTTCTCCCACAACATGCTCATAGGAACCCTTAAAGTACTTGCAAGTCTAGACAATCTAGTTTCTCTCGATGTCTCCTACAACAATTTTTCAGGTTTGATTCCTGACACTAAGCTCTTCCATGATCTGCCTGCGGCTGCATATGCTGGTAATCAAGATCTTTGCACAAATAGAAGCATGTGCCATGTAAATGGCAATCATCACGTCAGGAATTCCACAAGAAGCCTTATCATATGTACCCTTCTCACTCTGACTTCTACATTGTTGATTGTGCTTGTTGGAGTGCTTCTATACATCAGAATGCCTGGAACTTCATTTGGGAGGAACGACAAAGGAGATAACATTTTAGAGTGGGATTTCACACCATTTCAAAAGCTCAACTTTTCAGTAACTGATATTGTGACAAGGCTCTCAGATTCCAACATTGTTGGCAAGGGTTGTTCAGGTGTGGTTTACCGTGTTGAGACTCCAACACAACAGGTTATTGCAGTGAAAAAGATATGGCCACTGAAAAATAGTGAGACTCCAGAAAGAGATTTGTTTTCTGCAGAGGTTAGGGCCCTTGGATCAATAAGACATAAAAATATAGTAAGGCTACTGGGATGCTGTAACGATGGAAAAACGCGATTGCTCTTGTTTGACTATATCAGCAATGGTAGTTTGGCTGGATTGCTTCATGAGAAGAAGCTGTTCTTGGATTGGGATGCCAGATACAAGATCATATTGGGAGCAGCTCATGGCTTGGCGTATCTTCACCATGATTGCATCCCTCCGATCATACACCGGGACATCAAGGCCAATAACATCTTGGTAGGAGCGCAATTTGAAGCATTTATTGCAGATTTTGGACTTGCAAAGCTTGTTGATTCGGCAGAATGTTTGATAGCTGCCAATACAGTTGCAGGTTCCTATGGTTACATTGCTCCTGGTGAGTACAAGCATCTAGTTTCCAATAATTAAGTACAATACAATGAGTTTTCCATTAATACATTCACATACAAATATAACTGAAAATTTTTCAGCAATGTTCAGCTTTTAGGAATAAATGATTGAATTGGGTGTAAAGTTTAGTCTTAATGTATAATGTATTCAACTCAAACTCAGTAATAATCAAATTTACTCAACCAGCCTAGTATGGTTTAGAGGGCTAACTATATCATTAAAAATTGCAGAATATGGATACAGTTTCAGAATCACAGAGAAGAGTGATGTCTACAGTTATGGTGTTGTTCTCCTAGAGATCTTAACAGGGAAGGAACCAACTGATAAACAGATTCCAGGAGGTGACCACATTGTCACTTGGGTTAACAAGGAACTCCGAGAAAGGAAAAGAGAATACACAAAAATTCTAGACCAGCAGCTACTTCTGCGGTCCGGTACACAACTCCAAGAAATGTTTCAGGTGCTTGGGGTGGCCCTTCTCTGTGTGAACCGTTCCCCAGAGGAGCGACCAACAATGAAAGATGTAGCAGCAATGCTGAAAGGAATCAGACACGAGAATGAGGACTTCAATAAACGCAATAATTGTGGCAAAGATGGAGCTACATGTCCAAAAGCAGCAGTTCGCTCTTCTATTTTCTTCGGATCATCTGAACCTCTCATAAGATCACCTGCTTGAATACTAGTTATCCCAAGTCCTGCTCTTTATTCCATTGTTCTTTTTTTAAGAAACCGAGTAATTTGTGAACATGTATAAATGAGGTAGCAGTTGCTTTCTTTTGCTGTAACTTGACTCTTGCATTGTACAGGCCCGCCCTTACGGTGCAGGAAGCAAGTTTTTTCTGCCAAGGTCGTCGAAAAAGACCAAAATAACTCTGTCCTTTTCATTAATCTGTGCTCTCTAGACCAAAATACCATTGCAATAAACAATGATGTCTCATCCTAGTAATTAAAAAAGCTACTCCTGCAAATGGAATTGTTCGCAGAGAATAAAGAATAGGTACAGTAGCTATAGTACAACACGCTGGCACTGTCCCCCAAAGCAGTTACCAAACTGGGGACCCCCGAGAAAAAAGACATCTTGCTTCAAGCCTATATTGTTTCTATTTGGAGCTGGACAAATAAAAAAGGCCACGGAAGTGACATAATTTTGGTTGGCACAAACCAAAACGAATCAAGAAAGTATGGGATGCATAAGGACCACCATTCCCATCATAAGGCTAACAACATCAATCTATCTTTGCTCCATGTTCTTGAAAGGATACATTGCTTCTAGTCATGTGATATCAAGCCAACTCAGGCCCACAGACAGTTTTTAGAGCCCTATCAACCTGCAATGGCTAAGAATGCAAGCAACAATCAACAAAAGCAACTAGTTGTATGATGCTTTCTAGAGAAGCAGTTCAGACCCAGCAATTAAAAGTACCTATGGCATATTTTACATGAATATTCTCTTAGGTTCTAATGATTAGAATACGTTTGAGCATACAGTGGTTTGAATAAGGGGCATATTACATTTGAACTATTTACGATTGCAATAGTAGTTGTTAATAAAACTATCATAAGCCTGATGTAGAATTGTAGAATGAAACTTATTAAAACACAGTTAAATTGCTCCATCAAAGTAATAATGATAATAATAATAAAGCGTGCTAAACATCAATCATATGGAAGCTATATTGCACGAACATATTTCTAAGAATTAAATGGACGGATTAGTGTATTTCCAACTGTTCAGTGAGTTAGGAGTGATAATAGCTGTATTTTCCTCCTTGAGTGATCCGTCTCGACAATTCGTATAACAAAAAATACCCATCAAAAGCAATATGGAAACTTGAAAACCTGTGTTTTATAGGCATGTCTCGGTGATTAAAACGCTCTGAGCAAAGTCTGACGTAAATTCCGGGCCATGGAGCTTTAGTGAGTACATAAGCGTGTTAGTAAGTCACTTTACACAAAATGGGATATAGATTATAAATAAAAGTTTAAAAGAAATTAGCCAAATCAGGGAATTGACTCAGGAACCAGAAAGAACAAACGTCATCAACCATGAGGTCCCTATCGAGCAATCACCAGAAGTTTACTTAGAATTTGATATTTCTATGACATTATGACCCAACACACGTCAAGGGACCCTCGCCTAAGAAGCGCTCAAGCACATGGCTGTACACGCAGCCACAAAATACAGTTGGACGGTTAATCGGTCGATGTTGATATCTGTATCAGTTGATTTTGATGTATTCTGAATACAGAACTGAGAGTTGTATGTTATTATCCATTTTCCGGATAATCTTACCAGTTAGGGTAGCTCACCCACAGAAGTACACATCAATGCAGAGACAGGCTTCATTCAATAAAAAAATGATTATGAGAATGGACAAAGCATTTTCCCTTTCCATTGTCTCTTCTCAACAAAAATGGTTTATCACTTCAATTAACTTGTATTGCTTTGCAGTTGCATATATTTTCTTGGCCAAAAAAGCCGTACAAATCAGCAAGGTATTTCGTGTACAGATTATATATTGGATGAAAATATTACAAGCCTATCGAGCAAAAACCCAAAAGCTGAACTACTCCTTGTCTTTGCACTTGAAATTCAGAATGCAGATCCCAAAGTGATGAATCACAGGAATGAAGGCCTAACATGAAGTGATGAGATAAATCACTGGAGGTATAGCAAGAAGCAAAATGGCACGGAAAAGCACATCTCACGTACAATTATCTGAATGCTAAAGCTGTGTCACATTTAAGACACAGGTATCTGAAAACTGAATCTCAGACTGCGAGAAAATCCTTTGAGCAAACCACTGAATATTACAGCTTCCGCCCGGGATGCCACTTTATGCTGCATCCAACACTTTGCCAAAGAAATTGATAATTTCAGGCACAAAAACCCATGGCCAGGCCAAAACTTGAAGGTAAATGGAGAAAAGAACTGTATATGTATACCTGGGTTTCTGAACTGATGGAATCAGTTGGCCACTGAGAACACAATCAATTGCCAAGCTAATGTCCCTAAACAAAGAATTGTTCTAGTAGATTAATGCCTGATGCACGGCTAACAGACATATGAGCTTTTAAGTGCTTATAAATGAATGTAGTACAAAATATTAGTAAAAATTGAAATTAACTAAGGATAACCTTCCAGAGACGGGCATGTTACTACTGGGCCGAGAATCATCAAACTGACCATGATAAACCAGCTCAAATGGCCTACGACCATCCTGTGGATTAATTTATTTTAGCACTGCATTTGCAAGGCTAAACAAAAGCTCACTAAAACTTTTATGTTAGGAAGAGGTGATTAACTCAAAACTGTGCCGACACACATCAATGCCATAAAGAACGTTTATCAAGGAAAGTGTATGAGAAGGAAAATAAATTGCATGTAGCTAATCCCTTGACCAAGGCTGAGATAGCATGCCATGCCTGAAACCGCTAAGTAAAGCAGTTAATGCAGGTTGATAATACCTTTTTAAACAAGAAAAATTCTGGCGTGCAAACTGCCTCAAAGTCTCGCGCAACATTTTGGGACTGAAAAAAATTTCACAAGCTAGGTCATCAACCATGCAAAAATGGTCTATTCTTGAGTAGCTGTTCATTTGGTTGTCACTCTTAACACTTTCAGTAAATTTGACCACCCCATCTAAGTAAGGTTTTATTTTAATCCCCTCTCCAGAGGAAATTAGAAATCAATCAAACATACATAATAATGTACTGCAGGCTTTTGTTATAAAAAAATTTAAAAAAAGAGTACTGCAGGCTAAAATAAGGCATGAGTCGGAAAAAAAATATGGTATCGGTGGTGAGATGGCTAACACTCTGAGAGAAAGGATCAGGTAGAAATTATAAATAGTGCACCTCATCATAAAGATAAGGGAAAGGATAATTGAACATTTTGGCTTCTTCTGCCATGAACTCCGGCCCATCCTGCAAAAAATAGTTTATCGCTGTCACAAGTTGAATGAACATAACAACAATTTCAATGCAGCATCAATCTCAGATAAATGGGGTTGGTAAAACCTGTGGGTGAGTAACAACAGAATTTGAAGATATGGCAACAACTGCAAGTCCTTTCTGCAGAACAACAAACAAAAAAAAAAAAAAAAATCAAAGATACTACATATACAATAATAGTTTGTCAGTTATATAACTAATCCAATTTAAATTGACAACTTCGTCAGAAGATACGGATTTAGCTACCTTCATATAAAAATTTGTTAGCTTTACTATGTCTTTCTTCAAGTGTTTAACAAATGGGCAGTGATTGCAGATGAACATAACCTGCACCACTTCAGTTTAATGAGAAACGCTAAGCCCTGCACATTAGTTTAATAATCGACCCGAAATTTAATTTTTACGCTCCCATCAAGGAACACCTCAAGAATTTAATTGCTGTGGAAAGCAATGATAATTTACCATGGACCCACCCAAGAGAATTAATTATTGGGAGCTTACCAGTAAAGCAGGATATGACTCAAAATCTTCCAGTTCCCAAGTTTTCCCAGTTAGAGGCTCTGGCAACTGCAAGAGTCCAAATTCAACACAAACCAACCAATGAAAAGAATCGAAGTTCCAACAAGTACAAGAAAACGAACACAACCATATAACAATTTTAAATACCTGAAAATTTGGAGCCCTGAAGCCCAAGGAGACGCCTTGGGACTCTGTCCTGGCGGCGCGAACCATCCTCTTACTGCACCCGCGCAGCGGAGGATTGAGTCCCACTCGGGGGAAAGTCCACTTCGGCACAAATGTTGCCCTGAAACTTGCTGACGTCGGCGGGGGAGGAAAGAACCGCGTGCATCCATCTGCTACGGACACCGCACTCACAGTCACAGCACTAGCCGTAGCCATAGCCATGGCCGTGTGGACGTGGTCCCTTTTCCGTTATTCCTGGTCTGCATTCAGTCTCTGCTTTCAAGCTCGGATAAGAGTCTTGAGCCCGACCTTTGGACAGCATATGTGACCCGGGTATTGGGCCTACATTTCCGATATTGAGCCAACTTTCATGGGCTTTTTATCTTTTTTTCCTATTTTTAACAAGAAATTTCTTTTTGTCCCTTTTATTATTTATATTTTTTTTATTTATTTTTATCTAATTAGAGTAAAAAAAAAAAAAGATATATATGAAGTTTTAAAAAAATTAAATAAAATTTAAAATTTAAATATCAGTTGGTGCTCCTAAACTATACCGTAATGCGTTCACGTCTTTTATAATCCTGTTATCCTACTACGAAATTGAGGTCCACTTCTGTGTCAGGTTATCAAAGGCTCGTTTTGCAACATTTTTGTTTTGGACGTGATTAAATGATTATTATTTATTGATATTACAATAATTATTAATTTAAATTTTTAAAATTATTTTTAAATAAGAAAAATTTTTTATTTAAAAATTTTTTATTTTTTTAAAAATTATTTTTTATTAATATTATTAATTAAAAAAATATTTATTATTTATTTATTAAATTTATCATATATTTTTAACATTATATAAAATATAAAATATTAATTAATAATGACATAAATATTTTTTATTTTTTAAAAAATATTTTAAAAATAAAATAAATATCTTAATTTATTTTTAATAATAACTTTTTAAAAAAATTAAATTTAATAATTAAAAATATATTTTAAAAAAATTTATAAATCAAAAAATTTATAATGTGTGAAATAATTTTTTAAAAAATTAATAAAAAATTATCTTAATATAAATGAATAATTTTTAATTAATTTATTTTTTTACATGTCATTTTCTTTTAAAAAATTTTAAATTAAAGAATAGAAATTTTTTATTTTTTTTAAGATAACAAGTAATGTAAGAGAGTTGAAATATATATATTTCCTTTTTTTTTATTTATACTTTTCGAGTATAAAGTAATGTTTTAGAAAATAAAGATTTCCAACGGTAAAAAATCCAAGGCACATTTGTTGCTTATGTATCCTCGTTGAAGGACGATTGTAGGCTTTTATCTCATGGTACCCTACAAGAAGAGACTCTACACAGGAACGCGAACGTATGCTGTCCCATTAGACAATTTTGCCCCTCTGATCTTATTTGAACCTTAGAGGCTCTAAGCCGAGAAATTTTTTTTTTTTTCTTTTCAAATGTAAATTTTAATTCTAAAATTGTAAGGAAATTATTAAACTCACACAAGCTCACAAAATCGTATTAAAAGCAATAAAAAAAAAGACATAAATTAATGGTATAAAAAGAAAATATTAGCAAATCCACCTGTTCTTCTATTAGCATAATATTAGTTGAAGCAGTGACGCAACAATTTATTAGTTTTCGAGAAAAGGGAAAAACAAATGGAAAAGGGGGCAGAACGGAATCCCTGGGCTTATATTTGGGCCTTCAAGCCCAATCAATGGGAGAAACAGTGAGGAATTTTCCTCTTTTCAATCGCCAGTCAGACTGGCTTTTCTGCATCCATTCTGTTGCTCTAGACCCACCAATTTGGATTCCCTGCCTCAATTTTAATCTGGGGTATGCTTCAATTTTCTTTCGCAGCCCGTAAGATGCATTTAATGAGATTGCTTGGTTGAAGGTTTGTTTTTTTTTTCAGTTTTTGGGTGATGAATAGATTGTTTGGTGAAATTTGGCAAACTTCCCTCTCTTCGTATCAAGATTCAGAGTTGACCTGTATGGCCGATTCACAATCGATGATTTTTGTGATTTCTATATTCGTAATCACATCTGGGTGCGCCTGATTTCGAATTGTGAATTGTTTGACTCTGTCCCCCTGTGGGGATCTGTTTGAATCTCTCTCCCTCTGTCTCTGTCTCTTGGCTTTTGGTGGTTAAGGCTCGTGATGTCATTTCCGTAGCTTTAATATCCTCTAAATTCCCATCCGGGGATGCTTGATTCCCCGGAGATCACAGCTGATAAGTTGGTCTTGTTGCACCATGAACATATATACAAATAGTCCCAAGTCATTTAGTGCATATCCAAAACGTGACATTGATTTAGAATCAGGAAGAACACTCAAGAGGACCCGGAAGTCAAAAAGATTTGCATTTTACCCCATTAAAATGATCAAATCTTTAGCGAGCCGCCTCCATTACTATTGTAAGCTGCACCCAGTTCTTGCATTCTTAATTTCCTTGTCTCTTGGAGTCACAATTGTCATCATTTTATCCCTATATGAGAGCCGTTATCGAAGTCTAACCGTGGTTGATTATCAGAAGTTGAATATGGGGTCCAGTGAGTATCCGTTTGCTAAGCTTAGGAATCTTGTAATGGTCGCTGGCCATTCAGTTTATACTGGCAGTAGCTGTGAAAAGGTTGATAATGAGAATTCTTGGTTTTTGGAGTCCTATCAAAAGCATCCAGGTCAGGCTGCAACATTTGTGACTCACATACAAGAGGGTGTTGAAATAACTGCAAAGGATGATAGTTCTTTGCTTCTGTTTAGTGGCGGTGAGACTCGAAAAATTGCAGGTCCTCGCAGTGAAGCTCAGAGTTATTGGACTGTCGCTGAGTCAAAAGGATGGTTTGGTAAGTTCTTGGGCTCCTCTCACATTATTTGCTCTCGATTTTTTGGCAGCATTGGTTCTTAAATTTGGTGCCGCTCTTCTTTGGATTGCTAAATGAAAACTAAAGAAGCTGAGGATAAAAATAATGTTAATATCTGTTGATTGCTGAGATTTTTTCTTTGGCTCATTGCATATGGTAGTTATTTAACTGCATAAAATTTTACTTGAATACCTAGCGACTGTTGGCTAAGATTAAGTGAATTGTATGGAAATATTTCTTTGAAAGCCAGCACTGAGACAGAAACCTGCAGAACCCTTTTAAAAGCCAGTCTATGAGTATAAATAAGAAAGTTGCATTTTCTGACATCAAATTGGCCTAATTATTGATGAGCATAATGTTAGAGTTAGTGCGAGAAAGCCAGATCATATAAAAAATCAAACAATGGTCAGAATGGATTTGTGATGATAATTCTTAACCCACATATTTATTACTTATAATAATTTACCCAATGGATTGGTGTATGACAGAACCGAATAGTGACAAAAGATTTCTGTAGCCGACTCCAATGAATTTGGGATTAAGACTTTGTTGCTGCTGTTGTTGTAATCTACTGAGTTGCTTGCTGGGAACAAGTAATTAATTTGGTAGTTTAGCAAGGCTTCAAAATCTCCAACAGTTGTATTAAGTTTCTAATGCTAATTCTGGTTACATGGGGAAATCTACTTCCATGGTTTAGGTGTTTTCAATACCTTTTTGAAGATATCCATGCCATTTCTTGGAACTCAACATTCATGTTGTCACTAGCTGATTAATGCATTGTCTGAACAGGTATGCCATATGGGTACAAATTTGTGGCTGCCTGGTCGGTCCATCTTGTGAGAGGCATAGTGGCTTGTTTGTACTAACTGAAGACTCAAACCCTCTGATCATGGTTTTTCTAATTTTGATTTTTTTTTTTTGTCAGGAAATCAAGAAAGTGTGAGATGGAGGGCTTTGACAGAAGAACATGCAAGAGATAGCTTTGAGAATCTCCTTTTTAGTGTGTGCCGGTTCAGGGAGCTTACTGGCACATATCCTCAAAACATAACTGTAAGTCCATTGTGTTCAAAGGTTACTCTTTATGCAAAGCTAATGCTAGTTGTAACACTGCAATATAATAATAATAATATCGAGGATGTTGACGTATAAGATAGAATCAGAGAAAACCATTATTAATGTCTTACAATGTTAATGCAACAACAGGCAACAGGAAATTTTGAGTTCAAATACCATCCTTGTGTGAGAAAGGCATACAATCAAGAAGTTTAATTATACCCAAGTCCAAATCTTTCCAGCAGCTTCCTGTTTTTTGGAATACCCAAAATAAAAATAAGAGCATGGTAGCATGATGTTTGGTCCCCAATTCTGATTCTAGTTATGCAGGTTGTGAGTTATGATTTTAAGGAGGCCAGATTTGCACACCTGCATCGCATTGCAATCGGTTTTCCAGATTCGAGATTCTTCTTCTCTGGCACCCCATCCTCATCAACTTCCAGAGAAGCAGCTTTGAAAGGTGAGGCACTGGTGAGGGCTCAATTTCAAGAGGATCCATATGGGTGTCGAGATTCACTCAGACGTAAAAAACTTCGGCGTGATCCATTCCATCGTTCAATCCCCTATCCTAATGGATGCCCAGAAATTGAAGGTTTGTTTAGATATTGCGGCCAAGTTCCTTATCCAGGTTCCCTTCCTTGGCCTTAGCAATGTTATAATAACACTTACTGACAAATCACCTCAAAACTCTTATGTAAACATAATTGAATAGACAATACAGTGTCTTCAAATTTTGTATTAATATGATTTGGCTGCAACAAATGATAGAAAGAAGAGGTGATAGTAAACTCTTTTGCTGTGTATTTAAAGGAATGTGTTTGGTGTGGTACTCAATGGTTAGTAGAAATTTTGTTCTTGTTGCATCTCCTGAGCTGCTTAATATCCTGAACCATACCTCCCTGTTTGAGTGGAATGAAAAAAATTGTAGACATGAAACTGAGAAATAGCAATTTTTATAATATGAGAAATTTTGCAGTCATGACTTCAGTTCCAATCCACCTGTTGAAATAAAAATTGAGAAAAGCAATTTTATAATATGACAAAATTTGCGCAATTTGCATTTCTTATTTACAAGCTCAAAGTCATTGACTTCAGCTCCGATACACCAAGTGAATTCTATGTGGACTGTGGCAAAAAGCCCCGTACCCCCAGTCCAGGTCATTGAGAAAGGAGGAGAGAAGCCATTTTATTGTTCCAAAAGGACTGGGCTTAGGCTTTCAGTACAAAGATGATGTGTGGTTTCTTCTCTTTAAAGATTATTCTTTTCCTTGTACACTTCTGTTATGTCGTAAGCTGTATAGCTTTGGTATAATCCTGAGTTTGCCCCGAGTAAGCCTATGTCAAGAGACTGCCTCCGGAGGGGAGGAATTTATTGAATTATCAATCGGCATATTAAACATTTTCTTGTTGTGCCGGTAGCAGGAAAACTGCAGTGTTCTTTGGTAATTTGCGGACAATTAGAACAGCAGAAAGGTACGCTTTGGAGAGACTAGACATTTGTTGTACATAGACAAAAAGATGAAACAACTTCCTATTCAAATAAATGAGACCTTGAATGCTGCATGATGTTTATTGGCGGAACTAAACACAGCGAAAATTTCTTGCGGAGAAACTTAGCAGGCATTGCTTTCGATGTTCGATTATTGGGTAGGGTACTAATGTTAATTGAGTATTCTTGTCTGAACAAGACTACCTATCCTGTGCCCCTTAAAAAAGGGCAGCCTGCAGCCAGCTCTGTTGTTGAACTGTTCAAGTTTGCCCCTTTCATAAGACCTCCAAGCAGTTCTCCGCGGTCCATAAAGAATTCGACCTTCACAATCTTCATGTTTTCGTCCACCTTTTATACCCAAAAGAGAAGGAAATTAATTCGATGCAGAAAACGGAAGAAAAGACGACAAGAACAAGAGAAGAACGTTGTTGGATTGTCAGATTATACCTCAAATATGGCAATACCAAAAAGTTCTACCAATTCCCCAGTTGGGGCATGGCCCCTGAAGGGACCCTCCATATAACCCCAATGCCTGAACTTGTAGACAATCAAGGGTGGCCCCGAATAAACTTGCAGAACCTCCAAAGCAAACCCTCTTGGGAAAGCCGATGTAAAAGCCACATGAGCTGAATCCACAGTTTCCTCTGCGGGGTTAAAGCCCCGGAGCTTCTCCGGCAATGATGTCTGCATAAAGGAATTGTAGCCTCCACCAAGCTTTCTCTGTTCTTCCAAATTTATGGGCTTTCTTCCTGCATGTTTATGCATTCATCAACTTGCTTAGACAGAGGACTGAACATAATGGACTTCTGATTTTACAGGTTCAAGCCGCCACAGGGGCAAAACACTAAAATAAGAGTTTGGAGTAACCATTTAGGCTGTATAAGTAGTTGCTGGGATCAACTGTTTTGTAATCATCAAAGCATGTCTTGTGGAACATCTCCATCTCCCATGTCTTCACAAGGTTCTGCACTTTTTCTTCGAGTGATCCAGGGGGCCATACCTTCCACAAAAATAGATAAAAGATCAGAAATCAACAATTGGTGTGATTCCCAGCACACAGACTTACACTCTAATTAAAGATACACAGATACCCTGGTTCTGCCCTCTTCAAAGAGCTTGTTGACAGTATCATAATTTGGTGGGGCACCAAACCTCCATTTGGTGTTCTTTTCCCCCTCTCCATGTAAGTAGGAGCGGTATTTGTCTCCCTCAACACTCTGGGATGCCATATTTTCAGTAAACAAGAAGCTTAATAAATTGCTCAATCTGAATTTGCGTGGAATACATACGACGAGGACGAGTATTTGTAAAGGGCCAAACTGCTACCCTGTAACATAGAAAATAGTTCCAAACAGCTCAGAGTCAACGATTCTCTAACACCTAACCTGTGCCCACCAAGAGAGGGGATGATGCAATCAACCATTTTTTACTTGGAAAAGATAATCAACGGTCATTATACAGCAATTTGTAATCACTGGTGCCTAAGCACAAAAATGAACGGCCAAAAAGAGAACCTAACTACCGGTAAGGAAAGCCGTCGTTCGTTAAAGAAACCGCGTTTCGTTTTTAAGTCGAACCAATTTAAGCACCAACTGGGAGTCAAGAGTCTATCTCGCGTGTAGCGGCGGCTGTGGACGGAGCGTGGGTCCCATCTCCTTTTATTTTGAAAAAAAGAAAATAAATATTCAATATTATTATTATTATTATTATTATTATTTTAATGATGATATACACACAACCTATGTATTATTTCCCCCTGTCTGCCCCCCCCCCCCAAATTTTTTTCTTACCAAAAATTAAAACGAGCAAAATAATAATAGATCATCAAATGGAAAGAGGACATCTGAAACAGCCTGAATGCCTTCTCAATTTTGAAATGGAATTTAGAAACGTAAGATTTAAACTCGCAAAACATGAATTAAAATTTATCAGTCGTATTTGTTAGGATCATAACTGTTTCAAAAAATGATGACACTTTGAGAATCTCCATGCTCATCAGGTGTTTCGTTATTTATATTTCCATGCCCTGCCTTTCCCACTCACAGGTTTTAAAGGATTCTCTGTGTTGGTGTCCCACCTGTAGCAACTATGAACATGGAGCTTCACATCCGATAAGATTTTATGAAGCTTTAGTAAATATGAACATTTCTTATACAACTCTTATGGTTTCAGCTGCCCATTTTGACTCAGGAGCTTGCCCATGACAGGGGCCAACAGTAATTTTCCCTTGTGAAAACCCCAACAGTTGAGGCCTGGAGTTACCAAAATCTCGTCAGGAAGAAAGAAAGAGAGGCGAATAAACAAAGTAAAGCAGCCATCAGAAACCGAATTCAATCCCCAGAAGCAACAAAATTGAATTCCTGCACGGTCAGCATCGTGGTTCGATCCTCCTATTCAAGATGGCCCCATCACCTGATTCCTTCCCCTATTTCTCGATTTTGGGTCAGTTTTAGTTTATTTTTTTTATTATGATTAATTTTTCAAATTTTATTTATTTGTTTTTGTACGGATTTGGTCATAATCCATACTCACGTGAATAAAAAAGCTTAGATTTGTGGATGGAATGATTGATGGATCTTTTCCGACGTTTGAGAAGCACTTCATTCATCGCTCTCTTGGAATGTGTTCGGACCGAAAGTAAATATTTTAAGTTTTAAATAATGCTAAATATACTAAACCAACCTTTGCTTATTAATTTTGACACCTAGAAAATAATAATTATAATTGGTTCAGCCTACATTTCCCGTTGATTAATAGAAGAAATTAATAATAGTATAAATCTAGCCTAGTTTTATGTCCTTGAGTATATCTAACAGCATGCTCATATTTCATTGAATAAGAAACGTGTTGAGTAATCACTAAACATTGAATTCTAATAATGAAATATTGTTCGTTATCATTTCGAAACATTTAATAAAATTAAATGTATTCTTTCACTAATAAATGCACGAAATTCTTTGTTAAAAAAGAAAAAAGAGATGTGTTGTGGGAATTAATTAGTGAGGCCTTTTGAAGCCATAGATTGAGAATTAGATCTAAGCATGTGTGTTTTCCAATCTTCAAGGCTTTTTAATGGTTGGAGAGATTTCACCTGCTTTTTTATTATTATTATTATTATTATTATTTATTTTTAGTAAAAGAGCTGTAAATATTAAACACCCCCCGTCCGGCATTCACACAAGTCACAGACACCGCATTCACTGCAAGACCGCCAAGTCAATGCGCAAGTCAGGGGATTATCAGGTACTCTGGACCCACACAGGGGCTAAATTTATCACGGGGACCGGAGACTGACCGAGAGTTTAGTTACACGTAGCATACAATTGTTGAACATTCACGTATCATTTTTTATTAATTAAAAAATTATTAAATTATAAAATATATATTAATTTATTTTAAATTTTATACATCTCATATTTTATTTTAATACTAAAATATTTTTATAATTATTATTTTTAATTATGTATATTCACGTAAAAGTAAAAAAATTATATAAATATAATAATTAAATATAAATTTATATCGTTAATTTTTAACTATTAAATATAATAAATATTTTATTAATAAAAATTAAACTTGTTATAATTAATTATTAATATATATTTAATTTGGAGGTTGAATTTTTGTACGTAATAGAACTAGAAAAAATAACGTGGATGGATTGGATGACGATAAAATGACAACATGTCTCCTCGGGGTCATCTCCATTACCATAATGCAGGGTGCTTCAACGAAGCTGTGGCACAGGATGTCTACAGCTCTATCGTATTCCACGTAGGAGAGAGGCTAGCTTGTAATGCAAACTCTTATGAATGCAGAGCAATTGACTGCTTCAGCTCACTTGACGAACACAGAAACACCCCTCCTGTATAAAACAGCATTCCTCTTGACCAGAAGAAACACAAAGGAAAAAATAAACACTAAAATGGGTAGCATTGGAGAGGAAGAGTTGATTCAAATGGTAAGTGATTATATAGAGTCAGAATCAACCCCTCCACAGATAGCTTCCAAGCCTCTCTTTCACACACCCCAATCCACTTTGCAGGTATTTCTTCTCTATTAATAACTTCAACTTAATCTTGACCCCCACCCTTTTTTTAATACAAGATTAGCGGCCTTCTCGGTCAAATTCTTGCCACTTGGTGGTTCAATTTTCAGGAAATTCTTATGGGTGGCACAGATATTGAGACTCAGGTGCTTCAGACAGTTTTAAAGTACATTAGAAATATGGGAGAGCCTAATGGTTTGAAGAAATGGGTGGTGATGCGATTACAAATGGACGGCTATGAAGCTTCTCTCTGTAAAACTTGCTGGGCTTCCAACTTTGGTCGCGTTAAAAGTACCTCTTCCTTACTTCCTTCCTGCTTCCCTCTCTCTCGCTCTCTCTCTCTCTCTCTCTTTCTCAAAATTGTTTTGTAAACTGATCATCGAACCATGTTTACATGACTGATCTTGATGTGTATATGGCTTTTTAATTGGTTATTTCTTTTTCTTTTTGTTTTTTGGTCGGTGTAAGATTTTCATTTTGCAGATGATTATGAGTATATAGATGTGATGATGGACAGGAACGGTGACAAACCAACAAGACTGATAGTGGATATGGATTTCAAGTCTCAGTTTGAGATTGCAAGGCCAACACAAACATACAAAGAGCTCATCAATACTCTTCCTTCAGTCCTTGTTGGCACTGAGGAAAGGCTTGATAAAATAATCTCTCTTTTGTGCTTAGCTGCAAAACAATCGCTTAAAGAGAAGGGCCTCCATGTCCCTCCGTGGAGAAAAGCTAAGTACGTGCAATCAAAATGGCTATCCAAGAACTGCAAGAAAGTTTCGATCTTTCCCAACACAGAAGAAGGTGTGGCGGATCAAAAATCAGAAAGAGATAACACTACCTGTTGTCCTTCCATATTTTAGCATAAGTGCCCTTGTAAAGTTTCAGTTATAGACTTTTGGTGAGACAGAAAAAGAAGAGAGATATACGGTGGAGTTCTGGTTGTTTTCACCTGACTAGACCAATTTATTATCCGAGGATGTTGGAGTTTTTGTCCTTTTGATCTGTGCTTTCACAGTACCCAAATTCTAGGTCAGTCTTGTGGAGATGTAAACCTCAAGTTTTGAACTAGCAAATTACTTTGAAATACGCTATATTATAAGTTTTCTGTCCCTTTTACCATGCCAAGTCTGGAGAAGAAGAATGGACACTCTTGCTGGGAATGGTTTCCTGATATTTTCTCAATTTTTTTTTTCTTTTAATTGCCAACTTATTGGCATTCTATGTCTCCAGAATTTAAAGAAATGATGGGACAGCAAATAAATTTTCTTTTTGTGCCGAGAGGGAAGAAACACCTTTTTTTAGCTGTCATGTCATTCAATATCACGTGGTGAAGATATACTCTACTAAATGAAGGTTCAGAGGAAACCAAATAAAAAAATCAAATGAAACTCCAGAAAATTTGATTTGAATACATATTTATATTCAAATGTGAAGTCAACTCAATAATATAAATAACATAAGAGAAGGATCATGTAGTATTTAAATATAATAGAAGAAATATGGTCCAGAAAATATGTATAAATGAAGAGATCCGGGGACTGCCCTGTTTGAATTCCTATTTCACATTTAATGATGAAGTTAAGCGTATACCCTCAATTAGGAGAAGATTCAGAAGAATAACATATGCAAATGTTCAGTTCACTTTAATAAAAAAAAAAAAAAAAAAGCATTAAAACCGACATTTATTTACTGATGGATGTGAAGCGTGTTTCTAACGTGATCAACTGTACGCACTAGCGGCAGTCGGAACCGTGTTTGTGAAATAAAAAATTGTGGTTCATATGATATGTTACGTCAATGATAAAAATTAGAAATCATTGGCAAAAATAGTGTGCCATCAAGTGATTTGGGTTGCCATGAAAGTATAAGATGTCTGAGCGCTTGAGAGAAACTTCTTAATCCATGGAAATTAGCTTGTAATAGATCTACTTAATTATTGTTGTGCGGGTGCGTGCCTCTGTGTGTGCGTGTGCGTGTGCGTGCGTGCGTGCCTCTGTGTGTGCGTGTGCATTCGTGCGCATGTGGGTGTGTTTGTGTGTGTGTGTGTGTGTGTGTGTGAGAGAGAGAGAGAGAGTGAGAGACATGAATGACTTGGTTTCCAAGAAAGAAAATTTGGGGGAGGGGGGGATACGGTTATCTGCAATTGGGGTCACATGCACGTGAAAGCTTTCAATTTGGCGAATTAAGTTCGAAGCCAAACAAGCAGATAGAACACGTTATGCATTTTAATCCAAAACAATAAATAAATAAATAAATAAAGGACGAGTTGATCCAATATTGAAGTTTTTTTTTTTTCTTCAATCTATGATTGATTACAAAGACAACCAAAGTATTAGATCGAACACAACCTTTCTCAGTATTACCGTAGCGTTGAAAAATTTTTATATATTATTTTTATAAGTTACATCTTTAGCAAATAACACCCCAAGACTTCTCGCCGCTCGAAACCTCAAGCACTAATAAACATAGATCTCATAAATAAGTCAGATCCTTGAATTTAACACACTAAAATCAAACCGAGCACATAGAAAGAGTTGAATTAAACTAAAATTTAATATCATATCAAAAATAATATTTAAAATCCCATAACGATTTAAAAGATCAAATTAACCAAGTCTTGGTATTTTAACAATACGAGATTTTATACTTTCGACAACTTTAATTCTCTTGTTAAGGTTAATTGTTACACAGGTTCGAGAATTTAAAATCTTGCCCATCCAGCCACTTCAGCTGCATCTTAAAGTGAAATGACCCAAATCCACAATTGTCAGGAGAGAGAGAAAGAGAGAGATGAAAAAATCGTTCCTGTGCAGGACTTTGGATGCGGTGTGCTCTTAGCTGCAGCTACTCCTACGGCTACTACTAGTTTGTAGAGATAACTGCCACTTACTTAACTCTGTTCATAGTCATTGTCCACAGATACGCAGAAAAGATGATCAATGCAGAATCCAAAGTTAATTAGCCAGGCTACCCGCAACAGAAGTGGTCTCAGAATGGGAGGCAAAAAGTTGCCATTTTTAAATAGGACAATGAGTGTGGCGACTGGTTTGCTGCTTCTTTTAGTCAGACAACGTTTGCTTTTCCTATGCAGCAACTGCCAGTGTTTGCTTTTCCTAATCTAATCGAGTCAGGTAAAACGATAACCAACGGAAGCCAAGCTTAGCATCTCTTCTGTTCTGGGGCCGTGTGCGGTCTCATCTTTCTTGCACTTAAATGGATCGTGGATGCATGTATGCAAGCGAGATACATGCATGCATCCATGCACAGTTTCTTATACCCATGCATATTGGGGAAGGTTTTGGGGGGAGGCGGGGGGGACCACGGCAGTACAACGATCATTTGGATAAAAAAAAAGTCCATGTCTGATTAAGTGGCATGCCAAAACTTTCCACGGGGTGTCAGTCTCGTTTCTCATTTGAAGATCAAAACTTTAAGCAAGAAGTCAATGATCAAGACTTCTCCAGTCGATGTTAACTCATTTCACTGATTAAACAGGACGCATAAATTGATGATGGTACAGGAGTAAAAAACAAAATGGAAGAAAAAGTAGACCCTTTTGGCCTCATATATCAAGTTACACTTCTCTTTATCTTGCGGTTTGGTACAATGCATATTGGCTACAAGGTCCGGCCGAGAAGTCTGGCTTGACCCATCCTAAGCCACCAAAATAAGCGCAAATTTGAAGTGGTCTTCTTGAGGAATCGAGTTTGGTGGAAGAAAGATCCGGATCTTTACCATACTTTAACGGGTTTCAATTATGCCCTGCTGGGTCTCTCCCTAACAGTTCAGACAACAGAGTGGTCAACAAATGGACTGACATCTCTCAACACAGCAACGGTGCACTCGCGATGCGTCATCATCACTCTTAATTTAGGGCCACATGAAAGGCGAATTAAAAGGCTGTCCAACGCAGTGTCATTAGTACTAGAAAAGCGACCACTCGAATTAGGAATTTGAGCGTGTTCCATGTGATTATCCAGATTTCAATTCTCACGCTGTTACTCCTTCTTCGTTGCAATAGTATGCTGGTTAAAATTAAACTTAAAAGATCTCATTGGAGTGAGAATATTAAATTTTTGATTTGATAATCACTGTATAATTAATTGTAGAGATATTTTATTCAAATTCATATCTTTATAAAAAAAATTAATAAAAATATTTACAAGTGATCTCAACTTCAATTTGTAAATATAATATTAATATCACTCAATGTACCTTTCTTGAGTTTCCGAGAAAAAAAAAAAAAAACAAAAAAAATTATAGAAAAGTGGTATATGTACAAATCAAAAATAAAATAAGAAAAAGCTGGGTCGGGTTTTTTGTAAGAAAAAATTTGCTCATATCGGTCCTTCCCAACTCCCAAGTAGATGTGCAGATCTAATTCGTAAGCTTTTGGACCCACGAATTCGAGAATACCAAAGAAACCCCGAAAACGGTGGGAGATGGCTTGGAAGGGGAAAACTCTCGTAAAATGCGATCCCCATTTTCAATAATTTTTAACTTAATCGGCGGAAAATGAGGCAATTTTTTCGATTGGTTGGGCTTGGGCCTCTTTATGAGCCCATTTAGCAAATAGTCAGTAGGGTAGACTTGGATTAACAATTTTATTTTTTTTGTCAGTTACATAACTCGTAATTTACGGGTAAACATTTCATAAATTAAGTAATAATAAGTATATGCATAGCTCTTGCATCGTACAAGTCTTCACAAAAAAAAAAAAAAGAAAGAAAAAAAGCAAAAGAAAAAAAAAAACATAGTTGGATAATTGTTAGGCAGAGAATAATATAAGTATCATACCAACATCATTATTGTGAAATGCAAGCAACATTAAAAAGTCTTAAACCAATTATGTTCACTTGAAGACAAACCACCGATAAGTAGGAATCCAATAAAAAAAAAATTTAAACCGATGAAGCGTAAAAGTTTTGTTATAATTATTCTTTATCAATCATATTTGTCACTTAATGTTCATTGACTTGACAAAAGTTGTTCATGACAGGAACAAAGTGACGAATTATATATATATATATATATATATATATATATATATATATATATATATATATATATATATAAATAAGAGGATGGTGACATAAGCTCATGACCTGCCAACCTACTCCTACAATAATTTCTAAGACGCCTATAATAAATGCATATCCAAAGTTCTCTCATCCACCCTGCTGGCACCTAAATCATGCACGCTACCTAAATTAGGATTTTCCTGGTAACTATTTATTCAATTAATATATGAATTATATTCTGTACTTTAGTCCAAGTGAATAACATATTAATAAGAAACGAAAATTCTTAAGGGGCTTGGGGTAGTGGGGCGGTTTAGCTATAGTTTCATCTTTTTTTTCATATAAATAAATAAATAAATAAATTATATGTATATAATTTAAAATATATTACATTTAAGAGAAAATACACCAAAATTTTTGAAATTGTATTTCTAATAGATATACAGAATTCTTGAAATATATATTGAGGATGTATATAAAAAAATTGTTTTAAATTTTTTTAATTAAATTTTAAAATTTTTTAATTTTTATATTAATTTTAAATATTTAAATTTTTTTAAATAAATAATTTTTTTAATAAATAATGAAATTATTAGAGAATTTTGTTGATTATTAAAAAAAGGACTTGATTGTATTCATTAGAGAGAGAGAGAGAGAGAGAGAGAGGGGCTCGCTATCACATGGAAAATGCCGGAGTTTGACTAGTAGTATTAAACCGAAAAATAATTTTCTTACATGTACCGAACCCGTATTCCCCCCAACAAAGTCCAAATAATTTCCCAAAAAATGGTTTTTTACAGCTCGTACTCCAACGACTGTATCTAATGTGCTGCTGTCAATCTAAGTTGTTCTATTTCCAGTTTTACTTTGTTTCGATGTACAAACAAGTAAAAGAAAAGTCCAACAAAATATTTGGATAGTACTTTCCTCTCCTTCCATTCCTCCAAGACTTGAGAGCAACAATTGAACAAGGCAAGATGAGAGGAGGCGGAGGTGGCGGCGGAGGAGGAGGAGGAGGAGGAGCCGGCGGAGCCTCCCCTAGATCCGTTGAGCCCAGGCACCGTCTCTCTTCTGCTACGTCTGTTTCCCTGTCTCTCTCTCTCTCTCTGTGTATCTCTCTCTTGTTACTCTTTTGTTTATGTAATCTGATTGGATGCTCGAGAGTGTAGTGCTAATATTCCATTGCATATTTGTACATGAAGCGTCAATAAGATCAGTCTCAAGTTTTTTTTTTTTTTTTCCTTTGTTTCTATCTGTTATTTCTCTAGGAATTTATGATTTTCTTGGATTGGTGTAGCTCTTGATTTGTGAATGCCTCCTTCTTGGTACAGTGACGAGGCCAACAGAAGAAGATCGCTGAGAAATAGGGATCTCAGAGATGTTGAAAAGGCCACCACCGCCCAGTCTCCTATCCAGCATAATAAGAATCTGATTTGCAGGATTTCTACCTTGAAACTCGTGCTTGCAATCATCGCACTCGGGACGTTGTTCACGCTTTTCCACTCTCCAGCTGTCTACATTGTGGATTCTCCGTCCAGTTCTGGATCTTCGTATGCTATGCTTCTTTCTTACTTCTCTTTTAACTTGCAATCATTAGCTGTTATTTGTCTCTTTCAGGCACTTCATTTTTCTCTTTTGGAAACTCCCTTTTGCCAATAGTCTGCTGGAGTGGTATATGTTGTTGTTTGATCCCAAAATAGACCATTTGTGACTGGATTTTTAGCCCCAGCATGTTGGAAGTTTGAAAAGGCATTTGAAAACTTAGAATAAGACATAACTTTTTTGGTCTTTTCCTCTTGCAATATTTTGAAGAGAAATTTTAATGCATCCAGGGCAAGATTTGTGATAGAGGATGGCACTGTAGACCCCCGTTATGTCTCAACTTCAGAAGTTGACTGGGACCAGGTTTCTGACATTATTAATAGATTGAATGACACTGCTGATTATCAAGGAATTGGCTTGTTAAACTTTAATGTTGGCGAGATCGATAACTGGAAGCAGCTCTTACCGGATATTGAGCATGTAGTTCTGAACCTTAACCATGTAACGAGAAATGTGACTTGGGAATCCCTATACCCTGAATGGATTGATGAAGAAGAGAGGTTTGAGGTTCCCACTTGTCCTTCATTACCCAAACTCAAAGTTCCTGGAAAACCACGCCTTGATGTTATTGCTGTCAAACTACCGTGCAACAAGTCAGGAAGATGGTCAAGGGATGTAGCTCGTTTGCATTTGCAGCTTGCAGCTGCAAGTCTTGCTTCTTCTGCTAAAAGTTATCACCCAATTTATGTGCTTTTGGTGACTGACTGCTTCCCAACACCAAATTTGTTCACCTGCAAGGAACTTGTTTTGCACCAAGGCAATTTGTGGCTGTATAAGCCCAACCTTAATGCACTGAGAGCAAAAACACAGCTTCCAGTTGGGTCATGTGAGCTTACAGTTCCTCTCAATGCTAAAGGTTAGTTTTAAGTCATTTCCATTTTTTTCTTCTTCATTTCTTTATGGTACATCTTGTCATCATTACCTCTTCGTTTTATAAATTGGAAGTTGTCTGGGCAAATTTTCTTCCCTATAGTTTTAGGTCATCTACCATTGGGAAAGTTAGCCTTTGTTGAGTTGGTTAATATTTGGTCATGTTCCTTGGCCATCCATATCTGCTTGTTTACAATGTGGACATTACCAGGATGCAGAATCCAAGTCTAAAAACAAGTATCAAACTAACCAAACTTCTGCTATAGCAGAGATTTATGAGTATGACATACAAAGGAATCCATTATAATACTTGATTACATTTTCCTTGGCAATCATTAACCTTTAACTGGTTTTACAGACTATGTTTGTCTTCTTAATGCAAAAGTGGTGCAAGAAAAACTAACCACATATTTCTCAACAGAACATTTTTACTCAGAAAAGGCACACAGGGAAGCGTATGCAACAATACTACATTCGGCCAACATGTATGTTTGTGGAGCCATTGTTGCAGCTCAGAGTATCCGCATGGTAGGTTCAACACGTGATCTTGTCATACTTGTTGATGAAGCAATTAGTGAGTATCATAGAGGAGGCTTAGAGGCAGCAGGGTGGAAAATCCACACAATCCAAAGAATCAGGAACCCAAAAGCCGAACAGGATGCTTACAATGAATGGAACTACAGTAAATTTCGTCTGTGGCAGTTGACCGATTATGACAAGATCATTTTCATTGATGCTGACCTGCTTATTCTCAGAAACATTGATTTTTTGTTTGAGATGCCAGAGATATCTGCAATAGGAAACAATGCTACCCTGTTCAACTCTGGTGTAATGATGGTGGAACCATCAAATTGTACCTTCCAAATGTTAATGGACCACATCAATGAGATTGAGTCCTATAATGGCGGGGATCAGGGATATCTCAATGAGATCTTCACATGGTGGCACCGGATTCCTAGGCATATGAATTTCTTGAAACATTTTTGGGAGGGTGATGAGGAGGAAATGAAACAGATGAAAACTCATCTCTTTGCAGCTGATCCCCCTGTTCTTTATGTTCTCCACTATCTGGGCAACAAACCATGGCTATGCTTCCGGGACTATGACTGCAACTGGAATGTTGACATTTTGCAGGAATTTGCTAGTGATGTTGCTCACAGAAGATGGTGGAAAGTGCATGATGCCATGCCAGAACACTTGCAAAAGTACTGCTTACTTAGATCCAAACAGAAGGCAGCACTGGAGTGGGATCGAAGGCAAGCTGAGAAAGCTAATTACACCGATGGTCATTGGAAAATCAAAATAAAAGATAAACGTTTGAAAACTTGCTTTGAGGATTTTTGCTTCTGGGAAAGCATGTTGTGGCACTGGGGTGAAAATAACTGGACAGATAATGCTACCGTTACACCATTGCCACCTGCTGTTACAACCAAATCTCTCTCATCCTTGTGATTAGTTATTTTTTTCCCTACCTTACTGGTGTAGACGAGTCAAAGGTCAGGATATTGAGAGTTCAAGGCACAGGATAAGTCAAAGACGATGCTTTCAGAAATAGAATCAGCAGCATGTGAAATTCATTTGATTTAAGCATTTTGAAAGTTTGTTCTTGCTCATGAGCATGCACCGGCTACTTACGTCCCGTGGAACCGTTCCCCGGTCTCGGACTTTACTGTATATTAATTTTACCGCGAAATAATACGATTTGAGGTCTGCAATGCAAGACAAAAACTGAATGTTATCCTGAACCTACCTCACATATGTTATATACAACACGAAAAGAGCACAATACGGGCGGGAAGTGCCAGCAACGTCTATTGTAGCCATAATTGGAAGTGTTCAGGTGAATAAAGGTAGAAATATCCAACGACACCGTTTTGTGAGGCAATAAGCAAATGACCTCTTTATTTGTGTATCCTGGCCGAAGGTAGCAGAAACCGATAAAGAGCGTGTTGAGTATTCTCCAGACACACGGCGCACTGGTTCTCAATAGATGACTCGGCCATCTTCGTGATGCCTCTGGGGCATTTATCTAAAAAAAAAAAAAAAATTATTTGAGAAAAAAAAAGAAAAAGGAAAACTCAAAAATTGAAGTGAAAAATTTTCAATCCATTTCTTGTAGAATAAAAGAAAAAATGGATTTAATTTCCCGTTGGAATTTCGCGGCCTTAAAAGGCTCAGTTCCACCAATCACCGCATTCTCCTACAGGACTTCTTCGGTCTCAAACTACGACTTCTCGGTCCCGATTTGGAGATACCCATTTCGTTTAATACCAGGAGGGGATTCCTCTGTGGTTCTTCATGCCAAGAAAAAAGCCTCGCAACCTGAGCCAGTCCTCAAGCCATCCATAGTTGAAGAAGTGTCACACGACAACGACGATGTAGAAGAAGATCAGCTTCTCTTTGATGACTTCGATTCAGATGGTACTTTACTCATTTGCCCATTTGATATCTTCAGCTTTATTACTGTTCTCACCATTTAAATTTCTCCTCTTTTGTTTATTACAAAATAGTAATAATAATAATAAAGAATGAAGCAATTTAGAAATCCCTTCGAGGGCACTGTGCACTTTTCTTGAATTTAATATTGTTCTTGAGAAGCTGGTAGTATCAAGCTTAATTGTGTATGCAATAATAAACTCTGGCATTGGCTTCTTGATTAAACTGCAGTGGTCTGTGGACTAAACCCTAAGGGTTTGTTATGTTCTTAGTTGTGTTTTGTAGTCGTGTTTCCATGTTGGAAAATATGTTGGGATGTCCTGAGTATTTCGACAGGGAAATACTCTGAGTAAACCCTTCTTTAAAACCTGTGTAGAGGCATTAGCAGGTGGTGATGATGGTGATTTTGGGGATGAATGTTTGGAAGAAGAAGAAGACGAAGCAGAACTCTATGTAAGCTTTGGTCAAATTTATTTGCATAATTTCTTATTTCTGTGGATAGCGTTATCTACAATATCCTCTCTATTTTGTCTTGCTGAAGGTTGGGGATGGAGCTGGGGGAGGTGGAATTGCCCTTGCAGGGACATGGTGGGACAAAGAAGCATTAGCAATTGCTGAAGAGGTTTGTTTATCCTTTGATGGGGAGCTGAAAATATATGCCTTTAAAACATTGTTGAATTCCACAATCCGGGTGCGCATTGAGAGGCTTACAAACAAGTAAGTATCTTTCAGAACTATGTACAAACTCCAGACTATGGGAATAAGTTATATATATTTTCATTAAATTTTGAGTTGGGAAAGGTCTACTTAAGTTGGCCATCATGCAATGCAGCTGCTTTTCTGAAATGGAGATTATACTTCATTGCTTGTTTTGTGAAATCCATCTAGTTTGGCCTTTCTTGTACTGAAAAAGACAGCTGCAAGTCTCATTCATTGTTTCCAGCCAATCATTTTTATATCTGACAAATTGTGCACTTTTGCTTTCTCTCTGTTCTATAAGTTGGAATACAAGCCTGATCAGATTCACAGTATGTTTCTTGGGCATCTGAAGTTCTAGTGTTGGTATTTTATACTTGTTGGATGTTGATCTGACTTTTGAGATATATAACAGCCACAGATAGCTTATGCAGATAAAAACCAGTTATTGCTTGTTGATTTCTAATTTAAAAAAAAAAGAAAACAGGACTTAGCAATTTTCCTGTAATCTGTTTATCTTCCAATGTCTGGTTATCCCTCATCTTTTTATTGTTTGTTGATTTCTAATTTAAAATGCTGACAGCAGGTCTGGCTCCCCAACTATGGAAGATATTGAAGCCTTTTCTACAACCTATCTCTCACGGTTGAATGAGGCAGAGCTCGTTAAAGCTATACCTGATAATATCAGTTTGGAGGTGAAGCTCTTCTAATCTCATTGAGCTGTACTCATTTTTAGTGTGTACAGTGTACAAATCAATGCCTGTAAGAATTACCATGGACAAAAACTCTGGGTGCATATGCACCAAAATGCCTTGGCAATTATACTTAGTAGCTAAATGATGGATTATCAGAAAAAATTAGTTTCCTATTTTTAGAGGCCACATAACCTTAGGTTGAATGTTGCACATGTGAGACTGAGATATGCTTCTGTTGTTTGGCTAGGTTCTTGTACATTTACTCCGAATCTGTTAGCCAATGGTTTAGAGCTGAAATTTGATTTATTTTAGCATGGCTCCTACAATGTGGGAATCCATGGCAGGTTTCATCCCCAGGTATTGAAAGGGTTGTTCGGATACCAGAAGAACTGGATCGGTTCAAGGACAGGGCTATGTATGTAAAATACATCACTCAGGGAGCTTCATCGGATCCAGCATCAGAAAGTGATGGTGTCTTCAATCTTACTTCTTTTGACATGGAAGCACAATGTTGCACTTGGGGTTTGGCAAATGTGAGGATAAATAGAGAAAAATCAGGGAAGGGCAGACCGCTTAGCAAAAAGCAAAGGGGGTGGCGGTTGACTACGCCCTTTGATTCCTTGCGTTTAGTACGACTTTATTCGGATATTTGAGTAGTACTTTTCGTCTATCTTTCGTGTTTCTTTTTTCAGTTCCATCTTCGAATGAAGCATGTCTCTAAAATGATCTAAGCAAGCTCATACGGATAGTGCACGTACCAGCACGAGCAGGTTGTCGTACCCTGTGTGTCATCCTTAGGACGCCAATCTGTATTATGAATCTCGAGATGTTCTCCTACGGATTAATTGTACGCTTACCCCGTTTTCAGTGTTAAAATTAATAAATGGCGGACGTACTAGGCGGCGTGGATACCAGTGTCAGATATTCACTGAAAGCCCTTTACCCTTTTCTAGGAACACTTTCATTCCCAACATGAGTTTGTTGTCATTGTTTTGGCAGAAATCAAGGTTTAATAATCTGCGCAGTCAAATTATGTGGATATTACCGTTGACCCTTTACCCTTTTCTGTTCTTTCGGCGTCTCTGCGTATTTAAGATTAGCCAAACTTCTGCCTGGAGAACATCAAAGCTGAAATACTGTGCAACTCAATTCTATTGAAAAGCTATCCCAAGTCAAATGGGTTACCTTATTCCTGAATAGAAGGAAAGCTTGCCTCTCAAGAAAGCTATCCGATCTAACCCATGCGTGTATCTGTACTTGGCTTCCAAACATTGTTTCTGAGTTCCGGCAGACCAAAACGTTGTTATTGAGTCCTCCTGACAATCGGAAAAGAAAAGAAGCATGCAAGAGCGAAGGCTTTTGAAGGGATTCCACTTCCAACCAACCGATGACATGACTAAATCGCACACATTTAATATCTTGCTTATCATTACAAATCGAATCTACCGTTCTTAAATTGTTTTTTGTTTTTTTTTTTTTTTTTTTAATGGTGATGATAAATTTGTTATATACCGTAAGATAGTAAGATTATGAATTTAATTGTATATTAAGTCAGAGAAATTATTTTCCTTTCCCTTTTCTTTTAACACTATGAACTATGGTCCATCGAAAAAACATAGCTTGGGCACAGATAACCAGAAACTATAATCTTACCTTTTATTCTTGCCCACTAGTCAAGAGCCTCAAACTTTATAAACAACTAATGCATAACCAATAGCCTTCCTATCTTGTTACGAACAAACCGAAAAAAAAAAAAAAAACAAAACAAATAATTTTCACGTCACATGAATCATTTGTTGCACCACAATCGAAGCGTGGAATAAAGTTTCCAAAAAAATTGACAGAAATTAAAGTGTGTAAAACGGAATCCAGCACGGTTGGGTGGAGATGATAAATTCAGTTCAATACTACAGTTTAATGCATGGCTCGTGCAAGTGATTGGCTTGCAAATGCCAACCCATTTTCCCCCATACCAACAGCTCTCAGATACCCATAGAGCCATCCTTCCAGGCTGTTTCTCTTTTTAATCGATTAACCCCCCCCCCCTTTTTTTTTACACCAGAGTAAATCTGTAGTGTAGGTTCAGGGGCTAGAAAATTGATGAAAAACAACCTTCTCATGACTTAATTCCAAAATCAAGTCATGATTTTTAATATGAAAGATTCGCTGGTCCCTACAAACCAAAAAAAGATATATTAGAAAAGGTGATAAAGATATTTTTGACCAGGTTACAAGTGAGAATTGGAAACATGAAAAAAAAAAAAAAAAATTGAAACAAAAATAGAATAGGCCAGAATTGGAAACATGAAAACAAAATAAAATTAAAGCAAAAATAGAATAGGCCAGAATTGGAAACATGAAAACAAACTGAAATTAAAACAAAAATAGAGTAGGCCAAAAGTGGATGTTTATATATACAGGGACAACGAAAATGTTGGAACATTTTGGGAATGAAATTTAGATATATCTGTTAGTTTATTAATTTATTTAGTACTCATAGACGATGTTATTTAATGGAAACATATACTAATACAAATTATAGTTAATTATACTTTATTTTATTTTATAAGAGAATTAATTGTAACTTAAATTATATCATTATTAAGAAAAATTTTAATCTCAAAAAAATAATATTAGATATAGCAGTAGCCATATTTTTGGTTCAGTATAAAATAAAGAAATTATTCATTCATTCCAGCAATATCCTGCCAGGCGCCAACTTCCTAACTTGCTTATTGGCTCTATGCATATATATGGTAAATTCCAGAGGAGCCAGATTTTGTGCTAGAAATACGTACCTAACTTTTTTCTTAAAGCAAAGGGATTCACGTGTCCGTTACAACAGAATTTGTTTCAGAGCGAAAGTTAAGACGCAGACTGCATGCAAAGGTCAGTATCATTATCGCCTAGCTCTTTTGTGAATGCCTTTTGTTTTTCTGTTTTTCCTTTTAATGTGCCTTTTGGTTTCCTTATTCTAATCATTTCATATACACACTAGCTAGTATATATAGGACACAGAGGCAGGAGGAACCAGTTGGGAATGGATAAAGAGTGTGGGTTTTCTGTGAAGGCCATGGGGTTTTCTGAGATGGGTAGGTGCTGCTTTGGTGGTGCATTCATTGCTGTGTTGGTTTTTGGGTGGCTGGTTATCAATGCGGTGGAAGGTTTCCCAGCTGAGGATCTTGTGGTTCAGTTGCCTGGTCAACCGAAAGTTGAGTTCAGGCAGTTTGCAGGGTATATTGATGTGGACACTAAGAATGGGAGGAGCTTGTTTTATTACTTTGTTGAGGCCGAGAAGGAACCTCACAAGAAGCCCCTTGCTCTCTGGCTCAATGGAGGTGACTCACTCGCTCCCTCCGTGGGTTTGTTTATGTTTGTTTTTATTTTTCCATTATGATGTTGCACCATGATGTCTGCTTAACGTGTTTCTTCTGTTTTGTTCCATGTAAATGGATATCCACTGCCATGTGTAGGCTATAGGTGGCTAGATTCTGTAACTTTGACATCTGGTTGATTGGTAAGTTCCAAGGTTAAAAGGCTTGGGGGAAAGAAAATTTCACCAAAAATAGCGAGCAAAAAACAATTGAAGGATTTAAAATCTGTTGGTTTGGAAGGTAGTAAAGTTCAAACAAGCCATGAACAGCCCCACAAGTGTTGGACAATCAAATCTTTTTGCATTCTTAGACAGGAAATTGGTGTTTTCCTGAGCATTAATAGGGAATCGACTACCCTGAGAATTGGAAGACTCTAACTATTTCATTCCAACAATTATAATTATATGGGATCAGATTTTAATGCCATAACTTGAATGAGAATTCATTAGCCTGAGCAAAGCCTGTGCTGGTCATTGAGTTGTATGGTAACGTTCCATGTTCAGGCCCAGGTTGTTCCTCCATAGGTGGAGGTGCCTTCACAGAGTTGGGTCCATTTTATCCCAAAGGGGACGGCAGAGGCCTTCGAAGAAACTCGATGTCCTGGAACATAGGTAGCATATGCATCACAAACTCTGATTTAAGCATTTATAGTGCAGTGAAACTCTGATCTCATGCTTACCTTCATTCTTATCTTTTGCAGCGTCGAATCTCCTCTTTGTTGAATCTCCTGCGGGAGTAGGATGGTCCTGCGGGAGTAGGATGGTCCTATTCAAATACTTCTTCTGATTATACTACTGGGGATGCCTCCGCTGGTAAGTGTCTTCTAATCTAATGACATAAAAAGAACAAAATAAACTGCACCCTTGTTATTAGAATTGATCTTTCGCTAGTAGTTCAAATTGTTTTGATCTAATCACCATTAGTTATTCTTGGCAGCCAAAGATATGCACGTTTTCTTGTTGAACTGGTATGACAAGTTCCCAGAACTCAAAACCCAAGAATTGTTTCTCACTGGAGAAAGCTATGCAGGTGCGAAAATGGCTTCCATTGATATAATTCTATGTGTTTGTTAATTTTTGAGGCCAAATTTGCAAGATTGCTGCTCTATTATGACTGCCATCCAACTAATTCGTAGATGAGTGACAAAAGGAAAAGGTAATAGGAGATTAAATTTTGGTTCATTATGTATAATGTCAAGTTCATCAAAGGCCGTTGCTTTTGGACAATGAAGAAACAAAGACATAAGGTTTATAGAAGTTTGGCACATTGCGAATACAATTGCAGCACATTGCTTTTCCTTCTCCATTCAACTCACAGGTTCTATAATTTCCTTCGATTATTTTAATATATTATGCAGGGCATTACATTCCACAGCTGGCCGAAGTTCTATTGGACCATAATGCACACTTCACTGGCTTCAAGTTCAATATCAAAGGAGTGGCAGTAAGAAAACATAAGAGTTCCATGTCCATGACAATACTTTAATCCAGCGCTTTTCTGGAATTTCTTTGCTATCTACTGCTTGCTTGTTTACCTTTTGATTTCCCTGGACACTTTGCTTTCTCTGATTAGATTGGGAATCCGCTTCTTAGACTCGATCGGGATGTTCCAGCAACATATGAATACTTTTGGTCCCATGGGATGATTTCTGATGAAATTGGCCTCAAGATCACAAATGAATGTCAATTCGATGACTACACTTTTCCTGGTACTCACAACGTAAGTGATGCATGCAACCTAGCCGCCTCAGAAGCCAACAAAATTATTGGTGATTACATAAACAATTACGATGTCATACTCGACGTTTGTTATCCATCTATAGTAGAGCAAGAACTGCGATTGAAGAAGATGGTATGCGCTTTTTTTAACTTTCCGTCTCTTTTCCCTGTTCATTTTTCATTGTAAATATGAAACTTATGATGCAATATCCGTTTGCTCTTTTCCAATCACACGCAGGCTACCAAGATGAGTCTTGGTGTTGATGTTTGTATGACCTTTGAAAGATCTACCTATTTCAACCTTCCTGAGGTTCAGAAGGCCCTTCATGCAAATCGAACTAATCTACCTTATTCGTGGTCCGCATGCAGCAGGTAAGTAACGTGTCCATTATGGTTCAACTCGATTTCAGGGCTAAAGAAACAAGATGTCATGATATCCTAAATCTGATAGTGTGCCAACTTGGATTCCAAATCTTCCGGTCATTGAATCACTGGATCAGCCCATTAGCAGAAATTTCACCCAGAAGTTGCTACTATATTGGCCCGTGTTTAAATTGCTAGAGTCACTGTACCTTGTGCTAATACCATTTCCACACTCAGTATAGCTAATTACCTGTAACTTGATTAATTTGGACAGTGTCCTAAATTACAGCGATTCCGACGGTGACATTGACATGATTCCTATTCTTAAAAAGATTATTCAAAACCGTGTTCCCGTCTGGATATTCAGGTAAAGTTAATGATGTACAGCATTTCGAAGAATGTCTTGTATTTCTTCCATCCTCATTACCAGTTCTCCATGTGTATATGATATCATTATTTATTCAACTGATGCAGTGGTGATCAAGATTCCGTTGTACCACTGCTGGGCTCGCGAACGCTTGTTCGTGAACTAGCTCATGATCTGAAGTTCAAGATTACAGTCCCATATGCAGCTTGGTTTCACAAGGGCCAGGTACCTAGGCAATTGAATTGTTAAATTGGTTTTTCTTCCTTTTTTTTTTTTTTTTTACAAAGGTCATCTGTGTGCACGACCTGCCTCATTTTGTGTACAACCATTTCCTGGATAGGTGGGAGGTTGGGTGACAGAATATGGAAATTTGCTGACTTTTGCCACAGTAAGAGGTGCTGCCCACATGGTGCCTTATGCTCAGCCATCAAGAGCTCTGCATCTGTTCAGTTCATTTGTCCACGGCCGCAGATTGCCTAATAGAACCCGTATTCCAATGGACCCATAGGAATTGTCTCGTCATTTGTCGCGTTTCCGTAGTTGGTATATAGCTTCTGAGTTCTTTCAGAAGCCATAGTTCCATAACGTCCTTACCTTTAAAAGGCAATATGCAAGTGATTCAGTTTCCAGCCATTGTGATTTCAAAGAAGAAAAGGGGTACTTCAAATTCAAATTCAAAAAGATCCAAATGGACCTCTTTAATGAGACTCTGGCTCCGGTATCAAGCTCTAGTAGCACAAGTTGTCTGAATTTCTAGGCTTGAACTCTTCTTATTTCATCTTTTGGACCTCTTTTTTTCTTTAATTAATTGAATTTAAACTTAATTTTAAATGTTTAAAATAAAAGATAATTTTAATCTTATTAAAATATAAAATAAATAAATATTTTATCTTAAAAATTTTATTATTTAATATAATATTAAACATTTTAATAATTTTAATTTAATTTAAATGTCTTATTTTTTTTAATTGAGTCTAATTAATATTGAAAATTAATAAAAATAATAAAATAATTAAAATAAATATTAAAATTATATTTTACACTCAAAATCAACTTTAAAATCATCAAAAATTAAAGAATTAATGTCAAAATAAAAATTTTTACCTAAATGTTTAGAATTGATTTTGAATAAGGAATACATTTTTAATATGTATTTTAATTTTTTAAATTATTTTTTCTTTAATCAATATGTTAAGTTAACAATTTAATTAACTTCCATTATTAATTAAATTCAATTAAATAAAAATTAAAATATTTAGAATTAAATTGAAATTATTAAAATATTTAGAATTATATTTTTAAAAATTGAAAATTTAGAATTTAAAAATGCTTATTCCTTTGAAATACAGCTGATCGGTCTTTGGACTCCTAGTTTTACCTCTTTTACCACGTTCAAAATCTCGTAAGCATGCCCCGTCGTTGCTGCTAACAAATTTAGGGATTAAGTTATTGGGCCCAAAGCTTTTGCAAAGCCCGCAGGCCCATGGATCATAAATATGATAAACCCTACATCCCAACCAAGCCCAACAACCCCAGCAGCCTCACGTCACCATTGGGACGACGGCAGCGTTTTGACTATTTAATGTAGAGAGAGAGAGAAAGGAGAAAATGGCAAAAAGAAATGCAAAACACAAGCAAATGAAGAGGTCTCGGGATCGATGCGTGTCACACACACCCACCTCCTACGGACTTGCCTGCGACAATGCAAGCAAGTGCAGACCCGCCACTCGTTCGACGAAATGCCCCAGAGGCTATTTCAAGTTTCAAAAACTAGCAAAATTATTCATGCTCAGATCTACAAGCTTGGGTTCTGGTCAAAAGGTTCTCTTGGGAACGTCATTCTCGATCTTTATGCTAAGTGGCAATGTGGATTATGCGGAAAAGGTGTTTGATAGGCTTGAAAATATAGATATTATGGCTTGGAATTCGATTTTATCTATGTATTCAAAAAGGGGACAATTAAGTACTTCTGTCCAGTCTTTTGGTTTGTTGTGGAATCATGGGGTGTCGCCTAATGAGTTCACTTTTGCCCTTGTTTTGTCCGCTTGTTCGAGATTGGCAAGTGTCGAATGTGGTAGACAAGTTCATTGCATTGTTGTTAAGATGGGCTTTGAGTCGAATTCTTTTTGTGAGGGTGCTCTTATTGATATGTATTCTAAGACTAATTGCGTGAGTGATGCCCGAAGGGTATTTGATAAAGCAGTAGATATGGATACAGTTTTGTGGACTTCAATGATTGCTGGATATGTTCAAGTTGGTTTACCTGAAGAAGCATTAAAGGTGTTTGAGCAGATGGAGAAAGAAGGCCAAGAACCGGACTGTGTGGCATTTGTGACTGTGATTAATGCGTTTGTTAATCTAGGAAGGCTGGATGATGCATCTGATTTGTTCTCTCGAATGCCTAACCCAAATGTTGTGGCATGGAATGTGATGATTTCTGGTCATTCCCAGAGAGGGTATGAGGGAGATGCTATTATTTTCTACCAAAAAATGAGGGGAACTGGCATTAAATCCACGAGGTCCACACTAGGAAGTGTATTGAGTGCAATTGCAAGCTTAGCAGCCCTTGACTTTGGCTTGCTAGTTCATGCAGAGGCAATTAAGCTCGGTTTACACTCTAATGTCTATGTAGGAAGTTCATTGATTAGCATGTATGCTAAGTGTGGGAAGATGGAAGCGGCAAAGAAAGTTTTTGATGCCTTGGATGAGCGAAATGTTGTCTTGTGGAATGCAATGCTTGGAGGCTATTCACAGAATGGACATGCCAATGAAGCTATACAACTGTTCTGGAGCATGAAAAGCTGTGACCTTCATCCAGATGAATTTACCTATACAAGTATTCTGAGTGCGTGTGCTTGCTTGGAGTATTTAGAAGTGGGTCGTCAATTGCATTCACTTATTGTTAAAAGAAAATTTACATCTAACTTATTTGTGGGAAATGCATTGGTAGATATGTATGCTAAGTCTGGCTTTCTGGATGATGCAAGGAAGCAATTTGAGTGCATAAGGAATAGGGACAATATCTCTTGGAATGCAATTATAGTTGGATATGTGCAAGAAGAAGATGAATGCGAGGCTTTCCATATGTTCCGACAAATGAATTTGCTTGGGATTCATCCTGATGAGGTGTCTGTGGCCAGTATACTGAGTGCCTGTGCAAATGTTAAAGGTCTCGAGCTAGGAAAGCAACTACATTGTCTCTCAGTGAAGTCTGGCCTGGCAACAAGCCTTTATGCTGGAAGTTCCCTTATTGACCTGTATGTGAAGTGTGGGGATATTAGTTCTGCACATAGAGCTCTCATGGACATGCCCGAGAGGGGTGTAGTCTCCATGAATGCTCTCATTGCAGGATATGCTACAGTTGATTTGGAGGAGGCAATAATGCTGTTCCAAGAGATGCAAGCAGAGGGATTGAAACCCTCTGAAATAACTTTTGCAAGCCTTTTAGATGCATGTGATGGACCTCAAAGGCTTGATCTTGGAAGGCAGATACACTGTCTCATTCTAAAGAGTGGCCTTTGTCTCAATGATGAATTCCTGGGTGTCTCTCTTTTAGGAATGTACATGGACTCCTTAAGAAAAGCTGATGCAAGCATTCTCTTCTCGGAGTTTTCAAAACCAAGAAGTATCATACTGTGGACTGCTATGATTTCAGGACTTACTCAAAATGATTGTGGTGAGGAGGCTTTGCAGTTATATCAAAAAATGCACAGCTGCAATGCTGTACCTGACCAAGCCACATTCGTTAGTGTCCTTAGAGCCTGTGCGATTTTGTCCTCTATTAGAGCAGGCAGAGAGATTCATTCTGTGATTTTCCGATCTGGTTTTGGTTGTGATGAATTGACTTGTAGTTCCCTTGTAGACATGTATTCGAAATGTGGTGACATAAAGAGTTCCATGCAAGTTTTTGAGGAAATTGGTAGTAAAAATGATGTTGTTTCCTGGAACTCAATGATAGTTGGATTTGCCAAAAATGGATATGCACAAGATGCACTAAGAGTGTTTGATGATATGAAACAAACTAGTGTTTCACCTGATGATGTGACATTTCTTGGGGTCCTTACTGCATGTAGTCATGCAGGGAAGGTATCTGATGGGCGCCAAATCTATGATCTTATGGTTAACTACTATGGGATTCAGCCCAGAGTGGAACATTGTGCCTGCATGGTTGATCTTCTAGGCAGATGGGGTTTTCTCAGGGAAGCAGAAGAGTTTATTGAAAAACTCAGATTTGAACCTAATGCTATGATCTGGGCAGCAATGCTTGGGGCTTGCAGAATTCATGGGGATGACATTAGGGGCCAACGAGCTGCAGAGAAGCTCATTGAACTTGAACCTGAAAATTCTTCGCCGTATGTGCTGCTTTCTAACATTTATGCTGCATCAGGAAAGTGGAAGCAGGCCAATAATTTGAGAAGGATAATGAGAGAAAAGAGGGTGAAGAAATTGCCCGGATGCAGCTGGATTCTAGGACAGAAGACCAATTTGTTTGTTGCCGGAGACATGTCTCATCCCAGTGCAGATAAAATTGCTGCAATTTTGAAGGAATTGAGAGCAGCGATGAGAGAAGATGCCTATGTTGCTCGAATTGACTATTTCAACCTTGAAGAAGAGTGACATGAGGCCGTTATCTCATTGCCCTTGTCTACCCACTATGAAAGAGATGGAGTTCATACCCAGCTACTCAGCCAACTGCCTGCAGTAGGTGATAAATGCCATTCACCAGCAGCTACAATGACCAAAAGACCCAAGGATGGATGGACAGGATTAGTCTTGTTGGAAATTTGGGTTGCATTCCTCTTTGAGATTAAGCAACTGTCCACACAAAGTTTTCCCCATGAAGATATTATGCTCCAACATTGCTCACAAACAATTTACTGAACTCCAAAGTAACTGATTTAATGGACTCACTTCAACAGAAACAAAGAGAGTGGAGAACAAAGATACCCCTCCTCCCCATGTCAAACAAGTAATCATTTGAATTGCAAGTGTTGTATACTTTGTCTCTCATGTGGTCCCATGTTTTGCGAGGAAACCCTTGGTCCCATGAGCTCTCGGCTACATCCATGGATTCTGTAAATCTTGCAGCCAGTAGCTTGTAAAGAATTATATACACTCCAGCGGCACACTCAGGATGGCACACACATAACCATTGAGTCAACCCTCTGTGTCAGTGCAATCAGAATTGGAAGAGGATATTTGTGACTCTTTTCGCATGGTTGTTCTTTTTTAGCATTGTCAAGGTAGATTTGTGAATTCAGCATTGCTGTGGTGATAAGGAAAACAAAACAAAAAAATTTTTGGCAAATGTCATCATCTGAGGGATGAGCTGAGAAAGTTGAAAGAGGTGGTTATATGATTATTCTTGTGTGTCCTGTACATTAGAGATATTCTTGGTCATGAAGGTTAGGATTTAGGACCCAAAGGATGGCACAATTTTCGGAATTTTTTTGAAACTTCCTCAATGTTGAACGGATGTTTCACATGGATTTTTGACACATATAATGAGAGGAGACGTGGTTACACTTTTCTCCAGTTTTTTATTCTCCGGAATCAAAAGTTCCCCAAAAAGAAAAAAAATAAAGAATTTAATTCCCTTGCTAATTTTCAGTAGAATTTCAGCCCTTCTAAACCAAAAAGGCTAAAATGGCTACAGCATTTGGGGAGCAAATATCAAAGAAAAACACTTCATGCCACTCGGGAGTGGAATGAGGCCATGCAGAGGGGCTGATTTCAGTATGGTGTTGATGGCTGCCTTTCTTCCTCTTCTCGTAGTACTAATAATTCTTGTGCGAATGGGTCATAGTTAATGTCGCATACAGTTAAGGCGTACTCATCATAAAGCTTGTTCATCGTTAGAAATCCCAATTTTAAGATTTGGAAATGGGTACCGCGTCAAGGTGTCGAAAAAGCCGAAGTGCAAAGCCAAATATCGAATCTTGATTGTTTGGTGAATGCAAGAGATTTGACCCGACAACTCACTTGGCCATTTGAGGAAATAAAAATCTATTTTGACCAGCTCAACACCAATAAGAATAATTAATATTTTCTTGTGATATTCGAAAAAAACGAATAAAATCAACGTTATGCAAAATGCAAAATAAGGAGTAAGATAGGACTCGAGATATACCTTCCAACTTTTATGTGGCACATTTTATTTAAAAATCCAAATGACGCAGGGAAATCTCGCTCAAGAACAAAGTTGGCGGGTTCAAGCATCAATGACAAAGCGACTTGCAAATTTTATCTAATTAAATCCACATTCCAAAATCACAATGAGAATTCCAAGACCATCTTGTCATAATCAAACCCAAAAAACATGCAGTCATTCCTTTTATTTTATAAGGTGAGAAGGAGCTGAAAGAAAGAAAGAAAAAGATGTCTCCTGGGTTCCAGAACAAACTTTCCATTACCCATAACGCCAAATCAAAGGTACTTTTATTCCCCCATACGGATAATGCACCTTAGGCTCTGTCCTTTTAACATCAGGTCAAATGATTTGTTAATCTCCGAGAACGCAACAGTGTGAGTTATAAACTTCTCCAATTCTAGCTCCTGAAGATCAAAGGTAATTAGTTGTGAGTTCGGCTTGTGATAACACAATCCATGGCATTTATTAGCTCAAAACTAGAGATAAATTTTCTTACCTTATTCATGTATTTCTCCACAACAGAAGGAAGATCGCTGAGAGGCTTATAGTTGCCAAAGAAAGTCCCTTTAAGGGTTCTCTCGTTCAACAGATTCAGCGGGTGAGTCTTGAACGCATCATCTTTGTTAGGGACACCGACAAGTACAGCAACACCCCAACCCTGAGAAGTAAGAGCAAAGAGATAAAGACATCTTCTGTAATTCTTCTTGTCTTGCATTTTAGTCAAATTAGAGAGAAATGATTTTGGGAAGTTATTATTACATCATGAACACATTCAAATGCCGACATCATTGCTTGGACACTTCCTGTGCATTCAACACTCCTGTCAACTCCTCCATCAGTCATCTTAGCAATCACCTGATCAAGAGTCGGGTCAATCTCCATATATCTAACAATTGCCGGCATTTAAATAATTAAAAAATTTGCCATACCACAATCCCATCTGTAGAATCCATATTTTGAGCCGTTTAGAAGGATAAGCCTTAGGAATATGACAATTACACAACACCTTAAAATATATATATATTGAGATACAATACACATTGTTTTGCCCAACGAAACCACAAATGAAGTAAATGCTCTCATAAATTGAGTCATAGAACAAACCTCTTGAACAGGTATGTCATAATCCTTTGGATTCACAAAATCAGTAACACCAAACTTCTTGGCTGCCAGGAAAACAAGAATTTGCATAGTTATTAAGGCTTACCGTGTCCTGATATAACTATGATATGAAGCAAAGATTACACTTTAGATATGGTTATATATGTGACATTTCAAATAAACTCCTTGTACCTTCATTGAATCTACTGGGGTTCAAATCAACACCAATAATCCTGGAAGCCCCAGAAACTCTTGCCCCTTCAGCAGCCTGATAATTATCAAAAAATTAAAGTGAGATTAACCCATAAGAAGCCTTCATGGATGCAAAAAGAACTGGGAGGTATAACTTACAGCAAGACCAACAGCACCCAATCCAAAAATGGCAACAGACTGACCCTTTTTGGGTTTTGCAACATTCACAGTAGCACCAAAACCTTCAAAGGCAAAGAGGCTAAAATGATCAGTTCTGGACTAAGGTCCTAGCATTGTGATTTGTCATTTTCAACAACCAAATACAAACTATGAAAAAGACTTCTCTTCAAACCTGTGGATATTCCGCAACTGAGAACACAAACTTTGTCCAGAGGGGCAGCGGGATTGATTTTGGCCACAGAACCAACATGACAAACAGTGTATTCACTGAATGTAGAGGTGCCAAGAAAATGGTAAATGGGCTGTCCATTAATAGAGAACCTTGCCTGGCCATCATTGAGCATAACACCCCTATCAGTGTTGATCCTGAGGAGGTCGCACATGTTGCTTTCTTCTGATTTACAGTGAGGACACTCCTTGCACTCCCCAGTGAACACAGGAAGGACATGGTCGCCTGGTTGGAGGTCGGTCACACCAGGACCCACGCTCTCTACAATTCTATGTCCAATCAAAAAGAAATAACCAAATTAATACAACAGCCTCAAGAGAATTGAGCTAGATTATTTATGTGAAAATAAGTAAAGCACACGATGTAGAAATGACCTTACCCTCCAGCTTCATGACCATATATGCGAGGAAACAATGCTGTTTGTCCCTGCAAAAAGTAAGACGACATGTTTAAATTGGCAAGAGTTAAGAGCTGAATTCATATAGTCAACTCAACCAATCACAGAGTTTATGATCATAATTTAGGCAGCATGGGAGATGCAATCTACATGAGCTATATGGAAAGAAACAAGTCAGACGCAATTTCCTTCCACTTTTTCTAATATAAAGGAATTTTCTTTGCACATCAGAAGATGAATGAATATTGTCCAAACAAATAGCCATTATTTCTAGAACTAACAAGAAATTTCTCACCTTAGCTTCCCAAAAGTAAACGTCGGTGTGACATAAAGCGGTGAAGAGGATCTTCAAACGGACTTCATTAGCTTGTGGCGGTGCCACCTCCACTTCTTCAATCACCAGCGGCTTCGCAGCCTCCCACGCCACAGCGGCTACAATAACAAAAACATTGATCAGTGAACTAATTATAATTTGTGCAGATCACAATAGAGCCAAAGGAAACAGTTAACAGCCCCAGTAGCCATTAGCTCCACAAACTATCATCACCTTCTTTTCCACCAAGTAGATCAGTTCACAGAGCAGCCCAGAACCATGGCCCGTAGAGAAAGCAGAAAATTGAAACAACCCACATCATATCCATATAACAATTAGACAAAAAAGATCGTTCGGTTAAAAAAAGGCACAAATCAAGTACCCCACAAGCTGGATTCATCCAAGATTGTTTTTTCATTATACAACAGAAGACACAAGTCCAAACCCAACAACAGGAAAACACAAACCAGTCCAAGATCGAAACTTTGTGAAGCAAAATAGGAAATGAAACGTCGGCACCATCAAAACACTTTTACCTTTGCAGCGAATGACTTGACCAGCAGTGTGAGACATGGTTGCTCTGATATAGAACGCTAACTTGATGATGGATCTGGACGATAACGATTTGCTGCTCTGTTTACTTCAATCTTTGCTTTTTTCGTGGCCTGGGATAGCATGCCTTCGCAGTATTTATAGTACCGTCACGCGTTAGACCAAACATGAGAATTCCTTATACAAAAATATAATATAATATAATATAACGGTTGAGAATTCAGAAACAGCAACAACAACAAAACCGCTGTTGGAAATGGTATTTTTGGATTCTGCCGACTGAAACGGTATTTCGTATCGGCGTAGTTTGTCTGCCAAAGCCACGTCTCTCTTTCTCTCGTATCGGTGTCTCTCAGTTACATTTCGCATGTGGGTGTTGCTTTTTTTCGAGGCTGGGAGGACCAGTAACGATTAACTAAATTAATATAATTAAGAGAAAAATATTTGCTGATTAGTGACAAATCAAAATTAAACACAATATAATTTATTACATAAATATTATTTAATAGTATATAGTAAATATTTAATATTATTGATACAAATGTATAAAAATAAAATAAATTTTTATGAAAAATTTATGTGATATTAATATTATCCATAACATTAAATATTATTAATTAGTTTCTATTTTTTGAATGAGATGCGGAGCCTTCACCTTCCGTAATTATTAAACGAAGTCGCGACACCTGGGTTTAAACTTTAAACCTCATCCACAAAAATGAATTAAATACACCTCAATACGTTTCCTTCTCAAAATTACAATTTAGGAAAAAGAATAATTTTAAAAAAGAGAAAAAATATTATGGGAGGTGATTTGTTACGTATTTATATATTATATTATTATAATTATTAATTATATATTTTAAATTATTTTAAAAAAATATTATAATTAATTATAAATATAATAAAATTTTATTTAATAATAATATAATGAAACTCTTTTATGATATTTAATTAGATATAATTTAATATATAATAGTAATAAAGTAATTGACTTAATTTTTTTTAAGAAAATAAAAAATTATGTTATTTTAATATTTATTATTTTATAAATTATATTATAATTTTTATTTAATAATTATATTATTTATTTTAAGATATTTTAATTTAATTAAAAAATTTAAATAAATTATTTTAAAAATTAATTATTTTTATTTAATTAAAATATTTTTATAATTAATTATTAAGTATTTTTTATTCACTTGATAAAATTATGTGTATAAATTATTCAGGTAATAGATTTTATTTAAATAAATTATTAATATATTTTTAAAATTGTTATTTTTATTTTTTTTTTTTTTTTTTTTTTTTTTTTTACTCGGCATTAGTATTAATTTCATTTAAGCTATAAAACACTCCCGATCACTTTTATATTCTTTATTTCAGTTATTATTTATGCAAATTTCTCTCGCCGAATGGATCGATCGCAAAGCAATCGGATTTTCTTTTTCCCATTTTGATTTGCTGGGCCAGCGGATTGCTACAACTGCGTGTTAACAGAATCAATGTCGCATGCCACAAACTGACCTCACGAGCCAACTCCACCGCCCGCAATGTCTACAGATACGACTGGTCGTTGACGTGGTTTAGACGTTAATAAATTGGAGAATCATCCGCGTTTCCCGTGATATCAGGAAAATATTTATACCAAAAGACGGCGACTGCATCAACATTGATTTATCAATGATTCGTGATTATTATTATGCATAAACTATTTGTTTGATGGATTACTATAATTCAGGAAAAAAAAAATTATATCAAGGTTATGTTCAGCAGACCGTAATAAAAAAGCATTAATCTATTAATAAAACTCAGACAATTTTAATTTTTTGTTTTTTTCATTTGTTCTAGGTTAAGGCAAAAACTAATTTAAAAAAAAAATATCCTTTCCTTAAATAAAATGAAAAAATAATTAACACCATTTAAAGAGTATATATATAATTTATTATATTTTTATACGTCCACTGTATTGCTCAATAAAAATTATTGTATTGTATTACTCAAAGAAAAAAAAAAAAAAAAAAAAAAAAGGGGTCAACAAGTGCTTATCTCGTGTCTTGATTTTTCCATATTATCTTATCAAGTCCTCTGCTACATTGAGATCTCCAAGGGACAAATGGCTTAAACGTGACCTTTTTACCTTATCCAACTTGCTTTATAGCATCAAAACCGTGGGCGAAAGTCAAAACCAGCTTTTTAGCCAACCCTTGTTTCGCGGTGCCGGCGGACCATTGTTTGCCAGCTCAGGCATCCGGTGCTTCAACTATACATTTTACTAGAAGCCTAAGCCTTTTGATATCGTTATACAGTGTTATTGACCAATTCAACGATATATCATCGGCACGCATATTCATTTTTTCAAAGCTTTTGTCCTGTTCCCTTCACCCTCCACCTCCAAGATTCTATATAACACAGTTGCCTGCTCAAAACATAGACGTTGGACAGGCAAGGTCATTTTCGTTGATCAAAATAAACATGCACGCGTACCCTTCGTGTAACTCAAGGAAAGGATAGAGAATTAAATGCACCTCTTATCAGAGTATCGGTAGCCAAAACATCAGGGGCTGACACAGACTCATAACGACTTTGGAGGGAAAAGGAAAAAACCATTAAACCCAAAAAAAAAAAAAAAAAAAAAAAACCTCTGCCATTTGCTATTTTATGTACCTCTGTCGATGTCAATAAATATAAAGCAATAACTAACGAGTGAAAATGCATGGGTTTTCCTTGTAGGTTAACCTTTTTGGCATGGATGGTACATGGAGTCTCAATTGGACATTAGCATTCATGCACTTTTTAATTTTTCCAGTCAGCATTCTCCTTGGAAATTCCAGTCATATTTTCACATAGGATGCACGATTGATTCAACGGCCTTTGGAAAAAGAAGGTAAAGGACGTCATATCCTGGAAAGCTCATTTGGCCAGCTAGCCAATAAAAGTGGAGCCCATCAGTTTTGATTACTTATTTCAAAATAATAATAATACAGAAACTTTTTGGCGATACCTACTTGTGTCACCGCCTCCTTTATTTTGTTGCTAGCAACAAGTCGTACATGAGATAAATGTTGTGTCATCCTTCCCTTAGCCATATCTTTTGAAAATTAGATTTAATTGGCTAATTAAATTACTAAAATTTAAAATTAAATTTAATTTTAATTTAAAAATTATTAATAAAAATAATAAAATATTTAATTAAATTATAAATAATAAATTAATTATAATTTTTTAAATTTAAAAAATTTATAAAAATATTTTAAAATACCTTTTTATATTTTATTTTTTAAAAAATAAAAATTATATTATTAAAAATTTTTATATTTAATATTAAATATTAATTTTACTAATTTGATTTAAATTTAAAAAAATTAAATTTAAAATTTTTAAAATTAATTAATAATTTAATTTTTAAAGCCTTCTTATAAAGTAAAAACGATTCGTGGGTCTCGGCTAACTTCATTCGGTTTATTCAAGGAAATCGAGATCCAATCCCGGGCATGCCTGGAGTTGCCAGGGATTGAGGAATGAGAAGGCTATATCTTGTTATATCCCACCAGGTGGGTCCAAGGAACAATGTTCCAAGACAAAGTAGTCTAGAATGTGAGGAACGATCGAGCGCTCTAAGGCCCGTTAAGATTGTAATCAAGGGAATGTCATTGTTGGTGGCCTTCCTCAGCATTGCTTTGCTCATTTCAATTTAAAGCAATAAAAATACTAATGTAATTTCCACAGGCAAAACTTATGGAGAACCAGTATGTCCCCACTATGTTTCCTCCATGGTCTCAAGCCAACCCTTCTCAGAACCCAAAAATAGCTCCAAAGACAATGTTTTGGACTTCACTGTGGCCCACAAACTTGGTGCAACTGTCCATTTAAACCACACAAAGCACCGTAGATTTCCTTACTTTGCACATGCCTCGTGTCTTTGGCCATAAACTCATGAACCCTGTTCCCTATTTGTATTAAGCTACAGCCGGGAACTTTTTCCATTTCCTGCTGTCTCATTGCCGACCGGAAGCTGGAGGAATCTTCCCAATGTCCAATAAACGCTCTTGTGTTTGAGATCAATGTGAGATAGCTATGATTTAGAGGCTCCTCATGCAGGATTTTTCTGGTGACTGATTCCAACAACTCACCATTCCCATGGATCTTACAAGAAGCAAGCAAAGTAGCCCAGATAACAGCATTTGGCTCCAAACCCATGCTTTGTATGAATTGGATTGCTTCATTTAACTTTCCTGCTCGACCAAGCATATCAACCACACAACCATAATGCTCAATACGTGGTTTGATGCCATATTTCTTCATCATCTGGTCAAATACTCCTCTTCCCTCATCTACCAACCCTCCATGAGTGCACGCAGAAAGAATGGAAATGAAAGTGACATCATCAGGCATAGTACCTTCTAAACACATTCTATCAAATATATCTAAAGCGTTTTTACACTGCCCATTAACGGCAAGGCCTGATATCATTGTTGTCCATGTAATTACACATTTATCAGCCATCTTATGGAAAACCCTTTTTGCAGATTCTACATCCCCACATTTTGCAAACATGTCTATCAAAGCATTTCCAATTGGATTGGATAATTCAAATTTATTCTTCTTTATATAGGAATCAATCCACTTCCCATGTTCAAGAGAACCCATGTGAGAACAAGCTGAAAGCACACTGACTAATGTACTCTGATCTGGCCTACACTTGCCATCTATTAACATCTGATGAAACACCGCAAGAGCCTGATCAAACTTGCGGTTCTGAACATAACCAGCAATCATAGCATTCCATGTAACCACATTTTTAACCGGCATCTGATAAAACAAATTTCTGGCAGATTCAAGATTACCAACCGTACTGTATCCTGTTATCAATGCTGTCCAAGAAACAACAGTTTTCTCTGGCATCTGGTCAAAAATATACCGTGCACTCTTCATATCATTCAATCTTGTATATCCCAAAATCATAGAATTCCATGAGACTTCATTTCTCACTATCATCCGATCAAAGAAAGAACGAGCTAATCCCATATTCCCAGCTCTGGAAAACCCCGAAACGATAGAATTCCAAGTGACAATGTCCCTCTCCGACATTGAATCAAACAATTCAATCGCAGACTCTGTCTCACCATTCGCCATACATGCACCAATCATTGAATTCCACGAAACAACATCTCTCTGAGGCATTTCCTCAAACATCCGAAATGCATATCCCATATTCCCGCCACATCTAGCATAAAAATCCAAAAGGGTATTTCCAACAAAAGAAGTACATCCAAAACCCAACTTCAGAATCTCGCCATGAATTGCCATACCGTGAATCAACGCTTCAAACGATTCAAAACACCTCAGAAGAAGAGTGAATGTAAACCCATTAGGCGCAATTCCAGACATCTTCATTTGACGATAAACACGCAATGCGCCGTCATCGGTCTTCTTGCCTACAAAGCATTTTATCATGGTGTTGTAGGCGACAACATTGGGATTTTTCGATTCTTGGAATACTCGAAGAGCGTAGTTCCGGCAATGAAGGTCCGAAGAGAGAGCGATGAGCTTAGGAAGTATAAAGTCGTCATCTTGGAGACCATTGCCGATGATTTGGACGTGGGTTTGCTTTAAATGATTGAATGTTTTGCAGTTCCGCAAGATTTTAATTAAATTTTGTCGCATCGAATCGAGGTTTGTTGCTCAATCTGAGAGATGTTTGAAACCATTCTTTACCTTTTTGTTTGTTGCCTTTCTTTTTGTTTTAGATGGGAATTGAAGCCTTCCTCGGCTGGCTGCCGCGGCGTGATTATTTAAATTTTAATGCAGCGATTGATTTATACTTTTATCCAGAAGTAATACAGTAAAAATCTCGGCGTGTAATGATAATTAAAAAAGTCCCTCTCCTTTTGATTTCCAAAAGGGCAATTGTTAAGTTTTTGTAATTAATAATTATTATTATTATTTAAAATGAGTTAAGTCATAACTTATGAAAGTGACTTATATATCATGAAATGAGACAAAAAATAAGTAAAAAAAATATATATATATATAAAAGAAATATATCACTTGATAACTCCTATCATTAAAATTAGTACACGTAAATATAAAAACACACGTACACAAATTTTATTGAAACTCTTATTTGTACATAAAAATGAGTGAGTTAATATATAAAAATAAATTAAAAATTTGTATGACTAAGAATTTTTTTTCTTGATTATATAATTAAAAATCAAAAATTTATTAGTTGTTTATTTGCTAGATGTTATTACCGGGTGCCTGACATATTGGAACAGTAGTCCTTTCGGTTGATCGACGTATAAATCAGTTATTATTGTGTGACTGTAGCTAATAATTGATTGGTAAGGTTGATCAAACTGAAAGCGTCCCTCACTTAAGGGTGCCTTTCATATTGTTATTCAATTCTTCTCTCATTCTTCTTGCTCAGATCTTTCGCTTGATTCTTCTCTCTCTAGCTTTGTTTCTATCTTTCGGCTTCTTCACATTTGGTATCGAAATCATTGAACTCATTTATCATGGAAGCAGATTGTGACAAATGACAAGGTATAGTTAATTCATTTATGAAGACGATTGAGGTTGCAATACTGTCCCCTAAGAAAACCTAGACGGATTAAAACTCAAACGTGTATCTTAAGATTTGATATTCTAATCTTGAAATCAAAATTTATAAAAACAAAAAATTACTCCCATTGTGTAATTTTTATCTTCTTTTAATAGAGAATAAACACGCACACACACAAAGAGTTACATGCGTTAAAATGTTACAATCATCTACAAAGTAAAGAAATTCTTTGCCGGACTACGGTACCTATACACTGCGTCGCCAGTTTTTTTTCTTGCTTTTATTTCCACTCTATTTCAACTTCTTTCCATGGACCGGCCTTGATGAGGTAGAAGGGGGGAAGGTGCTGTATTGGCACTGATCAAATATATAGGTATTAGGAATCGAAAGAAGAAACAAGGGTAAGGAGATGGTCGAAGGGAGGACAAGAAAATTGATGGCACGCAAGTCAAGGCACAATCAGGGCAAAGGCAAGGGAGGCTTCCAGCTGGAGAACTCGACCAAGTTTCTGTTAACAATCGTTTGATTGTGCAACCAGAATGTCTCTGTTGATTGATGGAACTGCCTTACCTTCCTTTGAAGCTCCCACATTAATCCTTCCATTGCAGAACAGGGCTCAGATTCTGGAGCATACACCCATAAACATCTAACTTGTCTTCCCCTGGCTATCATTTGCTCTACCTCTCCATCTGAAATCAAAGCCACAGCTTTACGTAATCAGGTGCTTGTTAATAAGGCAGTATTTAATGGTATCATAACTATGGTAAGCAGGTGGTAGAAGAACTCTGTATCTGACCTGGTATAGATTCCAAGTAATCCAAAAGTTCCAGACCTATCCGAGTGGATGGCCATTTGATTGATATCTGCGTGTAATCAATCACATTCTGAAAAGGTAACTCTATTTGATCCGATATTAGAACCGGGACGCACTCCTGTTAAACAGAAACTTAACATCATTTCAACTGCACTGTGTGTTTGCTTTGGTGGAGAGAGAGAGAGAGAGAGAAAGAGAGAGAGAGAGAGAGACCACAAAGAAAGACTCATAGAAGCGAAGTGTCCAAGAAGACTCTCCACGTGGAGCAAGGCAGAACTTGGCATTGTGGAGATGTTGAAAATATTCCACCTTTCCGAATTTGTCAGGGCCACTAAACTTCAAGTCTGGAGATTCCAGCTGTTCATAATGTCATTATACATGTACTAGGCATTACTATGAACAACAAGGACTAACAGAAATGACCATTATCCCATACAGATAGAAAATGAGACAAAGTGAAAATGCCATAACAGTGAAGGCACTCAACCTAATGCATGACAGAAAAGCAACATACATAATGGATTGTTCAGTTAACCATTAATCAACATGGATAGAAAATGAGACAAAGATAAAAGGCTCCATGTCTAACAGTGAATGCACTCAATGCATGACAGGAGTGCAACAATGACATCTACACATCATTAAGCTGTCCTCAGTTACATGATATGTAGCATGATAGGTTTTCAATTCATGTATGCAAGTATGAGCACAACCACACAACCAATGACTAACACATCAAGATCAAATCGTCAGTCTGAGGAACACAAAGAACAATATGCAATGCATGCACATTCAGCAATGGACTGAAGTCACTACAAGTATCAATATAACATGATGACTTATTCAGCTTTTTATTGGAAAAACAAAAGGAAAGTTAATATCAATCACATGCCACGCCAGCAAAGCATCTATTCTTAGTTTGTTTTGTTTGAAAACAATCATTACTAGTTACAGCATGACTGCAATTAATAGAAGCAATAGTATAGAAGCCAGTTTTCACCAAAACTTGCCGGCTGCATGGCAGCATCTTTATAATTTTTAAGGCAATTCATAATGGTCGTACTCCAAGGCAAAAATCTAAGAAGGTTGTCATTAAACTTATGTCTGTTACAACACCACGATAAAATCAATAATGAAAAGATGACTCAGAAGTCACAGAGGACGGGGTACCTTATCTGGATATTGCTTTGAGAGCTCGATCAACTTGAGACGACCAACTTTTCCCTGTGCACGACCTAAATAATTTGCCAAATACTTTCTCTTTGACAAAGGTAAAGGATGGACAATGGGAGCCTCTACTCTGGTCATTCCATCTTCAACATTTCCAGGAATAATAATATCTTTCCATGTATTGAAAGCAGCATTTTCTTTTTTGTCAGTCCGGTCCCCCTACACTAACAGACAATGTTGTATTCTTTTTGTCATAAAGAAGGGCTAGAACCAAAGGATTAAGTTAGTAGAATCAATACACTAATACTAGAAAGGTAATTCCAATCCAACATTCACAAAATACCACTGCAAAGCAGTATGCCAATAGGATACTGCAGAATTTCCTCCAACAAAAAAGTAACCAAAAATTCATAAGTTACCAAATCTGCGAAAACTAGAAATCATTCCGGTAGTCTTTTTCCAAATCAATTTCCAGTAACCATAGAAAAAATGAGATTTTTATGGGTCCACAAATGAGTTGTGGACTGTATTTGCAGTTCAATAAGCATTGAGTAGCACAAACTAGACATGCACACATACATCCTACCCCCAAAAGAAACCAAAGTATCAAAGGAACTGTACCAATTAAATTGAGGATACCTCGGGCGTAAGAATTATGGAACGATTTATATATTTAGCCCACGACCTGAATAAGTGAGCTCCAGCACCACTGGAACCAAGAAAAAGTATACATTTCCTCAGAAACAAGACTTTATGAAAAAACACACTTGCCTAATCAAGCCGAGAAACATAAACAACCATAGAAGCCCAGAATCATACCTCGGAAAAACAAAAATGTGGTCGCGACCTCCCGATCGCCTAAAGTACGGCATTTGACTTAACACCTAAAAACAACACAGAATATATATACATGTAAAACAAAGCAGCAAGAAAAAAGGGAGAGTCACTCAAATTCAAATGTCTGCAAGCATACAAGAACATCAAGAAACCAAAAAAAATAAAAATAGAGATAAAATTAAGCAGCGAAGATTCATCAAACCTTGACATAACTCTGGTTGATCTCTTTATCGTTGAGACCTCCCATCATCCGAACGCATTTAACATACGCCGGAACAAAGAATAAATCAGCCTCTTTTTTTCTCGTTCTGAATCTCGATTTTAGTAACAGTCTGTGTATCTTAACCTACATTTTTCAATTGAACAACAACAACAAAAACAAAATTAAAAATTAAAAATTAAAAAGACTAAAACCTAAGATATTTTTCCATCTCCAGCATTCCTTAGACGAAAATTACCTGACTGCCCCACTGGCCTTTAACGCAACTATCGGCAGAGATTTTGCCGTCTCTGCCGCTCATGAGCGCTTTCAGTCCATCAATCTCTTTCTCGTCGTAGACGTAGATCTTGAGGGAGAGGTGGGTCCCGTACCCGCGCTGCGGCCAGGAAAGAGATCCACCGTCGGTCACATGGACGAGGTCTGATGTGCGGTCGTGACTGATGGAGTGATGCGGAGTGCAGGGAGAAAATGACTGGTCGAAGAGGCGCGTAAGGAAGAAGGTGGCGGCGACGAGAAGGAGAGCGCCAATCTGGTGAGTGCGGGTGCATTGCAGAGTATGGTGGTGTGCAGTGAAGAAGCTTCTGGGCTTCTTGTTTGGGCTTCCCATGCCGTGTGGTGAGTTAACTGAGAGAGGGAAGACGCCGAAAGGGCGTTCCGAGAGGAAGATGGATGGATAACGGAAACGGCAGCGTTTGCCTTTGTGTGGGCCTGTTTTCTTTAACATGATTCTTTGACACATGCCTTGTTCTTCACGATTTTGATTTTGCGTTATAAATTCCTATGTTTTTTAAAGCCCTCAAAATCCAGATATTTGTTCAATTATTCGTTACAAAGTTTAATTTTTTTAAAAAAAATGAAAATAGTTAGTTAATTATTTTCCTTAGAAAAAAAGAATTTGAGAAACTGTGACATTTCTATGATAAGATTTTTCAATATTTTTCAATAAAAACATAAATATATAATATAGAAAACAAAAAAAAATACTCTATCTCTCTCTCTCACTCTGTTTTTTCTTTTTTCTTTTTTCTTTTTTTTTTTTTTCTCTTAGCCTTCTTATTAATGAAAAAAATAAAAATATAATATTAGTGCAATGCAAAATTATTGGACTTGTAATTAATTTTTATGGAATTACGTGCATTTTTCTTAATGTTATTTCTATAATTTCACACGTTAATGAAAAAGTCGAGCACATTCTCAAATGACAGAGCCACACACACACTCTGAATGGTCAGCCCATATAAACTAAAGGAAAATGCATTGTTGGAGTAAATAAGTGAATAGACAGCATTGCAGACTTCTTTAATATTTCCTTCTGAGCCAGTTTTGACTTCAACGTTCCCCGGCCAGATCATTGTTCTAGCAAAATCTTCCTTAAAGGACACTGCAGTTGGTGATGAGGAGCAAACATAGGCGTCAAGAACTTGCTTGGTATCTGGGTCATCGTTAAGCCTGATGTCGGGTGATATCACGGCAAACCCATTTCGGATGTTGCGCAAGATGTGATCATCGAACGTGGATTCTGAGGACACATCAAGTGGTAAACAAACATTAACGTCTCCTCTTATCGGGCACCTAGCTTTGAGGTGGGGCAGTAATTGAGAATTGATCGTCACGTCCGGTGAAATTGTATAGCCTCTTTGGCATGAAGAAGGACGCTGCCGTCCCAATTGTATGCCCTGGAGAGATTTTCACTGGCGTGCAGGCCAATTACAATGTTATCAATGCAAAATGTGGCAGGAATTATGTGCATGCCACCGCTGAGAAGGACAAGGTCTCGGTCTGAAAAACCGTTTTGTCTGAACTTGGACTTGAGAAGCTCAATTGAATCATCAACATCCGGCAAGTTCGGAGCACGTGAAACATCTGAAATTCGACCGTCCCTCCGCCCAGTTGGAACTTCATAATTGGGCTTACCAGTCTGCAAAGCACCACTGAAAAACTCAATTATATTGCACACAAGTAACATAAAGCCAATGTTTATAATACTTGTTTTGAGTATACGCAAGCAAATTAGCAATGCCGACAAAAATTGCGACTGTTTAAGAACAAGATTTTAAAAGCCTTTTGAATAATTTTTAGATGTGATGCCAAAGAGGAAACTTCTTTTCCTTGATTTCCTCGTTGAACTTCGGAGGTCTAGTAGAATTGAACTCATTTTTGCCAAACCAAGTAAGCAAAGTAACTTCCATCCCATGTGGCTAGTGCCTTTTCCTATTTTCCCTCCACGACTCCTTGTAGTTGTGCCACCAAACTAAATAGAAAATATAATTACGCGGCATTAGGTAGCTTTATGTTCACTTGTTTATAGCTGGTAGTACAGCCGAGTTACCAACGCTACAGCGTCACGAGCAGCTAAAGCCACAAAATCCGCACAAGAAACCACTCCAGGACAAGCAGTTTCCAATTCTGCCTTGGCTCTGTCTATCACACTATAACCTCCGACCCCTGCGTTGCCTGGTGCATTCTTCTCAACTTTGCTGCTACCATCAAGCAAAATTGACCCGTCACAGCCCTATAACCAAAACCCATTTCAACAATAAAGACCCATTATAAACTGTGACTAAAGATTTCGTTTATCGAATCGTGCTGAAAACGAGAGAGATGGAGAGGGAGACGTCAACAAAGTAATCACGGAAGAAGAGCCGGAGAGATCTGGAAGCTTCTTGGTGGTCCTTAGAAACAAAACTTTGGACAACGTTCGAGACGACGTTTTCAGCAGTGGGGCAAGTCTGGGAATAGAACCCAACTCAGAGCTGACCTTTGAGAATACCAAGCAGAGAAAAAGTTATAAGCAGGTTGAAAGCCAGAGCCTTTAGCTGGTCATTCAGCATATTGTGTCTCGTGAGACATGAAAACAGCGTTGATCAACACGAGGAGCTAGGACAAAAGAGGGACACGGGATGCCTTGTTAGGGGACTTGGACTGTTTATATACAGCTGCATGGTAACAGTGATTGAAAATATTAAAATATAATATATAATTTATATGTTTAAATAAAATAATTTTTTAATATAATGAATCTCTTCATAAATTTAAATTTTACTGACCTTCTAACTAACACGAACGGGATTGATAACAAACAATTTTTTTTTTTTTTTTTTTTTATCTAAATCATCTGACAGCGGTAACATGCAGAGGCACAACCGCAGGGTGTGAACTGTGATTTGTGAATGTTCCATGTCCGGAATACAAATTGTAAACTTTCATTTAGTCAAATAATTGATGAAGGATTCACTAATTTCTTCAATTAATTTAGTCTCCCCAATTTTTTCCCATTTGTGGGTATCATGCTATGGAGATGCTAGGTACACTGTACCACCTCTGCATCATAAAGTGAACCTGCCTAGCTATCACTTTATAATACTAAGAGTTGGTTATGTTAAACTGGCAAAGTGAGTATGTTCTTCACCTTGTTGACCAAGGCTAGAAACTAGCTTAATAGGAAGGAACTCTTTGCGGATTCTCTTATTATTCCGATGATATGGGTTGAATTGTATTTGACTGGATCAGGGAATTGAATGTGGCAAAATAATAATGTGTGTATCCGCAAAAGAATATTTAAGTATCTCTCTGATATGTGTGTATCCTTCTGCTTTACGCACCAACAGCTGGAAACCACTTAGTAATTGTCACCTCCATAAACCATAATCTTAGGTGGCACATGCAACTTTCAAAATCAAAGGACTTGACGCAGGTGTCAGAACTTTTCCAACAAGTGGCAATCCAAAGCACAATCTTTGTATTGGTGAGAGACGCGTTTTTACTTTCGAAGGTCCGTCGCAAGTCTCAACTACTTGCCTAGATTAGAAGATGGTAGATCGATAAAATTTATTTAACTTCAGCGGTAGGAAGCAAGCTGGGGGCCGAAATGTCCAGGAACTTCATTATTGGGGGCCCAAAATCTGTGCGCCAAGAAGTGCAAATGATGCGACGAAAGGTACAAAGTGGCCAACGCTCTGTGTTTGGGTTGGGAGTCGACGTGCTTGGCCCTCTGCCAACTTCAAAAGGCTCCCATTGATGGAGTACTATGCGGCGTCTATTTTCATGGACAAAGAGATTCACGTGTGTCTTCTCTTCTATTTTTCACAAACAAATTAACACAATGATGTACTATCAAGACAAAAAAATTTAAAAACAATGAAGTGCAAATGATGCTAGGACTGAGGGTCACCATGAAACTTCAAAGCTAACGTTACAATAAAATAAATTTTATTAGATTGTGAGTTACATATTTAAGGTATTTTTTATTTTTATAATTAAAATTAAGCATAAAATTTAAATTTTTTCAATTTTTAATGTATCTCCTGAAAAAAGAAAGCAGGCCCTATTTACGGATGCGGAGAGATTGTGACAAAGCACGCGTCGACACTGGAAGAACACAAAACGATTGAATCCTCCGAACGATTGTCTCCCAGATCTGTTAATATTCCGATTGAAATATCCCCTAAAAATAATTTTGCTTTCAACCACTGATGAGGGGGCCAAGGCAAGGTGGACTTACCTGCAATTATGGAGCATAATAAGCAGGAAAAAGAGCTAGGACAATTAATGATGCTAAACCCTACGCCATGTTGAGGCTGCCATGCGATGAAATGCATTATTTACAAATTCCCATTCCCGAGGGTTTTAGGTAGGCAAGAGTCATCGTTTTCTAATATGCATTATCAATCTGTGGGCAAGGATGCTTCCGGATCCCTGGGCGCCATCCCCTGCACATGACTACCTCCCCATCCCTTATGCTCAATCAATCTGCAGTCTCTTCTTTGCCACCGATCTTATGATCAGAGGAGAGTTGCTAGATGAAATTTAAAATAATAATAATAATAGCCTTGTGACCATGTCCTGACGCATCCACTTTTCCTAGACACTCATGAATTGCGTAAAAACAAAATTGAAATGTTCAAGCATGGTATCGAGAATTTTCACAATTTGTTTTTGTTCAGCCCATTTAATTTGTATCAGTTTGCATATATATACTGAAGTTGCTGCACATAATTATAACACTAAAAGTTGAAATTTCAAAGTAGCTGCTGCAGTCATAAAGATTGCACCATTTAGATCAAAAATTCGATGGGCAATCTTATACATCCCTTATAATAATGTATCACTCATTTTCAAGAATTTGAGTTCTGTTTACTCATTTATTTTATCCAGAGGCAATGTTTCCTGCCATGCATGATGCAAGTTGATTGGCAGTGGTCCATCTTCTTTGACAGACGGTATTAGGCAGTGATAATTGTTAAAAACGAAGGACACAGTGCAAGCGGGAGCATCAGTGTCGTTAGCCGTTTGCCTTTCACATGAAAAAATCAATTGCACAAGTCGCTCCCACCAGTCACAAGGTGTCACGAGGCTCTGATTTTGCCATATGTCAGCTTGAACCCGTTGAATCGATGTTTACAAAGCTTCTGTCAATCGTTTTGTGTACATCCAAAATCATGTGCAATTGCCATGGGTTTTCCGCTCCCTGATTTTTGAGAAACAAGACTAAGAAGGAGCAATTTATACCACAGCCTTTTTCTTGCATTCGATATATGCATAGTACGTAAAGCTCTTCCAAAACTTAGAGCACTTCTAACCTTAAATTTTTTAAAATTTTTTAAATTCTATTATCAAACTAATTATTTTTTAGTAGTCATTTTGAACTATTGATAAATTAATTATTGAAAAAAAATTACCTATTATAACAATAAATTTATCATAACCATTAATTATTATTTTTATTTTTAATATTTATTTTTATAAAAAATTAAACAAAAAATAATATAAAATGAGTTCTTTTTTTAGACAATAAAAATTACATTTTATTTTATTTTATTTTATTTTTAAATTTTATTAAATTAATCAAATTAATATTATTTTAGTTATTTTATTATTTAAAATATGCATTAATAAAAAAAATTGTTATATTCTAAGAGAATACCTATGTTAGATTAAAAAAATTAAATTACTTTGTCGGCAATTATTTTGCTAGTCCATCAAGCTACACAATGACAATTGCTTCTCTTCTAATGTTTAATATTTGTGAGTTTCCAACTTTTGTTGTTTACCCATTAAATAAAAAGAAAATTAATTTTGTGACACGTGTAATGGTGTACCAGTTCTTTTTTAAAAAAAAAAAAAAAAAAAAAAAAAAAATAACAATACCAATGCTCGGTACAAGAAAAGGATATCAAAGTAGAGAAGTGACCAAGGTAATTGAACAGTATTATGGTGCATTCATAATGGAAAGAAAAGTCGATATTATTCCACCATATAATTCTCTATGTCCTATAGGCATCGCCATGATGATTTTAGTGCCGTTACCGACCAAAGTATCAAAGGAAATTGCTCTTCAAAAACAAATTCTTCCCCCACAACATCTTCTTGGTTTGCTTACGTCTAGGAGGGATGAAGATAAGGCACGAAAAGGAGTCTCAAATTTTGAGTTTTAGTGGCAAATAAAAATGTTTGTAAAATATTACATTTTATCACTATTTTTAAGATTTACATTCAAAATTTTTTGCTCACATTTATTTTTTAATAAATAAAAATTTATGTAAAAGTATAATATTAAATTTTAAAATAATTAACATTGTGATCAAATAAAAAATATTTATTTAAATTTAATAATTCTCGTTTAATGAATTTCAATAAAAAATTTAATAAAAATGTTAACATATAACATTAATCTCGGGCTTTAACTGCGACAACATGTAGTTTTTTTTTTTTTCAATGCATTCAAGATAGACGGGACAGAGAGCTGACGGGATAGGGTGACGTGGCTTGCAAGCCCCACCTCCTAAAAAATTAATAATTTTGATTTTAAAAAAAAATTGTAATATGGAAAAAAAAAAAATCTCAAGTATACATTGTAAGAAGTTTTTTTTATATATATATATTTTTTACTTTATATGATAGCATATTGTATAATTTAAAAAATAAAAAAAAAAATTTTACGTGTGAGTTCCACGAGGCCTTGTTTATCCCATCCACACGTTTCCTCTCTTTTTTTTTTTTTTTTCCGCTTACCGATGCGTTTTTTTTTTCTCCCTCCCCGCCTACCTTACCCGATGAAGATTCTCTCGCGGAATCACGTCATTCTCGATCCATGGTTCTTTCTCTCGTACTTTCACTTTCATTCTCCACTTTCTCAGCTACGGTTCGTCACTATGTCGTAAAATGTAGAAACCGATTGCTCATCTGCTTTATAGCCCCGAAGTCTGGTCGCACTCAGTGCTTGGCGCTTACGAAAGGATCATTGTTGATGACGTCGGTGAAATTATGGATGAGACAAGTGCCTCCTCTTTTGAGTTTTGGCCTTTCCCGTTCTTGTTAATTGTGATTCAGCAGCATACCGTGAAGCTATAACGTTTTTTGTCGCATCCATGGCATCATGGCTGGCATCAGCCCCGGGGCCACAAAGCCATGCCATATCTGCTGATCCTTAATGTAGCAGCTCCAGCTGGAGATAGCAGCTTGCAATTAATCTCTTTGAGTTTGACTCTCAGCCCTTTAATGCGGCTAAGCTAATCCACACCGTAAAAGTCGACACTGTAAATACAAATTAGTTATACAATTAATTAAACATTTAACTTATGATATAATAAAAATATTTAATGTTATTTAAATATTAAAATTATATTCAATTCAAGTCAATTAATTTAATTTTCATTCAAATACCAACTTAATAATAATTTTAAAACAAATTTAATTTATACTTCATCTGTATTAATTTTAACAGACGAGGAAGAGGCATTGGGGCAGCCCCTCTTTTCTCTCTTCTTAATATTTCCATTCAAGCTTTCTAGGAAATTTTTTTTAACTGTGATTAAAAGGCTTCGGCTTGTCCTCCGTTCTTTTTTTAAAAAAAAATTTATTCAAATTTTAAAATCAAATTTTGATGTTTATTAATGCAATATAGTTGGATAAGAGGACAGATGCAATATGCAGAAGAGATGCTGGGGGCAGTGGCTGCTTATGGTAGTTGTCAAGACGTTACGTAGAAAATTGTACAGTAAATGTAGCTCACAATTCCATCAACTTTGCCCGGTAGAAGGAATTTATAAACACAATAAGCAAAGCAAACAAATATAAAAACAATTAAAGAGGTGTCCCCACAACACACTGTTTGTATCACGTCAGCAAATTTCCTCAAGGAAGCGTGCTTATGGATTTGATTCTCGTTTCGATTTATAGCCTAGTAATCTGTGGTAGCGCATTTCAAGATTTGCCAACCGGGATTTATGAATTAATCATTACTGAGACATTGCTGCCATGGAAATCAGCAAGCTGTGTTACTGGCAACAGGTGATGACTGTAATAAAAAAGGATCGAGGAATTTTCACTCAAGAACCATTTTCGTGGGACGTTCTAATTTTCTGTTTCTGAGCTACGTTGACCATCTTGTAGTCAAGCCATGCATGCCATGAACAAATGATTGTTCTAAAATCTTCCAGCATCTTCTTCTTGTCCGACTATTAATAACATGTGTATGTTGACGCTTATTTTATATTAATTGCTCCTAATAAAAGAAAACATTTATTTTTCAAGCCCATCTATTGTCCAAATTTTGTTCAAAATGCTTCAAATTGTCACACATGAAAGGTCAAACTTCTCAATTGGAATTGAACTTTGCCGTCAATTATGTTTTTTTATTTTTATTTTTTATTTTTTTGCCTGCTACGTTAAACACCAACTGAATTCTGATTTAGTAGCATTTGAATGTCAAAATAATAATGAATAAATCTGTGTCCATAGGTCCATCTACTAATAACCTTGTTTCTTTATATGAATGATAAAAAAACATTAAAAAAAAAAAAACTTCACTTAATATGACCCAAATTCCTACTAAGAAGTGAATATACTTTTGTAATTCTTTCAGTAATTATTATTGTATATCAAATAATTAAAAATATTTAATAAATCTATCAACTTTATCCGCATTACTTTGTCTTATTCATTAATTATTATCATTTATTAAATAATTAAAAATATCTAATGAATTGGCAAGCTGATACGCATAACTTCACCCGAAAAAAAAAAGTTGCGATGCTCTCTCTCTCTCTCTCTCTCTCTCTCTCTCTCTCTTCTTTCTTTTTTTTTTTTTTTTCAAGTTTCTTGATTAATGCATCCCATACCCATCAAAAACGACAATAACAATCCCGCCCAGTCATTGCTTCCAGTTGTACATTGAGGGGTTCCCCATTGTGTCGGTTAGCACCATTTCACCAAAACAAAGACAATAAACCAAACCAAGACTTCAACTAAAGGCACAAATGGATAAGGACAGAATCCAAATACTAGCAGCGGGGCGGTTACTTTGTGCATATAAAACCAATGTTTCACCATCTTCTCATTTCATCTTATCTCTTATCATTCTTCGTCCATTTGCAAATCAAGCCTTGTATTCTCGCAAGCTTTAGAGTGATTTGGTTCCTTTTTTTTTTTTTTTTCCAGAAGTGCCTCGTCTTTCTGTCTCTTCTTCCTTCTGAAAATTTCCTTGGTGGATCTCGGAGAGAAAAGGGTTAAAAGCTTGAAGATTAGATCATGGATATTCTGCATTTCATTTTTGGAGTGTTTGGTGGGTCCTCAAGTTCTTGAATTCGGGTTTCTTTTGCAGTTTTGTTCTTGAGGTTCTGGTTTTCTTGATTTGGGGCTTACTGTTTCTCTGATTCGTTGTGCACTGTTACAGGAAATGCCACCGCTCTGTTCCTTTTCTTGGCTCCAATGTATGCATCATAATCCTCTCTCTCTCTCTCTCATAGACACACGTACACAGGAAAAGGACTTGTAGATATAGAAGGACAAATTTCACAAGCTTTCTTTAAAGTTCAATGAACATCTGCTCAAAAACTGAAACCCAATTCTCTATTTCTCTTTAGTTTGTCAAATTTTCTTTTCAAGACTCCGAACTTATCAGCTGTACTCAAAGGCTCTGTTCTTGGGTATAGTTCGCTTCAACCAATTATACACTTATAGGTCTTCTGGCTGTTCGTCTCTTTCTCTTGCTTCTGTTTTCTTTTGAGTTTGGCGCATTCTTTCTAGAAGAGTAATCTGTCAGCATGCATGAAACTTTCAGCTTTATGTTTCTTGCCGCATTAAACTAAAGTTCTGTGTTGATGATTCTTGATAGGATAACATTCAGGATAATCGTAAAAGGCAAATCCACAAGGCAGTTCTCAGGCATTCCATACGTCATGACTCTGATGAATTGTCTCCTTTCGACGTGGTATGCTGTGCTTCTCGTCAATTTAACCACTTAATCTTGCCTTTCACTGCCTCATTTTAACTCCTCCTTGATTGTGCCTTTTTCTGATTGTATCGCCTTGCACAGTACTTGAAAAGGGTCTTTTCTTGAGCGCTTTTCATTATCTTTTCAATAAGCCAATTTTTGTGTCAAGCGCTGATTGCTTTCTTACATTCATAAGGGACACGTCCTGATACCACAATAACTGATAATTTGTTTTTGCTTGGGGTATAACTTTGACGATGATTTATTATGGTGTTTTCGTGTACCGTTCTCGTTTCTGGCTTTTAGCCTCTTCATTATCGTACGAAGTGGATAACGCGCATATACCCCTTTTGTCGTTTTGTTGTCTATCCCACCTGCTTTTTTTTTTTTTTTTGTTTTTGTTTGTTAGGAGCAATTTGTTGGTTTGTTCGATAAACGGAGTGAAAAATGAAAATAATTTAATTTTGACACAGGTATAACCAACTGATAATTGCTGATGAATGATTCCATCCATTTCACAGGTACGGAATGCCTTTTGTGTCCAAGAACAACATTTTAGTATCAACCGTGAATGGCACAGGTGCTATAATCGAGACCGTATATGTATTGATATTCGCCAACTACGCACCAAAGAAGGAAAAGGACAAAATCCTCGGTCTCTTTGTTCTTGTACTCTCCATTTTTGCCGCGGTTGCCTTTGTGTCACTCTTTGCCTTGCATGGCTACGCCGCGAAAAACTTTTGTGGCTTTTCTGCCTCCATTTTCTCCATCATCATGTATGCCTCGCCTCTGTCTGTCATGGTAAGTCCTGATGCCTTTTTTTGGTGTATAATGTTTCAGGATTTACCATTTCAATGTTGGTTACGGTCTGGTTTTTCGCATGTGTGCAGCGGTTGGTGATTAAAACTAAGAGCGTGGAGTTCATGCCATTCTTCTTGTCATTATTTATGTTCCTGTGCGGCACATCTTGGTTCTTCTTTGGTCTGCTTGGTCATGACCCTTTTGTCGCTGTATGTTTCTGTTGATTTCTCTTGTTTTTTTTTTTTTTTTTTTTTTTTTTTTTTTTTTTCTTAATCCCTGAATTTGTATACAATGTGTTCCATAACAACCCTGTGCCTTGGTGTTGCAGGTTCCTAACGGATTTGGCTGTGCGCTTGGGGCAATGCAACTAATACTTTATTTCATTTACCGCGACAACAAGGGTGTGGCCAAGAAACCCACCTCTGACCATACCTTGGAGATGGGTTCTACGGCTGCCCTTCAAACAAAGGTAGCAGAGAAGTAATCGGTTGCCAATAGATCGGATAATATTCAACTGTAGAATTTTCCCGTGCACTCTACAGCCTACAGGACTTTGAGGCAAACTCATCCTCTGTCATGTAGTAGAAAATGTAATTGTTTTCCAATTTTCACCTCCACAATTGTCTTTTCAGCCTCAGGAAAAAAAAAAAATAAAATGAAATAAAATCTTTTCTCACATGTTTGTCCTGTGCCTCTGCTTTCTCAATATCAACCAGCGCCAAATTAGAGGATGAGCATGTTCAAACGACCAAAAAGAGACAAGAAGTAGATAGCTTCTGCTTCAGTGATCTTGTCATGCGTTCGTCGCGTGGCTCGAAACCACCGCAAACTTTGCTTTTCGATTTTGATGGATGGAACTTAGAAATGGGGAATTATCCCCTGAAATTAATAATAATAATAATAATAATAATAATAATAATAATAAAGGGTTGTTTGCATGAAATTTGTTGATAAAGCGCTTGTTTCTTGCACATTATGGGCGGTAGATGAGTGACGACCACACGTTCCCGTGCAGTTGTCATAGTCGAACACCGGACCATATTAGGCAAGGCCTGAAATGTTTAATGAGAAGATGGGGTCAATAAAAATACGAACGAATTATAGGTCAAATCTGGTGAAATGTTTCCTTGCCAAAAAAGGAATTAGATCTCTCTGTTTTTAGTTCGTGAAATTTTTGTGTGGAAACAAAGATGGCGATGTAGGAGGATTTAGTGCATTTTTTATAAAATATGCCATCTGGAAGCATTATCAATTAGAACTAGGAGAAAAACAATTTCTCCCATGCGTTGGTTTGTTTTCTCGTAGGTTCTTTGGGTTGGGCCGCGTGGCATATGCTGAAACTTTCCCAGCGACATTAAATGATGCAAGCCAGGCCCCACTCTCACACAAGGCGCGTGGAAAAGTCCAAAAAAAAATTAAAAATGTTTGATAAATAATAAAATGGTGACTTATTCGCCAAGCCAAAACCCAACCCCTATAAATGCTCTCCTGGCCTATTCAATTCAGAGTCGATTCATTCTTCGGAAAAATCTCTATTCGCTCTTTTTCTTTTCCATCTTTCATTCGAGTTCAAGATGGCTCGCAAAAGCCGAAGCCGGAGCTCCTTCGATACGTAATGGATCCGAATAACTTGCGGATCCGACTGTATTCTGGATATTTTTCTTTATTCTTTTCTGCATTTATTTGCCTCCGTCATTGTTGATGATTTCGCGAGGAAATTACAAATTCAGTCTGTTACGATATTTTTTTTTTTTTTTTTGGTGCTGAAATTTCTGTGTTTGAATGACATGCAAATGCAATTTTAACTGTACAGGAAGCCGCTCATCTGGTTCCAGCACACCGCTGCGCGAACCTCCTCGGCCACGTAAAGCCTTGACTCTTAAGGCTAACGTACGATCTACTGATTTTGCACTCTGTAATATTCAGCTGCTAATTTGATAGCCAACTTCGTTATGACATTTGGAATTTTTACGGGATACTGATTTCATTATGGTTTTTGGATTTTTAGTGAAGAAAAAAAATGGGAAATTTCTTGTTATTCTATTGCAGCTATTTGGGTGTGCAATTTCATACACAAGTGATTTGGATTCACTTGATTATGTTTTCTGCATTTGATAGTATTTGGCGATCGTCTAATTATTACTCAAATTTTTAATAACAACAGCAACACCTTAATCTCATATTTGATTAATTAAGTTTAGTCACGTGAACCTTTTTCTCGTCATTCTATTTTATCATAAATTAAGTTTGGGGTGGGATTAAATTTTTAATTACAATGCTCCATGTTGCTGTTAGTGGTGTTTTAACTGTAATATTCGGTGTCCAAATGGATTTGTAGTTGTAGCTCCTCGCGTTCGTCCTCCAGCACCTGTTCAAACTAGCAGTGGCTCTGCAATGGGAGGTTTTGCTGCTGCTGCTGCTGTTGTGGATGGTAGGTCATGATTCTTTGCTGTTTATAATGGCGAAATTGTTTGCACACTTCATGAAATCGGACTTGCGCGTGTTTAATGCATCGACAGGCTTGGCCTTGGGTACTGGAAGTGCTGTGGCTCACAGGGCAGTGGATTCTATTATGGGTCCTCGAGTTGTCCGTCATGAAACAGTGGCTACATCTGCCCCCGCTGCTGCAATAGCTGCTGCGCCTGCACCAAACTCAAGCAGTCTCGGTGATGCTTGTGGTGGTCAAATCAAGGCCTTGCAAGATGTATGTTTTTCTCCCATGCTCAACTTATTTGCATTGTATAATCTTAATTCATTTCTTTTGTCTACCTTTTTCTAGGTTTTTTTTGCGTAATTCGACAGGAGCATGACTGATCGGGAGTAGAGTATTTATATGTTGCATCCTTGTACTTAAGCAAAGCATGATGGTTTTGATTTTAATCTGAGTTGTTGGTGCTTGCTTGTCATTGCGATGTTTGAGCACTTTAAATTCCGACTATTTGATACTATCACAATCATGGTGATAGTGATGTCCTTCACATATTTTGTTGCATTGAATTCTTCTCCAATTTCTTTAACTTGCAGGGCTTGTAAGTGGGATCAGCAAGTGCCAATTCTACATGGATATGCTGCATAAATGCCGGAAGGGCCCTGAAACCGTCTCGAGTGCTTGAAGCTGAATTATGACTAAAGATTGGCTCCATCCTTGAGGGCAGTCGTCGTCATTAGGCGCCTTTATTTTCTTTAATTTGGGAGATTAGAAAGTTTGATGGTGGAACTTTGCCTTTGATGAATGTCTGGGGGAGTAGTTGACTTCGTGGTTTTCATGTAATATGAGCACGTTATTGACTTATATCGGCTTTTCTTCACATGTCATTTACATTTGCTCCAATGTCTATTGCCTTTTATCGGCCCGGTTCTCACCAGTTACATTATTGATTAGTTTTGGTATTATATTAATCTATCAGAGCTTTGCACCGAGATCAACATTTTCTCCCATTCTCTTTCAAGCTAAATGTTTGCAAGAGGGAGGATTGTTTCAAGTCTCCTACTTACATCTGTTTGTTTTATGGAGGCGGGCTGTTGGCATGGTGACATTGATTTAGATGACTGCCAAGATAAAGAAAAGACTGTAGACAACTGCAATTTCCAATTTGGTACCTGACAAAAGAAATGGGCCGAAGAAATGTTCCGAAGTACGGGATGGCGTGTGGGCTGGGCCTCAGCGAATGACCATATGGTCACGTGCCTTTGTCATGGTCCAACAACGTGATCTCTTACATTTGGTTGGATCAACATGTTTTTCAGAACTTTGATTTTTTTTTTTTTTTTTTTTAAATAGTTCAGACCTTTGAATCTTTTCTAGTAAGGCAAATACGTTGAATTACAACATATTTTTCAGGCCTTTACTCCTTTTAGGCCAGAGGTTGGGTCCCTAGTGAGGCATTGCCAACGACCGAGTTGAAGCTCGGACTCATTCTGGACCGCCTTGCCCATTATGGAAAATCAAAAGGCAGAGGACAAAAATAGAACTTTATTTGTTAGACATGCCTCTCGCCAGTTAATATGCAATTATGAACCCTTCAACCACACGGTCGCGCAAAGAATCCCAAATTCTCCTGACCATTATTCCACCCATTTTGTCTTTCGGAAGACTCGATTATGAGATTTGCTCACAATGAGCTAATAGTAAATGTGTCAAAAAAAAAAACTAAAAATTAAGTTTTTTTTATGTGAGATATAAAATTATAAGACAAAATATTTATATAATAATATTTTATAAATATTAGGTATTATAAAGTGTTATAAATAATAAAATTTTAATATATATAAGTTCCTTCAAAGTTTTATATGTTAAAAGAAATTTAAATTAATTGAAAAAAAAATTATCAAAATGGAATCTTAATAATTATATTTTTTTTATAATGAAAATATTTTTTATATGTATAGATTATGAATTAATAAGAAGAAGAGTCAAAATTTCATAAAATTTAAAAGTTATGTTAAATTAAAGTAAATATTAAAAATAATTGAAAGTTTAAAAGTTAATTTAAATTTTTCATAATTAAAAATTAATATTTAAATAAAATTACATTAATTGAGTATAATTTAATATACTTTTAATAATTATATAAAATTAAATATTTGTTATTATATAATTATAAATTTTTTAATGGATTATATAACTCATCAATAAAATTTTTTATAATGTAATTAGTAAATAAATTTTATATCTATATTATTTAATGTATATTTTTAAAATTATAAGTATTAATATAATTATTTACAAATATTACCACATGTAATTGGATTCAAACCCATTCCAACGGTAGAAACAACTAGCACCTCGTATGAGCCTATTGGATGATAATGACAAGGAGGTGTTTGGTTATTGTAAATTACCGAAAGGGTTGGTTTGTTATGACTCATGAAAGGAAATAATTAAATGCAAATAAATAGAATATAGTTGAGTTGAGATGAGAATGTACATTAAGCTCCATTTTAGGGTGTGATCACGATGCAGGTTGAGTTAGCAATTAATGACACACCGGCAAAGCACTTCCATTATTGAACCATCATCCATCAAACCCCCTCTTCCCTTTTGTTTTTATGAAAAATAAAATCTGGACTCAGTAAATGGTAATAATTATTTAAGCAAAGAGAAGCTTTCAACATCTGCCGTACACGTTTGTTGAAGTTGTCTAGAAAAATCCACACAGGAATATTAGTTGTTGAGTTGTTGAAGATTAATTTTCTATTCAACTGGGCAATGCTACAGTACACAACGTAACTAAAACTAAGTATCTCTTATGTCAGTATTTTGATCATCGTGGCTAATGTTTTTCCTCAAAATACTCTGGTTAGGTGTGTTTTGCAATAACTGCATTGGCGCGCACATTTAACACGCGAATAATACTTTTTATTATAACTTAAAAAAAGCAGCAAGTGTAGTGTAACTTTTTGAATCAGATTAATGACATCATATTTCGAGAAATGGGTCTCAAGGTCTGATCAATCGATATCCTATCATTAGCGCGCACAATTTAGGTTACTGTAGTAGAAAAACGCAATTACTTTTTTTTTTTTTAAAAAAAAAAAAAACAGCTAAGAGAGCATTTGCATATGTCCAAAATGTATTCGCCGAGAATATTTCTCCTCGTTGTTTGCCTCAAATATCGGTATATATTGGATATTTTATATTCCTGCCGACTGAATAAATTAATGTTAAATTTTTTATGTAAAAGTCCACCGTTCATAATAATTGTCAAAACAAGTTCTTTCCACTAAAGAAAAGAATTAACGAGAAAATTTCCACAGACTCGACAAGTAACGACAATTTTAGTCAATCAAGTACGAGATACAACCAAATTAGACATTAATTAAACATGAAAAAATTTACTAATAATTAAAAATTTTTATTTTTATTCTTTCAATCTTGATTTTTATTCTAAAAAATAATATAAATTTTATAAACATTTTAAAAATTTATTTTATAGTATAATTTATTGTTTTGATGAATCTTTTAATAAATTTTAAAAAGAATATATTCTGATAATTGTCTCCGAGGGTGTGAGAGAATCTCCTTTTAAAGGTGGATGACCGTAATGATAATTCGGGCGTAATTAAATTATCTTAATTTTCAACTACTCGATTATTGGTGCGAGCAATTAGACAACAGTCAGTCGCGCTGATACCATTAGCTTTAAACGGACGTATCAAACAAAAAAAAAAAAAAAAAGGCTTAAAACGGCCGTTATGTCTGTTGTCCTCTCGAACTAACGGCAATCTTTCCGTCAAGTTCCACGTAAAACGTGACCCCTTTGTGTGATTGGTCGCACGCCCACATGCAATGGCACATACGAGCATCATTATCATGCACATCATGTCATATCATAATCATGGCAATTTTTATTCTACAGACCACATATACCACATAGCCCATAGAAAACATCCACATGATGCATGACGGGGAAGCCGGGGGGTTTTCTTGTAGTCCTGCTCCACCTGTCACCTCTCACGTCAGATTTTGGAAACTCCATGTGAAATTACGTCTCTGCCCTCTGTATGGTCTATATAATTTTTCAAGGGATAAGCAAAACTGCGTAGTGCTAAAAAGCGCTCAATTGAGAGACTTTGCCAGAAACATCTTGGACCCTACCGATCAAAAGAAACCGTCTGGTATTGTCACTGTAGCATAGAGGGTATTTCTGTAACTTGAATGGAAACCTTCCCTACGTGGCAAGAGGTAATTGGTGGGAATTGGGTAGAAGGATGCAATTGGTATTCATAGGTCCAACAGATTGCTGCCAGCTACATGAATAGTGAATACATGCTTTTTGTTGAATTGAACTGTTCATCAGGGTTTAAAAAATAAAAAAGGGTTTAATAGGATTGAGTGGCAACCAGGATCCCCCAGATCAGACGACCCACAAAAATTCTTCTCAGAATTATTCTGATTTTGGCAGTTCAAAGAGGTGTAGGGACGTCTTGGGATGTTCCATTTGAAACAATTCTTGATTGCAGCAGCTGTGTGATGGTTCGCTGTCACACATTTGTCCCTCAATTTGTTTTTCTAGCTCCAATAAAAGGACTGTAACCAAAACCATTAATTGGATAAAAGATTAAACCATTCTGCAGTAGTTTAGGGTTTGCATTGATTATTTGATATGTTCCTGGCGAGACAAAAATGGTAGGGCTTGAATATATCCTAAGAAGCAGATTAATGGAGATTTACCATTAATTAATGATTTAAATTGTAATTAAATTAGATGAATAATTATTTTGACTGCGAGAAGTTCAGATTTGACAAGGAATTAGCCCACTGTTGTCTAATCCCGCGCGCACCAATAACTATTTTTAAAAATATATTATTAAACGCACCCTAAAATGGATTCTTTTATTTAAGCAACGCAGACCCTTTTAATTATTAGTCTGTGCATTCATAGATATCTGTAACTAGAGCTACGATTGGTAATAGAAGGTTGCAGACAGGGGATTGTATCTTCAAGGAACTCATCTGTTTAAAGCTGCCATTCAAAAAAAAAAAGAATCACTTTAAAGCTGCATTTGATATGAAATTGAAAACATGTTAAAATGTTGGGGTAAGAGCAAGATCGTTAAAATATGTAAATTTTTCACCCAATTACAATAACCAAGGTGGCTTTTGGATTAAATTTCTCAGTATTTTGCTCTTTTTTTATTTTTTTTTGGCGACCCCCCACTGCCGGTTTGGCGGAGTAAATTTTTATACTTACTCGTCGCAAACCTGTTAAGTTTTTTTGGTCTACCACATTCATATTCAAAGACACTTCCCTTTTTCGTCGGCATGCAAGACCAAGACAATGGTGGACTTGATATCAACAGAAAGGTACAAAAAGGCTAACAACCGAATTTTCTGGAATTTTATGTGCTCTCTGCAGTTCAAAAAGGTACAAAAGAAAAAAAAAAACTAAAAACAGTGTTAACTCCAACCTTAGAAGCTAACAACCGAAACGCTTTTTTTTTTTCTCTCGATTAAATGAATAAAATTAAAATTTTAATTATAATTTAATTTAATTTATTTTAAAAATTATTAATTATAAAAATTAATAATTAAATAATAGATTGAAGGAGCAAATCGTGACTTCATATCGATTATTTTTAATTAAATTAATTTTAAAAATTTTATAAAAAATATTTTAAAAATATATATTTTTAATATTTAAATTTTTAAAAATTAAAATTATATTATTATATTTTTTTTTATTTAATTAAATTTTTAGTTTAAAAAATGATGAACCGGTTGGATAATGAAAACCTTGATTTATGATCTTGTGGAATATTAAAAGCCACAGTCAGAGGGATTTTTGGCAAGTTCTAATATCTTGGGTTGACCCAATCAAGATCCTGGTTGCGTGAATTGACCACCTTAGCTCCCTCATAAGATTAAATGCCAAACTCACGGTCCAATTTCTTTGTTGCTCGGAATTGGAAGGAATAGTTGCCGACCTTATTAATGGGAGTTGTTATACAACAAGGGATTTGCCAAAATTGCCGTGCCCCCTCTTGCACACAATCTAAGTAGGACTATACTTGTTTTATTTCGCCCATTTTGTGTGATATCAAATAGGAGATAAATGGACTTATTATAATTAAAATCGTGTTTATCTGCGCCTTGCATTTCTGGAGCATCATTCCATTTTATACATGTTGAAAATAAGATAAAATTTAAGGTGCTTTATCGCAAGACTTAGATGCGTGAACGATTTCACATGCTCTGTATTCAGTGTTTTATGTGATAAATTATTATTTTTGAGATTGTTTGCTCACTGTAGGTGACCAGTCATACCCTTGCATGACCTGCAAGCAGAGGAGTTTCGTAGGGTCATCTTTGTCATCTGGAGGCATCTAGCTGAGGTATGGGATAACGTGGGCTATATTCATCATGATTGGAAATGATTTCGGTCGATGGATCGCAGAAGCACTGTCGCTGTAAAGCATTAGCGAGGGAGGGAGGTTTTTCCGTCAATACCCGTTTCAGTGTATGGTATTTTTGTCATTTCGTGGAGACAATCTTTTGAGCTTTGTTTGTCAATTTTTTTTGTTTTTAGATATTTTTATTTAATTTTTTAAATAATTTTTTATTTAAATTATATTAAATTTAAATATATATTTTTAATTTTTGATATTAACAAATTTAAAATTTTTAAAATATCTATTTAATATGTGTGAAAAAAGAATGTACGATGGTACGTATGTCTTCAAAGATTTAGCATATCTCCTGCGTTTGCTTTTTCAATCGTTTTGCTCTGGAGTTTATCTTTTGTCCCAATCTGCCACGTGGCTCTGAGCTTTTGGACAATAGTGTAATTTTAGGTGTCTTATTCCCAACAAACTTCAGTTATTTCTAAATTTTAAGATGCAAAATCTGCAATAAAAAAGGAAAAAAAAAAAAAAAAAAAATCTGCATCCTACTTTTGTCTAGTGAGTGCTCTCAGTTCAAACAAATAACTCAGCATACAAGTGGATAAATCGGAAATCCAATTATTTTTCAGAGATTAATTTCTTATTACAAAATATCTTTTCTATTTACTATTTTATTTTATTTTATTTTTATTTGATTAGAAAAACACACAAAATGCGTCGTTATTTTATTATGGTTTATTAACCCCCAATAAAAATTAAATTTGATATATTTAATCTTAAAAATAACTTTAATAACATTAAATTATAATTCATAAGTACAAAATCGTCGTTATGGCGTAACCCAACAAAGTCGCAATTTAACTTGGTTGAATAAGAAAAGTTAATGTCGTTGATCCCTTACATTGCAATTATAAAGAAGCCTTAGCCAAAAGCCGTCAACATCGGGGCAATTGATGTAAATGTGATGAAAACCATGTCGCAATTGTCACGAAAGATTGTATCCATGCATGGACATGACATCTATGCACATCTTACATACATACATATTCAACATAAGCATAGAAGAGAGAGAAAGATACAGAATAGCATTTGACTTTATTTTGCATAGAGAGAACAAGAGAAAAAGAGGAAAATTCAATCCGATCCAATGCATGTTTGACGTCCGCAAGGACACCCTCTCTCTCTCTCTCTCTCTCTCTCTCTCATCCCTCTGTAAACTTTCTCTCTCTAACCTGTGTGCGGAGAAACAGGGCATACACACAGACCATATACTGAGGGAGAAACGCAGCAGAATATAAACGAGAGAGGGAGAGAGGAGTTGAAATAGGAAAGACTTGATTTTTTAACTACTGAGCATTCCAAAAACCCTAGAGTTTGAATGTCCTTTTGAAGTGTGTACTCTCAAAATAAAATACCGTCAATCTCACTCTGTGAGACTCTGTGTGTGTGTGTGTGTATGTGTTTTGGTGTATTGAATAAAGATTTCTTTGGTAGGATTATATAGAAGATTTGTTGAGACTGTGTTTATGGTTGATTTAAAAGAAATCACTTGTGGCTCTCTGTTTTCGCTCACCACTGTGGATTTTTTTTAATTTTTTTTTTTTACTGTGGTAAGTTATCTCTTCAGAAATCTTTTTACTTTTCTCCTTGCGCTTCTTTTTGTAGTTTTTAGTTCATACCCCCTTTTTTTTATTTTGTTTGAAACCCATTACTTGGTGTGTTAGTTCTTTTTTTATCTGTTTTGGTTTGTTGATTTAGTCTGTCAGAGCTCGATCGACGTCTTTTGCTGTTTACTTTTGGCCATTCGTAGTGTGTGTTTCCTGGGATGAGCAATAGTTGTGTTTCAGCCATATAAAGGTTTGATTTTCGTGGCTTTGTTGGAGACATTTTGCTTTTCTTGATTATAAGATTCGATTTTTTAGTTTGCAGCTAAGGGGATAAGTTTTATACTTTGATGGGTTTTTTATTTTTTGTTTTTTATTTTTTATTTGTATAATTTTGATTAAACTATTGATGGTTTTGTTCGCTGTGTGAAATGACTTGGTTTTGCTTTGACATTTGATTCTGTTATGTTTGGGGGTGACGTTGATAACGGTTTAGTTTTTATTGTGATGTTGTGCAGTTTCCTTTGTCCTGCATTCTCTGCTGGAAGCTAGATTTTTGAATTATGTAGCCTTACAAAAGGTTGATGTTAAATGGATCTGATGTTCCGTGCAGGCATTAGCTCCGCCCTAGAATGTCCAGAATTGAAGCTTGTTCTTCGGCTTTTGTTTACTGCGTCTTTGGTAGAACGCAGAACCATACACTTAAGTGCAAAGCATACTCATTTCCGTCAGAGCACTACAAGGACGTTGAAGTGTGCAATCTTGGACAGAGTTGAGATGCTAACTAGGGCCGATTGTTATCTGTGCTTTATCCTGCCTTGTTCTGTAACTCTAGGCTTATTCAATTCATGTTGTTTTAGGTATTTGTAATATAGCAGAGAGAATTTAGATTCTGATTCTTGTTAAGATGGTACCATCGGGGCAACCTACTCCAATTGGTGGCACCCAGTCCGTTGCTCCTTCGCTCATGAGGTCAAATTCAGCGATATTAGGAGCTCAGGGGGGTCATCTGCCGTCACAAAGTTCATTTTCTTCTCTAGTCTCCCCTCACACTCAATTTAATAATATGAACATACTCGGAAATGTGCCCAATGCCTCTTTCCTTAATCAGTCTTTTGGAAATGGGATTCCGAATCCAGGGCTTACTGGTCCTGGAAGTATCCAGCGTGGAGCCATGGATAGTGGAGCTGAGTCTGATCCTCTGAGTAGTGTTAATAATGGAATGGGTTTCAATGCTCCTACATCCTCATTTGTACCTTCAAACTTAGTGAATCCTGGCCCAGCTGTTCAAGTTCAGGGACAACAATTTTCAAACGCTCCTGGCAACCAGAACTTGTCAGATCAACAGCAGTCACGTCAGCTTGAACCTCAAGGTTTTCAGCATGGTCAGCAACCAGTGCAACAGTTTGCTGTTCCTCACAACACACCACAGGCACTGCAGCAACACCAATTTCAATCACCTCGAGGAGGATTAGGCAGTGTTGGACCGGTCAAGTTGGAGCCACAGTCAACTAATGATCAACATGGAACACAACAGCAACAGCAGCAGCTGCAATCACTACGAAATCTTGCTCCAGTCAAATTGGAACCACAACATCTGCAGACTGTGAGAAGTTTGGCACCAGTCAAATCGGAACCCCAACATTCAGATCATTCACTGTTTCTGCATCAGCAGCAACAGCAGCAACAGCAACAACAGCAGCAGCAGCAGCAGCAGCAACAGCAACAGCATCAGCAGTTTGTTAACATGTCAAGGCAGTCTTCTCAGGCTGCTGCCACGCAGATTAATCTCTATCATCAGCAAAGAATGCTGCATCTACATCAACAGCAACTTTTGAAAGCCATGCCACAGCAACGGTCGCAATTGCCACAGCCATTGCACCAACAGAGTCCGTCCTCGAGATCTCCTGTCAAGCAAGTATATGAACCTGGAACGTGTGCTCGTCGTCTTACACGTTACATGTCTCATCAACAGCACAGACCCAAAGTAAGATTTCCAATGGTGAAGAATCTATCCTGACTTGGTTTTGGCCATTTGGATAAATATCATACTTAATTCTGTGTAGGACAACAACATTGAATTTTGGAGAAAATTTGTTGCTGACTATTTTGCTCCCCATGCAAAAAAGAAGTGGTGTGTTTCAATGTATGGGAGTGGCCGGCAAACATCAGTTTTTCCCCAGGTCTGTTTGCTATAGAAAACTCAGACTAACAATTGCTAGGATCTTGTAATTGCTCTTGAGTACTTATAAACTGATGTCTGGATAAATTAGCTAGGAAAGTTAGTTTGAGGATATCTCTATATTTAATTGAATAGTATCATCATTCTTCTAAAGATGGCAATTATTTAATGTACCTTCTTATTTTAGTGTGAAATATTTGTTATCTGGGATGAGAAATCTTAGCTGGAAAAATTTGCAGGATGTATGGCATTGTGAAATTTGCAATCGCAAGCCTGGCCGTGGTTTTGGTAAGCTATAACGTTTCCAAAACTTTATATATTCACTGCATGTTATTGTCATCTGCAGACAAGACTGTCAGCAGATTGGTCAGTGCATGTTTGCTTTGAATTTTCTCGTTCTTTATCACTTTGTGTCTTACACATCTACTATGTTTGCAGAGGCAACGTATGAGGTTCTTCCCAGGCTTTTTAAAATCAAGTATGAAAGTGGTACCCTGGAAGAACTTCTTTATGTTGATATGCCACGAGAATATCAGAATTTATCGGGTCAAATTGTTCTGGATTATGCAAAAGCCATTCAGGAAAGTGTCTTTGAGCAACTTCGAGTTGTCCGTGATGGTCAGCTGCGAATAGTCTTTTCTCCTGATTTGAAGGTAGTTTGTTTGAGAAATGTGCTTTAGGTTTTAATGACTTAAAGGTTTCTTCCATTTATAACATCTAAATTTGAACTGCCATTTGTTCTTCTATTCTCTTTACTAGATATGCTCTTGGGAGTTTTGTGCTCGGCATCATGAAGAGCTTATCCCCAGACGATTGTTGATACCTCAGGTTCCCATCAAAACATGTCACTATAATATCACAACTTCTTGAATTCTGCCATCTTCTGAACAGTTGTCTGAAAAATTGACTTGTGGGAACTCTATTGAGCATTACTCACACTGACATGGCCAACTGAGTTGACAACGACTTGTTTGTATCTGTTTGCCATAAGGCAATATATGCATTTCTTCTAGAAAAATGCTTGTCTGGGAACTGGTTATTACGATGTCATCAGCTGAATTTTGTTGGTTGAAAATAGACAACTTGGTTGTTATTGCTTAATACTTCTTGTCTTTTTGCCTGGCAACCTTGTATTATGCTTCTTATTAGCTAGGGAATCTATGAAATGGGTTTCCTGTTGTTATGAGATTGTGATTTTGTAACTGAACTGTATTCACATCAATTCCAGTGGCTAAAAGATGTTTATTGTTTTAGTCTTATATACCATCTCCTTTTTTTTATTCATGTGTTTGTTAAATTCTCAATGCATATGCAATGGCATTGATCAGGGTAGTTTTTAATCTTGTATTGTTTATCTCATTCATGCACTCTTGATCCAGACAAGAATATGCTCCGCCCTCCGGGGGGGGGGGGTGTGGGGGGAGGTGAAATGAGTATTTTTTGAATAAGCTACCCTTAAGCTCTCCTATGTGCTTTTTTCTTTTATTGTAAAGTGAAAAAAATTGAGCACATATTTATGTGTGGTTGTGTCTGCATTCATCTATTTACATAGTGTCACTACCTCATGTTTAATGTTAGATACTGACGTTGACTCATGCCATATGATTGGAATTTATCATGGTAGCTGTTGTCTATGAACTGTAGGTATATGCCTATTGAACTCCAATGGCTCTAAGGCAGTTGTTGATGTACACATCACTGCAGCATGAACTTGTTGCTGAGTGATGACAAGATGGACGCTTATGGCTTTCACAATGTTGTAAATGAGAGTTGACATATTGGTCCTGTCTATTATTATGCTTTAGTCACCTTTTCTACTTTAAATGCATTGTTGCAGGTGAGTCACCTTGGTCTTGCAGCCCAAAAATATCAGGCTGCTACCCAAAATGCCTCATCAAATGTATCTGTTCCAGAACTGCAAAATAACTGTAACATGTAAGTAGTTGGTATTTCATGTTGTTTGTTTGTGTGGTTTGATTTTTTTTTGTTCTCCCTGCAAAAGCTTGTAAGGTAACAGCTTTATGGGTTCCTTGGCATAATTGTCGAGTTGCTTTGTGATGTTTCTGCCAAATGAGTGTATTAAGGAATTGGCTAAATTAAAAAGGCCTAAAATTTATTGTTGATTAAGGACAGTAGATTTTAATTTCTAACACTGTAGTCCATCTGCAAAATGCTGTTTACTTTTCATTATTTCAAAACGTGATTCCTGTTGCAATACATCAGTCAAATGGGACATTTGAAAATTTCCAATTTTGTGCTTAATGCATGGTTATTTCTATTATTTATTGTTAAATTTTTCTTAGGTTTGTTGCATCAGCTCGGCAACTGGCAAAGGTTTTAGAAGTGCCCTTGGTAAATGACTTAGGATATACAAAGAGATATGTGCGGTGCCTTCAGGTTATGCCTTCATTTCTTTTACAGTCAATGTGTCTCTATGTCTTACGTGCTGGCCATTACATATTTGTTTGGCAGTTTGTTTAATATATATGGTAGCATTTACTTTTTAAAGGGAATTTCTTATTTTGGTGTGGTACCCCTTTACATCTCTACCGCTGACTTATTCCAGTGAGCCTTCTGTTTTCAACTGTCTAGAGTTTGACTTTTGTGACCAGTAATATTTGTAGAATTTAGTGGTGTGAATATAACCTTTATTTGCATGAATGTGCTAAATAGGTTTTTTTGGCTTAAAATTTCAAAATGATATTTTGGAGACATCCACAACCAATAAATATATGATGGTGCTTTTTATGCTTTTCTTTTCATAAATTTGTGATATCTATTCCTGGATTTGTTCTTTGTCCGGTTGATTGCTCTCTCTCTCTCTCTCTCTCTCTCTCTCTCTCTCTATCATTCGTGCTAAATCTATTGAATTATGGCAGATATCTGAAGTGGTTAACAGTATGAAAGACTTGATTGATTACAGCCGTGAAACAGGAACAGGGCCTATGGGTAAGTTTCATAAGATTTTAGTGTATGTGCTCTTCCGTGCCATTCATTCATTTAATAACTGATACAAGGTCCAATGAAAGGAATGATTCTATGAAGTTTAAATGCTTTCTGTAATCATTATGTTCAATTTTTATTAGTATACAATATGATGTGTTGGTGGCATATACTGGCTAATTATTCAATCATTTATCTGGTTTGATTTGATATAACTTGGATGCCTCATTTATAAGTATTTTGTTTTTAAAGTCTTTGCTTTTGATTATATTGTTAATGTTATTTTGCTTATGATGGGGATGCAAATAAGCAAAACAAACTTTTAAACTTTGTGTCACCTTGGCTAGTTATGGTGTTGACACTGTAGGGATTTTTTTTGGTTTTTGTAGATTATCATCAATGATTTTGTAATTTTGGCTTATTGTCACATAGCCCTCAAGGCTGTTTCCTTTGTCTCACCACATGTGTCGGGAGAAACTGAAATGAAAAACCTCAGCAGTTTATTTGCTTCTTGGTCATATTTAGTGAGAGCTCAGAAATGCAGATATGAGCTAGATTGTAGACAATGTGGGCCGATGGTTGTTCTGTATAATACTATGCTTGATGCAGCTATGGGAAAAGAGTGTCAGGGTTGTCTTGCCCAACCCAAAGGGACCTGATAACCAGATATGTGATTGGTATGGGTTTGGTCTATTGTTGCACAGGTCATTTATTTGCATTGCGGAACATTAATGGAAGAAACACATTGACTGGATTTGAGTGTATATGTATGTATGTATGTATACACACACAAACAGCCTATTTGTCTTTTCCATCTTTTTTCATGACTTGTTTACCATTGAAAACATAGAAAATTAGTTTTCAGTTGATTGTTCCACATGTGAGGGAAGTGATTGTTATATGTGGTCACTTGCTAATATGATACTGACATGCATGGATGTACATTTCATATGATCCTGTCAGCTGTACAAGTTTTGGTTCTGAATTCTCTTTTGTTTATGTTGATATTAGATTTATATTATTGTGTTTGAGGAATTAGTAGCTTAGATTTTTCTTTGTTAATCAGAGAGTTTGGCCAAGTTTCCTCGGAGAACAGGTGCTCTAATGGGGTTCTATAGTCAAGCACAGCAGCCTGAGGAGCAGCAACAGCAAACAATGCCTCGGAACTCAATCAGTGACCAGGGCTCTTTGCAGGCGACAGCTCTGCAAATTGCTGCTGGAAATGGTGTACCTACTGTAGCCAACTCTCTCAATACTGCATCTGCGGCTACCTCTGCCAGCACTATTGTTGGGCTGCTCCACCAAAACTCTATGAACTCAAGACAACAAAATTCTATAAATAATGCAAGCAGTCCTTATGGAGCAAATTCTGTAAAGATTTCTTCGCCAGTTTCCTCCAGTACAATCCCACAGGGGCAATCTAATCATTCTCCATTTCAATCACCCACACCCTCCTCATCTAATAATCCCCCTCAAACATCTCACAGTGCCTTAACAGCCTCTAATCCTATCAGTTCAACAAATTCATTGGCCAATGTTCCCTTGCAACAGACAGCTCTTTCTGGTGAGATCGACCATGTTGATTCTCGAAGCTTTGTCCAGAAAATCATACATGACATGATGATGTCCAACCAGCTTAATGGAACAAGTGGTATGGCTGGAGTTGGTCCTTTGGGGAATGACGTGAAAAATGTCAACGGAATCTCGCCAGTGGGTACCAACACAGTTCTCAACGGGGGAAACGGCCTGAGGGGAAATGGGAGCTATAACTCTGGAATTGTTAGTGCGGGATTCAGTACAATGGGCAGTGGACTTGGCCAGTCTATGATGGTTAATGGCTTTAGAGCTGCTATCGATAACAACCCTGTCATAAATGGGCGGGTAGGTATCCCATCAATGGTTCGAGATCAAAGTATGAATCACCAACAAGATTTGGGGAACCAGCTGCTCAATGGCCTGGGTGCAGTTAATGGATTCAGTAATCTACAGTTTGATTGGAAACCGACCCCTTGAAGTTTCTAAAGGGATACAGTGTTGTTTTTGGTTGTTGATTGTAGCTGCACTTGCAGCATGAGTTGTGGGGAGGGGCCGAGTCTTTCTGTCGCCAATCGAGATGGGCCTGTGCTAGAGAATCGTTTCGGAGATCCTCCCCCCCTTGTAGTAATTTGAGAAGAAAAGTGAAACATATAGGATGGCGCTTTTTATCGATAAAATGTTAAATTCCCCTTTGATTTGCTTCATTTATGTTGACTTTCTTTCTCATTTTATGATCCAGCACAGCCTCGTTTCTCCAGAATTTTATTTTAGGGAGGAACGAATTGTTCTCTGATGGGAAATGGGTTGCGTCTGGGCATCTTCCTTGGATTTGGGTGCTTGTCCGAGAATGGCTATTGCAACAGGACCGTTGTATAAATCATACTAAAAGTTGTACAATCGAATGAATTGAAGCTCTCTAGATCTGAGTATTAGTTGAAGTCATTTAAAAACAAAAAAAAAAAAATCTCTTTATTCTACGGTTTGCCGTGATGCGCACGAGAGAAATTTGGTTCAACGTGCTAAGAAAGCAATGGAGATTACATCAAGTGAGTGGTTAAAGGTTTATATAATTAAGTACTCCAATAAATGTGACTGGCGGATTCCGATTGCCCAATTCTCATCCTTGAACACCAGCCCCTTCCCCAAAAAAAAAAAAAAAAAAATAAAAATGAAATTGGGGTGCTGGTTCGTGCAACAAGAACAGACAATGGTAATGGTGGATACTGTGTACATAATCCGAAGGAATGAATTTGACGGTAAAATGTACGTACACAAGAAATTCGATTCGATTTGCAGTCAATATGAATGTCATGATTGGCTTTAAGCATGGGAAATCAAAAGCACAAAGATTAGCTTTGTTGTTTCAAACATCTACATATTTCTCTATGGCACCAGACAGGGTGGTCTTAGGCACTGCCCCAATAACGCTTTCTACCCTCTCTCCTTTGTTGAAGAAGAGCACGGTTGGTATGCTCCGTATTCCATACTTGTTGGCAATATTTGGTGACTCGTCGGTATTAACCTTGCAGCAGGCAATCTTTCCAGCATATTCTTTAGCCAATTCATCGATGACAGGTGCTATTATTCGACATGGCCCGCACCATGGTGCCCAGAACTCCACCAGCACAGGAGTCTCGCTTGCTATGACATGACTGTCCCAGCTTGAATCCGTGACTGCTTGCACTGCATATGTTTTATATGTATATCAGTATATATTTAAAAAGCTTTGAGTCCTACCTAAGCCACAAGAAGAGGGTATTAAAGAGAAAAGAAAAAAAAAAAAAAAAAAAAAAATCTAAAGATTATTATTATTTTTTTTAACGGTAGAAATTTGGCAGACCTTGGTCTAAAGCTTCCCGAGCTTTGCAAACAGTGCGGGACTTTTGGTATCTGCTTCTTGAGGAACGAGCGAAGGATAAAGAGGAAGGAGACGATGGAATGTTGGATGCATTGAATCCTTTGTTGCTTCTTGTTGTTGAAAAATGAAGTTTGTCTATGGAAGCAATTGGGTGGCAACACTGTGCAACAGTAGCTCTGTTGCTGCTGACTGTGCTCACTTGAAAACAACTCTTCATAGCCATCTCTTTACTCTTTACTCTTTCCCTCTCTTGCTCTGCCTCTCTTGGTTGACTTCTTAGTTTACACTTTGCAGTCAATGGAGGTCTAAAAGGATGACGAGAAAAAAAACATAAAGAGAGAAAAGAATGTGTTTTTGGAGCTTTACGGGGCCTTCTTTTTTTGTTTCTTTTTTTTTTGTGGTTCAACCTTTCCTTTCTTTCTGCCTGTGATTTTTCTTTTTCCCCTTTTTATTTTGTTTTGAGTAAATCCATATTTGGAAGTGGATATGCTAACAAGATTGTGAGGTGCTAGAAATGATGGAGTGCATGTGGACGAGATGGCCACATAACCAAAGGTAAAGGCGGCGGGGAAATATTTCTATGCTTCAGGGACCTTTCGTTGGTTGACCTTAGGTAATGGGTCAATTAAGGATCTTTGTCGTTAGCTCCGGGTGGGTACAGTGTGGGAATCTGATTCCATGGATGGCTTCCGGGGGTTGAGACACCAAAAACTTATAGAACATAAATTGGGTCTAACATGGATCTGTTTTGGATTAGGCTTAAAGACAGAGGAACCATGGTCTGAGCCCACTCATTTTACATAAAGGCGTTTCACACACCCACAGCCACACAGCTTAAAAGATGGTATTTATTGGTACAAGTCCATATAGCCCACATTTTTAAAACTCTAAGTTACGGTGGATTCTAGGATTGTTCATTGGTGCAACTATATGTCCACTTAGTCCACTGTTAGTCAGGAATTTAAATTTTTATTTAAAAATTTAAATTTTATTTTTGAGAGTACAGGTATAAAATATATAAAAATAAAAAAATATAACAAACTTTTTGACCAAAAAAAAGGCTGATGATACCACCTTAGGGGACACCCAAAAAGGAAAAGATTAGACTTTAGCTGTTTCTTCCCTTTTCGTTCAAAAATATCTCCTTTTCAAAGCATTTTCCAAAGGTAAAAGACAGAAGCGATAGAAAGTAATAATTTTTTGGTCCAGGCTTCGAGCGTTACCCGTGGCCATAACCAGAATGAAAAACATGATTAGCTTGAGTAGTGGCGGGGGTGCCTCACATTGCAAATCGTTACCCAACAGGACAGGAAGGTCCCCCCAACTTATAACAGAAATGGTTACCATCACAACCCATTAAATATGTCGTGAATCGTGGACATTAACATTGCTAGCGTAGTTGTACACTTTCTTATTCATTTAACGAGATGAATTGTTGCTAATAGATGCTGATTAAAAAGGAAGACAAAAAATGCTGATCAATGCAAAAACCATGGTACTTGGTACCAACCTAATCCGTCTAATTATTTGGAGTTAAGAACCCCAATTCCCCCACTAGAGACTTGAACAATGAATAACAGGTGCCATAATCAGCCCCAGGAAACATTGATTGAGCCCAATGACTGAGGGCAGCTCAAGTTGATCTTGGTATCGCAGCCATTCATGATCAATGAAGAATAAAGTTCTCTAAATCAGTACTCTAGTTATTTACATCACATTAATTAGAGTCCCTCCAGAATGTTTGAACTTTCCTTTGTTTGGTATATCTTTACTTTAGTAGGCTACCTCTTTTATCATTGGAACCGTCTTCTTCTACATATATGAAATATATGTACATGTTCTCTTGTGAACTAGAGCAAGTAAATGTACAAGAATCCTTTCATGTTCTATCATTTTGCCATAAATTCAAAAATAATAATTATTTACTTAACTATTCTAGGATTACATCTAGTCCAGATGCTCTTCATTCTCCAACACGATATGAGCTCAATCCATTTGTGCATACATCATATACAAAGAAATGAGCAAAAATGGTGTAAAAGATCAAGTAGGAAAGATTTTCTAAGGAAAACTAAAGAATGTCATTCCATGGTTCGAACGGAGACAAAATGATACAGCCCATTTCTAAGACATAGATACAATATAGTAAATCCAATAAGATATTCACTTCCCAATAAACCTCTGGCTAATTGCACAGAAAATTCATAGCACACCGACTGACTCCTCATTGTCACGGCTACCATTAAAAGAAGCACAGCTGGGGTTGCTGCTTCCCTTTCTGACACAACAGGGGGGGTCCTTATGCAATATCATCATGCTGCCAAAAATGAGTCATAAGTTGTTATTTAATGCAAAACCTTGGCACAAAAGTTCCATTAAGACATCTGATAATCCCCAGCCACTTTGAATCACTGCCAAGTGAACAGAAACCAATTGTGTAGAATGTATAAAATTGATGAATGACTAATATGAGAAGAGGTAAGGTTGAGACTTCTAGGACAAAGTTACATAGGCAGCAGTATGTGGGGGAAAATGGAGCCTTCTATAAAGCTGTTTGATTTTAGATTATTATCACAGCCACGTACAGCTGTTTATGCCATTCATGTATGGCTACAACAACCAGATTTTAAAATGACTTTGAGAATTTCCATTTAACAAATAATCACATCAATGGCCTCAAATTAGGAAGTTGACAAGAAAGCTTAAAAAGCAGGATACTAACTAGTTGGCAGTCTCTTAATATCAGCCAAAACACCAACTCACAAGAAATTGAGCATGCGAATTGTGTCCCAACACCGACTGACTCCTCATTGTCACGGCTACCATTAACAGAAGCACAGCTGGGGTTGCTGCTTCCCTTTCTGACACAACAGGGGTTCCTTATGCAATATCATCATGCTGCCAAAAATGAGCCATAAGTTGTTATTTAATGCAAAACCTTGGCATAAAAGTTCCATTAAGACATCTGATAATCCCCAGCCACTTTGAATCACTGCCAAGTGAACAGAAACCAATTGTGTAGAATGTATAAAATTGATGAATGACTAATATGAGAAGAGGTAAGGTTGAGACTTCTAGGACAAAGTTACATAGGCAGCAGTATGTGGGGGGAAATGGAGCCTTCTATAAAGCTGTTTGATTTTAGATTATTATCACAGCCACGTACAGCTGTTTATGCCACTCATGTATGGCTACAACAACCAGATTTTAAAATGACTTTGAGAATTTCCATTTAACAAATAATCACATCAATGGCCTCAAATTAGGAAGTTGACAAGAAAGCTTAAATAGCAGGATACTAACTGGTTGGCAGTCTCTTAATATCAGCCAAAACACCAACTCACAAGAAATTGAGCATGTGAATTGTGTCCCAACACCGACTGACTCCTCATTGTCACGGCTACCATTAACAGAAGCACAGCTGGGGTTGCTGCTTCCCTTTCTGACACACAACAGGGGTTCCTTATGCAATATCATCATGCTGCCAAAAATGAGCCATAAGTTGTTATTTAATGCAAAACCTTGGCACAAAAGTTCCATTAAGACATCTGATAATCCCCAGCCACTTTGAATCACTGCCAAGTGAACAGAAACCAATTGTGTAGAATGTATAAAATTGATGAATGACTAATATGAGAAGAGGTAAGGTTGAGACTTCTAGGACAAAGTTACATAGGCAGCAGCATGTGGGGGAAAATGGAGCCTTCTATAAAGCTGTTTGATTTTAGATTATTATCACAGCCACGTACAGCTGTTTATGCCATTCATGTATGGCTACAACAACCAGATTTTAAAATGACTTTGAGAATTTCCATTTAACAAATAATCACATCAATGGCCTCAAATTAGGAAGTTGACAAGAAAGCTTAAAAAGCAGAATACTAACTAGTTGGCAGTCTCTTAATATCAGCCAAAACACCAACTCACAAGAAATTGAGCATGCTAATTGTGTCCCAACACCGACTGACTCCTCATTGTCACGGCTACCATTAACAGAGGCACAGCTGGGGTTGCTGCTTCCCTTTCTGACACAACAGGGGTTCCTTATGCAATATCATCATGCTGCCAAAAAAAGAGCCGTAAGTTGTTATTTAATGCAAAACCTTGGCACAAAAGTTCCATTAAGACATCTGATAATCCCCAGCCACTTTGAATCACTGCCAAGTGAACAGAAACCAATTGTGTAGAATGTATAAAATTGATGAATGACTAATATGAGAAGAGGTAAGGTTGAGACTTCTAGGACAAAGTTACATAGGCAGCAGTATGTGGGGGAAAATGGAGCCTTCTATAAAGCTGTTTGATTTTAGATTATTATCACAGCCACGTACAGCTGTTTATGCCACTCATGTATGGCTACAACAACCAGATTTTAAAATGACTTTGAGAATTTCCATTTAACAAATAATCACATCAATGGCCTCAAATTAGGAAGTTGACAAGAAAGCTTAAAAAGCAGGATACTAACTAGTTGGCAGTCTCTTAATATCAGCCAAAACACCAACTCACAAGAAATTGAGCATGCGAATTGTGTCTCAAATCCCTCAATGAGAAGAAACAATTAAAAGAAAAGATAAAAAAGGCCATAAATGACCACTGTGATAGGTAAAACAGAAACACAATTCAAATGCATTAAAAAGAAACAATAACCCTCATGAACAAACCCAGAAAGAAAAAAAAAAAATACAGTTAGGAACCCCACACTACCTGATCTTGTTCATCTTCATTATATGTATCTCCCGACAACTAGTGTCTGCTCCATGGACTTTGTTGAGACTCAATTACATTTGGTACCAATAATTGAATACATAATAAAGCAACAAAGGTACATGAAATATAAAAAAAAAGTAGAGCAAGCATGATAAATTCGTAGTGTATTGCAATAAACAATATTGACCCTAATTCTCGGTTATTTGATTTCAAAAATAATTATCATAATCTAACAAATAAATATAAAATAAAATTGAGAAATGGTTGCAAATATGACATCACAATTTATGTAAGGAAGTTGCTTAATCTGATAAGAAAACTTACATGACATGCTGAGTTGTTGAATGCTACCAGTGATTGAAGTAAGTAAGGACCATATTAGATATACACTTCAGGTTTTAACTAACAATAATGGTTTCTCATTCAAGACTCTCGTATTAATATATCAACAATGAATGACTAAGCAACACGAAATTAATGCCTTTGCTAACCTTCCGTAGAGTTCCAACCCCGAGTCCAACAATAATCCTGCCAATGATTTGAGAAGAGAGACAAGGAGTTGCAGTTGTGAATGCCATCCCAACAGGAGACAAAATACATCCGAAGCTTAAAGTAAGCTTTTGTCCCCAAGCACGACTAAACATAAAAGCTAAGAGACTTGATATACCAGTCAACAAATACAGGGATGCAATGTAAAGTTGAATGCGTACATCTATGAAGATGCAAAATTTATTGAACTTGGTATGTCGTTGCTCATTATTGGCCTCCTTATAGAGTTCATAGACAAATTTTCTCATGCCAAGTACCCTCCTGAAAGATACAAAATAAAATAAAATTTAATAAATACATTGTGTTTAACTATAAGCAAATGACAGCCTGCTTGAGGTTGAACCAAGAGTTAATTATCTATCCCTTTTGGTGGGACAGAATGGCACCCAAAAAGAGAAAGTGCAGTGATTTGGTTCAGGTTGTTACAAGAAGATGGTGAATTTTATTATGATGTGATGTTGGCCAGACAGTAGAAGAGAGGTGCATTGCCAATCAAAATTTCAAACTCAATTCAAAGAGTAATAACTGTTGGTCCCAAAATATCCAAGAAATGGTGAATTGAATAGGCAAAAGACACGTGCCTATAAATTGCGTAGCATGACCAAGTAAAACAATTGCAACCTAATAAGAGACTATGAAGAGTTCCCTAGAAATAAACCATGGTCAAACTAATAATCATAAGAAGGAAGAAGAACACATGGTTTTTGATTGTGGGAAGCTTTTTAATGGTTTTTCCCTAGGTCTGCTGGTCAATGAATGTGATGATCATGCTAGCTTTGTGGTTAATGATATTGTTGCTATTGGCTCTATTGAGAATGGTGAAAATAGTAATGCGTTTTGGGTGATGGAAATGGAAATGCTAGCCCAATGGAAGTTGGAGACATGGGTAATAGGTCTGTGGATGACAGTGCTCTCTGCATTTCTCAAGCTGACAACGCTATCAGTGCTAAAATTGTTATAAAGAGTTATCAAAAATTGAAATAAATAATTATGTTTGTACCTGCAACATTGAGTGAATAACCAATGGTTATTCCTCCAATTATTGCCAAATTGTAGAGAAAAATAGGGAGCACTCTGCACACATTCAAAAAACCAAAGTTTTTAGTTAGTTTGTGAAAAAAGTAATCTTTTTGAGAAAATATAAAATATAATATAAAAATATTTAGTAGTATTTATTAATATAGGATTAACTAACTAAGAGAATTGTATTTTCTAATTTTTCATTCTGAATATCTGAACTAAATAATTGATGCATTTCTCTCATCTTAGTAATCTCAAATACCTTACTAATCTCAAGTGAGGGTTGTAGTAGTGATAAAATCTCTGTTTCTAGCTCATAAAAGGGTGGTTCAAATAGTGATTGTCTACTAGATGCCTTGTGCTGCCTTGGCGATAGTGAAATTGATGAATGATGGTCATGAGGCTCTTCCACTGGCCATTGCTGGGCAATAAAAATTTCTCTTACCTCTTTGCTAGAATTTTTTCTAGCGAGAAAAGCGGTGGAGATAAATGCTCTATTTCTAACTCCCGTTCATTGCTAGATACCTCATGCTGCCTTGGAGATGGAGGAATTGATGAGTAATGATACATGAATTTTGTTGAGACTCAATTGCATTTGACACTAATAATTGAATACATAGTAAAATTATAAAGGTACATGCAATATAAAAAAATAGAGTACTCTTTTGTAATGAGTATAATAAACTTATAGATTACATATTTATAATAAATATAACAAAAATTTGTATTGCAATATCCAATGTTGACCATAATTGTCGGGTCCTTGATAGGAATGACTCCTTAACTCATCCTGATGACACTGCGAAAATTGCATATGCAGTTATATATATAATAGCCCACGAACTAGATAACCCACATCAGCAAATATGAATTTTAAATTCTAATACTGCTGGAAAATTAACTTGACCCAAATGCTAACCTATATTAAAAAATATTAATTAAATTTATTTCAAAAATAATTATCGCAATTTAACAAACAAATATAAAATAATATTAAAACATAACAATGCTAATTTTATTGTAAGACACATTATAAGAGAAAGAGTTTTCTTGGAAAACTTAGACACTAAGAATGATTGTAAACATGATATCACAGTTTGTGCAAGGAAGTTGCTTCATCTGATAAGAAAACCTGCATGACCTGCTGAGTTGTTGGATGCTAACAGCGATCGAATTAAGTATGACCATATTGGATATACACTTCAGGACTTAATGCCTGCGTAAGAATTTTTGTAGCACCATTGACAATCAGGGCAAGATGGCTAGGATTTCTCATTACTTCTTTCCATTCATTTGTACTTTTATTGCTCAAACTTTCTTTCTTTATTTCTTTATATTCCCCATCCCATCCAATTTACTCCATAATTTTTCTTACTTGTACTTTTCCATTTTTCAACAACCAAACTGAAAGATGACCAATGAAATTAAAAATAAAATAATTGACCCACAATCATTATTCCAAAGGAAAATTTCCAGCCTAATATATAAAAATAAAACGCAATAATTATTGTGGGTTCAATTATTTTGTTTTTAATTTCATTGGTCATCTGTGAGACACTAGTTTGGTTGTTCAAAACTGGAAAAGAAGCACAAACAAGAAAAATTATGTAGCAAATTGGAAGGAGTAGGGAATACAAAGAAATGAAGAAGGAAGAAAGTTTGAGTAATAAAAGTACAAATGAATGGAAAGAAGTAAGAAGAAATCCTAGCCGTCTTGCCCTGATTGTCAATGGTGTTACAAAAATTCTTACCTAGGTATTAAGTCCTAAAGTGTATATCCAATATGGTCCCTACTTAATTCGATCGCTGTTAGCATCCAACAACCCAACAGGCCATGCAGGTTTTTTTATCAGATTAAGCAACTTCCTTGCAAAAACTGTGATATCATGTTTGCAACCATTCTTGTTGTCTAAGTTTTTCAGGAAAACTCTTCCTCTTATAATGTGTCTTACAATAAAACTAGCATTGGTATATTTCAATTTTATTTTATATTTGTTTGTTAAATTGCGATAATTATCTTTGAAATAAATTTGATTAATATTTTTTAATGCAGGTTAGCATTTGGGTCAAGTTAATTCTCCAGCAGTATCAGAATTTAAAATTCATATTTGCTGATATGAGTTATTTAGTTCCATGGGCTATTATATAACTGCATATACAATTTTTGCAGGACTATCAGGATGGGTTAATGAGCTATTCCCATCAAGAACCTGAGAATTAGGGTCAACATTGGCTATTACAATGCAGATGTTTGTTATATTTATTATAAATATGTACTCTACAAGTTTATCATACTTATTACAAAAGTGTACTCTACTTTTTTATATTGTATGTACCTTTATAGCTTTACTATACATTCAATTATTAGTATTAAATGCAATTGAATCTCAAAAAGTCCATGGATCATTACTCGTTAATTTCTCAATTCCTAAGGCAGCATGAGGCATCTAACAATAAACGAGAGTTAGAAATATAACATTTATCTTCACCACTTTCCTCGCTAGAAGAAATTCTAACAAAAGAGTTCAGAGGAATTTTTATTGACCAGCAATGGCCAGTGTAAGAGACTCATGACCATCATTCATCAATTCCACTATCGCTAAGGTAACACAAGACATATAGTAGCCAACCACTATTTAAACCACCCTTTTATGAGTTAGAAACAGAAACTTTATCACTACTACAACCCTCACTTGATATTAGTAAGGTGTTTAAAATTGCTAAGATGAGAGCAATGCATCAATCATCTAATTCAGATATTCAGAACGAAGAATTAGAAGATACAATTCTCTTAATTAGTTAATTCTATATTCATAAATATTACTAAATATTTTTGCATTACATTTTATATTTTCTCAAAAAAGATTACTTTTTTCACAAACTAACTAAAAACTTTGGTTTTTTGAATATGGTAGATACCTCATGTTGGAGACGGAGGAACTAAGGAGTGAGTGGTGAGGAAGGCTCTAGCTCTGGTTCATTGCTAAATGCCTCCTGTGGAATAAAAAGAATAAGTGGCAACGTACAGCGGATTCATTAAAGACAAACACTTCTCATTAACACAAAAAAAAACTTTATTTAAACATTACAAGAAAGAGAATAAATTATAACTTTTAGCAAATGAAAGCATAAATGACAGAGCCTCCTAAAGATGTAATAGTTCTAGAAAGAGTTTTAGTGCAATCTAAAGTCCGAAATGACAAACACAACTCCTAATCTGATAAGACAACAACAAATATAGACAAAATCTCTGATCAATATTTTTTCCCAAGCATGTATCAACATTATATATACCCACACGAGCTTGCTCCTGGTGTCATCACCTTCTCTCTCAAGCACACATGTAAGCCACAAATTGAACTGACAATAATTGACTCAAGATATCAAATTTTGAAATGGAAAACCCTGATACCACATATGCACACAAATATTTACAAATTACATGTGCAAGCTTCAACCCTTCAAGAAAAAGAAAAAGGCTTCACCTCTGAAGGATTTACAGGCTCGCAAAAGTCCTCAACAAATTTCTTCTGATCAAACAATTCCCTGAAAAACAAACGCAGAATCAAGAAAATTAATAGTCTCAGAAACACTATTAGAAAAAATGCAAATTTTAAAATTATCCTTGACACCAGAACACCTACGTGATATAAAGAAGGATGCTGAAATGTCACTCGAGTATTAGCCTATTTCCCTTTCGTTTGCCTACGAATCCCTACTAAGGTAGCCTAAAAAGCAAGAGCATTCGCCTGGCCGGGTTCCTCTGTTCGTTCTTACGCTAATGGCCTAACCCAGTCCCCCTTTCCTCGTTTTCCTGTCCGAACCGCTAAAGTAGCTAAAGTGGTGATAAATCCTGTGCCCTAGCTAATTCTACCTGCTCGAGAAAGCTTTCTCAATCTTCAATCTCTTAAGATTCACCGTTCACTGGCCCACTCAAAGCCCTTCCTCTACCACCAGCGACAACTAAGGCTTCACCCGCGATCTAGTTCTCGTCTCACCTAGTAATTTTTACACGCTCAACAAGGTCGACGAACCCCTCTTGTTGAGTCCATTGATTTTTTTCCATGTTTCAGACATCAAAAGCAGAGCCGTTGGAATTAGCCGAGTTAAGGAACTGTTGAATAGCAGATGATAAAAATGGTTAAAGTGAAAGCTGTTGAGTGACATTTAATATTGTCGCGTAGCTTAGGTGTTAGAAAGTCATTTAACTGTTGAGTTGTATTTATTAGCCCTTGATAATTTATTTCCATTTTTTTATATTTAGGGGTAATTTTGCTGCTAACACGACTAACCAATATCGAGGGCAGGATTGACTTAGTGGCCTCTTTTGTTATTTTTTGGTTTTAATTTCCCTAAAATCTTACAAAATTTTCTTTTACTAGCTCATACCAATTTTACAAATTTTTATGGGTTAATATTTTACAGAAATGGTAAAAAAAGAAAATAGAATTTTTTTTTCAACTAAATTACAATAAATTTGAAAATATAGAGATCTTAATTTCACAAAAGTGAGACTGATATATGCGTTAAATTGTCTCTCACAGTTTTTTTTTTTATTTTTTTTTTCCAAGCTATAATTTTTTGTGGCTGGTCAGACTGGGTTTGACTTCTCAGAATTCTGATTTGCATTAATTAAGATTGATTTATCCAATCAAATTCGAACGGCTTTGTACTTCAGAATTAAAAAAGTGATAGCACCTTACCGGGGACACCCAAAAAGGAAAAGATTAGACTTAAGCTGTTTCCTCCTCTTTCGTTCAAAGCTTTTTCCAAAGGTAAAAGAGAGAAGCGACAGAAAGTAATAATTTTTTGTTCCAGGCTTCCAGCGTGACCCGTGGCCATAACCAGAAAGAAGAACATGATTAGCTTGAGTAGTGGCGGGGGTGCCCTCATGTTGCAAATCGCTACCCAACAGGACAGAAGGTCCCCCCAGCTTGACAGAAATGGATACCATAACAACCCATTAAATATCTCATGGAAGTGCATGATACAAACTCTAAAATTCAATATATGCCCTCTTGGACATGCGTCCAATTAATGTGTTTAATACTTACTCTGAGTAGAACGCCCGAAGAAATTGTGTAATTTATCGGCCCATGTTCTTATATACTAGGAAGTTAGAAGTGTTTGTTAATTATGTTCTTTTTTACATTAAATCGCTCCACCCTTTCCCGAATCATATTACCAGAACAGAGCCTATTTTGCATTCATCAGTTTCATGTGCAAGACAAGAAGAAAATTTCTTATGTTATTCCTTTTTTCGGTGATTTTTATACGTCCATTTGCAAACGGGTAGATTTGCAAACGGGTAGAGATCCCTGGAAAAAGCTTGTCGGTGGACTTTCATAAGCTTGCTTATATATCTCAATGTAGTGTTCATCCCTAATTATCCTTCACACAGTTCTTAACAAACTATTGAATACAAAAATATTTTCTTACCTCAAGGTACAAAGCAACAATCAAATCAGTGCCCAAATAGAGAGCCCCATCCTGGGAGCGGCCACATTCAAATCAGAATGAATATGACAGCTTGGTTTTGTTATTGTCCCATTGTGTGAACCCTGCCGCGGAAGTCTGGCGGTTTCAAGTCATTGCGACTGGAAAAAGACTCGCTCATGGCATGAGTTTATTTGGGTTTACGATCAACGATTGTCCATAGTGAAAGGTAAGTCACCCAAATACTCAGTTATTCTAAAGTTGGTTGTTGCAAGAATTGCACTCGCCTCAAATTCTTATGGGCACCAAAAACAACTGAAGAACTGCCGCTGTATTAAGAATAGACTATGTTTCAAGCAGCACTGCAAGTACGTGGTTGGTATCTTGGGGCTCCAAGCCTCTTGGTGCTGTGTCACTTGCCCACACATTCATGTACCTACCATACAGGTGAATTCTGAGGCAAATACCAACTCCATTTTTGTAGCTGTCTGTGTCCATGGGCACAAGAACAAAGCTTTCCTCTTAGCTCAATAGCTTAGCATTCAAATGGTTTCACGGACAAAAACAAGTTAATTCAATCTCTACAAGTCAATTCGACCAAAGACTGAATTATGACAGATCACATACATACGAAAAGCTCAGAGACACAAAGTGATTCAAAGAAAAATGCTTGAAAATATGTGATGTTCTCAATTTTGTTTCCCTCTCTCATTTGATTCTTTTTATGGTTGGGGGGGAGATGTGGTGGTGGGGTGTAGGGGGATGGGGAGAGGAATGGAGTTCCTGTTACATTGACCTATAGAAGCTAAATCAAGAGTTCAAGATGGACCAAAATTGTACATAAAGGTATTGCAAAACTACGTTTAGACAATAATCAAACAGTGCTCACCCACTTCAGAATGAGTAATCCTTTAAATCTTCTTTTGAGTCATTCAGGTCCATATCAACCAAGCACTCTTCTGCATTGAGAGGTGGGAGTTGCTTGGTCTTGCGCCTCAAATTATGTTTATGCCAGTCACTCTTAAAGTGATCCCTATACTGCTTGGCGTCCCCAACAAATGCATTGCATGTGCTACATTTGTTCTGCTTCACCTCTGCCACATCATCATTTTTTCTTTGATCAGTAACACTTGCCTCAGCATTCTTTTCCATCAAAATGGCCTGTTGTTTGAATTTCTCACTTATTTGGACCACAGAATCAGCAGAATCCTTGGGTAATGGCGTATGTTCATGATCATCATAATCATCCACATGAGTGTCTCCCTCAAAATGCACTGAAACTGAAAGAATTTCCAACCTTCCATGCAGATTCCTTATCAAGGTATCACAGTCATGAAAGAAACCTGGGTCCATTTCACAAACCTGATCAACCATGCAAAGGAGAAGATATTAAGCAGCCATGAGAAATATAAGAGAAAGAAGAATCAATATAAAATGTTTCAAGGAGTGTAAACAATCAACCCACAAAACCAGAGAGTAAAGAAAAAAAAAAAAGCATTCCAACCAAACAACAACTGTTGCTGACACATTTCTACATCTACAACCAAATATTTAAATTTCACCACATAAAGTGCTCTGGATCTGCATAACTGATCTCACAAGCTTGTGTGCAATAGCAAACAATCACAAGAAAGGATACTTCAAGTTAAAAAATTCTAGAACCAGCAAAGAGCACATGACCATAATGGAATGGAAACAAAAAATTAAGTACTACAACTTGCTGCAGAGGACAGGCACTTGATAGATGAAAATTTTGAGAAACAGAGATGAAAAGCAAACCACATTAACAAGGCATGAAAGATGCTTACAATAGATATCTGACTTCCAGATTCATCCTTTGACACAATGGTGACATTCCAGGTATTCAAATTTTCAAGAAGAGAAGAAAATCCGGGTTCCAGAACAGTTATCCGTAATCTCATTGGAGACCTTTTGATTGGGAAGTGCTTTTGAAGCTCACGAATGACCTCTAGTGCCTGTTCAAAGTACAAAAAATAACATGAGAACACATTGTCTGCAGACAAAAAAAGTAAAGACCATGACAGGAACATCAAACACATGAAGGATAATAAACGAGAGTCAACATATGATATGTTCACAAATGTAAATTCTTTGCAACTAAACAGCTAAGACAACAAACAGTTTGCTACAAAATTTTTAATCAATTTATGATTGTTGCAAGAAAATGAGAGAAGGGACACGTCACCTGCTTCTTGGAGCTACTATGGGGGTCGACGGCAAAGTGAATATCGTGCATAAGTCGCTGGATCATGCTGATAGTGTAGGGGCGCTGGGTTTTGGAATTGATGGTCTTTTGCATGACAATGGTTGCAATATCCAGAAACTGGCTGGACAGCTGAGACTCCCTCTCCTTGCCGGCAACTTGAAGCTCCCCTTTCTCCAGTATCTAACCAATCCAATTTGATTCCACTAATAACTCTGAAATTACAAAGAAATAAGAATTTAATTTAAGATATCGAGGAAAATGGGAAGGGAGGATACCTCCAGACATATCTTGGACTCATCGTCACTTCCGAAGGCCAACAGTAAATCCTTGGACTTGGCAACTACACCTTTGGAGACATTCGAATACACAGTTTGTGATTGCAATACTTCGTCCAAATCTTTTTCTCTGGTGATTTAATAAAACAATCAGAAACACCTCCAATCTAAAAAACTAAATGAATAAATAAACAACAAAGACATGCGGTGTTCGTTCATGTTTCTTTAGCCATATGCACATGTGATAATAACTTGGTAGCAATTTCTTTCTTTCTTTCTTGTTTTTAAAGAAATTAAAAAAAAAAAAAAAAAAAAAAGAAGAAGAAGAAGAAGAAGAAATAAAGAAAAGGGAAACGGGAAACGGAGAGAGAAGGACTTACACGCCTGAGCGCCAAGAGAGGACCTTGTTCTTGTAGCAGGCAGTCTCGAAGCGGATGCCATGCTTCTTCAACCGCACCACCGCCACATTCGTCAGCCTCTTTTGCCCTATCGGCTGGATCAGCTTCTTCGACATCTTCTCCCCTTCTCTTTCTCTGTGTCTGCCCAATGCTCTGCAAGTCCTTTCCAAATGTCTGTTTTGGTTTAACATGAAAACGCAATAACCTCTTGGGCCACCCAAACCAAAACGAAAACGAAAACGAAACCAAAACCTACAAGCCCAACCCACTTTTGTTTGTTTATAGAGTATTTTATCGTATAAATAAAAAGTTAGTATTATTAAATTTTTAAATTTTTATTTAAATATTTTATTATATTTTAAATTATTTATTTTTGATAAAAAAATTAAATTATTAATAATTTTTATTTAATTAATATATAATTTTAATTATTTTTAATAAAAAATAATTAATTTAAAATAAATTTTAAAATATAATATTTTAATAAAAATATAAAAATATTTAAATTTTAATTATAAAAATTCATAAAAATTTAATATTAATTTGTTTACCGATGCCTATACGGCGCATCTTGGAAAATCTTTTTCTTGCGCGTTTCAAGAAAAATCAAACGACAGAAATGTGCCGCGCCATCTTCAAGATTTTATCCCAACCAACATATCGAAATGAATATTAAAATTTATTTCGACTCAAATTTCTTTAACTTTTATCTGTTCTATTACATGAAAGAAAGAAAAAGAAAAAAAAAAAAAAACAAAAAAAAAAGAAACGACTTTTGGGTCAGTCGAGGCATAAAAACCAAGCCCAAGAGCAACCCGATTTGTATAGCCTATAATTCGACGCCATTGCGAGATATGACTTTAATTGTTGGGATAAGTACTAATTTAGTCTTAAATTTTTTACTTAACTTTTTCAAAATAGTCTTTGAAATTTTGCTGTTTCCGTTTGAATCCTATAGCACTTAAAAATTTCGTTTCAATTTAGTTTTTTTTTTTTTTTTTTTTTTACGTAAAAGACAAAAATTGCTGATTCATTTTGTTAAGTCCAAAAAAAGTATTAAATTAGAATAAAATTTTAAATTATACCACTCAAATAAAAAGGAAAAAACATTTAGAAATACATTGAAAAATTTTCAGAAGATTTAAGACTAAATTAGTGCTTACGGTCTCAAAATGTTGCATCCAAAAGCAATAGTAATCATCATATCAGAGATAAATCAAAGAATGGGAAGCAAAGCAGCAAAGAACTGAAAACACAAATATTGTAGATGTTAGACAACTAGGCAATCCCTACATGGCTGCTACAAACTTGCGTTTCAACGCTAGAAATCCTTAATACTCGGCTACAATTATCATACATCAGCATGCAACTAGATGACAAACAAAGAAAAAAATAGAGAATCTAAACAGCGTCGAGGCTAGCCAAGTGACCGCAGAGGTAACAGTAGACAGAAGGTGCCTTTCACCTCCACGCAGAAGTAACAATCAAGCTCTCGTCTTTCCACCCAAAAAGAAGTGCACCCATTTCTTGCTTCATCGTGTACCTATCAAAGTACTCCTTCATGAGTTTACGGCCTATATCAATCACATCAGGACCCATTGAGCATGAAGTAAAGCCAGCCATCATCATTCTTGCTCTCCATTTCCCTGCAACCTCATACCGCTCAATCCTTTCCTCTCCTTCACAGGCTACGATGTTTACTATTTCGCGTGCCAGGCATTGCCGTTCAACGTTGACCCTATCCTGGCTCTCCCTTGGAAGAGTTGCATCAAGGGATTCAAACACAGCGGAATAATAGTTGTAGGCCTCAACGAACCTTGGAAGAAATGGGGTGGTATTCAAGTTCGCATCCTGTTCAACAACAGTCACAAGTTTTGGATTCAGGCCCTTAACCATCCGGAGGAGCTGGTCTCGCTCGTTTACCATTGAAACACTTTCATCGGGCATGTGATGGAGTTGGAATGCAAAATTTACTACAACTGCCTCCCCAGGCTTGCAGTCCAGCATTGCTGGGCTAACAAATGAAGTCTTGGAGGCCACTGCATGAAATTCAAATGGCACCTTAAGTGCTTCTGCTAGCTTCTCAAGCCTTTGCCCTATGATCTTTAGGCCCCCGACAGGGCGTTGAACTGACTCAGGGTCATCAACCCCAGTTAACCTGAAGTACGGTAACTTACCTGACTGATTAGCAAGCATTTGAATCAGTGAAATGTATTGATTTCCTTGACTTACATCAAAATCTATTACGTGAACTCTCTTTTCACCTTTAAATGCTTTCACAATTGCGCCATTCGCTGCCATAAATCCAAATTTAAAACAAGGACAAACCTCTGCAAGCCTGTCAGATGAAGGGGGTTCCTTGTCATGTGACAAATGATATTGTTAGCGGGATGTTGTCAGAAAGTTTTTATATAATTAATTAACAATAATACAAAAATAATTAAATTTTAATTTTAATAATATACAGGTGGCGTATCACGTTGAAGCGTTGATTTTCCTTTCCTTAATATAGTCTACAGAGTATTACCTTAACAAGGGAAAAGTTCGTCCAATGAATTCACATCTAATAGATGTGACAGGTGAAGATGTAGACGCTTTTATGGGGAGTGCACAGGTGAAGATTAATTGAGGTAATTATCCGTCACATATTAATAAGATGCAAAGATGTAAAAAATTTTTTAATAAAAGGAGATAAAAATGACGAGGAACAGGTTGGCAAATCAACAATCTCATCTTCCCATAAAACAATTATTAGGCAGATTGAATTCAGATGGAATGAAGTCCGACTGGCTGGCAGTTGTTATTTACATGCTACAGTTATTTCGCAAAAGCATAAAATTTTTTGTGGCTCTCGATTTTGTTTTGTTATTCTGCTGTATAAAAAATATTTTGAGTTGTCTAAATAATAATTATTATTTTGATTACTATATCTATTTTGCCACTTATAATGTTAATTTTTTGATACGTCTGATACGTTTAGTCGATTGATTATACATGATATAGACTAGTCATGGATTTTGTACTGTTTAAAAGGATAATTACGATAACAAAAAAAATTAAGAGAAGGGAATAATAATTTTGATATCACTGATAATTTAAAATAAATAAAATATTATTATTATTATATTATAAATAAATAATAATATATTAATTTATATTATTATTAAAATAAAAAATTATAAAAATATTATAATTTTATTAATATAATAAAAATATATATATAATAAATAAATAAATATATATAATAATTTAAATGATATATTTTTTTATAATTATATATATATTACATTTATTTAAATAATTAAATTTTAAATAAATTTAATCAAATTAATTTTTTTATAATAATAAAATTTTAATTTAAATTAAAAAAAATATTTAAATATTTTGATAAAATAATTTTTGATTTTTATATAGAGGTATAATTTTTTTATCTATTGCATAACTTATAATTATATTTTGTTTTCTATGAAAGGAAAATTATTAATTTTCATATGATATTTGGAAAAGATATTTTCTTTTATTTTTAAGAAAATCTTAAGAGGTATTGTTGAATTATAAATACTGGTCATGTTTTGGAATTTCATTTGCACAAATGAGACGCCTCTGGAGGTAATACTCAAATCGATTCAATGACTTACACAAAAGTGATCCTGGCCGTCGTCACATTAGCCGTCGCTTTTGACTGTAGCATGGGGGAGAGCACTAGAGACGGGAAGCAGAAGAAACAACGGCAAAAACCCGTCACAACCATTAAGGTTTTCTTACCATTGTTTGTTAACTTGTGGTAAATTTGTCATCAATTTCTTTATTATTTTGCGTCAAATATCTCTCATAGGATAACATACAATTTTGCAGACTGAATATGGCGATATTTATGATTGCATTGATATATATAAGCAACCAGTTCTTAAGCATCCTGCTCTTGTGAATCACACGATTCAGGTAAATATCCTTAAAATTTTATGATTTAGACTCTCTCTATATATATATATATAGACCAGCTCTCAAACATCCTGCTCTTGTGAATCACACGATTTAAATAAATATCTCCAAAATTTTATGATTTGGATTCTATATATATATATATATATATATATATATCTATATCGTTCCTTCTGGTTTCCCCACGATTGTAGACGAAATTTGAAATAATGGAATGCTGCTAACTTGGAAATATTTGTTTTTTATTTTTTCCTCTCCGCCGCAATGCCTGCTACTGTAAATACGGAATCCAGAGGCAATAATGAGTAGAGCTTTGCAGGGAGGCCTTGTGATAGTTTCTTTGTTAATCTAAATAAAATACAATATTGCATATGAATCAAATAATTTTATTTATTATTAAAAAATATTAAATTTTAAGTTATTTAAAAAATATTTTTTTTTTTTTATAAATTATATATATAATTAGAATCTAATACTTTAGATTAAAAATAAAAAAAAAAAAACTAAATAAAAAAATTAAATTTTTTAATTATTAGATCATTTGAAAAAAAAATTTATGTATAATCCAAGTATAATCAGACCTACGGTGGTCTCTGGGCCTAAACGTCCTGGATTGTATAAAAATATGTATCCATGCAAAACTATATTAAGAGCCGACCAGGATGGCGACAAGTCTAATAACTACTTATAATTAGTATATGTAATAGTAAATTATGTGAGTAAGATACATTATTTCAAATTCATTCATGCCAGATTGTATAAATATGTATCCTCTTACGTATCGGAGAGTCGTCATAACTGGGTGTTATAATAACAATCCAGGAGTTTGTGATTGAAAATCTTGAATTTTTATTTATTTTGTGTAGGAACTTTTTATATTTTGTTATCATGTATCGCTTTACTGAAATTGTTTCTTTGGAAAAAAAATAATAATATCATTTCCTGTTTTGTTTTTTTTTAAAAAAAAAAAAAAAATGGAAACAGAGGCAACCTAGCAAAACAGTTTTAGAGATTTTAGCCCAACGAGAGTCCATCAGGGCAACAACATCTTCGTTGGGTTACACCAATCACCTAAAAATAGGGTTGAAGAAAGGATGCCCTCTAGGAACAGTGCCAATTCGCAGGATGACTCAACAAGAAGGGACACAGGTTAAAACTGGCGCGCAACGAGGGCTCCACGTCGGCTTAGAAGATCATATCAATGGTGATGGCAAGGAGGAGGTAAGTCATCGTCTCAAGTTTAAGTATCACAGCGTATAATGGAAGGATGCAATCTGAGTTTACAAGGTTCCTATATTTGTGGACTTTTAGATGCAATCTCGATGTAAAATGTTGAGGTTTTCACGAAAACTCAATTTTTAAATCTATATCAGCATGTTATAATATACTAGTTTTATTGTCACACTAACAAAATAATTATACTTTTGTCCCATAAATTTCATATATTCTTGTTAGCAACCTCTAAATTAAAGTCTAAAATCTTAAAATCTTAATTACAATAACGTAGATGTCCTAGATATATATATATATATATATATATATATATATATATTAAATAGATCCTTCACTTAGTTTGCAGGGATATATACGACTCCTGGACGTTACCGTGGAGCGTCCGCAGATTTGAGCATACATCGGCCTGACATTGATTCCAATTCTCTAAAGTATAGTTCAGGCGTGATTGAAATTGCAAGTGGAAACTACCCACAATATGTGAACAGAATACGAGTTGGATGGACCGTGAGTCTTATTAAGGAGTCTAATTTTCCGCTCATTCTTTTCAAAACATAATTTTGTGATGTCGGCTTATTATTGAAAAAAAAAATGATTAATTTTCAGGTAAATCCAGCATTAAATCATGACAATCAGGTTCGCTTGTTCATCCAATGGGAGGTACGAGCGTAATTTTGACGCGCTCATCTTTGCTAATCTCACTTTAAGACACACTTGATGTATAAATATATGAAATATGTGAATAAAATAGAGGGCCATCCCTCTGTCAATCAATTTTTTTGGAAGTAGAAAGGATTATGAAATGAAAATTCGTTTTTCTTATTCTTCTGGAAATAAAGATCACTTTTTAAAAAAAAAAAAAAAAATTCTTTAATTGATATTTCTGTGTCTTATGATGCTTTTCAACAGGATCTCACTGCAGGAAGAGGCTGCTATGATGTCCTGTGTTCGGGTTTTGTATTACAAAATCATGACATACCACTTGATTCCGTTTTAACTTACAATAAGTTTAATCAAGACCCTATAGTAGTTTTGGAATTGGACGTGATTCAGGTAATGCATTTAACTTTATATGATTGATGACTCTATGGATAAAAGTATTTAAAAAAAAAAAGAAAAAAGAGATATATATATATATATATATATTTTTTTTTTTTTTTTCCTGTTTATTTATTTATTTAATTTTGTATGTTAATTAGGACCCGACAGACCGAAACTGGTGGCTAGTAACCAAAAATAATAACACAATAGGATATTGGCCAGCTCAACTCTTCACAAGTCTTAAACATGCCGATTATGTGAAATGGGGAGGCGAAGTGTTCACTCCGGAAAATGATGACTCCAGTCCCCCAATGGGCAGCGGATCTTTTTACAATGGTTTTTATGACGAGACAGCTTCTGTACTACACGCAACTGTTGTCGGTGATAGTTTTGATGTAAAAATTCCTGATGGATCTTTCACTGCAATAGCCGAATCTCGTTGCTACTTTGAAGGAGATCAGTCGTATAAGGAGACTCTGGGTTATAGTTTTGTGTATGGCGGTTATGGTGGCACACCTGACAATTGTTTTTGATACAGTTTTATGTGCCTTATGATCTCTAACTTTGTCTCTTGTTAAACGCAATAAAAGATCAATGGTGTTTGTTTGACTTTAAAGAATGTTCTTAGGATTGTAATTAGACAGAAATATGCATTCGATGATCATGAAAAAATTAGCTAATTTAGATGAGTCCTGACCTGCACCTAAAAAGAAGGGCTCAAGGCGAAACAAAGTGCTTGGCCTGCTGGCATTGGCCGACCACCTTCATGGACAAGCTTTGCTGACCAATTCCTGCAAAATAGTGGAAGGCACTCTGAGTACTACTGTTCTCTTCTTGTTTTTCTCTCCATTTTCGTTATCATTTGAGGGTCCCAGAGAGTTTTTCTACATGCTCTACTGAAATGGCTATAGGCGTGGACCAAAACATTGACCGTACAAATGTATGGGACAAGAGAAGCTAATTTTGATAAAATTATCTTAATTAGTCCGTTGGTGCCTGCAAATCTAAAACTATTGCATAAATGACAGGAGTAATTAATGTGAGACCTAATCACCATTTTATACTGGTTCATAGTGTCGTCTTTGAAAGATGTGTCAATGATGTACTAATTTTTCATAATAAAAGAATATTACTAACCTTCACATTTTTTGAAAAAACAACGATGAACTTAAAATAGTGATCTGGCAGGAACTCACAAATTGAATTTGAACTTCACGCTTAGCTTTGGGAGCCAATGACATTGCAAGAACATCCCTTTCGAAAAGATAACTTCCAAAGTTTGCAACACCACACCCAACAACATCCATTATCACACGGATTTTTGTTTGCCATGAGATATCAGGATGTAGCTGCACCATTCACTGATAAAAAATTCAATCACACAATAAACTTAGATATTGTCAACATTGCAGCAAAAGAAATTTAAATAATGTCCATACCAACGACTACTAAAGAAGGATAAATGCGGTCATGTTTGGTCGGAAGTACCTTTTAGTAGGAAAACATAGTTTGCTAAAAAAAATAACATTACAAATTTTACTATTGTTTATTTTAAAAGTAAAAAAATATATATAAATATCTATTATAAAATAATAAATAATAAAATTTTAAATTATATAATAAATTTTTTTATTTTTAATAATATAATTATTAAAAATTTATTTAATAATTTTTTAATTTAATTTTTATATATTATATAATATATAACATTAATAATAAAATTTAATTATTTATTATTTATAATACGTAATATTTATAAAATATTATTATTTTAATATTTTATATTTTAATTTTTTTATTTAAATAAAAAATTAAATTAAAATAATTTTAATTTTTAATTTAATAAATTTTTAATCTTTTATACTTTTAAATTCAAAAAAAATTATATTTTGTTTGTCTTTTAAAAACTTTTAACTAAACTTATATTTATATTTATATTTTTTATATATTTCATTAACTCAATTCTCTTTATATCCTGACTATTTATTTATAATTTTAAATTTTAATTTAACTCTTTAAAATTTTTATAAATTTAACTCTTCATTTTTCTATTAATTACTTTACTATTATTACAATGTAAATTATATAACTTTTTTTTTTCTCTTTTTCTTCTTTCTCACATTTATAATTACTAAATTAACAAATTTTATTGTCCCTTCCCTTTCACGCGTAATACTCTCTCTGTCTATCTTCCAGACTTTTTATTTTGATCCTTACTCTTTCTTTTCCTTTTAACCTATTCCCCGAACTCTTTTCCTTTTTATATTTTTCTGTCACGCGTAATATGTATTTAAATTACAAAAAATATATATAATTAAATTAAATTTAAATAATATTATAATTCATTTAAACATTCATTTAAATAAAATATTTTTAATTTAATTTTAATATATTTTTAATTTTTTTAAAATTTAAATACTATTTATTTAAATTATATAAAAAAAATTAAATTTAAATAATATTATAATTCATTTCAATAGTTAATCAAATAAAATTTTTTTATTAAAATTTGGTATATTTTTACTTTTTAAAGAAAATTTTAAATTTTAAATAATTTTTTACTTAAATTAAGTATATTATGTAAAAAAATAATTTTAAATAAATACTAAAATTTAATTAAATAATTATTGAATATAAATTTATTGAAATAATTATTAAAAAAAAAAAAATTTAAATTTAAAATATTTTAAATTAAATAATTTTATTTTTTAAAATTAAATAACTTTTTAAAAATTATTTTACCCCTTTGGAAAGAAAATACAATTAGCAATGACCTATGTTTTCAAACCGAATAACATATCTCCTCCAAGAGATGGCTTCCGGGTCAATTGTTTGAGGCATGTGCGTGAACCGTCCACCCCACCCGATAACCCTTTCGGCTTAAAATCGTTTTAAGCACAACGAGCCTATGCACCGACAAAATCTTTTGCACGTGGCAGAATGATTTTTATTTTTATTTTAATATAACATTATTATATAGATATTAATTTAATATGTATTATTATAATTATTGAATATATATTTATATTTTTTATTAATTTATTAAAAAAATAAAAATATATTACTACCAATTACAATAATATAATGAATGTATTGGCGTTTGCGCAAGAGGATTAAATGATATTTAATCTAAAAATCTTAGAAGAGTAAGGAGCATTTAATTCAGAGATCTTATGTATTTAAATAGGAAAATCTTACAACACTACGGTTTGGTAGGTGTAGCAGTCATACTCATCTTTTTCATTTTTTAACATAAAATCAAATTCCCTGGTTACAGTAGTAGCCGTGTTTTTGTAAAATTCAAAATGTACAACATTTTCAATAAAATTTACTCAAATTGTCAAAATAGAGACAATAAACTTAAAGAAAATCAAAGTAAATTAACATATAAATTTTTACAAAATAAAAAGTTATTATTATTTTAAAAAAATTATGTAATTTTTTATGAAAAAATTTAAAATTTTTTAAATATATTTTTTTTAATATGTAAAGTCTACATGTAGGCGTATCTATGACAGGAACATCAAATATGAAGGATAATAAAAGAGAGTGAACATATGATATGTTCACAAGTGTAAATTTGTTGCAAGAAATGAGAGAAGGGCCACGTCACCTGCTTCTTGGAGCTACTATGGGGGTCGACGGCAAAGTGAATATCGTGCATAAGTAGTGTAGGGGCGCTGGGTTTTGGAATTGATGGTCTTTTGCATGACAATGGTTGCAATATCCAGAAACTGACTGGACAGCTGAGACTCCCTCTCCTTGCCGGCAACTTGAAGCTCCCCTTTCTCCAGAATCTAACCAATCCAATTTGATTCCACTAATAACTCTGAAATTACAAAGAAATAAGAATTTATTTTAAGATATCAAGGAAAATGGGAAAGGAGGATACCTCCAGACATATCTTGGACTCATCATCACTTCCGAAGGCCAACAGTAAATCCTTGGACTTGCCAACCTGTTCCTCATGATTTTTTATTCCCTTTTCTTCAAAAGTTTTTAACATCTTTGCATCTTATTAATATCGCCAATTAATCTTCACCTGCGCTCTCCCCTCTCTTCTCCTGTCACATCGATTAGCTATGAATTTACCTGAAGACGAACTTATCGTCCAATATGACACGCCACGTGTATATTATTACGATTAGAACTCATTTAATTTTTGTATTACTGTTAATTAATTATATAAAATCTTTCTTATAACATCCGGCTTTCTTAATCATGGGAGAGAATACTCCGGCGATGAAAGATAACGGCTGAATGTTTATTTATTTATTTATTTTTATCCAAGTTTATTGCGTTCGGGCAATTTTTGGATTCAAACTAGGCAACGTATGACGGTGCGGGAGATGCGTTATGGTGGCGAAATCGGCGACTCCTCGTTGAAGGTGACCCCAGCGACTTTTTGTAACAACTCTTATAGTTATTCCGGTAATACTCACATATTCTTTCCCTATCCAAAACAAATAAATATTCTGATAATTCTCTGACACAATTATATGGATACTGTTAAACGCAATTAACTTTAATTATTTTAATGAACTACTCTCAGATCGAATCGCACTGTGGTCCATCGAGCACCATCCAATTGGGAGAAAGCGTACAGATTGCATCGGGGAATGCGCTTTGACGCATCTGCATTATTCAAACTTTTCATCCATTGGTTCACGACATAATGTGCACTTTTCGGGCAAACCTCGTATTCGGTGATTCTATCAAACAGATCAACCAAATCAACAAGCTGACCTTCTCTTTTACGAGGAAATTCATCTCATAAGAAATGCAGTTATATTTTATAGTTTATACACAATTAATGCATCGAAACAAATTTATATTTTTCATGTAATTTTTTTTTGTTAAATTTTTAATTATTTATCTTTTATAATAATATTTAATTATTTATCTTTTGAGAAGTCAATATATTTTTTTTATTTCCTTGAATACCGACAAATCTATTTGTCAAACAAATAAAAAAAAAATAAAAAACGTGAATAATAATTTTAATTTTAACAAGCATACTTTAAATTGTCAAACTGATATGAGGTCATGAATGATAGTATAACTAATTTAAAACTTATATTAATTAGTTGTAGTTTTAAATATTTTTAAATTCTTTAAATATAAATTTCAAATTAAATCAATTAGATCTTCTTACACGGGACATGGCAGGGACCACCCCCATTTCCAAAAATTGGAAGCCCAGAGTCCATGTGCTCGATCAATTGCAAACGCTTGCACACCCTTACCCCCATTTCGGAATATTGGGGTCCATTAACCGGTCTAAAAGACAATCGGAGGAGGGAGTCACGAGCAATGCATCAGGAGGCCAACTGCCCCATTAAATTTTTTGGGAAAATATTCTCATCAGCCACAATGGTTTTAAAAAGAAAAAAAACGCGCTATTTTGGTCTCTCTTCGTCTGCTCCTCTTCCCTCTGTTTTCTTCTTTTTTTGGTGCAGAATCTGACAGTAACAAGAACTACAATTAATTGGACAGGGATGGATAACAACCAAAGACGATTATTTATTCGATGACATGGATCCTTGGGTTTTCATCCCAAGCTCTCAAATGGCTGTGAGTTTCCATTCTCTGTTCCTTCAAAGCACTCTCTCCATTCTCTGTTTCTTCAAAGCACTCTCTCCATTCTGTGTTTCTTTAAAGCACTCTTAGGCCCTCTCTTCCTGGAAAATTTCTTGTTTTCTTCGAATCCTCAATCATGCATCCATCCCATTGTTCATTTTTTATCCATACCTGATCATTTCTAATATACGGTCAACCAACCACAGGAACCTCAAGAAAATAATATTTCCCATCTTCTTTCAGATTCTCCCAGAACAACGTCCGTATCATTATTGTTGTCCACAGATCTGTCATTGCCATTGTTACCATTGTCTATATCACCCGGAACAATACCATCAAGCACCTATGGCTTCTCGAAGAAGTAAGTGGATGAAAATGTTCGATTATGAATTTTTAGCAGTATTATTTGCTTCGATGTTGATTTTTTCTTATATGTTATTTTTGAGTGGCGTGTTATTAAGAAATACTGGTGTGGCCAAGTGTGTGGAGAGTGTAGATGGCTTTAGCATCGCAGTTGGTACCTTATTGATGATAACGTCAGTTGTGGGTCTGGCGGGCTGTTACTTTCGACGTGCATGGATCTTGTTCTTCTTTTTCGTTGGGATGATTTTTCTTATTATTGTAACTCTCGGGTTTTTATTATTTCTCCTAATTGAGACGCGCGGAGGTCTTGAATCTGAATTTGTGAAATTGGATGAAAACAAAGAGGCAAAATACATGGAGTATAACGTCACAGATTATTCAATTTGGATGAGGAGCAAGATCAAGAAATGGAGCAAGATCAAGACTTGTTTACTACATTCCAAAACATGTGACTTTCATGAGAACAGTATGACGATATGGGAATCAAATTCTGTGTTCTTATCCCCAATCCAGAACAATTGTTGCTTGCAGCCACAGGATTGTACTGACATGCCGGGTAAAGATTGCAAAATATGGAAGGATGAACCCAATATTCTGTGTTTTGACTGTGAGTCTTGCAAGGCGAGTACGTTGGCCGAACTGAAAACCCATACGACAAAAGTGATTCCTGTCGTTACTGTAGTCGTTATTTCTAACACTATCATATGGCTGATGGGAGTTTTTGCTTGGGCACAAATTCTACGGAATGAATGAAGTAGTGTTTTAGCAACTATTTATGTAATCCCTTGAATCCTAATTATGAGTTTAACAGTTGAATTTTACCGTTAATTATGTTCTTGATGAGTTGTGTAACATTTTGTTATTGCTCTTTTCTGTTGTGGGTTGGATCGCTCAAAAATTACGTTTTATAATGCCATGTTATTTCACAATCCTATACTAACCATCTGCAAAATTTTCCACAAGAGCAAATTCGTGCAAGTCACCCTGGGTATAACGCCCGAAGAAATTGTGTAATTTTTTACGATCAACGATTATCCATAGTGAAATATAAGTGACCCAAATACTCAGTTATTCTAAAGTTGGTTGTTGCAACAATTGTACTCGCCTCAAATTCTTATGCGCACCAAAAACATCTGAAGAACTGCCGCTGTATTAAGAATAGATTATGTTTCAAGAAAGCACTGCAAGTACGTGGATGGTATCTTGGGGCTCCAAGCCTCTTGCCTCTTGGTGCTGTGTCACTTGCCCACACATTTATTTACCTACCATACAAGTGAATTCTGAGGCAAAAAACCAACTCAATTTTTGTAGCTGCCTGTGTGTCCATGGGCGCAAGAACAGCTCAATAGCTTAGCATTCGAATGGATTCACGGACAAAAACAAGTTAATTCAATCTCTACAAGTCAATTCGACCAAAAAACTGAATTATGACACAGATCACATACATACAAAAAGCTCAGAGACACAAAGTGACTCAAAGCAAAATGCTTGAAAATATGTGCTGTTCTCAATTTTGTTTCCCTCTCTCATTTAATTTTTTTTTTTGTTTTGGAGGGGGATGGTGGTGGGGTGGGGAGAGGAGTGGAATTCCTGTTACATTTGACCTACAGAAGCTAAACCAAGAGTTGAAGATGGCCCAAGATTGTACATAGAGGTACGTTTGGACAGTAATCAAACAGTGCTCACCCACTTCAGAATGAGTAATCCTTTAAATCTTCTTTCGAGTCATTCAGGTCCATATCAACCAAGCACTCGTCTGCAGTGAGAGGTGGGAGTTGCTTGGTCTTGCGCCTCAAATTATGTTTATGCCAGTCACTCTTAAAGTGATCCCTATACTGCTTGGCATCCCCAACAAATGCATTGCATGTGCTACATTTGTTCTGCTTCACCTCTGCCACATCATCATTTTTTTCTTTTTGATCAGTAACACTTGCCTCAGCATTCTTTTCCATTAAAATTGCCTGTTGTTTGAATTTCTCACTTACTTGGACCACAGAATCAGCAGAATTCTTGGGTAATGGCGTATCTTCATGATCGTCATAACCATCCACATGAGTGTCTCCCTCAAAATGCACTGAAACTGCAAGAATTTCCAACCTTCCATGCAGATTCCTTACCAAGGTATCACAGTCTCGAAAGAAACCTGGGTCCATTTCACAAACCTGATCGGCCATGCAAAGGAGAAGATATTAAGCAGCCATGAGAAATATAAGAGAAAGAAGAATCAATATAAAGTGTTTCAAGGAGTGTAAACAATCAACCCACAAAACCAGAGAGTTAAAAAGAAAAAAAGATGCATTCCAACCAAACAAAAACAGTTGCTGACACATTTCTACATCTACAACCAAATAACCATAACTGATCTCACATGCTTGTGTGCAATAGCAAACAATCACAAGAAAGGATACTTCAAGTTAAAAAATTCTAGAACCAGCAAAGAGCACATGACCATAAAATGGAATGGAAACAAAAAATTAAGTACTACAACTTGCTGCAGAGGACAGGCACTTGATAGATGAAAATTTTGAGAAACAGAGATGAAAAGCAAACCACATTAACAAGGCATGAAAGATGCTTACAATAGATATCTGACTTCCAGATTCATCCTTTGACACAATGGTGACATTCCAGGTATTCAAATTTTCAAGAAGAGAAGAAAATCCGGGTTCCAGAACAGTTATCCGTAATCTCATTGGAGACCTTTTGATTGGGAAGTGCTTTTGAAGCTCACGAATGACCTCTAGTGCCTGTTCAAAGTACAAAAAATAACATGAGAACACATTGTCTGCAGACAAAAAAAGTAAAGACCATGACAGGAACATCAAACATGAAGGATAATAAACGAGAGTCAACATATGATATGTTCACAAATGTAAATTCTTTGCAACTAAACAGCTAAGACAACAAACAGTTTGCTACAAAATTTTTAATCAATTTATGATTGTTGCAAGAAATGAGAGAAGGGACACGTCACCTGCTTCTTGGAGCTACTATGGGGGTCGACGGCAAAGTGAATATCGTGCATAAGTAGTGTAGGGGCGCTGGGTTTTGGAATTGATGGTCTTTTTGCATGACAATGGTTGCAATATCCAGAAACTGGCTGGACAGCTGAGACTCCCTCTCCTTGCCGGCAACTTGAAGCTCCCCTTTCTCCAGTATCTAACCAATCCAATTTGATTCCACTAATAACTCTGAAATTACAAAGAAATAAGAATTTAATTTAAGATATCGAGGAAAATGGGAAGGGAGGATACCTCCAGACATATCTTGGACTCATCGTCACTTCCGAAGGCCAACAGTAAATCCTTGGACTTGGCAACTACACCTTTGGAGACATTCGAATACACAGTTTGTGATTGCAATACTTCGTCCAAATCTTTTTCTCTGGTGATTTAATAAAACAATCAGAAACACCTCCAATCTAAAAAACTAAATGAATAAATAAACAACAAAGACATGCGGTGTTCGTTCATGTTTCTTTAGCCATATGCACATGTGATAATAACTTGGTAGCAATTTCTTTCTTTCTTTCTTGATTTTAAAGAAATTAAAAAAAAAAAGAAAAAAAAAAAAGAAGAAGAAGAAAAAAGGAAAAGGGAAACGGAGAGGGAAGGACGTACAAGCCTGAGCGCCAAGAGAGGACCTTGTTCTTGTAGCAGGCAATCTCGAAGCGGATGCCATGCTTCTTCAGCCGCACCACCGCCACGTTCGTCAGCCTCTTTTGCCCTATCGGCTGGATCAGCTTCTTCGACATCTTCTCCCCTTCTCTTTCTCTGTGTCTGCCCAATGCTCTGCAAGTACTTTCCAAATGTCTGTTTTGGTTTAACATGAAAACGCAATAACCTCTTGGGCCACCCAAGATGTTCAAATTCAGGGATAACAATTTTCAAACGCTCCTGGCAACCAGATCTTGTCAGATCAACAGCAGTCACACAGCTTGAACCTCAAGGTTTTCAGCATGGTCAGCAACCAGTGCAACAGTTTGCTGTTCCTCACAACACACCGCAGGCGCTGCAGCAACACCAATTTCAATCACCTCGAGGAGGATTAGGCAGTGTTGGACCTGTCAAGTTGTAGCCACAGTCAACTAATGATCAAACATGGAACACAACAGCAACAGCAGCAGCTGCAATCACTACGAAATCTTGGTCCAGTCAAATTGGAACCACAACATCTGCAGACTGTGAGAAGTTTGGCACCGGTCAAATCGGAACCCCAACATTCAGATCATTCATTGTTTCTGAATCAGCAGCAACAGCAACAGCATCGGCAGTTTGTTAACATGTCAAGGGAGTCTTCTCAGGCTGCTGCCATGCAGATTAATCTCTTTCATCTGCATCTACATCAACAGCAACTTTTGAAAGCCATGCCACAGCAACGGTCGCAATTGCCACAGCCATTGCAGCAACAGAATTCGTCCTCGAGACCTCCTGTCAAGCAAGTATATGAACCTGGAACGAGTGCTCGTCGCCTTACGCGTTACATGTATCAGCAACAGCACAGACCCAAAGTAAGATTTCCTTGTGGTAAAGAATCTATCCTGACTTGGTTTTGGCCATTTGGATAAATATCATACTTAATTCTGTGTAGGACAACATTGAATTTTGGAGAAAATTTGTTGCTGAATATTTTGCTCCCCATGCAAAAAAGAAGTGGTGTGTTTCAATGTATGGGAGTGGCCGGCAAACATCAGTTTTTCCTCAGGTCTGTTTGCCATAGAAAACTCAGACTAACAATTGCTAGGATCTTGTAATTGCTATTGAGTACTTATAAACTAATGTCTGGATAAATTAGCTAGGAAAGTTAGTTTGAGGATGTCTCTATATTTAATTGAATAGTATCATCATTCTTCTAAAGATGGTAATTATTTGATGTACCTTCTTATTCTAGTGTGAAATATTTGTTATCTGGGATGAGAAATCTTAGCTGGAAAAATTTGCAGGATGTATGGCATTGTGAAATTTGCAATCGCAAGCCAGGCTGTGGTCTTGGTAAGTTATTACGTTTCCAAAACTTTATATATTCACTGCATGTTATTGTCATCTGCAGACAAGACTGTCAGCAGATTGGTCAGTGCATGTTATGCTTTGAATTTTCTCGTTCTTTATCACTTGGTGTCTTAGACATCTACTATGTTTGCAGAGGCAACGTATGAGGTTCTTCCCAGGCTTTTTAAATCAAGTATGAAAGTGGTACTGTGGAAGAACTTCTTTATATTGATATGCCACGAGAATATCAGAATTTATTGGGTCAAATTGTTCTGGATTATGCAAAAGCCATTCAGGAAAGTGTCTTTGAGCAACTTCGAGTTGTCCATGATGGTCAGCTGGGAATAGTCTTTTCTCCTGATTTGAAGGTAGTTTGTTTGAGAAATGTGCTTTAGGTTTTAATGACCTAAAGGTTTCTTCCATTTATAACATCTAAATTTGAACTGCCATTTGTTCTTCTATTCTCTTTACTAGATATGCTCTTGGGAGTTTCTTGCTCGGCATCATGAAGAGCTTATCCCCAGACGATTGTTAATACCTCAGGTTCCCATCAAAACATGTCACTATGATATCACAATTTCTTGATTTCTGTCATCTTCTGAACAGTTTGTCTGAAAAATTGACTTGTGGGAACTCTATTGAGCATTACTCACACTGACATGGCCAACTGAGTTGACAATGACTTGTTTGTATCTGTTTGCCATAAGGCAATATATGCATTTCTTCTAGAAAAATGCTTTTCTGGAAACTGGTTATTATGATGTCATCAGCTGAATTTTGTTGGTTGAAAATAGACAACTTGGTTGTTATTGCTTCATACTTCTTGTTCTTTTCGCCTGGCAACCTTGTATTATGCTTCTTATTAGCTAGGGAATCTATGACATGGGTTTCCTGTTGTTATGAGATTGTGATTGTGTAACTGAACTGTATTCACATCAATTCCAGTGGCTAAAAGATGTTTATTGTTTTAATCTTATATACTATCTCCTTTTTCTTATTCATGTGTTTATTAAATTCTCAATGCATATGCAATGACATTGATCAGGGTAGTTTTAATCTTGTATTGTTTATCTCATTCATCTATGATGGTGCCTTTTATGGTTTTCTTTTCATAAATTTGTGATATGCATGAATGAGATACTGACGTTGACTTTTATGCTGATCAATGTTTAATGTTAGATACCGACGTTGACTCATGCCATATGATTGGAATTTATCATGGTAGCTGTTGTCTAGATGCACTGTAGGTATATGCCTATTTTAACTCCAATGGCTCTAAGGCGGTTGTTGATATCCACATTGCTGCAGCATGAACATTGTTGCTGAGTGATGACAAGATGGAAGCTTATGGCTTTCACAATGTTGTAAATGAGAGTTGACATATTGGTCCTGTCTATTATTATGCTTTAGTCACCTTTTCTACTTTAAATGCATTGTTGCAGGTGAGTCACCTTGGTCTTGCAGCCCAAAAATATCAGGCTGCTACCCAAAATGCCTCATCAAATGTATCTGTTCCAGAACTGCAAATAACTGTAACATGTAAGTAGTTGGTATTTCATGTTGTTTGTTTGTGTGGTTTGTTTTTTTTTTCCTGCAAAAGCTTGTAATGTAACAGCTTTATGAGTCGCCAAGTTGCTTTGTGATGTTTCTGCCAAATGAGTGTTTTAAGGAATTGACTAAATTAAAAGGGCCTAAAATTTATTGTTGATTACTTAAGGACAGCAGATTTTAATTTCTAACACTGTAGTCCATCTGCAAAATGCTGTTTACTTTTCATTATTTCAAAACTAAAAATACTAAAAATGTAAATCAAAAACATCCACAAATTCATCCCTAATATTTGTTTACACTTTGGTGTATGCGGTTTGTTCTTTTGCACGTTCAATTCCTGTTGCAATACATCAGTGAAATGGGACATTTGAAAATTTCCAATTTTGTGCTTAATGTATGGTTATTTCTATTATTTATTGTTAAATTTTTCTTAGGTTTGTTGCATCAGCTCGGCAACTGGCAAAGGTATTAGAAGTGCCCTTGGTAAATGACTTAGGATATACGAAGAGATATGTGCAGTGCCTTCAGGTTATGCCTTCATTTCTCTTACAGTCAATGTGTCTCTGTGTCTTACGTGCTGGCCATTACATATTTGTTTGGCAGTTTGTTTAATATATATGGTAGCATTTACTTTTTAAAGGGAATTTCTTAATTTTGGTGTGGTACCCCTTTACATCTCTACCGCTGACTTATTCCAGTAAGCCTTCTGTTTTCAACTGTCTAGTGTTTGACTTTTGTGACCGGTAATATTTGTAGAATTTAGTGGTGTGAATATAACCTTTATTTGCATGAATGTGCTAAATAGTTTTTTCCGGCTTAAAATTTCAAGATGATATTTTGGAGACATCCACAACCAATAAATATATGATGGTGCCTTTTATGCTATTCTTTTCATAAATTTGTGATATCTATTCCTGGATTTGTTCTTTGTCTGGTTGATCGCTTTCTCCCTCTCTCTCTCTCTCTCTATCTTTTGTGCGAAATCTATTGAATTATGGCAGATATCTGAAGTTGTTAACAGTATGAAAGACTTGATTGATTACAGCCGTGAACAGGAACAGGGCCAATGGGTAAGTTTCCTAAAATTTTAGTGCATGTGCTCTTCTATGCCATTCATTCATTTAATAACTGATACAAGGTCCAATGAAAGGAATGATTCTATGAAGTTTAAATGCTTTCTGTAATCATTATGTTCAATTTTTATTAGTATACAATATGATGTGTTGGTGGCATATACTGGCTAATTATTCAATCATTTATCTGGTTTGATTTGATATAACTTGGATGCCTCATTTATAAGTATTTTGTTTTTAAAGTCTTTGCTTTTGATTATATTGTTAATGTTATTTTGCTTATGATGGGGATGCAAATAAGCAAAACAAACTTTTAAACTTTGTGTCACCTTGGCTAGTTATGGTGTTGACTGTAGGGATTTTTTTTTGTTTTTGTAGATAATCATCAATGATTTTGTAATTTCGGCTTATTGTCACATAGCCCTCAAGGCTGTTTCCTTTGTCTCACCACATGTGTCGGGAGAAACTGAAATGAAAAACCTCAGCAGTTTATTTGCTTCTTGGTCATATTTAGTGAGAGCTCAGAAATGCAGATATGAGCTAGATTGTAGACAATGTTGGCTGATGGTTGTTCTGTATAATACTATGCTTGATGCAGCTATGGGAGAAGAGTGTCAGGTTTGTCTTGCCCAACCCAAGGGACGTGATAACCAGATATGTGATTGGTATGGGTTTGGTCTATTGTTGCACAGGTCATTTATTTGCATTGCGGAACATTAATGGAAGAAACACATTGACTGGATTTGAGTGTATATGTATGTATACACACACAAACAGCCTATTTGTCTTTTCCATCTTTTTTCATGGCTTGTTTACCACTGAAAACATAGAAAATCATTAGTTTTCAGTTGATTGTTCCACATGTGAGGGAAGTGATTGTTATATGTGATCACTTGCTAATATGATACTGACGTGCATGGATGTACATTTCATACGATCCTGTCAGCTGTACAAGTTTTGGTTCTTGATTCTTTTTTGTTTATGTTGATATTAGATTTATATTATTGTGTTTGAGGAATTAGTAGCTTAGATTTTTCTTTGTTAATCAGAGAGTTTGGCCAAGTTTCCTCGGAGAACAGGTGCTCTAATGGGGTTCTATAGTCAAGCACAGCAGCCTGAGGAGCAGCAACAGCAAACAATGCCTCGGAACTCAATCAGTGACCAGGGCTCTTTGCAGGCGACAGCTCTGCAAATTGCTGCTGGAAATGGTGTACCTACTGTAGCCAACTCTCTCAATACTGCATCTGCGTCTACCTCTGCCAGCACTATTGTTGGGCTGCTCCACCAAAACTCTATGAACTCAAGACAACAAAATTCTATAAATAATGCAAGCAGTCCTTATGGAGCGAATTCTGTAAAGATTTCTTCGCCAGTTTCCTCCAGTACAATCCCACAGGGGCAATCTAATCATTCTCCATTTCAATCACCCACACCCTCCTCATCTAATAATCCCCCTCAAACATCTCACAGTGCCTTAACAGCCTCTAATCCTATCAGTTCAACAAATTCATTGGCCAATGTTCCCTTGCAACAGACAGCTCTTTCTGGTGAGATCGACCATGTTGATTCTCAAAGCTTTGTCCAGAAAATCATACATGACATGATGATGTCCAACCAGCTTAATGGAACAAGTGGTATGGCTGGAGTTGGTCCTTTGGGGAATGACGTGAAAAATGTCAACGGAATCTCGCCAGTGGGTACCAACACAGTTCTCAACGGGGGAAACGGCCTGAGGGGAAATGGGAGCTATAACTCTGGAATTGTTAGTGCGGGATTCAGTACAATGGGCAGTGGACTTGGCCAGTCTATGATGGTTAATGGCTTTAGAGCTGCTATCGATAACAACCCTGTCATAAATGGGCGGGTAGGTATCCCATCAATGGTTCGAGATCAAAGTATGAATCACCAACAAGATTTGGGGAACCAGCTGCTCAATGGCCTGGGTGCAGTTAATGGATTCAGTAATCTACAGTTTGATTGGAAACCGACCCCTTGAAGTTTCTAAAGGGATACAGTGTTGTTTGGGTTGTTGATTGTAGCTGCACTTGCAGCATGAGTTGTGGGGAGGGGCCGAGTCTTTCTGTCGCCAATCGAGATGGGCCTGTGCTAGAGAATCGTTTCGGAGATCCTCCCCCCCTTGTAGTAATTTGAGAAGAAAAGTGAAACATATAGGATGGCGCTTTTTATCGATAAAATGTTAAATTCCCCTTTGATTTGCTTCATTTATGTTGACTTTCTTTCTCATTTTATGATCCAGCACAGCCTCGTTTCTCCAGAATTTTATTTTAGGGAGGAACGAATTGTTCTCTGATGGGAAATGGGTTGCGTCTGGGCATCTTCCTTGGATTTGGGTGCTTGTCCGAGAATGGCTATTGCAACAGGACCGTTGTATAAATCATACTAAAAGTTGTACAATCGAATGAATTGAAGCTCTCTAGATCTGAGTATTAGTTGAAGTCATTTAAAAACAAAAAGAAAAATCTCTTTATTCTACGGTTTGCCGTGATGCGCACGAGAGAAATTTGGTTCAACGTGCTAAGAAAGCAATGGAGATTACATCAAGTGAGTGGTTAAAGGTTTATATAATTAAGTACTCCAATAAATGTGACTGGCGGATTCCGATTGCCCAATTCTCATCCTTGAACACCAGCCCCTTCCCCAAAAAAAAAAAATAAAAATAAAAATGAAATTGGGGTGCTGGTTCGTGCAACAAGAACAGACAATGGTAATGGTGGATACTGTGTACATAATCCGAAGGAATGAATTTGACGGTAAAATGTACGTACACAAGAAATTCGATTCGATTTGCAGTCAATATGAATGTCATGATTGGCTTTAAGCATGGGAAATCAAAAGCACAAAGATTAGCTTTGTTGTTTTTCAAACATCTACATATTTCTCTATGGCACCAGACAGGGTGGTCTTAGGCACTGCCCCAATAACGCTTTCTACCCTCTCTCCTTTGTTGAAGAAGAGCACGGTTGGTATGCTCCGTATTCCATACTTGTTGGCAATATTTGGTGACTCGTCGGTATTAACCTTGCAGCAGGCAATCTTTCCAGCATATTCTTTAGCCAATTCATCGATGACAGGTGCTATTATTCGACATGGCCCGCACCATGGTGCCCAGAACTCCACCAGCACAGGAGTCTCGCTTGCTATGACATGACTGTCCCAGCTTGAATCCGTGACTGCTTGCACTGCATATGTTTTTATATGTATATCAGTATATATTTAAAGCTTTGAGTCCTACCTAAGCCACAAGAAGAGGGTATTAAAGAGAAAAGAAAAAAAAAAAAAATCTAAAGATTATTATTTTTTTTTTTAACGGTAGAAATTTGGCAGACCTTGGTCTAAAGCTTCCCGAGCTTTGCAAACAGTGCGGGACTTTTGGTATCTGCTTCTTGAGGAACGAGCGAAGGATAAAGAGGAAGGAGACGATGGAATGTTGGATGCATTGAATCCTTTGTTGCTTCTTGTTGTTGAAAAATGAAGTTTGTCTATGGAAGCAATTGGGTGGCAACACTGTGCAACAGTAGCTCTGTTGCTGCTGACTGTGCTCACTTGAAAACAACTCTTCATAGCCATCTCTTTACTCTTTACTCTTTCCCTCTCTTGCTCTGCCTCTCTTGGTTGACTTCTTAGTTTACACTTTGCAGTCAATGGAGGTCTAAAAGGATGACGAGAAAAAAAACATAAAGAGAGAAAAGAATGTGTTTTTGGAGCTTTACGGGGCCTTCTTTTTTTGTTTCTTTTTTTTTTGTGGTTCAACCTTTCCTTTCTTTCTGCCTGTGATTTTTCTTTTTCCCCTTTTTATTTTGTTTTGAGTAAATCCATATTTGGAAGTGGATATGCTAACAAGATTGTGAGGTGCTAGAAATGATGGAGTGCATGTGGACGAGATGGCCACATAACCAAAGGTAAAGGCGGCGGGGAAATATTTCTATGCTTCAGGGACCTTTCGTTGGTTGACCTTAGGTAATGGGTCAATTAAGGATCTTTGTCGTTAGCTCCGGGTGGGTACAGTGTGGGAATCTGATTCCATGGATGGCTTCCGGGGGTTGAGACACCAAAAACTTATAGAACATAAATTGGGTCTAACATGGATCTGTTTTGGATTAGGCTTAAAGACAGAGGAACCATGGTCTGAGCCCACTCATTTTACATAAAGGCGTTTCACACACCCACAGCCACACAGCTTAAAAGATGGTATTTATTGGTACAAGTCCATATAGCCCACATTTTTAAAACTCTAAGTTACGGTGGATTCTAGGATTGTTCATTGGTGCAACTATATGTCCACTTAGTCCACTGTTAGTCAGGAATTTAAATTTTTATTTAAAAATTTTAAATTTTATTTTTGAGAGTACAGGTATAAAATATATAAAAATAAAAAAATATAACAAACTTTTTGACCAAAAAAAAGGCTGATGATACCACCTTAGGGGACACCCAAAAAGGAAAAGATTAGACTTTAGCTGTTTCTTCCCTTTTCGTTCAAAAATATCTCCTTTTCAAAGCATTTTCCAAAGGTAAAAGACAGAAGCGATAGAAAGTAATAATTTTTTTTTGGTCCAGGCTTCGAGCGTTACCCGTGGCCATAACCAGAATGAAAAACATGATTAGCTTGAGTAGTGGCGGGGGTGCCTCACATTGCAAATCGTTACCCAACAGGACAGGAAGGTCCCCCCAACTTATAACAGAAATGGTTACCATCACAACCCATTAAATATGTCGTGAATCGTGGACATTAACATTGCTAGCGTAGTTGTACACTTTCTTATTCATTTAACGAGATGAATTGTTGCTAATAGATGCTGATTAAAAAGGAAGACAAAAAATGCTGATCAATGCAAAAACCATGGTACTTGGTACCAACCTAATCCGTCTAATTATTTGGAGTTAAGAACCCCAATTCCCCCACTAGAGACTTGAACAATGAATAACAGGTGCCATAATCAGCCCCAGGAAACATTGATTGAGCCCAATGACTGAGGGCAGCTCAAGTTGATCTTGGTATCGCAGCCATTCATGATCAATGAAGAATAAAGTTCTCTAAATCAGTACTCTAGTTATTTACATCACATTAATTAGAGTCCCTCCAGAATGTTTGAACTTTCCTTTGTTTGGTATATCTTTACTTTAGTAGGCTACCTCTTTTATCATTGGAACCGTCTTCTTCTACATATATGAAATATATGTACATGTTCTCTTGTGAACTAGAGCAAGTAAATGTACAAGAATCCTTTCATGTTCTATCATTTTGCCATAAATTCAAAAATAATAATTATTTACTTAAACTATTCTAGGATTACATCTAGTCCAGATGCTCTTCATTCTCCAACACGATATGAGCTCAATCCATTTGTGCATACATCATATACAAAGAAATGAGCAAAAATGGTGTAAAAGATCAAGTAGGAAAGATTTTCTAAGGAAAACTAAAGAATGTCATTCCATGGTTCGAACGGAGACAAAATGATACAGCCCATTTCTAAGACATAGATACAATATAGTAAATCCAATAAGATATTCACTTCCCAATAAACCTCTGGCTAATTGCACAGAAAATTCATAGCACACCGACTGACTCCTCATTGTCACGGCTACCATTAAAAGAAGCACAGCTGGGGTTGCTGCTTCCCTTTCTGACACAACAGGGGTTCCTTATGCAATATCATCATGCTGCCAAAAATGAGTCATAAGTTGTTATTTAATGCAAAACCTTGGCACAAAAGTTCCATTAAGACATCTGATAATCCCCAGCCACTTTGAATCACTGCCAAGTGAACAGAAACCAATTGTGTAGAATGTATAAAATTGATGAATGACTAATATGAGAAGAGGTAAGGTTGAGACTTCTAGGACAAAGTTACATAGGCAGCAGTATGTGGGGGAAAATGGAGCCTTCTATAAAGCTGTTTGATTTTAGATTATTATCACAGCCACGTACAGCTGTTTATGCCATTCATGTATGGCTACAACAACCAGATTTTAAAATGACTTTGAGAATTTCCATTTAACAAATAATCACATCAATGGCCTCAAATTAGGAAGTTGACAAGAAAGCTTAAAAAGCAGGATACTAACTAGTTGGCAGTCTCTTAATATCAGCCAAAACACCAACTCACAAGAAATTGAGCATGCGAATTGTGTCCCAACACCGACTGACTCCTCATTGTCACGGCTACCATTAACAGAAGCACAGCTGGGGTTGCTGCTTCCCTTTCTGACACAACAGGGGTTCCTTATGCAATATCATCATGCTGCCAAAAATGAGCCATAAGTTGTTATTTAATGCAAAACCTTGGCATAAAAGTTCCATTAAGACATCTGATAATCCCCAGCCACTTTGAATCACTGCCAAGTGAACAGAAACCAATTGTGTAGAATGTATAAAATTGATGAATGACTAATATGAGAAGAGGTAAGGTTGAGACTTCTAGGACAAAGTTACATAGGCAGCAGTATGTGGGGGGAAATGGAGCCTTCTATAAAGCTGTTTGATTTTAGATTATTATCACAGCCACGTACAGCTGTTTATGCCACTCATGTATGGCTACAACAACCAGATTTTAAAATGACTTTGAGAATTTCCATTTAACAAATAATCACATCAATGGCCTCAAATTAGGAAGTTGACAAGAAAGCTTAAATAGCAGGATACTAACTGGTTGGCAGTCTCTTAATATCAGCCAAAACACCAACTCACAAGAAATTGAGCATGTGAATTGTGTCCCAACACCGACTGACTCCTCATTGTCACGGCTACCATTAACAGAAGCACAGCTGGGGTTGCTGCTTCCCTTTCTGACACAACAGGGGTTCCTTATGCAATATCATCATGCTGCCAAAAATGAGCCATAAGTTGTTATTTAATGCAAAACCTTGGCACAAAAGTTCCATTAAGACATCTGATAATCCCCAGCCACTTTGAATCACTGCCAAGTGAACAGAAACCAATTGTGTAGAATGTATAAAATTGATGAATGACTAATATGAGAAGAGGTAAGGTTGAGACTTCTAGGACAAAGTTACATAGGCAGCAGCATGTGGGGGAAAATGGAGCCTTCTATAAAGCTGTTTGATTTTAGATTATTATCACAGCCACGTACAGCTGTTTATGCCATTCATGTATGGCTACAACAACCAGATTTTAAAATGACTTTGAGAATTTCCATTTAACAAATAATCACATCAATGGCCTCAAATTAGGAAGTTGACAAGAAAGCTTAAAAAGCAGAATACTAACTAGTTGGCAGTCTCTTAATATCAGCCAAAACACCAACTCACAAGAAATTGAGCATGCTAATTGTGTCCCAACACCGACTGACTCCTCATTGTCACGGCTACCATTAACAGAAGCACAGCTGGGGTTGCTGCTTCCCTTTCTGACACAACAGGGGTTCCTTATGCAATATCATCATGCTGCCAAAAATGAGCCATAAGTTGTTATTTAATGCAAAACCTTGGCACAAAAGTTCCATTAAGACATCTGATAATCCCCAGCCACTTTGAATCACTGCCAAGTGAACAGAAACCAATTGTGTAGAATGTATAAAATTGATGAATGACTAATATGAGAAGAGGTAAGGTTGAGACTTCTAGGACAAAGTTACATAGGCAGCAGTATGTGGGGGAAAATGGAGCCTTCTATAAAGCTGTTTGATTTTAGATTATTATCACAGCCACGTACAGCTGTTTATGCCACTCATGTATGGCTACAACAACCAGATTTTAAAATGACTTTGAGAATTTCCATTTAACAAATAATCACATCAATGGCCTCAAATTAGGAAGTTGACAAGAAAGCTTAAAAAGCAGGATACTAACTAGTTGGCAGTCTCTTAATATCAGCCAAAACACCAACTCACAAGAAATTGAGCATGCGAATTGTGTCTCAAATCCCTCAATGAGAAGAAACAATTAAAAGAAAAGATAAAAAAGGCCATAAATGACCACTGTGATAGGTAAAACAGAAACACAATTCAAATGCATTAAAAAGAAACAATAACCCTCATGAACAAACCCAGAAAGAAAAAAAAATAACAGTTAGGAACCCCACACTACCTGATCTTGTTCATCTTCATTATATGTATCTCCCGACAACTAGTGTCTGCTCCATGGACTTTGTTGAGACTCAATTACATTTGGTACCAATAATTGAATACATAATAAAGCAACAAAGGTACATGAAATATAAAAAAGTAGAGCAAGCATGATAAATTCGTAGTGTATTGCAATAAACAATATTGACCCTAATTCTCGGTTATTTGATTTCAAAAATAATTATCATAATCTAACAAATAAATATAAAATAAAATTGAGAAATGGTTGCAAATATGACATCACAATTTATGTAAGGAAGTTGCTTAATCTGATAAGAAAACTTACATGACATGCTGAGTTGTTGAATGCTACCAGTGATTGAAGTAAGTAAGGACCATATTAGATATACACTTCAGGTTTTAACTAACAATAATGGTTTCTCATTCAAGACTCTCGTATTAATATATCAACAATGAATGACTAAGCAACACGAAATTAATGCCTTTGCTAACCTTCCGTAGAGTTCCAACCCCGAGTCCAACAATAATCCTGCCAATGATTTGAGAAGAGAGACAAGGAGTTGCAGTTGTGAATGCCATCCCAACAGGAGACAAAATACATCCGAAGCTTAAAGTAAGCTTTTGTCCCCAAGCACGACTAAACATAAAAGCTAAGAGACTTGATATACCAGTCAACAAATACAGGGATGCAATGTAAAGTTGAATGCGTACATCTATGAAGATGCAAAATTTATTGAACTTGGTATGTCGTTGCTCATTATTGGCCTCCTTATAGAGTTCATAGACAAATTTTCTCATGCCAAGTACCCTCCTGAAAGATACAAAATAAAATAAAATTTAATAAATACATTGTGTTTAACTATAAGCAAATGACAGCCTGCTTGAGGTTGAACCAAGAGTTAATTATCTATCCCTTTTGGTGGGACAGAATGGCACCCAAAAAGAGAAAGTGCAGTGATTTGGTTCAGGTTGTTACAAGAAGATGGTGAATTTTATTATGATGTGATGTTGGCCAGACAGTAGAAGAGAGGTGCATTGCCAATCAAAATTTCAAACTCAATTCAAAGAGTAATAACTGTTGGTCCCAAAATATCCAAGAAATGGTGAATTGAATAGGCAAAAGACACGTGCCTATAAATTGCGTAGCATGACCAAGTAAAACAATTGCAACCTAATAAGAGACTATGAAGAGTTCCCTAGAAATAAACCATGGTCAAACTAATAATCATAAGAAGGAAGAAGAACACATGGTTTTTGATTGTGGGAAGCTTTTTAATGGTTTTTCCCTAGGTCTGCTGGTCAATGAATGTGATGATCATGCTAGCTTTGTGGTTAATGATATTGTTGCTATTGGCTCTATTGAGAATGGTGAAAATAGTAATGCGTTTTGGGTGATGGAAATGGAAATGCTAGCCCAATGGAAGTTGGAGACATGGGTAATAGGTCTGTGGATGACAGTGCTCTCTGCATTTCTCAAGCTGACAACGCTATCAGTGCTAAAATTGTTATAAAAAGAGTTATCAAAAATTGAAATAAATAATTATGTTTGTACCTGCAACATTGAGTGAATAACCAATGGTTATTCCTCCAATTATTGCCAAATTGTAGAGAAAAATAGGGAGCACTCTGCACACATTCAAAAAACCAAAGTTTTTAGTTAGTTTGTGAAAAAAGTAATCTTTTTGAGAAAATATAAAATATAATATAAAAATATTTAGTAGTATTTATTAATATAGGATTAACTAACTAAGAGAATTGTATTTTCTAATTTTTCATTCTGAATATCTGAACTAAATAATTGATGCATTTCTCTCATCTTAGTAATCTCAAATACCTTACTAATCTCAAGTGAGGGTTGTAGTAGTGATAAAATCTCTGTTTCTAGCTCATAAAAGGGTGGTTCAAATAGTGATTGTCTACTAGATGCCTTGTGCTGCCTTGGCGATAGTGAAATTGATGAATGATGGTCATGAGGCTCTTCCACTGGCCATTGCTGGGCAATAAAAATTTCTCTTACCTCTTTGCTAGAATTTTTTCTAGCGAGAAAAGCGGTGGAGATAAATGCTCTATTTCTAACTCCCGTTCATTGCTAGATACCTCATGCTGCCTTGGAGATGGAGGAATTGATGAGTAATGATACATGAATTTTGTTGAGACTCAATTGCATTTGACACTAATAATTGAATACATAGTAAAATTATAAAGGTACATGCAATATAAAAAAATAGAGTACTCTTTTGTAATGAGTATAATAAACTTATAGATTACATATTTATAATAAATATAACAAAAATTTGTATTGCAATATCCAATGTTGACCATAATTGTCGGGTCCTTGATAGGAATGACTCCTTAACTCATCCTGATGACACTGCGAAAATTGCATATGCAGTTATATATATAATAGCCCACGAACTAGATAACCCACATCAGCAAATATGAATTTTAAATTCTAATACTGCTGGAAAATTAACTTGACCCAAATGCTAACCTATATTAAAAAATATTAATTAAATTTATTTCAAAAATAATTATCGCAATTTAACAAACAAATATAAAATAATATTAAAACATAACAATGCTAATTTTATTGTAAGACACATTATAAGAGAAAGAGTTTTCTTGGAAAACTTAGACACTAAGAATGATTGTAAACATGATATCACAGTTTGTGCAAGGAAGTTGCTTCATCTGATAAGAAAACCTGCATGACCTGCTGAGTTGTTGGATGCTAACAGCGATCGAATTAAGTATGACCATATTGGATATACACTTCAGGACTTAATGCCTGCGTAAGAATTTTTGTAGCACCATTGACAATCAGGGCAAGATGGCTAGGATTTCTCATTACTTCTTTCCATTCATTTGTACTTTTATTGCTCAAACTTTCTTTCTTTATTTCTTTATATTCCCCATCCCATCCAATTTACTCCATAATTTTTCTTACTTGTACTTTTCCATTTTTCAACAACCAAACTGAAAGATGACCAATGAAATTAAAAATAAAATAATTGACCCACAATCATTATTCCAAAGGAAAATTTCCAGCCTAATATATAAAAATAAAACGCAATAATTATTGTGGGTTCAATTATTTTGTTTTTAATTTCATTGGTCATCTGTGAGACACTAGTTTGGTTGTTCAAAACTGGAAAAGAAGCACAAACAAGAAAAATTATGTAGCAAATTGGAAGGAGTAGGGAATACAAAGAAATGAAGGAAGAAAGTTTGAGTAATAAAAGTACAAATGAATGGAAAGAAGTAAGAAGAAATCCTAGCCGTCTTGCCCTGATTGTCAATGGTGTTACAAAAATTCTTACCTAGGTATTAAGTCCTAAAGTGTATATCCAATATGGTCCCTACTTAATTCGATCGCTGTTAGCATCCAACAACCCAACAGGCCATGCAGGTTTTTTTATCAGATTAAGCAACTTCCTTGCAAAAACTGTGATATCATGTTTGCAACCATTCTTGTTGTCTAAGTTTTTCAGGAAAACTCTTCCTCTTATAATGTGTCTTACAATAAAACTAGCATTGGTATATTTCAATTTTATTTTATATTTGTTTGTTAAATTGCGATAATTATCTTTGAAATAAATTTGATTAATATTTTTTAATGCAGGTTAGCATTTGGGTCAAGTTAATTCTCCAGCAGTATCAGAATTTAAAATTCATATTTGCTGATATGAGTTATTTAGTTCCATGGGCTATTATATATATAACTGCATATACAATTTTTGCAGGACTATCAGGATGGGTTAATGAGCTATTCCCATCAAGAACCTGAGAATTAGGGTCAACATTGGCTATTACAATGCAGATGTTTGTTATATTTATTATAAATATGTACTCTACAAGTTTATCATACTTATTACAAAAAGTGTACTCTACTTTTTTATATTGTATGTACCTTTATAGCTTTACTATACATTCAATTATTAGTATTAAATGCAATTGAATCTCAAAAAGTCCATGGATCATTACTCGTTAATTTCTCAATTCCTAAGGCAGCATGAGGCATCTAACAATAAACGAGAGTTAGAAATATAACATTTATCTTCACCACTTTCCTCGCTAGAAGAAATTCTAACAAAAGAGTTCAGAGGAATTTTTATTGACCAGCAATGGCCAGTGTAAGAGACTCATGACCATCATTCATCAATTCCACTATCGCTAAGGTAACACAAGACATATAGTAGCCAACCACTATTTAAACCACCCTTTTATGAGTTAGAAACAGAAACTTTATCACTACTACAACCCTCACTTGATATTAGTAAGGTGTTTAAAATTGCTAAGATGAGAGCAATGCATCAATCATCTAATTCAGATATTCAGAACGAAGAATTAGAAGATACAATTCTCTTAATTAGTTAATTCTATATTCATAAATATTACTAAATATTTTTGCATTACATTTTATATTTTCTCAAAAAAGATTACTTTTTTCACAAACTAACTAAAAACTTTGGTTTTTTGAATATGGTAGATACCTCATGTTGGAGACGGAGGAACTAAGGAGTGAGTGGTGAGGAAGGCTCTAGCTCTGGTTCATTGCTAAATGCCTCCTGTGGAATAAAAAGAATAAGTGGCAACGTACAGCGGATTCATTAAAGACAAACACTTCTCATTAACACAAAAAAAAAAAAACTTTATTTAAACATTACAAGAAAGAGAATAAATTATAACTTTTAGCAAATGAAAGCATAAATGACAGAGCCTCCTAAAGATGTAATAGTTCTAGAAAGAGTTTTAGTGCAATCTAAAGTCCGAAATGACAAACACAACTCCTAATCTGATAAGACAACAACAAATATAGACAAAATCTCTGATCAATATTTTTTTTTTCCAAGCATGTATCAACATTATATATACCCACACGAGCTTGCTCCTGGTGTCATCACCTTCTCTCTCAAGCACACATGTAAGCCACAAATTGAACTGACAATAATTGACTCAAGATATCAAATTTTGAAATGGAAAACCCTGATACCACATATGCACACAAATATTTACAAATTACATGTGCAAGCTTCAACCCTTCAAGAAAAAGAAAAAGGCTTCACCTCTGAAGGATTTACAGGCTCGCAAAAGTCCTCAACAAATTTCTTCTGATCAAACAATTCCCTGAAAAACAAACGCAGAATCAAGAAAATTAATAGTCTCAGAAACACTATTAGAAAAAATGCAAATTTTAAAATTATCCTTGACACCAGAACACCTACGTGATATAAAGAAGGATGCTGAAATGTCACTCGAGTATTAGCCTATTTCCCTTTCGTTTGCCTACGAATCCCTACTAAGGTAGCCTAAAAAGCAAGAGCATTCGCCTGGCCGGGTTCCTCTGTTCGTTCTTACGCTAATGGCCTAACCCAGTCCCCCTTTCCTCGTTTTCCTGTCCGAACCGCTAAAGTAGCTAAAGTGGTGATAAATCCTGTGCCCTAGCTAATTCTACCTGCTCGAGAAAGCTTTCTCAATCTTCAATCTCTTAAGATTCACCGTTCACTGGCCCACTCAAAGCCCTTCCTCTACCACCAGCGACAACTAAGGCTTCACCCGCGATCTAGTTCTCGTCTCACCTAGTAATTTTTTACACGCTCAACAAGGTCGACGAACCCCTCTTGTTGAGTCCATTGATTTTTTTCCATGTTTCAGACATCAAAAGCAGAGCCGTTGGAATTAGCCGAGTTAAGGAACTGTTGAATAGCAGATGATAAAAATGGTTAAAGTGAAAGCTGTTGAGTGACATTTAATATTGTCGCGTAGCTTAGGTGTTAGAAAGTCATTTAACTGTTGAGTTGTATTTATTAGCCCTTGATAATTTATTTCCATTTTTTTATATTTAGGGGTAATTTTGCTGCTAACACGACTAACCAATATCGAGGGCAGGATTGACTTAGTGGCCTCTTTTGTTATTTTTTGGTTTTAATTTCCCTAAAATCTTACAAAATTTTCTTTTACTAGCTCATACCAATTTTACAAATTTTTATGGGTTAATATTTTACAGAAATGGTAAAAAAAGAAAATAGAATTTTTTTTTCAACTAAATTACAATAAATTTGAAAATATAGAGATCTTAATTTCACAAAAGTGAGACTGATATATGCGTTAAATTGTCTCTCACAGTTTTTTTTTTTATTTTTTTTTTCCAAGCTATAATTTTTTGTGGCTGGTCAGACTGGGTTTGACTTCTCAGAATTCTGATTTGCATTAATTAAGATTGATTTATCCAATCAAATTCGAACGGCTTTGTACTTCAGAATTAAAAAAGTGATAGCACCTTACCGGGGACACCCAAAAAGGAAAAGATTAGACTTAAGCTGTTTCCTCCTCTTTCGTTCAAAGCTTTTTCCAAAGGTAAAAGAGAGAAGACAGAAAGTAATAATTTTTTGTTCCAGGCTTCCAGCGTGACCCGTGGCCATAACCAGAAAGAAGAACATGATTAGCTTGAGCAGTGGCGGGGGTGCCTCATGTTGCAAATCGCTACCCAACAGGACAGAAGGTCCCCCCAGCTTGACAGAAATGGATACCATAACAACCCATTAAATATCTCATGGAAGTGCATGATACAAACTCTAAAATTCAATATATGCCCTCTTGGACATGCGTCCAATTAATGTGTTTAATACTTACTCTGAGTAGAACGCCCGAAGAAATTGTGTAATTTATCGGCCCATGTTCTTATATACTAGGAAGTTAGAAGTGTTTGTTAATTATGTTCTTTTTTACATTAAATCGCTCCACCCTTTCCCGAATCATATTACCAGAACAGAGCCTATTTTGCATTCATCAGTTTCATGTGCAAGACAAGAAGAAAATTTCTTATGTTATTCCTTTTTCGGTGATTTTTATACGTCCATTTGCAAACGGGTAGATTTGCAAACGGGTAGAGATCCCTGGAAAAAGCTTGTCGGTGGACTTTCATAAGCTTGCTTATATATCTCAATGTAGTGTTCATCCCTAATTATCCTTCACACAGTTCTTAACAAACTATTGAATACAAAAATATTTTCTTACCTCAAGGTACAAAGCAACAATCAAATCAGTGCCCAAATAGAGAGCCCCATCCTGGGAGCGGCCACATTCAAATCAGAATGAATATGACAGCTTGGTTTTGTTATTGTCCCATTGTGTGAACCCTGCCGCGGAAGTCTGGCGGTTTCAAGTCATTGCGACTGGAAAAAGACTCGCTCATGGCATGAGTTTATTTGGGTTTACGATCAACGATTGTCCATAGTGAAAGGTAAGTCACCCAAATACTCAGTTATTCTAAAGTTGGTTGTTGCAAGAATTGCACTCGCCTCAAATTCTTATGGGCACCAAAAACAACTGAAGAACTGCCGCTGTATTAAGAATAGACTATGTTTCAAGCAGCACTGCAAGTACGTGGTTGGTATCTTGGGGCTCCAAGCCTCTTGGTGCTGTGTCACTTGCCCACACATTCATGTACCTACCATACAGGTGAATTCTGAGGCAAATACCAACTCCATTTTTGTAGCTGTCTGTGTCCATGGGCACAAGAACAAAGCTTTCCTCTTAGCTCAATAGCTTAGCATTCAAATGGTTTCACGGACAAAAACAAGTTAATTCAATCTCTACAAGTCAATTCGACCAAAGACTGAATTATGACAGATCACATACATACGAAAAGCTCAGAGACACAAAGTGATTCAAAGAAAAATGCTTGAAAATATGTGATGTTCTCAATTTTGTTTCCCTCTCTCATTTGATTCTTTTTATGGTTGGGGGGGAGATGTGGTGGTGGGGTGTAGGGGGATGGGGAGAGGAATGGAGTTCCTGTTACATTGACCTATAGAAGCTAAATCAAGAGTTCAAGATGGACCAAAATTGTACATAAAGGTATTGCAAAAACTACGTTTAGACAATAATCAAACAGTGCTCACCCACTTCAGAATGAGTAATCCTTTAAATCTTCTTTTGAGTCATTCAGGTCCATATCAACCAAGCACTCTTCTGCATTGAGAGGTGGGAGTTGCTTGGTCTTGCGCCTCAAATTATGTTTATGCCAGTCACTCTTAAAGTGATCCCTATACTGCTTGGCGTCCCCAACAAATGCATTGCATGTGCTACATTTGTTCTGCTTCACCTCTGCCACATCATCATTTTTTCTTTGATCAGTAACACTTGCCTCAGCATTCTTTTCCATCAAAATGGCCTGTTGTTTGAATTTCTCACTTATTTGGACCACAGAATCAGCAGAATCCTTGGGTAATGGCGTATGTTCATGATCATCATAATCATCCACATGAGTGTCTCCCTCAAAATGCACTGAAACTGAAAGAATTTCCAACCTTCCATGCAGATTCCTTATCAAGGTATCACAGTCATGAAAGAAACCTGGGTCCATTTCACAAACCTGATCAACCATGCAAAGGAGAAGATATTAAGCAGCCATGAGAAATATAAGAGAAAGAAGAATCAATATAAAATGTTTCAAGGAGTGTAAACAATCAACCCACAAAACCAGAGAGTAAAGAAAAAAAAAAAAGCATTCCAACCAAACAAAAACAGTTGCTGACACATTTCTACATCTACAACATTTAAATTTCACCACATAAAGTGCTCTGGATCTGCATAACTGATCTCACAAGCTTGTGTGCAATAGCAAACAATCACAAGAAAGGATACTTCAAGTTAAAAAATTCTAGAACCAGCAAAGAGCACATGACCATAAAATGGAATGGAAACAAAAAATTAAGTACTACAACTTGCTGCAGAGGACAGGCACTTGATAGATGAAAATTTTGAGAAACAGAGATGAAAAGCAAACCACATTAACAAGGCATGAAAGATGCTTACAATAGATATCTGACTTCCAGATTCATCCTTTGACACAATGGTGACATTCCAGGTATTCAAATTTTCAAGAAGAGAAGAAAATCCGGGTTCCAGAACAGTTATCCGTAATCTCATTGGAGACCTTTTGATTGGGAAGTGCTTTTGAAGCTCACGAATGACCTCTAGTGCCTGTTCAAAGTACAAAAAATAACATGAGAACACATTGTCTGCAGACAAAAAAAGTAAAGACCATGACAGGAACATCAAACATGAAGGATAATAAACGAGAGTCAACATATGATATGTTCACAAATGTAAATTCTTTGCAACTAAACAGCTAAGACAACAAACAGTTTGCTACAAAATTTTTAATCAATTTATGATTGTTGCAAGAAATGAGAGAAGGGACACGTCACCTGCTTCTTGGAGCTACTATGGGGGTCGACGGCAAAGTGAATATCGTGCATAAGTCGCTGGATCATGCTGATAGTGTAGGGGCGCTGGGTTTTGGAATTGATGGTCTTTTGCATGACAATGGTTGCAATATCCAGAAACTGGCTGGACAGCTGAGACTCCCTCTCCTTGCCGGCAACTTGAAGCTCCCCTTTCTCCAGTATCTAACCAATCCAATTTGATTCCACTAATAACTCTGAAATTACAAAGAAATAAGAATTTAATTTAAGATATCGAGGAAAATGGGAAGGGAGGATACCTCCAGACATATCTTGGACTCATCGTCACTTCCGAAGGCCAACAGTAAATCCTTGGACTTGGCAACTACACCTTTGGAGACATTCGAATACACAGTTTGTGATTGCAATACTTCGTCCAAATCTTTTTCTCTGGTGATTTAATAAAACAATCAGAAACACCTCCAATCTAAAAAACTAAATGAATAAATAAACAACAAAGACATGCGGTGTTCGTTCATGTTTCTTTAGCCATATGCACATGTGATAATAACTTGGTAGCAATTTCTTTCTTTCTTTCTTGTTTTTAAAGAAATTAAAAAAAAAAAAAAAAAAAAAAAGAAGAAGAAGAAGAAGAAGAAATAAAGAAAAGGGAAACGGGAAACGGAGAGAGAAGGACTTACACGCCTGAGCGCCAAGAGAGGACCTTGTTCTTGTAGCAGGCAGTCTCGAAGCGGATGCCATGCTTCTTCAACCGCACCACCGCCACATTCGTCAGCCTCTTTTGCCCTATCGGCTGGATCAGCTTCTTCGACATCTTCTCCCCTTCTCTTTCTCTGTGTCTGCCCAATGCTCTGCAAGTCCTTTCCAAATGTCTGTTTTGGTTTAACATGAAAACGCAATAACCTCTTGGGCCACCCAAACCAAAACGAAAACGAAAACGAAACCAAAACCTACAAGCCCAACCCACTTTTGTTTGTTTATAGAGTATTTTATCGTATAAATAAAAAGTTAGTATTATTAAAAATTTTTAAATTTTTATTTAAATATTTTTATTATATTTTAAATTATTTATTTTTGATAAAAAAATTAAATTATTAATAATTTTTATTTAATTAATATATAATTTTAATTATTTTTAATAAAAAATAATTAATTTAAAATAAATTTTAAAATATAATATTTTAATAAAAATATAAAAATATTTAAATTTTAATTATAAAAATTCATAAAAATTTAATATTAATTTGTTTACCGATGCCTATACGGCGCATCTTGGAAAATCTTTTTCTTGCGCGTTTCAAGAAAAATCAAACGACAGAAATGTGCCGCGCCATCTTCAAGATTTTATCCCAACCAACATATCGAAATGAATATTAAAATTTATTTCGACTCAAATTTCTTTAACTTTTATCTGTTCTATTACATGAAAGAAAGAAAAAGAAAAAAAAAAAAGACAAATTAAAAAGAAACGACTTTTGGGTCAGTCGAGGCATAAAAACCAAGCCCAAGAGCAACCCGATTTGTATAGCCTATAATTCGACGCCATTGCGAGATATGACTTTAATTGTTGGGATAAGTACTAATTTAGTCTTAAATTTTTTACTTAACTTTTTCAAAATAGTCTTTGAAATTTTGCTGTTTCCGTTTGAATCCTATAGCACTTAAAAATTTCGTTTCAATTTAGTTTTTTTTTTTTTTTTACGTAAAAGACAAAAATTGCTGATTCATTTTGTTAAGTCCAAAAAAAGTATTAAATTAGAATAAAATTTTAAATTATACCACTCAAATAAAAAGGAAAAAAATTTAGAAATACATTGAAAAATTTTCAGAAGATTTAAGACTAAATTAGTGCTTACGGTCTCAAAATGTTGCATCCAAAAGCAATAGTAATCATCATATCAGAGATAAATCAAAGAATGGGAAGCAAAGCAGCAAAGAACTGAAAACACAAATATTGTAGATGTTAGACAACTAGCAATCCCTACATGGCTGCTACAAACTTGCGTTTCAACGCTAGAAATCCTTAATACTCGGCTACAATTATCATACATCAGCATGCAACTAGATGACAAACAAAGAAAATTAGAGAATCTAAACAGCGTCGAGGCTAGCCAAGTGACCGCAGAGGTAACAGTAGACAGAAGGTGCCTTTCACCTCCACGCAGAAGTAACAATCAAGCTCTCGTCTTTCCACCCAAAAAGAAGTGCACCCATTTCTTGCTTCATCGTGTACCTATCAAAGTACTCCTTCATGAGTTTACGGCCTATATCAATCACATCAGGACCCATTGAGCATGAAGTAAAGCCAGCCATCATCATTCTTGCTCTCCATTTCCCTGCAACCTCATACCGCTCAATCCTTTCCTCTCCTTCACAGGCTACGATGTTTACTATTTCGCGTGCCAGGCATTGCCGTTCAACGTTGACCCTATCCTGGCTCTCCCTTGGAAGAGTTGCATCAAGGGATTCAAACACAGCGGAATAATAGTTGTAGGCCTCAACGAACCTTGGAAGAAATGGGGTGGTATTCAAGTTCGCATCCTGTTCAACAACAGTCACAAGTTTTGGATTCAGGCTCTTAACCATCCGGAGGAGCTGGTCTCGCTCGTTTACCATTGAAACACTTTCATCGGGCATGTGATGGAGTTGGAATGCAAAATTTACTACAACTGCCTCCCCAGGCTTGCAGTCCAGCATTGCTGGGCTAACAAATGAAGTCTTGGAGGCCACTGCATGAAATTCAAATGGCACCTTAAGTGCTTCTGCTAGCTTCTCAAGCCTTTGCCCTATGATCTTTAGGCCCCCGACAGGGCGTTGAACTGACTCAGGGTCATCAACCCCAGTTAACCTGAAGTACGGTAACTTACCTGACTGATTAGCAAGCATTTGAATCAGTGAAATGTATTGATTTCCTTGACTTACATCAAAATCTATTACGTGAACTCTCTTTTCACCTTTAAATGCTTTCACAATTGCGCCATTCGCTGCCATAAATCCAAATTTAAAAACAAGGACAAACCTCAAACAGTATCTGCATCGCTGCAAGCCTGTCAGATGAAGGGGGCTCCTTGCATTTTAGAGCTTTATAGAGATACTTGCCAGTGGCAGCCAAGCGAGCTGCAAGACCTTCGACCATGTAGGCTGCTATTCTCTGAGAAGGATCTCCTTGAACAGAAACCATCTGACGGAGCTCATTTATCAAAGTTGATGCCTCATTAATGTTACCTTCTGAGATTGCATTAGCACAATCAAAAAGCAATCTCTTGGGGGTCCCAGGAGATAATTGTAATACTTCTTTATTACTGCTGATGCTACTTAGATTAGAATCTGAAGATGAAGACTCTTTAGGAGAATCATGGAGCATAACATTCTGGATTGGGTCTGACCATTCACCATCAAATTCCATGCATTGACTATTTACGAAGACATCATACTCCCCGTCAGATTCATCTAGTAGAGCTCTTTCTAGCTCTTGAAGCTTCAACTTCATTATATCTTCATCATATCCAACTGGATCTGCACTTTGGATGTCCAGGTAATCAGAGTCAGAATTGAATTGATACACACCGCATTGTCTTGTCGACACTAAAGTAGCATTGTAGGGATCCTGAGCGGATATGGAGGAAACTGAAACAGTTCTTCCTTGATAAGATGATGTGCCCTGTGGGGGAAACGAACTTCCAGAAATGTCAGAACTAGATGATTGTGTTGGCTCTTGTGTAGGAGAGTCAAGGAAGTACTTCTCATAACTCTCCCTCGAGTAAGAACCAGTGGCATATGGAGTTTTGCGCTTATCAGGGCTGAATATTTGAGCAGACAAGCCCGTGTTTTCATTGCTTCCCTTGAGAGAGTAGAGCTCATGATTTCTGTATGCAGCTGCAGAAAGCTCCGCTGGTCTAACTAAGGACATAGCTTTTTTCAAACCGTCTCAGCTTTTGAAGAATGACGATTGTAGTCATACAATGTGAGGCCTGTGTCATCACATATGTTTGATAACAGAATGCTTGTTACTTGTCAAAACATGTAAACTAACAGAAAAACAATATTCCTTTTATTAGAGAAAAACAAAATGAGCACCTGAAATTGGAAAACCTAGCATCAAATTTTCTTTGGAGATTCTTTATGATGCCTATACTTGAGCCAGAAATAAGAATGGAATGAGAGTTGAGCAGGCAGCACACAAAACCATGCAGCAATATAAAGCTATTCACATGGGAGTGGCAGCAATATCAGTGCCACATGTGAAGGGGGAAGCGAGAGAGCGAGAGAGATCTGAAATGTAGACGGGAACAGAGAAACTAGATGAACAGAAATGTCGAACGCAAAGGTAGCAAGCCAGCCACAAGGGCAAGATTGAAAAGAAGTTTTCTGCATATCCTTCGGCATTCCGGCTCTTCGTATACACATGCCAGTACAGATATCTTTCGTTTAAGTGTAAAATGCAACAGGTTCAAATTTAATCTCGATCAAGATGTGAACAGTCTAGTGGTTAATTAGGGGATGTTTCATGGCAGACTCTTGAAGTTCTGGGGCTTTATTCAAGCAGCTGTGATGGCTGAAATTGAGGTACTTTAAGAAGACAGTCTTCAGCAATCACAATGATTTCTTGCGTACAGCACCGAAAGAAAGATTGTACCATGCCAATCACACAAACCAAGAAAAAACTTCTATCAAAATCATACGTGTTCAAGAAAGTCGAAGTTGACAGCAAAATTCAGCATCGGCAGCAAGGTACAAGTCGATCGACACTTTTGCTCAATTACACAATGCCATTATGAGATATGGTACTGATAGATTTAGCTAATTCAGAGAGAGAAACGAACAGATCCCACATAAATGTTGACTATCTAACAGGGACAGAATTGATTATCCAACCAGACATGAAAAAGATGAATCTTTACCAATAATCAATTATTCAATGAATATGTAAAAAAAAAAAAAAAAAACAATAATTCAATAACAAAAGAAAGACTTTAATTATCAGCCCTTCTTTGAGGTTGCTACATGCAAGTCCATGAGAAATCCTCATAATAACTACAAAAGCTCAAGCAGAAGGAACAAAAATATGGCACATACCTGATGTAGGAGAGCGGCATCAAGAGGAAGCAACAAAGATCATACAATACAAGCTGCCAGTTCTGCAATTTAGTGGATACCCAGATGGAGATAAAGCTCAGGGACGGCTTTGAAGGTTGAGAGACTTGCACAGGATTTGACCAAAACTGGAGCCATTAATGGCAAAGCCAAGGTTAAATATGTCTCCTTCTATGTTCTTCTAAAAAATTCTAAGATTGTGAGGTTAGGTGTAGGTGAGTTGAAACTACACTTAAGGAAAATCTTAAACAAATGATTGAAACAAACAACTTTAGAAGACCCAAGTAAGAAAGAAAAGAATTATTGACAAAGTATCAGTTGGTTAAAGAAGTTCTAGCGTTCCAGAAACCCAAGAATCTGAGCAAACCTAAAATTTCAAAAAACCAATTATCTTATAAGAACATTCCAACAAAAAAACAAAAAATAAAAAAAGAAGAATGAAAATGAAATCCACTCTTCTGGAATCTGAGAAAGTGATGAGAAGCAGTAGTGCGCAACTAACCCAAAGTTTTTGACAAACAAACTCTATTGACAGGGTGATTTGGTTTTCCTTACGTCTGTCTTTTTTGACTTTTAACTTAACTGTACGTCTAAAGCAATAGAAAAAAAAATATATTTTTTCATCGCCTAGTTTAAGGTTAATAAATCTCTTACTTCAAAAAACAAAAAAATCGTGAAAGTCATACTTCTTGGGAAAAGTGCACCACAATCGGTGCCTCCCAGTTCATCCATTGATTGATCTGACCATTTATTTCTCCCACGATAACTCATCAGATGTTGATCTCACTAATCATTTAATTAAAAATTTCTGTAAAATCTTGGGCACAACACAACTGTTGGGCCTAGTCAAGAAAGGCAGTCGGATTTTGTCGGAATTCAGACTTGCCTAAGGGCGTTAATTCCATGGGTCAACATACTCGGCTATGTCCAAAAAATATTTAAGGTGTTAGATTTTGTAATGTCTATATAAATTCACATGTAGATTCCATAAGATCAATACCTTCCTTGTACAAAATAAATAAAAGAAAAAAAAAAACATCAAACCCTCCCACGGGAGAGAATTTCTGACATAATAAATGATTATTTCTGTGGTGTTTCACAATTCAGTTTGTTTCTTAATTTAAAAAGAGAAAAAGGAAAAAATGGAAAGAAACTGAGTTTTCAAACGTTAGTGTGACGTGGGCACCCTGTCATGGTGAAATTATGACACGAGAGAAAAGAGTAAAGTCAGGGTTTTTACTCACTTTTTTTTTTTTTGACAGATAAAATGATTAATGGTTAACATAGTAAATTTTAGAAAGAAAAAAAGGAGCAAGTCTAGAAGCACTGCAGAAAATAAAAACTCCAATTTTCATAAATTGTTGGTATTTGGAAATGTTTTTTTAACATTCAAAATATAGGTGAGTAAGATGATGGTTGAAAACGGAAGAAAAGTAGCTATTACATTGCGTGGCTTTGAGATGGTGGTTGGACCAAACGCGATTGAATGAAAATGGGCGCGTAAATGGACACACAATCAATCGATGTCACGTTGAGTTGCGACAGGGTCAGAAAAGGTTCCGCTTCTTTGCCGCTCTTCATCTCTCGTGCCGTTCATTTTCCTTTTCCGCCCACTTGTGTAGTTATATGCTCTTTCAACTGCTCGCTTGCCGCGTTGCGAGTGTCAATCCTCCTCCCACAATAAATAATTAAATAACTATTGCATCATCATTAAATATACATATTTGTATTATTAATTATAATTATACATAAAAAAATTAAAAATACACAACAAATAATTATGATAAGACAATAAATGAATCCAATCGACTCCATTTTATGTGACATTTTCGATTTATTTTACAGTGTAACCAAATTTTCAAAGATGGGGTAGAAAACAAAACAGTGAGAAGGGGGGCACGGATAAAAAGACGGGTCTTAAAGATTACACGGCAAGCAACACACAGACCGGGGGGGCCTGCGTGGCCGAGTAACGGTCACTTCGGAGAATTGTCAAATGAGCCATATTGAATGTATCTTGATTCCATCTATATATATGAGAACCAGAAACGCATGGTCCTGCTTGATTTCACAAAAATGGGGATGTGAAAACTCTCTTCACCCTGCCCATTGCAAATGTGAAATGGATCTTTAGATGCCCATCTATCATGTAAGATGAAGACTAGTGGGACTACATCCAATTCTGTGGGCTACTCAATTTAATTAATTTATTAGTTTTTAGTGATTCAGTCATTATCATCGTTTCCTTTCTGTTGTCAAAATAATGAGTGCGTGCAGTCTTGTCTAGCAAGTGGATAAAAAAGTTCGGCAGAAGAGCAAAATTAATGATCAATCACATGGTGATTGCTTTCGATGTGTGTGTATATATATATATATATATATATATATATGGTGAGGTCAAAAATATATATATTTTTTTAAGATTATCATCGAGTTAATTTTTTCGTCAAACCAAAAATTAAATATTTTCTAAGCGATTTAAATAACATTTTCCTCATGTTTGGCCTAGTATACTTGAAATTTGAGTGCAATTTTGTAGATGGAGGATTTGGGCGCAATTTTGCGGATAGAAAAAAGGAAGTCATAAGAGAGTTAGAGATGAATTGACATTTGGATCTATGAATTAAAAATATATATATATTTGAAATTTAATGTTTTTAAAAAATAAATTTAAAAATAATAATAATAATTTATTTTATAAAAGCAACATATCAACTTATTTTAATTCCCCTCTAACTTCTTTTCTCCGTCTATGAACCTTTTTCCTTTAGATTTCTATCTCCGAAACACTCAACGAGACTTAAACCATGTGTTTTGTTGCCAGTTGTACTACCCTACGTTGAAATCAAAATGCTTTCTTTTTTAAAAATATTAGGATTATTGATGCCATTTGAACCTATTCAATAGCAACTGTACGGTATTATAATTTTCTTTTTTCTCCTTTCGATTATCTTGAATTTGGGATATGCAAGGAGATGCACCCGGTTAACAGAAAACTGAGGCGACCACAGATATCCAGGTGGTAGTATTTTACCACGTCAAGTTTGGTCCAGGTGAACGGGTCGATTAATTGGGAAAAAAAAAAAAAGAGTTCAATTAGGTTAATACAAACATTATAAATTTAAATAAATATAATTTTTTATATTGCATCTAAGGGTCTTTCATATTATATACATTATATTAATATAATATAAAATATTTTATACAAATATAAAAGCAGGACCATGAATTTCTGGCTAATTGGCTATTTTCATCTGGATGGAATGAAGATACCTTCAATATGGCTCTTTTGAGTATTCTCCGAAGTCAACTTTACTTGGCCACGCAGGATCCCATGTGCGTCTTGCTTGCTGTGTAACCTTTTAAGTCCCGTCCTTATATCCACACGCACCTTCTAATTGTTATGTTTTGAACCAACCTTGAAATTTTGGTTACGCTGTAAAATAAATCGAAAACATTCATACGCAAGGTTGAGCAGTGTGATATGCTGAATTAGTCGGATATCAACAGACCTTGCGTATGAATATTTACGATTTATTTTCGATGACATCTAAATATTGAGAGGACAACGATTTGTTTTATGGTGTGACCAATTTTTCAAATATTGATCTTAAGAGAATTCAAAAAAGAAGTAAATTAGGTTTATCATTTGATAGTTTAAATCACACCCAATTTTAAATTTTAAATATAATAATAAATAATATAAATAATTATAAATAAATAAATAAATAAAATCTATAATAGGTTGATTCAAATTAAAAAAAATTCTTATTTCTTAAAATTCATACTGAGAGTTTAAAAAATTTTGTTGAATATATTTTTTTATTAAAAATATTTTTATGTTAATTTATTTTTTGACATAAATTTGAACAAATTTTCATAAAATTATAAAAAAATTATTAATTATTTATAATTTAAAAATTTATATTATAATAATTTTATTTTAAAAATTATATATTTTTTAAAAAATTAATTAAAATATTTTTATTTTTTTTAATAATTTTTATTTTTATTTTAAATTTGTTATTTTAAGTATTAAAAAAAAAAAAAAGGATGTTAGTGTTAATAGATAAAAAGCAAGCAAGGCACAAATGGGGCCCGCATGGCCGAGTAAATTTCACTTCGCAGAATAATCAAAAGAGCCATATTTAAGGTATCTTTATTCCCACCTAGATGAAAGTACCCCATTAACCAGAAATTCACGGTCCTGTTGGATTCCACTCAAACGGGGATGTGAAACTATCAAACACCCTGCCCATTGCAAATGTGAAATGAATCTCTAGATGTCATCAATCACGTAAGATAAAAACCAGTAGGAATATGACGTTGAAAACACATCCAATTCTATGGCCAATTCAATTTAATTAATTTATTAGTATTTAGTGATTTAGTCCTTATCATCGTTTCCTTTTCTTGTCAAAATAATGAGCGCGTGCAATCTTGTCTGGCAAGTGGATGAAAAACAGATTACCGGCAGAGCAAGATTAATAATTAATAGCATAGTGATGCTTTCGGATGTAATAAAAAAAAAAAAAGACGTAGCGAGGTTATTCAATTGCACTTTTAAGATTATTATTGAGTTAATTTTTCTGTCAACCGAAAATTAAAATTTCTCTAAGCGATTTAAATAACATATTCTTTATGTCGCATCGAGTGTATTTAAAATTTGAGCGTAGTGTTGTGGGTAAAAAAAAAAAAAATTATAAAATTTACGTGTCGACTCATTTTATTCTCTTATAATTTATTTTTTCAGTTTATCAACTTTTTCCCTCGAGATCTTATCAAGGAAACATCCCAACAATAATTGAAGCGTGTTTGATAAGGAAAGGGAACTGTTTTCGTTGCCAATTGTACAGTACTACGTTGAAATCAAAATGCTTTCTTTTTTAAAAATATTAGGATTATTGATGCCATTTGATCCAATTTAATAGCAACTGCACGGTATTTACAAGTTCCTTCCTTTGTTTTTTCGTTTCTTTTTTTCTTTTTTTTCCTTTTGATTGTTTTGAATTTTGGGGTATGCAAGAGGACGCACCTGGTTAACAGAAAACTGAGGCGACCACAGAGACGTAAGTGGTAGTTTTTACCTGGTCAAGTTTGGTCCACGTGCACTCGACGATTAATTGAAAAAAAAAAAAAAAAAATAAAAAGTCCACCTATCTGAATACAAAAATTATAAATTTAAATAAATATAATTTTTTTTATATTACATATAAAATACTTTATATTATACATAAAATATTAATATAATATAAATCATTTTGTATATAATATGAAAATCCTTCAAATCTACTCAACTCTATTCTTTTTGTATTCACTTAAATTTTTCCAAAAATAGAATCAAGCCTCGCAATAATGTATAATTTTTTTTATGCCGAGCAAAAACCTTAGATGAAACCCGGTTCACTTAAAAAAAATATGGATCCTAGCGAGTGAAAACTGTATCGCACTATTAAAAAAAAAAAAATGATACGGTAAAAATTATATAGATTAATTGCTCTAAAAAATAGTCTGTCTTTATTATTTTATTTTATTTCACAAAGAGGAGTTAAAGCCTTCAGAGCCCAGACTGAAAGTAGCAGTAGTAGTTAAGGATTGCAACCGGATTCTAAATTCGGCCCACCAAAGCAAGATAAGCGTTAATTAATAGGAAGACCCGTAGAGTCTAGGTCGACTAAGAATAGGGCCTATCTTTTTATTGGGCCGAAGCTCATTCACATGACCCGTGCAATCTGTTCGGCAAGATGTGAGTAACGTTATTAAAATCACAATCGGATTTTATGGAGTGTGAGAGAACTGGTTGAATATTCAAGGAGCCAACAATAAAACGCAGCCTTTTTTTACTTGCCGGTGAGTTTCAACGAACTCAGATCGCTTGGAACTGAAAGAAGAGACTAGCGAAGACCAGATGGCAAGATGAAAAATGCTAAACTACCCTTCATCAAACCGTCCATTTCCTCATCAACCTGCCGTCACAATCCCCGAATCCAGTCACAAAATCTAATTTTTTCCGCCAAATGAAGGCTACCAAACCGGCCAAACTTCGAGCAGTCTACCTTCAGCTCTTCAGCACTACATCAATTCAGAAGCCCCTTTTTATGGCCAGAAGATCCATAGCCACATCGTGAAAACTGGGTTTAGACTCAATATCAATATCTCTATCAAACTTCTTATTTTGCACTTGAAATGTGGATGTTTAAAACATGGGCGCCAAGTGTTTGATGAATTGTCTGTACGAACCCTCTCCGCTTACAATTATATGATTGCTGGATATTTGAAACAAGGATTGGTTGAGGAATCGATTAATTTGGTGCGTAGGTTGGTTAATGATGGTGAAAGGCCTGATGGATATACGTTATCAATGATTCTGAAGGCTTCGACTGGTGGTAGTGATGTTATATTGCCGCGTAATTTGGGAGGCATAGTACATGCCCAGATGGTAAAGTTAAGAATCGAGCTTGATGATGTTCTTTGTACTGGACTAGTTGACGTGTATGTGAAGAGTGGTAAAGTTGTCCATGCAAGGAGAGTTTTTGATATGATGATGGAAAACAATGTGATGTGTTCAACGTCTTTGATTTCGGGTTATATGAGTCAAGGCTCCATGGAAGATGCTGAAGAGATTTATAAGAAGACGCTTGAAAAAGACTTAGTGGTTTTCAATGCAATGATTGAAGGTTATAGTAAATCAGCCGGAAATAGCTGCAAAAGCACTTGATGTTTATATTGATATGCAGAGATTTGGTTTTATGCCTAACATATCTACTTTTGCAAGTGTGATTGGGGCTTGCTCTGTTTTGGCAGGATTTGATATTGGTCAGCAAGTCCAGTGTCAGCTCATGAAGAGAGAATTCTTCAGGCACATAAAAATGGGAAGTGCGCTTATAGACATGTACTCCAAATGTGGGAGAATTGGGGATGCGCGAAGAATTTTTGACCACATGCCAGAAAAGAATGTGTTTTCATGGACTTCAATGATTGATGGGTGTGGAAAGAATGGGAAACCAAAGGAAGCACTTGATCTTTTTAATAAGATGCAAGAGTGTTTTGTACAGCCCAATTACGTTACTTTCCTTGGTGCTCTCTCAGCCTGTGGACATGCTGGCTTAGTCACTAGAGGTATGGAAATCTTTGAAAGCATGGAGAGAGACTACTCTCTGAAGCCAAGGATGGAGCACTATGCTTGCATGGTTGATATGTTAGGACGTGCAGGAAGCCTTAGCCAAGCATGGGAGCTTGTGGTGGGGATGCCTGAGAAGCCCAATTCTGATGTTTGGGCAGCTTTACTTAGTTCATGTAATCTCCACGGCAATGTAGAAATGGCAAATATAGCTGCTCTTGAACTTTTTAAGCTGAATGCTGAAGGTCGGCCTGGTGCATATGTTGCACTATCTAATACCTTGGCTGCTGCTGGAAATTGGGATGGGGTAGATGAACTCAGGGAGGTGATGAAGTCGAGAGGAATTCTAAAAGGCACTGGCTGCAGTTGGGTCGGGATTGAAAGCAGTACATAGGGTAGCATTTTGGCCAAAGGATGTAAACTTACATAATAAATCAATTCATAGGAATGGCTTAAAAATTTTGTAGCTCGGTTGTGCTTTTCAGTTTTCACACAGTGATGATATTATCAAATTGCTTTATCAAGGCTGAATTGAAGCACTCAGGGCAGCATTGATGTTGAGGACATAACTAATTGATTTTCATATTCAATTTCATATTTCTTCCATGGAATAGATCCATGTTAACTCCTTTTAATTTTTTCCTCACAAAATTAGATTCATGGGTCATGATGGGCACACGAGATCTCTCAAGTATTTCTTAAGTATTGGGATTATTAACCTTTTCTATTAAGTTATAAATTATTTATTTATTTATTTTTACTCTTAATGTGAGATTTCTTGCTTACAAAATTCACACTTAAAATTTCAAAAAAATCAAAAAAGAAAAACTTGAAAAATAAATACTTGGATTTTTAATTAAACCTTTACCATACCGATTACCCGCTTTTAAACGTGCGGTGTCCGTCATCCGCGAGAGCTAGGGCTCCTAAAACGCCCCGTCAAAATATTAAAGTCTTCAATCGTCTAATTAGTTGGATCGTTAAGCTTTAATATCAACACGTTATGTCTCTCTCTCTTTTTCTTATTTTGGATGGATTTTAATATGCTCTCTTTCCAGTTATGAGATCACAGCTTAGGTAGAATGTCACGCTTGTGGATTACGATAAAGGCCGCCTCAACTTCCTCATGTACAAAATGATTATTATAAGTAAAATTGTAAACGATCAAAATTTAAATACATAAATTATACCTGACAAGTAAATGATTTAACTGTAAGAGGAAAAAAGAATAGGCCTTTCACGTCACCGTTACTTGAAACGGTCAGGCGGCTTATAGTACTGACGTTCACCTGCTTTGACGTTGAATGCTAAATGTTGACATCTTATTGCAGTACGGGTAGCGAGTGGTCATGGATAATTAGGCAGCATATAATGAGATGGCCACTACAGATTTATACCAGAAAGTAAATCGAGTGTTTTGAAAGATTGTAGATTTGCAAAATCCTTGACGTTGGACTTTTTCAAGGGTTTCATAATGGCTATCGATTTAACCGAGTTGTGATGCTGGCTAGAAGAAGTACATTATATTTGATTGCACTGCGGCCAACCCCACTTCGTAGTTGAATTGGCCCTCAACGAGAAAGAATATTAATCACTTCAACACAATAACGGTTTACAAGTTTATAACGCTTATTGACACATACATACATATATTTGATGAATTATTGGATGACTTAATTGGCTTAATTAAATTGAATTATATCATTACAACCAAACTAAAGTCTATCCAAATTGATACCAAACAAGCTCTAAAATAGTGTAAATATTAGCATTTTTGGCTTCTATGTGCATTAATAACGTACCTGAAAAAAAATCTAATTCCCTCCTTTGCTCCAAGCTTGGACCATTACTGAGGAACATATGGGAATTGCATGAATTTGGATGTCAATTGCAACTCCATCGCCCCTATAAAAAATCTATTGTGTCCGCACCAAAATAGAAAGAAAGCAAAATGTTACTCTTTTTAAAATTTGATCAATACATACGAAGTCAAGATGAGATATAGCATCAATTAACTGACATTTATAATTAATAATTCATGTATCACAGAACAAGTTATTACCTTGAAAGGAAGCGAGCAGGTAGCTAAACGGTCCTAATCACAGGGCACCACGAGCCTTGGACGTCTTGTCACTCATGTATAATAGAGGATCAGAAAAGCCTTGTTTGCTCACATGGGAGAGAGAATATACCAGAGAGAAAGCCCAACCAACGGGACGGGACTTGACCGTATCTCTCTGGAACACGGATTATTTAGTCAAGATAAAATGGAGTTAGTTTTATCAAAGAAGCATGAGTTTACAAGAAAAGTCCTTAACAAAAAATTCTTCAAGGGTTATACACTTCACTTCACCACCTTGGTGTTGCATAACACGTCATCCTGATAATATGCTCTAAGAACCCCCGGGGACGGTATCTGAATATTGTCTGCCATTTATTTTGCTGACACAAGTCACATGACACTGTTAAGAGAGTTCGCGTACATGACCCATATCCATATATTTCTGCTTAAATAAAAACGAAACCCATTTTCAAATGAATTTGTATTTTGCGTCTTACGGGAAAGTATATATATTAATAATGAAGCATCTATTGGGGGCAAGAAAGAAAGAATACACAGTAGGATATCAAAAATAATAAAAATAAGAGCTGAAAGACCTCTTCTAAAAAAAAAAAAAAAAAGGGACTTGAGTTTCCTTATTTTTCTCTCTGTTTTTTTTTTTTTGTTTTGAAAAAAAAAATACTTTTGATTTCCCAATAATTTCCTTTCAAAAAAAGAGGGGGGGGGGCAAAAAATAATTTAGGACGAAACGACAGAATAGTCCATTGAGGATGTTCATCTTCGATTTTAGAAACAGGTGTAGGTGGGGTTGGGAATGCTGGAGAGTTTGGGTTGCTTACATGAGTTCGCTCAGAAAGGTGAGAGAAAAGGTCTCTTATGGTTTTCATACAAGGACATTAATTCATGAAGACAAGGGATGTTTGGCTGTGCAAGCAACTGAAACGCTTGGCATTTACTGTTTTGAAAGCTATCTCAAACCTTTTCTATATTTGCTTCTCTCACCCACGGTGTATTAGGCAGTCCCATCGAAAGGTCCGTATATTTATATTATGTACATTGGAAACAAGTTCCTTCAATGTATACTCCCTAAGGAACAAAGCCCTACGGATTAGGGCATTGGGTGATCCTCTCATTTCATAGCTTTCAACTCTTTGACCTTCAAATAATCAAATATCAGTAGTCAGCAAATTGTTGGCGGCGTAATGGTGAAATTAGGTTGATAATTAAGTGGCTTAATTTATTTGGGAAAAAAAAAAAAGGGTGCTAATTAATATGATTTAGTAATCTGATCAATTCATAACAAAAGCAACTTGGATGCTTGATCACTGTAGTAAGCAAGGTCTTTTAGTTGCACCAACTTAAATAATTACGCCTCAGTGCCCACTTCCAATTTACAATAAGACTACTGATTCAAGGCTAGTGTACACTCGTACGCATGCTCTATTCGTCGAGACAAAGTGAATCAGACCATAAAACATGGAACTAATATTCAGAAAAATCAATGAGATCCATAAATTTTTGTTCATTTATATGTTGCCGCTGTGTAAACTCCCTATGCACTATAGTTAATTACAATGAGAATAGAGTAATAAATCAATAGTCAATCGATGTGTTATTCATCACCAGCTTGACCTTGATGTTTTCCTCTTTTTGGATCAACGGCAAAACGCTATTTGCACCATATCTGAAGAATGTTGCCAATCTCAGCTTTGAGGATCTAGACTGGCAGTTGAGAGGAGGTTTACTCAGCGGACGCTTTCAATATTTGAGTTTCCATGTAAGCGATGTCTGTTAGAGAGAAAGGCAATAGAATTGTGAAGGGAAATGTACATGTTATATGGAGTAAGTTCATTACTGAGTCTGTAATTTATATAGTCTCCCCAATTCAGATCAATGACTTTCAAATCCGTAACTTTAAAAAAGTTGTCAATTCGAGTTTTTTTTTTTTAAAAAAAATTATTTGTTAATTGCAACATTAAATGTAAATCTATTTGTGCCTTTTTGCTAATTTGGTCTGTGTGTGATAGATGAAGCGTTCATATATATATATCTCCTGTAACAGCTCATACAGACAAGAAAAAGAACTAACATGCAAGACCATCTTGCCCTAGGAAACCAAATTACCATAGTTTGGGTTTTGATAATTGTATAGCAACGGTCTAAAAATTAAATCTATTAATCGAATCCTGTTTGAATAAACGATCTCGTGTACTTCTGCAACTAGTTTCTGTTAAGTTTACATTAAAATAACAAAAAAGGACGGAAATTGTTAATTTGACTTACCGGATATGATAAATTGGATAATCCACCAATTCCAAGTTGCAACTTGCAATTGTGACCTTACCCACCGATTCTCGATGTATCGTTTTACTTGATTTTACGTTCTTGGCGTTAACATATATGGGAAGGCCAATTTTTAAGCACATTTAGATGGGCTTTCAAATTGTTTGATTTCGTGCGGTATAAAATCTCAATCGGTCAAGAAACGATTATATAATAATTATTACACAAAATGGTTCAACGTTCGTATTTGATTGGCCATCTGCATGGGAAGTATGGGACAAGGCAGACGGCTTACCTATACTTTTCTTGATGCTGTACTTGCACGACATTTGATAATCATCCCGTAAAGACTAAACCTGCAGAATTTCAGTTATGAAGGTTGTCTTTATTTTCTTAATCCCATAGATGTGTTATATGTAACATATAGGCTTGATAAGGAAATTGCAGCACGTGAGCAGATATTGTATGGCTGTGTTTTGATTGTTTTGTAGTTATTTAGTTTCTTCTTCATAATGTACTAGAAAAATTAACTGAGATTAAGCTTCTCCCATCTTGCAAACAATCTTCTTTTACAGCATTTTCAAGACTTGCTTGATGGAATAATATTTCCGGACCCTCCCTTTAATTGTTAACAAGATTGATTCTGAAGAAGATGAGTTTAGTATAAATAAGACACTGTTAACTTTATTAATTATAGACGTAATTTTTGTTTTTTTTTTTTTTTTACTTCTTCTCTGGTTTGTGTGATTGGAAATAAAAGTATCCATTACCCATAAAATTATGACTTGGGTATTACGGGTATGTTACGGCCAAGTTGCAAGTCATGCATGTTTCTGACGAATCGACACATCAACAGAAATTGTGAGCTCCAACTAAAGGGACAATGTATAATGCTTTGGTTCCTTCAGGCATCAAATGCGATGGTTTGAGGATTTAACTGATATCAAACTTATTTCCCTAACCAATAAGTGGTTAGCCTACAAAACGCACGTTGGGGCTTTAAAAGCTTTTTCAATTATGACATTTAATTACCTCTGGTTGCCAATTCTGGGAATGCCAACTTTGAAGTTTGAACTCACCAACTTGCTTTGATGAGAGATGCTTACACGGGCTTTTTACTCATTCATTCACTATACTAAGAAGCATGATGTGCTGAAATTAGAAATGTTAATTTGTGCTGATATCCACCTCTACTTTACTAAACCCACCCACTTTTATATATAGTTATTTGTTATTTTTACTCACATTTTGTTAAATATAATACACACATAATTTTATTTAATTATTTTTTTTATTTTATCTAAGTTTTATTAATTTTTTTATTCATATTTAAAATTGAGTAAATTTAATTTAATTGACTATTTGAAATTACTTCTTTGGTGAACATTCAATGAACTGGGCAACCCATAAAAAATAAAGTCAACTATCGCAGAACTGAGACATATGTTGCCTTGCATTAGTCTTAGTTGGTAGTATAAAAATTGATCAATTTAATCAAAATGGCATTAGGGGATGCTCCTTTATATTAATTACTACCATCATTAAATGTTGCAACTACCTAGTGAAAGGAATTAGGAAAGCAGTCTTTGGAATGGGGCAAGCCGTCTCTTTAGTAACCAAAACCAGTTTAATTAAGGTTCTCAAATCACTTAAAAGTTTTTTTGATTTAACGTTGCACCGTGGCTTAATATGGTGAGAATAGGCAAGAGTGAGAATGAGAATTTTCGTGGGTCAATAGCATAACAAGAAAAGAAAGGGTCAGTGGTTCTACAGTTTGGATTGATTGGGGGCTAAAAGTGTCGTGTAAAACCAACAAAAGTGACTTCCCATCCACAACCCTAAACCAACCAACCCTCACTTTCTTACACTGTTGGTGCTCGCTTTCTTATACCCTCTATATATCTTCTTGGGGACTTCTCCCTGGTTCATTTGATGATAAAAAGACCAAGGCTAAGCTGGCGCCAACGGTGGCATAGATGGAGGAATCTGGGGCCGCTAACTCAACTGAAGAGGAGAAGATTAGCAACAGCTGTCCTAGAGGTCACTGGAGACCTGCTGAGGATGACAAACTCAGGCAACTTGTACAACAATACGGTGCACAAAACTGGAACTCTATAGCAGAGAAGCTTCAAGGAAGATCAGGTGTGTAGTATTTGTGTTCAGAATTCAGGATTTTTGGCCTAATAATTAAAAGTTTTGTACACCAAGTTAATGGAATCATGATTTTTTTATGGGATTTTTGTGAAGACTTAAAGTTGAAGGCCTTCTGATTTGTTTCTAACTGCATGATTGAAAATTTAACAAATTATGAAATCAGATTTGGTATGTTATGAATATTTTCTTAAGCTTGATCGTCTTCTTTTATATATATATATATATATAGGAACAGAAATTTGCTTTTTTTTATTTTTATTTATTTTTAATAAATAAAGCTACAAAAGGTTTATGCTAGCATGATATCTCTCTCTCAAAAACCGATATGCTCAGGTTTTTCAACCCAATTAACTCCATGCCTATTTAATTAATTCTAGAGTTTCAGTATTGTGTGCTTGTTGATTTTCCGTTTTCCTTTTCCCTTTTTTTTTTTTTTTTTTGTACAGGGAAAAGTTGCAGATTAAGGTGGTTTAATCAGCTTGACCCTAGAATCAACAGGAAGCCCTTCACCGAGGAGGAAGAAGAGAGATTGCTTGCTGCTCATCGCATTCATGGAAACAAGTGGGCAATAATAGCCAGGCTGTTTCCTGGTCGAACAGATAATGCTGTGAAAAATCACTGGCATGTAATCATGGCAAGAAAGCAAAGAGAGCAGTCGAGGGTATGTGGAAAGAGAAGTTTTCAAGATTACCAAAATGATGACACCAACGCCACCTTAAGTAGTTTTTTCGAAAGGAAATCAAGCTCAAGATCTGGATTCAATAATGGTAGAGTACTCTTGGAATTTCAGAACCCCTTTAAGGATAGAATATTTTCAGTCTCTCCCTCTAGTACTTCTTCACCTTCTTGGGACTTTGTCACATCAACTATGAGTAAGACGGCTTCACACAATTCTTGGCCTTTGGATTTATCAAGAAGAGAGCCAAGAGATTACTTCAACTCTAATTTATACACTACTGAGAGCTCCAAGATTTCAGATCATCAGTCTATTCATAGGTACTGTCCAAGTTCTTCAGTGTGTGGCAACCACAGAAGTTCAGCTGCTATTGGACTTCAAAACTACAGAAGGGTTGTTCCGAGTCCTTTGGGATGCCTCAAACTTGGAGATGTGTGTGAGAACCGTGGAGTGATGAGGGAATTGTTAAGTTTCTGCAATAACTCATCCTCGTTCGAGAGTACAAAAATGGGTAACCAGCAAGAGCAAGGAGATGATCAGTCTATTAGACACAAGGATGTTCCTTTCATAGATTTCCTTGGCGTGGGTATATCTTCTTGATCACCCAAAAAAAAACTTTCTGTTAATTATATTTATTCTATATTATTATGATATATACTAGTTTTAGCTTCACTCTTTTGTATTGGGAATTTGTTTTTTTTCGGCCAATTGATCACCAAAAGGACAGATTTTCAGAAAATTTGTTTCTAGCATGCACAATAGTCCGACTTCGATTTATTTTGTGACCATGTTGAAGCCATGTTATTCAAGTAGCAGTGATTTTATTTGGATCTATAATAACTAGGATTTGATTTCTTGATTTGACAGATAGCAGTAGTTTGATTGTGATACATAAGAATTTTACTGATAAAGCAATACATTGTGGGACGCATATATATATATATATATATATTGGAAACTTGTTTGATTGGTCATACTTTGCACCATTCGGGAAATGCAATAATTTTTCTCAAGGATGGAAATTTATCCTTGGAATAAATGTCTTTATTCACAACAAGCATAAATGACTTTCATTCTGTTTCATTGGCCTATTCTACTGAATTCATCAAAATGCAACCAAAAAAAAAAAAAAACTGTCATTTTATAAGGTTGTTTCAAATATTTTTCGGGGGTCTGGTGAATGGAAATGTGCAGTCTGATTAACTGAAGGGTTTACATAAAATGTAATGGAGTTCTATTTTACGGTTTGGTGCCTGCATGTTTTCCATGGCCGCTGACAACATACATGGAACCATAGCCAACGCGAGGCAAATCACATGACTAGTGGCAGAAATAATCCAAAAAGTGCTTCCATGCATGGAGACCCATTTTGAATCATTACCTCAAAGCTTTCCCCTTTCAGTTGCTTATTTCTTGGATGAGTAAGAAGCGGTATTGATTCCCCCGTCTCAGCGTCACCTTCCCACAAAGTCCCCTTTGACAATCCGACCAAAACATTGTTTGTGTATTGAAACCTAGGAATTTGATGGCTAGCTTCCAGTAATCACTTCTTGTAAGAAGGGCAGAGAGAAAACGAACTTTGCAGCAATGGGAGGCTCTCGTAGGTATATTATAGATGAAGCTATTTCCATGAATCCCGCGTTCCAACTATAAGAGATTCAATCCAAAAACTATTTGTTTGTGATTATTTTTTTTTTTTTTTACGAGTTAAGCTGGGCACAATGGAGGCCTAAAAGCCAGTAGTAATTTTGATAGTTACAGGAGCTTTGGACTCTCTTGATGGGGGTTGGGTCTGCTTGTGAATTTAGCTTTCTAATTCTTAATAAGACCTGACCTCTCTATCATTTACTATAATTTTTTTTTCTTTTTTTTTAAAAAAAGAAAGTGGACTTAAATGTCAAAACTTTCCTCACATTTTAAAAAAAATAGTTTCATTGCTCAAACACATTTTAGTTGATTTCTTTCCTTAAGGTTTTAGTTTTAGTCAATATAACATAAATTAAGACGGAATATTTTCTCAAAAAATAAATACAAAACCAAAAAATCCTCAAAAAAATAAAGAAAAATCGAAAGAATTGTTTTTAGAAAAATAAACAATTGTTTTCTGAGCTTTAAAACAAAAAAAAAAAAAAATCTAATTATTTGGCGCTAATATAGATTTCTAGAAAACAGACTTTGAGAAAATATATCTTTGTCGGTAAAACCCACATACCGCGGTGCTCTAATTAAAGGCAGTGTGTTTCTGGCCTCCAAAGGTGTCCTCCCTATCACTTCCCTTAATTACTTCTTTCCCCTTTATTATCTCTTCCATGTTTTTCCCTGTTCATACGTTTTCCAATTTTTATATTGCGTCATCTACTAAAGACACCAATTACAGCGAGTATGGCAACGTGGGCATGGGACTGACTGATTGTGTGTGCGTGTGAGGTGTGAAAATTGATCAATTCGTGGATCAACAAACCAGCATTTAAAGTTACACCGAAAGCCTTCAGGCGAGCGAGGCCTAAACTGATGTTTAAGTTTTCAAGCGGAGTAATAGCCCGAATTGGAAATGTTGGGCAGAAACCTGGCCAGAACTGACTGGGGCAGCCCATTGAGATTGGAGGATAAATATTTCAATACCCGATCGCTTTTAAGCCTTTATGATTGATATGGGCTTCACCATTACGTCTAATGTTTGGGCCTTTTACATTTGGGCTTACGAAGGTCCACTCCACTAATAGTCCAGTCAAATTTTGATTACTGGTAGGTAGATAAAGATCATGGGAAAAAAAATGAAAATATTAAATAAAGGATTATAGATTACGTAACATTTCTTTTAATTAGGGATCCATCTAATGGCTACCTGCTACCGACACTCCTTTCTGATTTGAAGAAGAAAAAAAATCAAAAGAAACTTCCAAAGCCCAACGACCCGGCCTTCTCGGCAAAAAAAATGAAAGACCAAAAAAAAAAAAAAAAAAGACAAGCAAAGACATCAATTGTTAGCCAGTCAGAGTCTCCCACCTAAAATTTGTAGACCGGTTGAACAATTTCAAGTACACATTGTGACGTCAATTTTTGAATTGGATATTTGCGGTGGGGTATTAACTCGAACACATTAAAAATTAAAAAATAGGTGAGGAAAATTCTCAGAAAGAGGCTAAACGTGTTGACTACTTCCAATGTCGGTAAGGCTAGGAAATGAAAAATTTGGAAAAAAAAAGGGGGGGCAATAAAGACAGTCAGCGTGCGCTGCCCCAGCTCTTGGCCGCCCCTGCCTTGGGGACAAAACAGAGTTTTCAGTTGCCATTTCCCCGAACGCCCCCTCCAACGCCCAAGCCTTCTCGTTAAATCCTAAAGGCCATGCCGTGTCATTTAATCCACAAAATAAATAAATAAATAAAGGGTGATAACAAGTATCTGTTGGATTGCACTTGGCGTAATTTATTAACCTCCTCTTCTAATTTTTTTTAATATAAAAAATTTATTATTTAAATAATTTTTTATACTTAAATTTAATATTTAATATTTAATATCACTCTCTTTATATGAAATAAATGCTTGTAAAAATTTTAAATTTAAATTTAAATTAGAACAATAAAAATTACATCAAATCATTAATTAGTTAACTATTTTGAGTGATTTATTAATTTAATTAATTCACACAAATAAATTTAAGAAAATAAAATTAAAATGAGAATTAATGTATATATTATTCATTCAAGATGATATTTAATGGGGCAGAAATTCTTAAAAATTTTAAATTATCTTTAGTAAATTGCATTGAAATCATTTACATATTATAATAATAATCACCCTAAACTTGAATAGTCGTCCTGTAATTGTTTGTCACAATTTTTGTGAGCTGGACGTTCAGAAAATTACATTGAATATGACTTGAAACCTTATCGCTTCTTTTTCACGTATCATTCAAATTGACCGACTGTTGTTATGCCAAGCATTGTTGTGAATCCACCCACCTGTCAAAATGGATGACGCTTCCAATGGAGCAGCCTGCATGATCCTACCATTGTTTTTCCCAATTGCTCAATTTCAAAACCCAAACAAAAAACCATTGACTTTGAATACTGATTGAAACAAGATCAGTTTCGTGCGTTATATGCAGAAAAGTCCGCTCTACCAAATTAAGTCACCAATCTCCCCGCTTCATACCTCTGAATTTTATTGGCTTCCAATCCAGAACACCCCATCTCATCCATCGCACTCCCGGAAAACTTTCTTCAAGATCAATTAAGCCACCAATCTCCCCGCTTCATACCTCTAAATTTTATTAGCTTCCAATCCAGAACACCCCATCTCATCCATCACACTCCCAGAAAACTTTCTTCAAGATCAAGAGAGAATGAAAATTGCCTAGCCATGGATAGAGAACAAGAAGAATTACAGTTTCTTGGGCTCTTTGACATCTACAAAGAGACCACCAAGATCATCTTCACATGGGGAAAGATCTTCAGCCAGATAACTCTGGCCCTGATCCTCCCTCTGTCTTTCATCTTCCTAGCCCACATCGAGGTTTCCAATCTCATCCTTTTCAAGATCATGCACGCTGAAATACAGCTAGATTACACGCAAGCCGGCACCCCCAGGTACGAGAAATTAACCGACTTGGTCAACTCGGAATGGGCATATTTCTGGCTCTTTAAGGCTGTCTACTTCGCCTTCCTCCTCATTTTCTCCCTTCTGTCAACTGCGGCCGTTGTCTACACCATCGCTTGTATTTACACCGGCAAGCAAGTGAGCTTCAAGAAGGTTATGAGCGTCGTCCCTAAGGTCTGGAAGAGGCTCATGATCACCCTATTGGCTATCTTTCTTGCTATTTTTGCATACAACGTTGTTGCTGTGCTGGTTCTCATGTCCTGGGCATTACTTTTTGGACATACCAAGGCTGCTATTCCAACTTTCTTCTTTGTTCTGGCTGCGTACTTCCTGGGACTTGTGTACATGAGCATAGTTTGGCAATTGGGCAGCGTTGTCTCGGTGTTAGAAGAGGCATCTGGATTTAAGGCCATGGCCAAGAGTAAGGCACTGATAAGAGGTAAAACTTGGATTGCAGTAATCATATTTTTCAAGTTAGTTCTGTCCTTTTTCGTAATCCAGATAATATTTTCAAGGCTGGTTGTTCATGGGTTTTCACTTGCCGTTGTGGATAAGATTATATTTGGAGTTATCTGTTTCCTGCTTCTCTGCAAGTTGTACTTGTTTCAGCTTGTTATCCAGACGGTCCTCTACTTCGTTTGCAAATCGTACCACCATGAAAATATTGACAAGTCAGCTCTGTCAAATCACCTCGAAGTTTATCTTCTGGGAGAATATGTTCCTTTGAAGTCCAAAGATGTTCAGCTAGAGCAATACGACGTTTGAGTGATATCCAATGGCAGAGGAATAATACTATAGCTGTAATATTGGTGTTGAATCCAAATGTTGCGCTTGTTATCATAAATCAATCATGTATATGTGCTTAATGCAGGAAGTTAATTAATAATCCAACGGCTACGGCTGCACATGGCTTTTTCTCGGATGGTTGTACTTCTTAATTAAGAACGATCTTGGTAATTGTATGCAGTTTCCTGGGATGGCAGTTTGGCATTAATTGATTAGCCTCCTTCCTCGCCGGCGGCTTCCTCTGATCCCTCTTCTCTTCCCCGCATATACCCAGATAATACTTTTTTTTTTTTTTTTTGTGGTTTTTGGGGTTGATTTGACTTTTGACCAACAATAGTGAATTCTGAATGATGCCCAGCGGCTATAGCTGACCAATCAATATAAACCGCGAGTGAAGCAAAGTCCTTGTACCTTCTGCCACCAAATCCTTTGTACTGAAAGGAATAAACTCGAACCGATGCTCATGCCCCTTTTGGATCCTTACTTCCATGGATCCTGATGCTGTTGACCCTTCGGGTACACATGGTGATCTGCAGCCCAAGCCCATGGTTGGCCTCCCAAGTATAATAAAGAGAAGTCAAAAATGGGCTAGCGTTGAGTGGAGTAACCCACTAGCAGTGGAAATAATTGGTTAACCTACATGTACGGTGATACTTGAATTTTCACTTTTTGAAGTCTTGAAAGATAATTATTTTTATTATATAATTTATAATTTACTAAAATTTTTAATAAATTAAAAAATGAAATATATGTAAGAAAATTCTTTTTGTCTAACAGTAAACGTCTCTCAATAATATAAAGAGAAAAGTTGGGTGACATAATTGAGTAAACGTCAGATATATATACTAATTATTTCTCTATTATTAACGTAAATAAATAAAATTAAAAAAAAATCCAACCAAACAAGAAAAAAAGAAAAGAAAAGAAAAGAAGGAAGTTAATTCTGTGGCCGTGGGCATTTTTTTTTCTCTCGGCTCTGAATCAGTCTTGTGAAACGAAGGCCGTAATGACCACGGGCCTAGCTTAGGAGAAAAACAAGTTTTGGATGTAAATTTTATTTGCGTTTTTTTTTTTTTTAATTTCAAGGACATGCGTGCAGATTTCAATATGAAACTGAAAATTAATTAAAGACGTCATCAAAACCGACTGTGTTGATCAAACGGCTAAAATGTCAGGATGACAACGTCTGGGCCTACTCCTCGTACCACCGTACCTAAACCCTGACTTCACTGACTAGAACAGGCCATCTGTCCGAAAAGCGAAAGCAAGCACATCGAATTAGCCATCACAACTCATAAAAAAGAAAGAAAGAAAATTTTTAGAGCTCTCTTTGCCTCTTTGCAATCTCTTCTATCACTTTTTAACTCTCTCTCTCATTCTCTCTCACCCACTCTCTCTCTCAAATTACCAAACGACACCTCCTGGTAGATCTAAACGTACCCTATTCAACGCCAACTCCACCTACTCTCAGGTATCAAACCTCTCTCTCTTACCGTACATATAGGTGTATGCTTAGTTTAGTATGTTATGAGTATATATGTGTATGAGCCTTTGTATGGATGATTGGAAGGGGTTTTTGAACTGGGGTTGCTGGATTTGTCTGATACTACAGATATGGAAGCGTCGTCGAGTCAACAGGAGTTTGACTACTTGTTCAAGCTGTTGTTGATCGGGGATTCTGGCGTTGGGAAGAGTACTCTGCTTCTAAGTTTCACTTCCAGTAGATTTGAGGACCTCTCTCCTACCATTGGTGGGTTTTTTCCGTTTCCTTCTCTTCTTGCTAATATTTGTTCCTCTATCTCTATCAAAATTTGCCAACTTTACATCCCCACCCCATATTTAATGCATCGAAGTATAATGTGGATCGGGATTCTGTTATTACTTGAATTTATATGGATGCTTTGTTGGGTTATTTTGTAATTGGGGTTTAGGTAGATTGTTGTAAGTAGGGGATTCTGTTATAACTTGAATAAAGATTTTCACTTTATGAACATCCTTGCTTTTCAGAACATCGATGCATCATTTTGAGATAGGTTTCAATGTCAAAACCTTATCGACCCAAAATTTTCCTGCATGTTGTAGGTGTGGACTTCAAAGTAAAGCATGTTACTGTAGGTGGGAAAAAGTTGAAACTTGCTATCTGGGACACAGGTAAGACTTTGTCAATTACTCATTAATCTGATATTGTTGTTGAGTATCATCGGATATCTGTTTTGGTCTCTTATTTTTCCATCCTTATACAATTTGTTTTTGTTATATTGGCTGGCAAGGGTGTTCTATTAGGACTAAGTGACAAACCAAGTGTAATTATAAGAGGCTCCATACACTTTTAGTCAGTTTTTATAATTCAGTAGAGGGATTTCCAATGACAAATTATAATGATGCAGGTGAGTGTCTGATCGGGCAATAAATTTTCCCTGGTTAAAGAAACCATATTCCACTGTTAAGATGGTAATAGGAGTACTCAATGATTTAATATCTTTTAATTGGAGAATTTTTTTATTTGTATGGAAATAAATGAGAAGTGTGGTATTTTGGATTTGCTGAATCCTGTGTTCTTGTTTGGAGATTTCAGGTACCACTTATCTTTTACTTGAATGACAAAGTACCTTGATCTTTTTTGACATGTGTTTTTTATGTTGGGATTGGTTGCTTTACTTTGTTTTGGTTAACAGAAGTAATTACTGTTACCCTGCAGCTGGACAGGAGAGGTTTAGAACACTGACTAGTTCTTATTACAGAGGAGCACAAGGGATCATAATGGGTATGTGTATTCCTGCTTTGCTTTTCCCTGACCATTGCATGTTCATGCTTTTTGTAACTATTGAATAAACATTTGAAGTATATGTTAATTGAACTTCTAGTTAAAATTCTGACCCTGTAAATAATTATTCCTGTAGCTTCTCTGTGATCATGAGTGTCTTATAAAATTAGTTTCATATTAATATGTTCTGGCATATCCTCCTCAAGGAATTTAGATTTCGTTCTATGAGGACTGCCCCTTTCCAAGATAGTTAACTAAATATAAGTTGTAAGGATTCTCTTGCATGGCTTCATAATTAATCTACTTCAGATGTGAAAGAACTCCCTTGGCTTTTTGCAATTCATTGGTTGGCTGGTTTTATTCTAACAAATTTTGTTATTCTCTTTGCATATTTCTCTTACTTATGTTGTTGGTTCTTGGAATCAATAGTATATGATGTGACACGGCGAGAAACATTTACAAATTTGTCGGATATATGGGCAAAAGAAATTGATCTGTATTCAACAAACCAGGACTGCATCAAGATGCTTGTTGGCAACAAAGTTGATAAGGTATATTTTGGGGGGAAAATTGCATGCAAATTATTTTCTTTTATGCCTGATGTAAAGTTACTGGCTTGGGATTAATATCCTCTTTGGTTTTTCCATGTGACCAGTTCCAAGAATATATCCAAATATTTTTTGGCAGTTTGTTGGCTTGTTTAATGTAACAACAAAGTTTTGTTCAATTTCGTGGGTTGTCAAATTTATCCTTTTTTGCAGGAAAGTGATAGGGTTGTCAGCAAAAAAGAGGGAATTGACTTTGCCAGGGAATACGGGTGCTTATTTCTTGAATGTAGTGCAAAAACTAGAGTCAATGTCGAGCAATGTTTTGAGGAACTTGTTCTGAAGGTAAATGAATTGCTTCTGCAAATTATCTCTCTTGAATGTAAAGCAATATTTAGACAAATTTCATCGTGGATGTGTTTGTTTACTTTGATCTCACCATTGCATTCTATCATCAAAATGCCCCTGACATACAACTTCTACACCATTACCATTACCATCTGCTTTTTGCTCTTTGGTGGGCTTGCAGCCACAGGACTATAGGTTTCAGTTCTTGAGATACACGTGTAATGGCCCACTGCAATACATTTTTGCAAGTCTCTGCTGTAATGCACACAGTACATAGCAGCTGAGTCGAAGTGTTATTTTGTTTTTGTGTGCTTGCATTCTCCATGACTGATTAAATATACACGTTGGGAGGGAAATATGGGTGCTGAAAGTGCTGTTATGTCCATCTGCAGATATTGGAGACGCCAAGTCTGTTGGCGGAGGGCTCGAGTGGTGTGAAAAAGAACATCTTCAAACAGAAGCCTCCGCAAGATGTTTCTTCCAGTGGTTGTTGCTCGTGGTGATTGCCTGCCTTCCTTAAGTTCTTGCCACAACACTGTCAAAATAGTCTTTTATTTCCCGTTTTTCCACTTCAATCTGGCGTGGTCTGATCAATCTTTGAAAGCGAGCTGCATGCCCTTACAAAATGTTTGATTTGGTTGATGATGCAAAGCAGTGACATTACCAATTGCTCTGCCAGGTCTATTAAATTGAACATGCTGATGGCCCCCATGGGATTATTTCCACTTTTCCGGATAATGCAAATTCATTTGAGCTAAAGCAACGAACAGAACGCCAATAATTTGAAACCCTCTTTTTGAACGATAAATGCATCTGCCACCAACCATATCCACAGTTCAAGATCCTACAAATACGCCAACAAGCCGCGATTACATTGGATAAACCGCGATTAGCTTCTATCATTGTTGCGGCTTCAACAGCTTAATTTTCAATTCGTTGCCCCAGATTAAGGGGTTTAAATATAAATATAAAATACGAAAAATGAGAGGGAATTCTCTGACAACCCTTTTATTTACGGGCCAGTCAGGCCCACTAATAGCAGTAGCCCAACCCAGAAAATGAAAGAACCGGAAAAAAAAAAATGAAGAAGAGAAAATGCCACTCAAATTAACATTCTGTGTAAAAACTAAAACCTCGCGTGAACGAACAAAACCTTGGGGAACCGGTACGGCCTGCGCCGCTTCCGCTGCAAGCTCTTCATGGCGGATGAAGAGCCACTGGTGAGCTCCAAAGCGGAGCTGAAACGAAAACAGAACCTGAAGAAGAAGGCGAAATCGGGCGGGTTCGAGTCCTTAAACCTCAGCCCCAATGTTTACGGGGGAATCAAGCGCAAGGGGTACCGCGTCCCCACCCCCATTCAGCGCAAGACCATGCCCCTCATCCTTTCCGGCGCAGACGTCGTCGCCATGGCCCGCACCGGCTCCGGCAAGACGGCGGCTTTTCTGGTCCCGATGCTCGAGAGGCTCAAGCAGCACGTGCCTCAGGGCGGCGTCAGGGCTCTCATACTGTCTCCGACTAGGGACTTGGCTTTGCAGACCCTCAAGTTCACTAAAGAGCTCGGAAAATTCATCGGTCAGTCTCTTTAGAAGATTATAAATAATTTTAATTCTTATAAAAGTTAGAAATTTTCTAATTTTAGAATCGTTAGTGTATGATTCTGATCGGTTGTTTAAGGATTTTTACTTTTATCTCTCTTAGATCTTCGCACTAGCTTACTTGTTGGCGGTGATAGCATGGAAAGTCAATTTGAAGAATTGGCGCAGAACCCAGATATCATAATTGCAACCCCAGGTAGACTTATGCACCATTTGTCTGAGGTTGATGATATGTCATTGAAAACAGTGGAGTATGTAGTTTTCGATGAAGCCGACAGTCTTTTTGGCATGGGTTTTGCTGAGCAGTTACATAAGATACTTGCCCAGTTGAGTGAGAATCGTCAGACCTTGCTTTTTAGTGCCACTATGCCCAGTGCCCTTGCTGAGTTTGCCACGGCTGGTCTTCGAGATCCTCACATTGTTCGGCTTGATGTTGAAACTAAGATTAGCCCTGATTTGAAGCTTACATTTTTCACCTTGCGCCAGGAAGAAAAACATGCAGCATTGTTGTATTTGATAAGGGAGCATATTAGTTCTGACCAACAGACCTTGATATTTGTTTCCACAAAACATCATGTGGAATTCCTGAACATTTTGTGTAGAGAAGAGGGTATTGAGCCTTCTGTATGCTATGGTGATATGGATCAAGATGCTCGCAAAATACATATATCTAAGTTTAGAGCACGAAGAACAATGTTGTTGATTGTGACAGATGTTGCGGCTAGGGGCATTGATATCCCATTGCTTGACAATGTCATCAATTGGGACTTCCCTCCAAAGCCTAAAATTTTTGTTCATCGTGTGGGCCGAGCTGCAAGGGCTGGACGGACTGGTACTGCATTTTCTTTTGTGACATCTGAAGATATGCCTTACCTTTTAGATCTTCATCTATTTCTTTCAAAACCAATCAGGGCTGCGCCCACTGAGGAGGAGGTCTTGCAGGATATGGATGCAGTAATGAATAAAATAGATCAAGCAGTTGCAAATGGAGAAACTATTTATGGGCGTTTTCCTCAGACAGTTCTTGATCTTGTTGCGGATAGAGTTCGACAAATTATTGATTCATCTGTGGAACTGACTTCTTTGCAGAGGACCTGTATTAATGCTTTCCGTTTGTATACCAAGACGAAACCCTTACCTTCAAAGGAGTCCATTAGAAGAGTAAAGGATTTACCCCATGAAGGGCTACATCCAATCTTTAAAAATGTCTTAGGAGGTGGTGAATTGATGGCCCTGGCTTTTTCTGAGCGCTTGAAATCTTTCAGGTTAGCATTAAAGTTCTTGCTTATTATTCTTTTATTTTCTTGGTCTCTGCAATTTTTCTTCATTTAAGTTTGTTTACCTGCATAATCTTAACTAAATGCTGGATCATATTAGGCCCAAGCAGACTATATTGGAAGCTGAAGGTGAAGCTGCCAAATCAAAGAATATGAAGGTAGCTTTCTGCATTTTGCACTCTACTGGGTAATAATTAATTAATGTGACAGCAAGTTTTTGCTTTAATACTGGAGCCATAGGCTTTCCAACAATGAACAGAGAAAGTTGAAGTTGTTCTCCTTCGGCAATTATTGTCTATTTTGAGCTGTAGTCTGTCTTGTTTTGTATTTTTGTTTACTTTTAGTGTTGATACGGGAAGTTTACCTGGTTCTGTAGGAGCATCTGTACCATATCGTACTATCCCTTACCCTTTTTATTATTGTGTTTCTCTCTCAAATTTGTAACTTCTAAAACTGATACAAATATTAATCATTGTTATGTTTCTTACTATGGGAGGCTTTATATAGCTTAGTGTTGAGTTTGCTGTTCCATTGCAGGGTCCTTCTAGTCAATGGGTCGATGTGATGAAGAAAAAGAGAGCTGTCCATGAGAATATCATCAATTTGGTACATCAGCAGCGCTCTAGCAAGCTGGTGGAAGAGGTATACATGTTATATGCAGCTTTCATCGTTATCAGTCTTCATAATTTTTTTCTAAATTCATGGAATGCCTAGACATCTGGTGGGAAACATAAATAAAGCAGATTTTGGGAACAAGTTTAAGGATGCTTGTTCTTATTGAGATCTTCCCGTGAACTTCTTATTGCTTCCAATGCTTCTCAAGCTAATGTTAGCTGTAGGAGGCACACCTATTTTTGTCATGTGTGTCCCTTGTAATGTGTTTTTTTTCAATTGTTCTTTTTATAACTGAAGATCTGCATACCTTTCGGCATTCCAAAATTTATTTGGCACAAGGACATTAAGAGAAAGTGAAGAGTTAATGTAATGAAGATGTTCTTATAGTTCTGAGCATGGTATTGGAGATGAGAAGGCAAATTATAGAGGTGTAGCAAAGACTTTTGTTGCAAAGAATGAGATGGCTGATCTATTATGTCATGAACTGAGACTGACCTAGCCTCTTACACAAGTTTGTTGTCCAGTCCTTTTCTTAGTGCAAAGGATTGGGAGTAAATGTTGAGGTCTGGACATATCATTTGTATGGTATTGGTCCAGGCTATCATACTTGGTCCAATGCATTGTTTGTTATATATGTTTTCGGATATGTGTGTTTCCATTGGCAGAAGCTCATGCTATGCTTGGAACTTGCAGGAACCTCAAGCTGAAATTAATGCAGCTGGAAAGAAGAAAAATGGTGAGTAATTGTCCAATGTGTATAATAATCACTCTTTGGTTGTTGCTGAAGTATCTATTTTGAATAAAATTTTTTTGGGCACATTTCTTTTTTCTTGGTGATAAATAATTTGATGCTTGATTTTTTAATGATTGAAGCCCAAGGTACTAAAAGAAAGGAAAAGAGTTTCAGAGATGAGGAATACTTCATAAGCTCAATTCCAACAAATCATGTATGTAATGCACTAGAACCACTACTGCCAATTTGTCTTATAATATTCAGTGGTGTTTGATCTTGATTGTAAGTTTCAAACTAAATGTTGTATGCTATGCTGTTTCTTCTGTGTCAAGTTGCTATTTACATTTTTATGTTGAAAATCCAGACTAACTATTTGACTTGCATTTTCAGCATACAGAAGCAGGCTTGTCTGTTAGATCAAATGAAGGCTTTGGAACAAATAGGTAAAACTTTGATGTGTGATAGTGTCCAATATTTTTCAGGGCACTGACATGGGATAGACTTATTAAGCATTCATTTTGGTTTATGAGTTCATTTCTCTTTTATACTGCTAGGTTGGAAGCTGCTGTTTTAGATCTTGTTGCTGATGACAGTGAGGGCCTGCAAAAACAGAAAGCATCTTACCACTGGGATAAGGTATTTCAGAATGTGATTAGCACAGCTTTGTGCTTGAATATTTTCCCCTGTAATGTATTAATTTTCATTTCATGGTGGCAGAGAAGCAAAAAATACATCAAATTGAACAATGGTGAGCGTGTTACAGCTAGTGGAAAGGTACCCAAACTTTTATTAGTTTGCCTTCTATCTGGAAGTTTAGTGTGCTTGGTTTTCAGCAAGCATATAGTCTACCCCTGGTTTTGAGTTTAATTCTTTTCCAAATCCATCCATAAACAAGCTTTCAGAGATTGTACTCATTATTATTGGAATGATCCTATGGACGTAAGTAATTATATCTTTTTAGGCTTCTCATTGTCCATCTTACTGCTGACGTGTAGATAAAGACAGAAGGTGGTGCAAAGGTAAAAGCTACCAAGACTGGGATATACAAGAAATGGAAGGAGCAGTCACATAAAAAGGTCTCTCTTAAAGGATCAAGTATTGATGGAAATTCAGAGGAAACAGCAAACTTCTCAGGTACTTTTCTGGAACTTTGTTGATTGCTATATGTTAGTCTTTATCTGAAGATCTGTTTTTCATCTTCTACATTTGATTTTTAGTAATTACAAAACAATTTTGACTATAGTGCAAATTTCTTTATGCATCAGTTTAACACTCTAGTCGAACTATCATTGTTTTTTGTCATGGTACTCATGCACTTTACAGTTCGTTTATTATGAATGTCAGTTTTCATTGTAAACGAATTTGGCAGAAGACTTGTTCAGAGTTGTAGTAGTTTCATTGTTTTCTGTTCTGTATGCATAAAGGAACTGGAGGAAAAAGATAGGAGATGCTTAGAGAGTTTCTATGCTTGTTGAGCAGAGGTGCTCAAAACAAGCCACAGGGCTCTATTTCTATTGGTTGGTGCTCTATCGATTAAATATTACTGGTGGGAGAGTCGCATGAATGAGTGTGGAGAAGTGAAAAGAAGTTGATATGCCCATTCCTTTCCCCGTAAGAAAGCAGGAAAGTAGGGAAAATTTATGATAACATTGGGTGGAAGTCCGCATCTATGCGGAGATGGATAATAATGTTCGCTGAACTGTGTCTGTGGTTGTTATACTCTCCTCCTTGCATGATAGCCTTGTTTATTGTTTTTACCTAAAATGGGTTTTATGCTTGTTGTGCTGCAATTTCATGGTTTCACAAAAAATCTTCTGTTTGCAGGAGACAATGTAAGTAATAGAAAGTTTAGAGGGAGAAAGAAGCAGCATTCGGTACCTAATGCTAATGTGCGCTCAGAAATTAGAGATCTTGAGCAAGTTCGGAAGGAGCGACAGAAGAAGGCGAATAGAATATCCTATGTGAAGCACAAAGCTACCAAGGGTAAAAAATTCGGTAAAAATGGGAAAAAGGGCAAGGCAAGAAAATAATTGCTTGCCTAATATTTGTTTATGCAATTCAGATGCTGTTCTTTGCCACTTAAAAAAAAAAAAAGATTTTGTAAAATTAGGCAGAAAAAAAAAAAAAAAAAAAAAAAAAAAAAGCAGAATTGTTGACCAAATATAAACTTTGTCATACAAAGTCAACCGCTTCATTATCCCTCCTTGGAGGGCCCAAGAGCGGAAGGGAAACATGTAAGAGCTTTTGGAATATTTGGGAATATTAGGCTGTGATTCTTCTAATTTCCTCAGCTTTGTTTGGCAATTCGTGCTGTTGGGGCAACCTTTTTTATTTATTTATTTTATTTGTGGTGCCGTTTTGTGATGGTGACTGACGTCGTCATAATTGATAATTACGGATGCCCACAAAGGCAAAGAGTTCAATAAGGATTCCCCTTTCCTTTTATTTCAATTTACTCAAACGAAAAATATCAAGAAAATTAGGCTGACATGAGCTAAAGTTGGGGGAACTATCCAAGGCCGGAGAGGCAATCCGCTCGAGGGCCCAATCCAAAGGCTACTGACAGCTCCTCAAGTACAGGGTGTCTGCTGAAAAGCACAAGCACCAAGAAAATCATAAGCGCCACCAACAGAACACTTAAAAAATACTGTTTTGCTCCCGCGAAAAAGCAGTTTCAAGGTATTAGTTTATTGCAGTTAAGATCTGGAAAGGCAACAGAGGCTAGTGGGAGTCCTGAAATGGCCATCACCTCTATCTCCTTCTCTCACTTTTTCTATATTCCTCTTTTTCCATCTCTCTCTCTGTCTTTTGATCACTTCACATCCCAAGGACCTGTGATAGTCTGCTTTCCATTGGAAAACCTCTCTTTCCATCTTAATTCATAACCAAGTAATGGTGAAGGAAACCGAGTACTATGATGTCCTTGATGTTAGCCCTTCTGCGTCCGAGGAGGAGATCCGCAAAGCTTACTACCTTAAGGTCTGCTATTGGATTCTAGTTCTGCATAACATTTAAAAAGAAAAAGAAGGCTATTTATTTATTATGAACTTGAGGAGGTCAATAGTGCTCCACGATACATGTAATATCTCCCAGTCCAACAGTTATGATTATAATTAACGCATGTTTCTACGGTGATCAAATTTCAAAAGATCATCCATAACGGTGCATCTTCAAATTCTATACCCATCCTTTTCCTGATTGTATTTGTTAATTTTTTTTATCCTGCTTTAGTCCAGTGGAGCCAGCAATGGAACTAATGTCCTTTTAAGTTCCAATTGTAGACATTCCCATATTTGATTTGACTAATAAAAAGTGAATTTGGATCGAAATTGAGTCGTCCAAATGGAAAACAGAAAGTTTATGTATAATGACTAGAACCTGATGGCATTCAGTAGAAACTATGGTTCTGTAATGTTCTATTTTCTTGATGGTTTCCTGTCTTTTCAATCTTATTCTCATTTCCCCTCAGAATTTTGGGGTTGCTTCCACGAGATTTTACGTACAATTTGGCTCTTTTGGATTTTATTGAAAGTGGGAGTTGTAATGTTTACAGGCCAGGCAAGTTCATCCGGATAAAAATCCAAACGATCCACAGGCTGCAGAAAGGTTTCAGGCAAGTTCACTTCATTCATTTCGACTTCTTTTCTGTGCGGTTTTGTAAACTGAAGGTGAGCTAGCCATTAGACATCTAGCTATTAATGATCAGCATTCTTTACAACTGCTTTTGATGATTGGAAAAGTACCCTGTATGCCTAACAAGATGAGCCATTACAAGAACTGAATGAGCAGACACAGAATTTTGACAGGTACTAGGGGAAGCATATCAAGTTTTGAGTGATCCAGTACAAAGAGATGCATATGATCAAAATGGAAAGAATTGCGTGTCAAGGTTGTTCTTTTTTCCTTGTTCTTTCTTGTTTGACTAGTATTTTAAGACCAAAAAGATTCAGAAATTTTCACCAATATCAGATGTTTGTCTCAGCATTTGATACAAGTACAAGGTTTTCTGTTGTCGAGACTACGTGATTTCCTACTTTACAGGGATGCAATGCTTGACCCCACTGCTGTATTTGCTCTGCTGTTTGGAAGCGAATTATTTGAGGACTACATAGGTCATCTATCCGTTGCATCAATGGCTTCTTCTGAATTAGCTAGTGAAAACGATAGTCCAGAGAAGCTACATGACAGATTGAAGGTAATTGTTATTCAAGTTCACAGGGGAACTCTCCTCCTTGCGTGTACACAGTCGAACATTGTAATTTTCCCAATCAATTTGGAGGAGTTTCAAAACTTTCAGTTTTTTCTGTGCTTCTCTCTTCCTTCTCTTTTTTCAATTTGATTGAATGCTTTAATGCAAACTTAGTTGTTCTGGATTGACACTGTTCATTGAAGGCTATCCAGAAAGAAAGAGAAGAAAAGCTAGCAAGACTGATGAAAGACTTTCTTAATCAATATGTTCAAGGTGACAAAGTTGGATTTTTAAGGCGTGCTGAATATGAAGCCAAAAGGCTCTCTGATGATGCAGGTTCTAATCTCCCTACCGTCCACACTTAAGTTTTCTTTCTTTCTTCATTTTTTTTTTTTTTTTTGAACCACAGATTTGCTCCTTGATTAGAAGTGAAAGAAATGGATACATGTGCTATATCAATAGCTAGACAACATAGACAATATAAAGTTGGATATACACGACCGATTAAATTTGCTGCTAAAAGGGTACTGTGTTCATAATTTTTTAGAATATACAGAAAACTGGCATCCAGCACAAGAAGTACAAACAAGTTTTTGAATAGCATACCTATGATAATAATATCTACGTCGAACCAGTACAATTGTACTTGGGCTTCAGTTTTGACAACTTAAGGTTTTCTTATGTGTGCTTGAAAGTAAATCTTCGTTGTTACATTGTATCATGTAGACTATAATATTTCTTTCCTTTCTCCTTGTATCACAACTGCCTAATAATCACTCCTCCTTGGATGAGACACATCCCTGTTGACCAAATTCCCAGAAAACAAAATATCAGTGCTTATTCTGTACATAAATCCATTATGCCATGGCCACCTGCTATTAATTTGGATGTAATCCTGCAGCATTTGGTGTTGATATTTTGCACACAATTGGCTACGTATATTCAAGGCAAGCAGCACAAGAGCTAGGAAAGAAAGCAATCTATCTTGGGGTACCATTTTTAGCGGAGTGGGTTCGAAATAAGGGCCATTTCTGGAAGTCACAGATGACAGCAGCAAAAGGTATGACCTCGTCAGTATGGCAGTAACCCCACAACACATCTGCTCCTCTAGCAATAATGCTCTCCTTGTTAAAAAAATTGAATTCAGGCGCTTTTCAGTTACTGCAACTTCAAGAAGACATTCGTAGGCAATTGAAAATGGATGGAAGTGTTCTTGAAAACGATGTTGAATCGCACCTTCGCTCAAAAAAAGATATATTCATGAACTCATTATGGAAACTGAACGTCGTGGACATCGAAGTTACCCTTATACACGTGTGTCAAATGGTAAGCCTCCCTCTGTTAACCAGTTCAAGAGAAGTAGTCTATGTGTCTGTTTTACCCAGTCTTGTTCTATGTAGGTTCTAAGAGAAAGCAATGTCAGGAAAGAAGAGCTCAAAGCTCGGGCATTGGCCCTGAAAATTCTTGGGAAAATATTTCAGGTTGAAACATATGTTGGCATTTTCTGAACTTTCTGGTCTTTGTAACCCTGATACACAATGGACTCGTGCATTTCTTAAGCTACACAGCTAACTGGCCTTGACCATTGAATTTCACTTCTCAGCAAAAAAGGCAAGCACTAAATGGTGGAACATCAAAGGGGAAAAATGCTACTGATATCGATCATGATGATGATGATGATGGAAGCATTTCTGATAGCAGCAGTGAAGAAGAGTCACCAAGAACGCTGACATATCGTGCTCCTCTGCTCACTCAGGCATGTCATAATATTCTTCCAACATAACATATTAGAAATGAGCATATCTTGTTTTCCTTTCAACCGTAAACGTTTGCTTCAATGTAAAAATGGACGCTTGATTAACGTTCATGATCAGTTAGAAGCATTGTTTCTCAACTATTTCTTCACGTTTACCTCTGCTGGAACCTCCATGCCAAGACAATAGTCTCTTTATTTTATGATTCATTGAGTCGAGTAATATATATATACATCCAAGTAATTCATTTTTCACTTGCAGGGCATTGGTAGACTCTTCAGATGCCTCTGTAGTCCAGCATTTGAAGTTGATGACGACGAGATTGTGTACAAAAGCAAATGATGCGTAATGTTTTGTTCGTTGAAAAGGCTGACACTATCAAGAGGTTGCCGTATACAAAGGAGGACTATGATGGCAACCATTGGTGTCTTCTTTTCTTTAAATCTTCGGTACGCCCCAAAGGCATCATGCTGCATTAGAAATTTCGAGAAGATACATTCTTCCTCCTTTCCCTTTTTTCCCCTGTTTTTATTCCCTTTGTCTACGGATTACTTTGTATTTGAAGTATGCAGATATCGTCTTTCATGTTAGAATGGGCATGGGTAGATGTAAAATTGGTGGCGTGGAGACTGGGGGATCAAAACCAAAAAGAGATGGAGTAAGCAACCAACTTATGCTTTTTTTTTATTATTATTATTATTATTCTAAAATTATAATAATTTTAATATTATATTTTAACTTAGAGTCATACTTGTTCTTATCTAACCTTTTTCTTATAAAAATTAGAGAACTCTAATTGAGAAAAAATTTGAATAAAATTATATAAACACCGAATATATAATTTTAATATCATAGTTTAACTTAAAATTTTGAATTTTTGAATATAAAAAGTATTTCCTACTTATAACCTATTTGCCGGAGATTTAGTCACACTTATATCCACGTAGATAAAGGATTTGAATTCCCTTATATTATTCCTCTTTTTTTTTTTTTAATTTTGATAAAGAGAAAAAAATTGCTCATGCCCAGAGATGACCGAAACACAAGCAAGGCATTGTGTACAAATTTACATTTCAATTGCTTTTTTTTTTTATAAAAAAAATAAAAAATAAAAAATTGTGGTAATAAATGAGAAAATATGATTATTACCCAAAATTTCGTAAAAGAGAAAGATGCATTTAGCCCCATTGAATAATTGATAAAGATTTAAATCCATGATTTTTGATATGAAAATGAAAGACTTCTTAATTATTAGATCACAATAGTTAATTGTTAATTAGGATGCCGTCTTGCATTTTCAAATGCTAGACGGAGCTTATGTATCATTCTGCTTCCATTCTGATATTCACAACAAACAATTCCTTCTCATGCCACTTGTTATACGTGAAACTAATTTGCATTAACGCAGACACCAAAAATTGTAATGTTGGTAGATTATACAAACCCCTACATGCTACTTATAAAAACAGCACGGTGCCAGTTTTCACTTTTATCATTAGATTCCCTCGATTACAAGCCAAATCTTCCAACAACAGAATGGCTGCGCAGTTGCAGCAGCGAAAGAGTCAACATTTCAACACAATCATATGTAATCTACAAGCTTGTTTGCTCTCCATTCAGAAGGCAGGCCGTTAAATTTTAACCAAACGCACCGTTCAACGACCTGGATTTGGAATACAACTCACCTGGGCGGTGAGCTTGGACAGCACAGGCACAATGAACTGACGTCAAATTCAAGCAGCCACTCATGACGAGGGAATGTCTCCCAGAGCAGGTGTGGAGTGCAGGGAATGAATCACATAGTGCCTGAACAGCAGGTGGTGTGAGTGCCGTGCACTGGCTGATATTGAGACTCCTTAACCCCTCCTCATCATATCGCCCTTTCCTTGATTGCCACATTGCAGGCTTCTTCTTCACCTGGCTATGGACCAATGAATACATTGCTCGATCAGTGATGTTCCGACAATAGTACAGACCAAGGGATCTGAGATGGAGACACCTGTATGCTAGAGAGATCACGCTGTCATCTACAATAAAATTGTCAAAGAGATCAGGCATTGTCACCACACAAAATGCACGCAAATAAAAATGAGAATTGAAAACATTTTAGAAATACAGACTGTGTACCATAATGGCTTCTGTACCCTTCAAAGGCACACAAAGAACTATGGGTATTGCTATGTACCTTATGGTGCTGTGAAATTAGAGCATTGGAACTAACACCTATGAACAGTTTCTGATGAGACAATAATCTACATAGATTTCTGAAATACTAATCACCCAAATATAACAATACCTGTAATGTCAACGCAGCCACACAAATCGAGAGTTCTAAGATCAGGGCAGCCATAGGCTAAACTCATTACTCCAATGTCACCCACATTCTCACACCATCCAAGATTCAAAGACTCTAGCTGACTGCAGTTACGTCCAATACCCTGCAGATGAATTGCAGAAAGGTTAAAAAACCATTTCATTTTTGGATGCATATAAAAAAATACGGACAAAACGATCAAATTGGAAACTCATTTGAACCTGTAAGGCACGATCTGTTGCAGCTTTCACGCATCCACAAAGATTCAGAACTTTTAATTTCTGGCAAAACTCAGTCAGATATTCAAGAGGATTATCACTAAAGGCTGTACACCCACTGATGTTGAGTTTGGTTAGGTTAGGACAACCGTGAGCTAATGCATATAGGGAGTGATCACGAAGCTTAAAACTTTTGCTGAGGTCCAGGTCCTGCAGATCATGGCAGCAACTTGCGATAGTCTCGATGGCACCATCCTCAAGTTGCGGTTTATCTTGGCGCAATACCAGAGTTTCTAGATTTGTGAATTTAGGGGCAAGTGATAGAACCAAGTTGTTCATATTGTTCTTGCACCTGTTGAGAAAAGTCAATTCAATCTTTAATAGGATTTATCAAAGATTAAAGAAAGAAATGAAAAAGTTAATTCAACTGCTACTGGTTTTTTGTATAACCCATATCCCATGTTTTTATTATGCCCTTGAGTTCAGGAAAAGATCCAGAACCAATTCATGCAGTCCAAGATCATTGCAGTAGACAGATAAATTGAAAGAAGTTCGAAACACTCAAATGACTTGACCAGTCACAGAGAATGACTTGATATTTGGATAAAATTTTGCGTTAGAAAGAGTTTCAGATTCAAAAAACTAGAAAAGCTACTTCTTGCTTCAGTATGCCTGCCATTTCTTCTAATACCATAAAACAATAACATCTTCATAACATGTCAGAAAGGAAAATAGAACTAATGAAAGGGTATATTGAATTTCAGAATGAATTTCACAAAAGAGCTGCAGACTAGAAGACCATAATACACATGTTGGTGGAGCCTGCAAATGAATGAAATTTTCATCTATCAGTTATTGGCACACGAGGAACAGAGCCTTCATGTTTATCATGAACCACAAAAGTAATACTGAGGTTTCAATACCCCGTGTAATAGCTACTTAGGCTGGCCACTTCCTCTCCCTCATCCATACTTAAAACGTACAGAAACAAAGCTAGAGAAAAACAAACTTGAAACACAAGCCACAGATGACATAAGTGTTAAGACAATTCATATAATTGGTTAACAGTGGTATTACAGCTAATTGAGCTCGATCTGGAAAAAATGAGAAGCGAGAAACTTAACACTCGGGCACACACACGCACAGGCACACGCACACGCACACGCACACGCACACGCAAAAGAGAAAAAGGGAACAGAGAGGGAAATACCAAGAGAGACAGAGATGGGTAAGGCCCAAGCAGATGGCATCCCTCCAGCCACTGCAAACCCCAGAAGCCATAATGACTGTCCGATCATCTACAAGGGAAAGGATCCACAACAAGAGCTCCATAGGGATGTCTTTCCACTCAGTGATCATCACACCTTCCATTTTCACTCCTCCTTGAATTATACTACAATGAGGCCCACCATGCATCATCAGCAGCTTCTCAAAGCAAAGACGTTCAAGTCCTCTCTCTTCGCGTTTGCTTCACCCACCGTCTGACTCTCAAGGGTCAAGCCAACACCGCTTAAGTATGAACCCGCAAATTCCCTTGTTTTTGTCACCAAACAAAGACACACAAGTTAAAATAGAGGAAGACGGAAAAAGCACAAAAAATAAAAAAATCACAAATCAAAACCCACTATGTTCCAAACATACAAGCAACCAACCTCTGAATTATATGTTAAAAAAAAAAAAAAAAAAGGCCCTCGCCTCGAATAACAATGAAACTAAGGGAACGATAAAAAAGAGGAAAAACTATTAAAAACAAGAAAGACCCCTTAAAAAAAGTTGAAAAGCTGAAGAGCAACTCATGGTATCATAAGAAAAGATAGGAACTTTGGAGTCACTAACAGCATAAGTGACTCAACGGCAATGAACAAAAACTTGAAACTTTAACAACGTTGAACAATGAAAACGACACAGCGTAAGAGAGGGTTGTTACTGGTTGGAGACCGTACAAGACGGTTGCAGGAACCACACCCTTTCCTCCTGCCAGCCGAGGCTGAAGCGGAGAAGAAACAGGCGGTGGTGCTTAAATATCAAGAAAATTTCCTAGGCGAATTAAAGGGGACGGAAAAAAATTAATGAAACGTACAGGGGAGAAGAACTTGCAACCCCCTGATGACACGTGTATGGTATGATGTCCATACTAATCGTCCCATTGTCTTGCGGACCTTCCGATTTCCTTTACAAATGATATGATGTAATGGGACGTGTGACGAGATTGATTGATGAAAATACGACAATATTAAAGTCCCAAAGACTATAATAATATTTGTTTAGAAAGGAAAATAATAAATTATTAAAAAAAAGAAGGTCATGGTCACAGGAATTGTAAAAATATGAAGACGCACGCAAGAATAGATTCCTCCATGTTCTACCTCATTATTGAATCAGGAGCTGTCAATTCATTGCGTTTCGGAAACTGGCTGTCCACGTAGGAGAAAAAGATAAGGGGTTTTTTTTTTTCTAATTACACATAATTCGGATTAATATAAATAAAAATATTCTATAATTAAAATTACAGAACTAAAAAAAATTAAGAATGAGTTGTTGTCACGATTAAATATCTTGGATTTAAATTTTAATAAAAATTAATTAATAAAAAAATTTTAAAAATTAAAATATAAAAAATTATGAAAATAAAAATTAGCATTCAAAGCAGAGAAATAAATAGATGGATCGATTGTAATGTTTTTTTTTTTTTTTTTTTTTTTACATAATACGCATACAAAGCCCCATCTTTACAAAGTTTTGATTGTTTCCGACCTGATTTCCATTCTTCACCGGTTTCCAAAGCGCATGGCTTAGTGGGTCGTGAAAGCAACTCGATTCGGCGACCATTAAACAAATTTTCTACGTTATCATTTGTTGGTGTATGGATTTATCATCTTATCTTCGCATGAGTGTGGATTGCTAGTGTGGCCGGTGCATCTGGTAGTCCGTGTTTCGCTGTCCCATTCCATTTTTGCTCATCTATTCCATCATGACATCATATCAGAAACAATTTGATCTTTCTTTTCAAGAGCCGAACCCAAAAAAAGCTAGCTTAATTCTTTCAAGGAAAATGCTCAGTGTATTATGGGCTGGTTGAAGTCCAGGTGCAATGTCCAAGGGAACATCTCGACTGACAGGACAATGCATTCCCATGAGTGATCGATACATGTACGGTATTACTTGAACGACACATGGTACCCCTACCTTTGGTTGTCATGGGACACACTTCACTGTCGTTTACCCTACCAAAAAAGAAAGAATTAAACAAGTTCTCCGGTATGCTTTTGTTATTAGTCGCCTTTCGGCCTAAAAAATATATGTCACGTTCATAATGGAATCGTCTTTTCCAAAGAAAAATGGAATCCTAATTTCCCATTTTGACTCAATTCATTTCGAGCTTATCAAATGCTAAATTTTACGTCTTTACCCAGTTTTGACAATTTTATTTTTCTTTGAATTCTAATTTTTTTATATAATTTTAAAAAATTAATAAAATTAAAACTCTTTTTATTGCAATTCACTTTTTTTTCTTTTTAAACTTGATGAGTGAGTTTGGTATGATGTTTTATACAATTATCTAAAATTTATAGTAAAATATACTATTAAACTATTATGTTACTGTAATTTTATTATAAAATATTATTGGTATGATATTTTGTATGTAACAAAAAAATTAATTTACATCTATAAAGTTTTGCGTCCACCTTATCGTTCTTTTTACCGTAACGAAGGTACCGAGATCTTTGGCTGTTGAAAGGGATCCAAATGAAAGACCAAAAATGAAGCATGTACAGCAAAACTGACCGGTAAATATCTGGATCCCGAATTCAAAAGGGTTATTCATCATTTTTTCTTAAAAATAGACAATAATAATTTGTGGTGCATGTCACCGATTCGCGATGATTAGACACAAGCTCCATTTTTAGGTCAACTTTGATACATGGGCCGGCAATTCTGGGACGTGTATGGATACGGTTGCTTGTGAAGGAAAGAAAAGTGGAAACAATTTCGGCGATAGGCCAGCTTGAAGAAGTCACCGTTTGGCCCACTTATGAATATGTTTACTTGCATTTTCCAAAGATTTGCATTCGGATCCACATGTTTTACGCAAAGCTGCTTTGCTTCCTCCTTTGTGTATAATTCTCTAAACATAGCTTCCTTTATTCTTTGTTCAAAGGCCCTGGATAATACGAACCAACAAAGCACACAAATCGCGATCACATTTCCAAATTGACATGGAAAAGCAAAGAATAAAGAAATAAAGCACGTCCGAGAAGTCCATACTTCAATTTTTTTTTTTTTTTCCTTTTTTAGTCCATATCAAAACCCAGAACCTAAAAATAAAAATTTAAGTTTTTAAACAACAAAATGTTCGTGAGAGACAGTCCAAATGATACCCCAAACTTCATTTAAATTGCAAGTATTTATTTCTTACACAAAGCCCACGTTGCAAGGCCTACCCGTGTTCTGAACAAATTCGCTTGTTGTTCAATAGAGTTCGTTACTTCTTACATGTTTTCAAGCCGAAAACTTTCTCCGAAAAAGAAGCTAGTTTAGGCCCATCGCTTAGCTTCTGGTTCGCTAGCACTGGCAGGAGTGTATAAGCATCATCGTTGTGTCCGATTCTTTCGCTTGCCAAATCCACATTTTCTATTGGGCTCAATTTTATCCTGACTGAATGTTATACTCGGCCCATTTAGACCAATATTTAAGACAGGCCTAGATGGTCAGCCCGTTATGGGAAACCAACGGCCATCCAAAGCTTTTAGGCCACAGAGGCTCCGATCAATATGGTTCAAGTCTAAGGTGCTGTTCCACAGGTGGTACAAGAAATTGTTTTTGGATTGGATCGATCACCTAGGCCATTGTCCCTTAGGTTCCCGGAGACAGGCTCTCGCTGAAGCTGAATTATATTGGGTTAAAATTCCTAAATTTTACAATCTGCATTGTAAAATTTGAACTAAGCAAATTCTATATCTGAAAAAAACGATGAAAACACCATGAGTTTTTCTCTGTGTGAAATTTACTAAAATCATAATCAGCCTTCTCTTCTATATTTACTTCTTTTTTTTTTTAACATTTCTGCTTCAATTAATTTTTTTTTTGAACACAGAATTCTCAAGTTATAATAACTAAAAAAAGGTTCAGGGTTCAATTGGAAAATTCTAAACTAATATCTCGGTTAATTCTACTCACAACCTGATTCCTGAACTTAATTTTATTAGGCACATATGGGTACTTTTGCACGAACTGATTCAAATTTTCGACAAAATTTTAATTCCAACTTCCTAAGTATGACTAATCTCAGTCAACTCGGTTCGTGGGGTTCTGCACCAAGGTTTGTCGAGAAGAAAACATTTGAGGTGACGAGAGAGGCACCATGATTTGTCATTTTGAAGTAAATGGCTATAATTTAATATGATAACAAAGCATATCTTTCCAAGGAAGATCGGCCTAGATTAGAAAGCTGATTAGTGCAGCTCTAAAATTTGAAGTTAGCTGTACCAAAATATCTGTAAGGAGAAATGATGTGCAAGCTTCTAGCTCCTTATGGTGATCAATTAAGATCTGGCAAGCATCTCATACCACCCTATAATCATTAAGCCAAATCATGGAGATGAAGTCCGTAGAATGGCTGAGCCAGCTACAAACAGAAATCAATCTCATCCTCCATTTCCCAATTAAGTAATCTCAACACAAAATAAATGTCTTTCCCTCCATGATGCTGTAACTGGTTTGCCTCAAAAGAATATACCGTGTTTCTGATTCCAATCAAACTGCATCCAATCACTTTCTTTACCCTCTTTCTTTCCATGGTTTTCTTGACACGAACCACATCTCCCCATTGGCCCCTCATCTCATACATCCAAGCCAATATTAGATATGATAGAGATGATTGTGGTTCCAATTCCACCAAACTCTTTGCTATTCTAGTGGCAAGTCTAAAGTCTCCCAGAATTGCACAAGCACAGAGTACAGATTCTAAAATTGATGAATCAGGTTCATAAGGCATTGCTTCCACTATATCTACTGCTTCGTAAGGCCTACTGTCTTGACACAACAACTCAATGATGCAAGAATAATGCTCCTTGCTGGGTTTGATGCCGCAACTGCTCTCCATTTCTGAAAATATTGCCAAAGCATCCTCAACCAACCCCCCATACTGACAAGCTAACAGAACCCCAACTAGTGTTATTTGATCTGGAGGGGGACCTTTCTCTAGTAGTTCCCTAAAAGTATCCAGGGTCTCTACAACCCTACCATTATCAGCTAAACCCATAATCATGGTATTCCAGGATATCAAATCCCTCTGGACCATCTTATTGAAAATTTCCACAGAAAAGTCCACCAACCCAAATTTAGAGTACATGTCCACAAGTGTACTGGCAACAATAGCATCCAACTCCAAACCTGATTTGATCACCAAGGCATGGACCAGAGTTCCTCGCTCCACAGGAAGAAGGGACAGAGAGCTTAAGATACAGCTGAGTGTGAACTCTGTAGGTCTTATATCATCCCTCAACATCAACACCAAAAGCTGGAAAGCATCCTCACAGAAACCATTCCATGCAAAGCTTGAAATCAAGGAATTGCAAACTGCAGAGTCCCAATGATCTAGTTCTTCAAAGAGTCGAACTGAATCTTCTAATCTGTTGCATTTGGAAAACAGGTCAATAGCAGCACTTGAAACAATGGTATTGCAAAGAAACCCCACTTTGACACAGAAAGTGAATATCTGCTTACCCTTATCCAAATTTCGTAAATATGAGCATGAAGCGATTACTGAAGAGCACGTAAACACATCTGGGGAATACCCATAGGATCTCATGATGCAAAAATGATAAAAAACCAGATAATGATATCCTGATTTAGAGCAAACCGTTATCAATGAATTCCAAGAGATAGCATCCAACTCTTCCATCGTCAAAAACACAGCAAAAGAATGATCGGCAAGGCCAAGATTCCCATACATGTCAATTAAACAATTCCCAAGCACCATATTCGTTATGCTTAAACCACTTCGAACGATTCTACAATGGAGCTCCTTACCATGATGGGCACTAGAAACTATGGACGACAATATGGAGTATGTGTGAGCATTTGCTTTCACAAATTGATTTTGCATTTCCCGAAAAATTTGCAAGGCATGACAAAAATACCCACAAGAACCAAACCCAGAAATCATTGAATTCCAACTGACAACATCCCGTAGAGGCATTGCATCAAACACGTAACGTGCTGAGTCAAGGTGACCAACTTTACATAACCCCTTCAACAAAATGTTCCAAGATACAATATTTGTTCTACTTATGTCCTCAAAAACCTTCAAAACATCATAAACAGAGCCAAACCGTGAGTAAAACTCAAGACAGCGGTTGCCCAGAAAAGTATGTCTATTGAACCCAACTTTTACCAACTGGGCATGAACAATTCCGACAACCTGTGCCGATCTCAGCGAGAGACAGTAGTCTATGAGGTAAGAATAATGAGTCAGAGAGGTTCCTCCGATGCTATGATTTCGTTTTACAAAAAGATGCATACAAAATGCTGGAGGGAGACAGAGAGAAACATTGAAGCGCACTCGCCGACGTACGCTCCTTTCCCTCAAAAGTGCTTGTCACACAGCGGGTCGGTATAGTGGGATTTTCCGCAAGCTGCCACGTCGTCGCAGACAAAAATAATAAAAAGAGCAAATGAGTCTGTGACCCAGGAGGGATACCTTGGGAATCAATATTTTAATTTTAATTTCCCATATATATATATATATTGGGTCTAAGTGGAGGCCCATGGGGCCTAATTATAAAGGACGAAAGGAAGGTCCAGTGGATCATTGCACCCCAACAAGGTCCCGTTGTAGGGTTGAAATGGCATCGGACGGAGGCTCTGCTCTAAAGTGAAGCACTGAACCCCCCCCCCCCAACTCAGTGAGTAGGCAAAAGTCGCAACCCAGTCAGCTAACCGATTACCTTCTCAACAAACATGCGACGGCTTGACCTGCCACCCCTTGCTCAATATGTCGTTACATGCAGCCATGATATTCGCTTGTGGGTGTCGCAGTGGGGCATCCTTCCCAAGCAATTCAATGGCAACCAACGAATGAGATTCCAGGCAAATCATTTTGAAACCATACTGCCATGCTAAAGCCAAACCATGATACAGACCCCATAATTCCGCTGTCAAAGATAAACAAAAGTCAATGTTATAAGCAAAGTCAACCAACCAGCGACCATTCAAATCAAGGATTACTCCACCAGTGGGTTGTATACCCAGCTTTACACGCCTCATCTGTGTTAATCTTGACCCATTTCCCTTGTGGGGGAGACCATCCAATTAAGTTACGAGTATTTGACTAAGACCTCTCCCTAACTTTCATGGATTTCAGGGGCTCTCCCCTGTTACTTGCCTTTGTCATAACTAATATGGGGATCTTGGAATAGAAAGATGGCAGCACCCCAATAGTGCCATCATTTCTCCATTTCCACACGTACCATCAAGTTGTTGCAAACACTGAAGCCCACTATTCCCGAGATCAAATTGGAAAGGCGTCAGACCTTAAAGGTGACTTGGAAGAACCAAATTCGTTCCATTGAGGAGAGGAGAGCTCTCTACAAGGATGCAGCTGACTTACAATCACGTAACAGGTGTAGGATTGATTCCTCGGACGTATTACAAAGCCTACAAGTGGGTGATGCATTAAGTTCTCGACGCCACTTCTCAAGATTGGTCAATACTCTGCCTTTTGCCGCTTGCCACAGGAAACATCTCAGCTTTTTTTGGGCTCTTCAACTTCCAATCAACATTGAAACTCGGGTTCCTGGAGTTGCTTGGGGAAGGAGCCAATAGCGCCTGACAGGCTATAACTTCATTCCACCATTGGACGATCCTCTCCAGCACGTTCGATCCAGATCATCATCCCCTGCATGCAACGATACAGCAGCCAGTGCTCTGACAACCTGCTCTGGTAGTAAGGTCTAAAGCAAGGGCCACTTTCACCCCACTGTAGCCTCCCAGTAATGTGTTACAGAGTCAGAGACTACGGAGAGCTGCCTGCTCCAGCGGAACCTCCAGAAGTCGTGCATCTTTCCAGAACCATACCGTTCTCTTGTTAATTTCCCGGAACTGAATTTTACTGGGCCACGCCCTCGCCTGATACAGAACAGTAGTCTTTTCCTTTATGTACTGGGCCTATGGCTCTCCAACTGGCCGAAAAATTGTAATAATAAAAGAAAATGCAGTCAGTACGTACCACAAGCCACGTGGGCTGTATGGCAATGAAACTGGGCTTAAAATCGCTAATTAAGATGGAAGACATTAGCGGGAGGCCTTTTCAATGATTGTGGATTGACTATTTTTAATTTGTTTCGGAATTAGGAAACTCTCTTGGTTGATTGCACCACTGAACCCGTCAGCCATTAATGGACGACAGACGTAGATGGAGAAGGCAACAAAATATTGGATAAGAAATTATATCTTAAGAGTGTTAGAGCAATGGCCTAGCAAAAAGGTTAGATAAGGCTGATGCGTTCGAATGTTTAAGGTAAGATATATGCTTTACTGGTGCCAATGTATTTCTTTTTTTTTCAATTAATTAGTTCTAATTGAAACTCAAATTTAAAATTTTAATTTTATAAATAATTTCAGTACTAAAAAAACTAAAATTCATTGGCAAGGATATCTTTCGGAGTCATACAGGATGAAATTGATGAACCCTTCCAACAAAAAGCGCTTACGAGGACTTGGGATACGGTCAATGTGGACTTCTCGGCTTGAAGAAGGTCAGAGCAAAGAAGGATGGGGCTTCTTTTACAGAGGGGAACTGTGTCAATTACCTAAAATTTCGTTGAATAAAATTAGATCAACCGAGCTTTAAAATCTGAATCAAAGAATTTCAATTAAATTTTTTAATCAGAGAGTTAAAGGCTGGAAAAGGGTTATGGAGACATGTAAACATTGTGAACGAGAAGTGCGCATACTCAAATTCAAATTGCACGATAATCTATTTCCCTTTCGTCGAAATGATGGTGCTCGTGTGGGCCGCTCAGACAACTGAAATGAAAGGACGTTGGACTTGGAATTGTGGACATGTAAAGGACAAGTGGCTGGAAGGGGACCGGTGCAAATGGGCGGACAGCAATAGAAAGGCTCCTCGGGAGTTTTTACATTTCATGATAAGAACATAAATCTTCCGAAATTTTGGAAAAGCCCACTAAATCTATGTCACCATTATTTATTTTAAATTTTTAATTTATTTTATTTAAAATTTAAATTAAATTAATTTAAAATATAAATAAAAAATTTAAAATAAAATATAATTAAAAAAATAATCATATAAATTTTTTATTTAAGAAAATTCACATGTATTAATACAAATATGTAGTAATAAATTTTTTTTTTGATATTAAAAATAATTAATTTTTCTTTAAACATGTTAAGCTTGCTTGATACATATATATTTTTTAAGAAATAATTAATCTTGCATGACATGATTCGTGATTAACTTTAAACACTAATTAACGGCACACATGGGAAACAAAGAAATCTTGATATTTACCGGAAACAGGAAACATTTATTTATTTATTGAGAGCGATCGGCGGGGGCAGGCAACAGCGAAGGTGACTCGCGGAAAAGCAAATATTTTCTTTCATGGCTCTCACTGTCACGGCTCTCACTGTCCTTACAGTGACACAAGACTACTGCGCCCTACATCTTTGAACATTATCATCATAACCGCCTGTCTAAGGGGGACCATAACCGATGCACACAACGGTCGACCTGTCGCTTTCCTAGTCAGGACACATGTGCTCATCCTGGCACGCAACGTTATTAATTTATTATAATATCTTAAGATTAAATAAAATTTATTTTACTTATTATGATAAATTTAAATTATTTTTTTAAAATTATTCTTTTTATTATAAATATTTTTAAATTTTAAATTTTTAAAATTATTTTTATATTAATATTATTACTTATAAATGTTATTAAATTTATTTTTAAAAAATTTATTATATTTTTTATTAAATATTATATAAAATTTATAATATTAATTAATATAATATATTAATATTTTATAAATATTTTTAAAAATTTTAAAATATAAAAAATTTTATTATTAAAAATAATTAAAATATATATTTTTAATTTTAAAAAATAAAATTTTTTATTTAAAATATAAAAAAATATTTATATTGATGGTTTATATTAATTAATATTTTATATTTCACTTAATATTTAATTAAAAATTATATAATAAATTTAATAAAAAAAATTAATAAATATTTTTAATTAAAAAATAATTTTATTTAAAATTTTTTTAATAAAAATAATTTAAATTTAAAATAATAAAATTTAATTTAATTTTAATATTTTATTATTTTAATATTTAGTCATTGTATATTATAATATCTTATTATTCATAGCTGCCTTGTTTTATTGATGATAACGAGGATTTAAAGGTGAAGTTGTGGGAGCCATGACCTTCTATTAATGACACGTTAGCCCTTAAGCTCATAGGTCATGCCGAGGTCTCTAGGTGGGTGGGAGTCGTCCACAAATTCTTGTATTTGTGGGGTACACAAATGCGTCCCGTGCTGTTCCCTACAAACAATGGTGGGGTCAGCCTCCTGGCGTTACTGGTCAATATCACTCGGTGCGCCACGCTCTTGTATTTTCCATTGGTTAAAATTTGCAATTACCCAACAAATTAAATAGATCACTCTATCATAATCAGCATTTAACAAGGAGAAAATTAATTAATTAATTTGCCTTTTGAGCCCCCATGTGGACCCATGCATATACGTTACAGGCGATCCAATTACACGCTCAATGCTTACGTTGATGCACCACTAGGAGGCCACCGTTGGTGTTTTTTTGTGTAACGATAGGGAAAAGACCAGTGTCGCTATGTGGCCCATTTGGTTTGTCGAACTCCAGCTTCAGTTTAATTTTCTTCTCTAAATAGTCTCCCTCGAACCCCAAAGACTTTGACATCCCTCCAAGAAGCTCAAGTCCTAGGTCCCTTTACTTTTTCGCTGAACTCCTTGACTGTCTCTCATTGCAAATATAACAGGGAAAATCTTAATTAATTTCTAGCTAATCATTTATTAGTCGTCTAGGAACATAATTAAGCAATTAATCAAGAGAAAAATTAAAGTTGTTAATTACGTTAAAGCAGGCGGCTTGGGAGGGCAGTGCAGGGTAGGACGCGTGGCTACAAAAAGGTTCTCCCCTGCTAATAATGTTTTTTGTCACCTTTGGACGAAGCGGATCCCATGGAACGATCCCAGATTGCTCGATCTTTTATTTTCCAACTGTCAAGATGATGCTGGTGTGGGCCTTTCAGACAACTGAAATGAAAGGATATTCGTTAGACTTGGACACGGAAACGAAAAAAATTACCTAGCCCCTAGAATTAGTCAAAAAAATCAAAAAAGGTCACATCATTGATAACTAATAGACTTTCACGATTAGTTGTTACAATTTGAGTCGTATAAATCTGCATCGAGTCTCTATGACATTTACATATGGAGTAGATTTCTCTGTGGAAATATAGAGCACAACAAGTGGTTGAATAACGGAGAGAGGCGGAGAATAACGGAAAGGCCCCTCGGCGGTTTTCATTTTTCATGAAAAGAATCTAAATCTTCCGAAATTTTGGAAATGCCCACTAAACCTATGGAATATTTAACTGATATACAGGACTGGAAATCATTAGTCTTTTCTTTTCTTTTCTTTTCTTTTTCCCAAATTTTCAAACCTCAATCTCCGTATATTTGCTATAAATGCAGTAATATTTACCATCTAATTCTGGTGATCGAGTTATAATTTTCATTCTTTTCAGAATGTCTAAAGGAGGTCTACCGTCGAACCCCACTCAAATCCAACGGCGAAAGGGGAGGAGAGAAAAAAAAAAAAAAAAAAGGGACTTGCTGTGCACAACCCCATTTTTTAGTAAATCCAAATTATAATTTATCTAAAAAAAAATTCTGGGGCTGGAGTCACGAGTCTCTAATTTCTATGGAGAGAATTCATATGCAGTAGTGCGAGCATGTGTCCACGGAGAGTTTTTTAGACAGTGAAAATAATCGATTTTCCTTCAACTACGTTAAGCTTAACTTTTTAAAAGGAATGAATTAGTTTTGCATCTCATGATTCGTGATTGATGATCAACATTTTTTTTATTTTATAACAATGTAAATATATTAATTATTATATTTGCATTTAATCTTAATATTAATAAATATAAAATTCTTATTGTAAACATAAAAATATTAAACTATTTTTGCTTTAGGAGTGTTAATACGAAGACTCAAATTTGAATCAATGTAAAAGAAATGCACTGGAATACCACACGCGCATGGGAAACAAAGAGATCTCGATATTTAATGGAAACAAGAAACACTTATTTATTTATCGATAGCAATTGGCAGGAGGAAAGCAACAACTAAGGCGACACGTAGAGAAACAAATATTTTCTCTCACTGCGCTTACAATGACATAAGAGGACTGCACCCCACATCTTGAAACATCATTATCATCGTAGCCACCTGTCCAAATGAAACCACAACTGATACACGCAACGGTCGACCTGTTGCTTTCCTAATCAGGACACATGTACTCATCCTAGCACGCAAACGTTATTTTGATTTGTTATGATATCTTATTATTCATAGATCTGAAATATTGCACATTATAATATCTTATTATTTATAGGTCCCTTGAATTGAAGATTATGGGGACTCAAAGCCGAACTTGATGGAGCCATGACTTTCCGTCAATGACATGGTGGTCATTAAGCTCCAGATATTGTTTATAGGTCATGCCGAGGTATCCAGGTGGGTGGGAGTCGTCCACAAATTCTGGTGCAGGACACACAAATGCATCCAATGCTGGCCCCATAAAAAATGGTGGGGTCAACCTCCTCACGTCGTTGTTCAATATCACTCGGTGCACCGCTGCCTTGTATTTTCCGTTGGTTAAAATCTGCAATTATCCAACAAGTGAAATAGATCACCCTATCATAATCAGTAATTAACAAGACGAAAATTAATTAATTAATTTACTTTTTTGAGACCCCACATGCGGACCTATGTATGTACCTCAGTGAGATCAGCAAGGTTACAGGCGATCCAGTTACGTTCAATGCTTACGTTGATCCACTTGCCATTATGCTCCAGTTGTAGGCCACCGTTGGTGTTTTGGGTAACGAGAGTGAAAAGACCTGTGTCAGTGTGTTCGAGTTGGCCCATTCGATTTGTCGAATTCTGACGCGCCGGATAGTCATTCACGGTAATAAAATTGTAGCCGGAATCCAGCTTCGCTTTCTTCTTCATGTAGTCTTCCTCAAACCCCAAGGACTTCGAAATCCCTCCAAGTAGCTCAAGTCCCAGCTCCCTTACTTTTTCGCTGAACTCCTTAATCGTCTCACTGCCAATATAACAGGTAAAATTTTAATTAATTTATGGCTAATCATTTATTAGTCGTTTGGGAACATAATTAAGCAATTAATCGAGAAGGTGGTTAATTACGTTAAAGCGGGCGGCTTAGGAGGGCAGTGCAGGGTGGGATGCGTGGCTACAAAGGTACTCCCTGCTAGTAATGTTTTTGTCACCTTGGAAGAAGCGGATCCTATCGTCTGGATCCCTTGTGTCGTACTTGCGCTTCTCCTCCTCCGTCTGGTCAAAGAATTCCATGAACCTTTCTATGGTGTCTCTAATCAGATCTTCTGGCACCGGATGATTTTTCACCTGCGGAAGTATCATCCATCACGCTCAATCTACACAATACGTTACTATGTCGGGAAAATAGAAATCCAGCGTCCATTTACATGCTTGCATCATGATAAGTATATATGCTTATTACATGTATAGTTGGATGTATATAATTCTCTTATAAAAGTTATTTTCGTGAACAGTAGTTAGTTTCCAGAAAAAGTAGAAAACTAATCTTTTGGCTAGAAATTGCAACACATATATGCTTTATGCCAGACAAGTAAAGATTTCTCAAGGTAGAACGGGATGTTTAATTAGTTTTAGGTGTTTAGCCTTTAGACGATATTCAACTATATGAGAAACCTTTTTCTTTTTCTTTTCTTTTTTTTTTTTTAATAATTGGCCCAACTAAAAGAACTCATTTGAATTGTATGAGAAACTTTTACTCGTTGAGTTTTGGAATGCATTAAGCTTGCTAAGATTATTATAACACTCACCAACTCTACCTTTTGTCGCCCCTGCAATCATATAGACATAGGTTTGTTTAAAATATATATATACATATATATAGATGAAGCAAGCAATAACACTTCAGGTCCTAATTCTGCACTGACGTTCACTTGCCCTTAGCCCTTAGCCCTGTTTATATAGCAAAAGTTAGTAGCATAATTTGCAACTTTTGTTTGTCACGTTTTAATAAGTGCAGTGTGTGAACATTTAGCCTTGCTTCATGCATGTGTAAGTCGTGCTAATATAAGCAAATAAAGCATATCGATGGGCCGGGGTGAACAGAACTAAGGTAAGAAAGAGAGGGAGAGGAAGCCTACGATGAAAAAACCATATTCCCGGCACCATTTGCCAAGGTCTTCGATGGCTTTGGAACGTTGAGCAGGATCATCTGACTTAAACATAGTGTAGTCAATTATGGGAAGTTCATAATCTAGTCCATGCCAGCCATCAATGGTGTCAATGGCCGCAGAGTCATTTCCATGAATAGGGCTGATTGTTTTTGATTCAAAAGCATTTTGTTTGAGGAAGGACGCCTCCATCGAGAAGATGCTCCGAAAAGAGAGCTTTTAATAGCTAGAGAGAGACTACCGTAGATAATGAGAGGCAATGGGAGCATACAAAGATGGAGTTGAGCACGCCAGTATTTATTGGCGTGGAGCTGCATGGCGTCACGATCTCATAATTAAAATAAAGTTAAAGAGTTTTAGTCCGGGGAAATTAAAAAACAAAAAAAATAATAAAAAAAAAGGAAGAGGAAGACTCACATAATGACCAAAATGAAATTAGATAAAAAGAATAGAATTAGTTTTGAAAATATTAAATTTGAGCATAGCAAAAGTATTTTTGGTGATTTTAGTTACAATTCAGTTATTTTGGGAGCGTGTGAATGTAGGGAGATAATAGATTTTAAGTCTTTGAGTTCAATGACATCCATATTATATATATAGACAAAAAATTTGTCTAAATTGTAGCGTAATTTGAAATAAAAAAAAATATATATTTTTTTTTTGGGTATTCTCGAGTGAAATGCAACTGTTTTTGTGACGCGTGAAGTCGGTCAAACGTTACATAAGTTTTTTTTTTTTTTTCTCATATTACATTCGTATTGCATATGATTTGATGAAAAATTATATGACACGATTTTTCAAAATCACATAGTATATATATTATGAACAGCATTCAGGAAAATTTTCGAATGGTGCATAATATGTTTATCACTTGATTTAGAATCTTCTGATGTTCCATACTTTAAAAGTAATCAAATTACCAAAAAATTCACTTGGAACTTTTTTTTTTTATTTTAAATTTTTATTTGACCCACAAAATGAGTACAAACCCTATACCTAATTCATGTAATTAGAGCTTAACGACTCAAAAATAAAATTTCAAATTTTTTATTATTATAATATTTTGCATTTAGAACCTAAAGGTGACCATATTTGGACATTAAATGACCAAAAAGAAAATTATTGTGATGAAATTGAGCAGTGATCAACGATTAGTGACTGCGCGTAACTAGCGAAACTAACCATAACCGAATACGACTATTACTTTCTTTAATTCATACTTTTTTTTTTTTCCACTCATTATAACATCCATAAAAAATGACTTATTTTAAGTGAAAGTCATTATTTTTTAAAAATACTGTCATTTTTCATTGATTATATATTTTCAGTTTGTTAAAATTTAAAAAATTATATATAAAAACAGAGGAAAATTTTTCTAAAAAGTATTTTTTCGAAACAAAACAGACCTTAAGCGTTTTCAGTTACAAGCCGATCTCGCAAGTGACATTGCGACAATGATAAAAGATGAGTACTTGCACCAGAGCCATAGTTTTTGTGCGTATGTTGGGTTTTTCAATTCTAGTGCGGGGTTAAACTTATAGTCCCAACAAACTAGAGAAAAAAGTTGTTTACGATATTGATTTTGTTTGACATTGTTAAGAGCCACTGTTATTATACTCTTAAATTCTCGATGATATTTATATATATGTATATATATAAACCATCTCTGTTAATTATTAAACCAATTATTTCGCTACCGATTGATTTTTTATATAAAAAAATTCACCATTTGTTTCCTGTGATTTCACAAGAATTTATATACGATACCAACCGGCCGATAAAACGATGTATTGACCATGTGTACAAGTATATAATAAAATTTATTGGATGTTGAATACGTTTATTAAATATATTTGTATGCGAAATTTTTTTCTTCAATTTATAGCCACATGAGTCGTGAAGAATTTGATAATGTGCAATAATTTTCATATCGTGATGAATGCTACCGACAATCTTCTTGCATGTGCGGGCTGGAAGCAGAAATCGTCGTTTAGCCCACAGCCACAAAACAAATAACTCTCGGCTTTTCACTTCAGACAAAGTGGTCCACAATCCGTGATCTCCGGCAAATTTGCACGGCAATTATTTTGCAAGGACTAAGATTTGAATCTTCATACTAAAAGTTTGGATGGTTGGTAATAATCTGTTATCTGTCTATAAGGCTTTCTTTTTTTTTTTTTTAAACCTGTAATTCTTAGATGAATAAATTTCCCCAATTTCGATTAAATTCATCAGATATGTTTTCATTTGTTAGTAAAATGAGAAAACAGAGAAAATACTTACAATTTTACTGGTAAGAATTATATTTTCGCTTTATACAGTGAATTGCACTCCAGTCGCATTATGACACATGTTTACTTTTATCAAACGTTTTAATGAAAAATTAAACCAATAACTTTATATAAAATGAGCAATCTTTAATATCATTAAATCACAACGTTGGGTGGTGACTTTTATATCTTTCTCTTTCCAGAGACCGACATTCTCTCCGTTTTATGGTTGCTTAATTGCTTCCATTCAAAATGTCATGTCCTTTTATTTCTTAATTACAACCACTTAACGTTTCTTTTCTTTTCTTTTCTTTTTGTCGCTTATATGTACAGGAGAGCATCACACGACAAGGCGTAGTTTTCTTATTTTATAAATTCTTTCATTTTAAGACTCTTAAAATAATACTAAGAGACTTTATAAAGCTGTCTGATGCCAACATGCCTTTACAAGAATGACTGTGCTTTCAGTTAACAATTATCGTGAGCCAAATATGTCTTTTTCTTTCACCCTTGTTCTCTATCAATACGGGTAGGGTTGCTTTAATATAACAAATGTACCTTTAATTGGTTGGCCACATTTTTTTTTCATAGAGTCAAATTGTCAATAATAAAAAAAAAAACTTGTTGGCACTCATTTGGTTTTTAATCCTTTATAATTATAATTAGTTTTTAAACCTATCAAAGTGGCTGACGGCGATACACTATACCTAACCATATAATTAGTTCTCAAATCAAATGTTTAACTCCTGTGAATCAAGAAAGTCAGAGTGTTCACCAACAAGAAAAAAACACATGTAGGTGTCAACTGTGAAGCAAAACCTCAGCAACGAGCCAAACCAAAGCGAAGCAATAATTTCCATTTCATATGCGCCTTGCACAATTAGTTTAAGGTGTTCCCTCATATAATTTGTTTGTTTTTTTTTTTTTTTTTTTGTAAGGGATAAGGATTCAATTTTGGATTTAGAATTAAAAATTTGGTGTCTCAATTATTAAACTTTATGCCTAGGGACCTCGCTGTTTTCCCCCTATGTAGCCACCAGACCTTTATTTTGTTCACCATTGCTTTAGTTAAAGCTTATTGCTGCTCTTCTCCACTGACGACCTTTCTTGGGGTAGTTGATATAAAAGCTGCTGCTTTCCAAATTCGCGAGGATCTTCCGCCTTGATTACAATTAACACTCGTTAATTGCGGGGCAGCAATCAGGTGATTAGCACACCAGCTATAAGATATTATTTTGAGTTAATTACTAAAAAATTTAGGATCTTTCTGACGTTTATCAAATCTAGCAATAACAGTTAATGTTTAATAATTTAGTAGTCACATACTAAGAAAATAAAAAAATATCTTAAAAAATAAGTAAATTAAAAAAGGTGTCCTAACTTAGAATTAATACTTTGGTCTATTGAGTGAACAATGTAATAAATTTTATTAAAGTCGTACTAAATTTTTTTTCAAAAAAATCTTACAATCATTGAATTGATAATTTTCTGAAAATGTTATTACATGTGATAACCAGCTTGATAGCGGTGAATTTTGTAGTATTTAAGCCTATTATCTTGTTAATTCATGGATCATATATTTCCGAATCGAGCTGCTCACGTGGGCCTTGCACAATATCAACAAATGAATAAGTGGCTGCAATTAGCTAGGAAAGCCATCTTGGGTGACAAATGGACCTTAGCAGACATACAATTGTGGATGCACAAAGGAAGCCGGGTTCAGGTGGCCTTTGATATGGATCGATGTTCTAAGTCCAAGATGGCCCTTAGTCCGCGCCCACCACCCCCCGGCCCAAAAAAAGGGAAATATGAAAGCACTTGAACACCGTTGATATTTGGCGTCCAGATTGCTTAGATTCAAAGAAACCCTTTTGTGACCCCTCTGAAAATCCATGGTTTATTATCACCTGCAAAATTTCAACTTTATATTCTACCAGGTTTTTAATACAATAATCAATCATAGTGAATGCTGTGGTGATTTTGCAACTTTTGCAATCAATTTGGATGATAACTGGTAACAGCCAACATTTGATTTTTCTCTCCTAGGTCAAGGTGTCAAAACCTTCTAGTCTCTTGCCTACTCGCAGGAGGATTGTTCCACGTCGACCAGCTTGGAAACGCGAGAAATAGTTGGAAATTCCCATAGCACACGTTCTTTGACCTGTGACATGTTTTCGCATGTAATAAATGTGGTAAGTTAAGACTTGTAGGATATAAAAGAAAATACCTTTCAGTATGGTTGACCGTTTCCCCTCTCTTACTCGTGATAACCAAAGTTTATTATGCCTTGCAAATAACATTTTTTTTTTTCCCCTTTTTAATTAGTATTGACTCGAGACTTTTAATAATAAAAACAACTTAATATTATTATTGAAATATACAACTCATTGATGAATTGTTCTCATAAACACTCTCATTTTATATATAAGCGTGAAATTTGAATACAAGCTTTTGAAAGGCATATTAATATTATGTAAAATTAGAGGTGCATTCAATTTTATTAAATATTTTAAGCCATATTTAAATTTTTTATTACTGTACTAGCAATCGCTGGTGAGCGGTATATTTTTGAAACAATGGTGGCTCGGGTCGGCGTAGTTCCAGAAATAATGCGCTTTCGGCTCGTCGGTTCCCCAGGCCCGGAAAAGTCAAGACGGGAAAAAGAAGAAAAAAACAAAGGGAGCCCTATAATTATTAATTAGCGATTCCGTAATTATGAATTAGATATCGGTTCGGTTTTTATTTGAGGCATTAATTAAGGGGCCAAGTCATTATTTTTCACTTGTCAGAGTAGATTGTTGTTAGATCTTTGTCAACAATTTATTTTCTGTTTATTGTTAATGTAATAATACATTGAATTATAATCTTACGAACTTTGCTGGTTTGATTTCCTGTTGTAAATTACAAAGATATTAGATTTCAATGTCTTGAAATTATTACCCATTTTCTACATTAAATTGGTTTGGTTTTGAATACAGGCAGACGACGCTAGGATTACATATGAAAATAAATAATTATATATATATATATATATATATTATTTTTTTTTTTTTTATTATTTATTTTCATATGTTTTTTTTTAAGGAAAAGACTAATAAATTAGGCTTGATTGCTTTTATTACACGGTTTTGAAGCATTCATTTTCCGATCTTTTTAGTTTTCTTGTTGCAATTCTCTCTCTCACCTTTTCTCTCTCCGTCTCCCTATCGTCATCTTGCATTTGCACATCAGCAAAAGCAGTATTCTGATCCTTCGTTTCTTACTTTGATTCTCATTCTGCTTCATTCTCTGTTCTTTTTGGCAGGTAAACATCAAATCGAAGATCCGTACACCCTAAATTGGCCATCTTTCTTATTCTGTTATCTCTTTCGTCTTCTCTTTTGATGAACCGGGTTTCTTTTTCCTTTTTTCTTCTTGGTTAATTGGTTCATGTTTCAAGCGTGTCGATTGTGCTCTCTTTTTGCTGATTTCTGCTGTTGGGTTTTAAGTTTCGTGGGGGGTTCTCTGCAGCGGCATGTATTTCAGTTGGTTTCTCGTTAAATTGGTTCTGTTTGAATTGGGTTTAGCTTGTGGGTTTTGTTTGTGGATTCTTATATGCTTTGATCGTGTTCAAATTGATTTGGGGTATTGTGATCTCCTTGAATTTTGATGGGTTTTGTGAGAATTACGCCTTCTTGCTCACTTGATGTTTCGTTCAATCTGATTATGCATTTAGTACTGCTTAAAGTGATGTATTTCAATAAAAATTCATGTTTAAGAACTGGATTTTTGCAATTAATTTTGTTCTCAGTTATTTTGCTTGCAGGAAGGTGGGGGGAAAAGTTGAGCTTTAATTAGGTGACAACTATAGTTATGGCTAATGATGCGGCATCATGTGCTGAGAGGGCAACAAGTGATATGTTGATTGGTCCAGACTGGGCTATAAACATTGAGCTGTGTGACATTATCAACATGGATCCTCGGTATTTCTCTTCTTCTTTTATGAGCGGGTTGGATTGCTTGAAAACTACAACTGGCCTTTTTATGTGTTTATGATAACATGTTATGCAAATATGACACAGGATTTTTGAAACTGGTAGAAAGCATGGGTATATTTGTGTAGTTTTTATTGGAACATGCTTGTAAGCTGCAAGTAGGAGTAACTAGGCCTGGGGTTACATATGTGCTCTTCATATGAAGATCTTGACCATTTGAAAGATGTTTGTTCTGTTGCATAGAGATTCTTAAAGACATTCTGTGCCTTCTCAGCTGTGAAATTTTTGGTTACCACCCTTTCTGTTCTATGGAGTGATTGCTGAATGCATTTTCTTTTATTATTTATGCAGTAATTGGTTGTCTATGTTTTCAGATGCAGAATAGCTTACAACTTTTTAAAGATAGTTGCCTTTTTGCTTGAATATAACATGAGTCTAGTGTTATGTTGATGTCATTACTAGAACATTTTATGATGTTATCCAAAATGAGGTTTAGTGGTCTAAGTCAGTGAATATCCATGGTCTTAGTCTTTAATTCCCTCCAATTCCAGAATTATGTTGATTTCATTTATTTGTTCAAATTATAGTTTCTTCCATGAATTTATTTGAATTGAATGGTTGTTGCAGGCAAGCAAAGGATGCCTTGAAAGTACTCAAGAAGCGACTGGGCAGCAAAAATCCTAAAATACAATTACTAGCTCTTTTTGTCAGTATTTTCTATTTATATGCTTGCTTACATGTTCTCTATATGAGAATCATAAACTCTGGAAAACAGAAATCTTACCACATTGTTGCTTGAAATGCCACAAATTTGTGGTCTAATTTGCTTGCTAATTCATATGCACAGTGCCAAAACTTTTTATGTCCATAGGTATTATGTGCCCAAGAAAATCTATATTGCATGCTGGCCACAAACTTGTCTTCCTGCCTTACATGAGTGTAAAGATGCTGTCTCAAAGTGCTTACATTTTGCATGTGAAAATTTGATCCAGGCACTTGAGACCCTCAGCAAAAATTGTGGGGAGAATGTATTTCAGCAGATTATTGAGCGTGACATTTTACATGATATGGTCAAAATAGTTAAAAAGAAGGTTCACTTTTCTCCTATTACATGTTTCATGGATCTTTCTTATTCTGTTTGTATTGATTTTATTTTGATGCACCATACACACTCCTCTTGCAGCCAGATTTGAATGTGAGGGAAAAGATACTAATTTTGATAGACACATGGCAAGAAGCTATCGGAGGTCCAAGGGGGAGGTATCCCCAATATCAAGCTGCCTATAATGAGCTAAGGGTAATTTGAACTTTTATATGGATTTTCTTCAGCATCTATAATTTCTGGGTATTGCTTCATTCTGATATGAATACGTGTGAGAGATGATTTTTAGCGACAGAGTTTGCTATCCCTGTGATTACATTGGATATCATGTAAATGTAACATCTCCATCATTGTTACTTGTGTTACATGACTTTTTCACCATTGTTTAGAACTAGTTTTTTAGTTACAATGCAATAGACAGTAGATTGCTGCCATAAGTTTTGTGTGTCATGCACTAATTTTCTCTGCATATTGCGAAGCCCTATTTTGTGAGACTAACTCTTGCTGATTGACAGGCTGCTGGCATTGAATTTCCACCCCGAGAAGAGAACAGTGTACCATTCTTCACTCCTCCCCAAACGCAACCGATAGTTCATGCACCTTCAACATATGAAGAAGCTGCTATTCAGGCTTCCCTTCAGTCTGATGCCTCTGGGCTCAGGTACTGGTTGAAATTTAGTTATTTCTTTAGCTTTGTCCTGAATTATAGATAAAGCTACTTTCTGTTTTCCCATAGAGGGATCTGAGACAATTCATGTCATCAAGTCCTCATGACTTGTGTTTCTGCTGATATTAGGAGAGTGCCAACTAGTTAGTATCCCAATTTTTACATCTTCTTGTCAACTTTCTAATTTGAGGCCATTAATATGCTCATTTCTTAAATTTAAGTTCTCAGGCCATTATATAAATCTGGTTCTCATGGCTATACATGAAAGACATAAACAGGAATTTGTGGTTGCAGTTAAAGAATATAAATTTCAACAGCTTCATAGAAGACTCCATTTTCTCTGCACTGCTCACTATATAACTTTGCCTTAGAAGTCTCAACCTTCTCTCTTCCCATATTAGTCATTCATCATTTTAATACTTTTTAGACATTTTTTTTGTTTACTTTCAGCTTGGCAGAAATTCAAAGTGGTCGGGAATTAGCAGATGTCTTAATGGAAATGCTTAGTGCCTTGGATCCTAAGAACCCTGAGGTTATGCTATTTTGCTATCTATTTATTTACATGAGCGATTGTTTTTAAATCTCTTTGGTGTAGATTTAATAAGCATCATTCCACACTAACTTTGTGTGATTATCTGGTTGATGCCAATTTGACATGTACTCTAGTCTGTTATATGACTGCTGTCACTGTGAGTGTATTGTGCAACACATCAAGTGTAATAGATTTCTTAACTGATGGATGTCATTGCAGGGGTTGAAGCAAGAAGTGTTTGTTGACCTTGTTGAACAGTGTCGATCTTACCAGAAGCGTGTCATGCTTCTTGTGAATAGTACAGTGTAAGGATTTGATCATTTTTAGGTTTTTCTATATGAGTCTTGAAAGTGCTGATAAATATGCTTCTATTCAGACATGAGGAACTTCTATGCCAGGGTTTGGCATTAAATGACACCTTGCAGCGTGTGCTTGGTCGGCATGATGATATAGCAAAAGGAACCCTTGCTGTGTCAGAAAGGGAAGCAGAAACACCAGCTGTTCCTTTTGTTAATGTTAGCCATGATGAGGAGGAGTCAGATGATGAATTTTCCCGGCTGGCTCACAGGTTGGTTTGCTATGAGCTTATTTGTGATTATTTTTGTTTGTGGTTTGAAGGGCGCTAAACTAACTTTATGCAATTATTTCAGTTTACTGCAGAATTAAAGATAGACAAGTGCCAACTAACATTGCAAATGATTTCTTTGAACTCAATTATTGTCTGCTTCACTTTGTCATTATCTGCCTTAATATGGGGAAAGTGTGTTGGAAGATCTTAATCATGTTTTGTATCAACTTTTTGATCTCTAAATAAAATGTGTGATTTTTTAAGACAAAATTGGGGAAAATTGTCATTCTAACAAATTGGCATAATATTACTACCACAGGCCAACAAGAGATTCCTCACAGGTACAGGGCTGCAATCCAGGTAAGCATTCAAAATGAACGAACTCAAGTCAGCCCAGTTCTTCCTCCACCTCCCTCGTCAAAGAAGCCAGTCAGTATGGACTCTGGCATGGTTGATTATCTCAGTGGTGATGTCTATAAGTCAGAAGGATCCTTTCAAAAATCAGAACCAACACCATTTACTGTTCCAGCTCATTCCAATGCACACTCCTCGCCACCCTATTCCCCAACCCTGTCTGCCTCACCTCCTCCTCCTCCACATGGTGTTAACTACTCATCGCCTACCTTTGCAGGACATCCTGTATATGATGAACCAACTCCATTAAGCAAAACCACTGATCGGCTTCCTTCTGCTCCTTGGGATGCGCAGTCTCAAGGATTCCTTCCGCCCCCTCCTTCCAGGTATAATCAGAGGCAGCAATTTTTTGAGCAACAACAGGCTTTTACAGGCACCACCTCACATTCAAGCAGTGGCTCGGGTTCCTCTTACGACGGCTTAGTAGGGCAGACACAGAATCTCTCTCTTAACCCATCTACCCTCACCAAACAAGAAAAACAGGAAGATGCTCTGTTCAAAGATCTGGTTGATTTTGCAAAAGCCAAGTCATCTTCACCGTCCAAACCCCATAGGTCATACTAAAGGACTCACTAGTGGTAGAGTTAATCTTGTGTTGGTACAGTTTCTGATACATTTAGAAAGTTGGGTTTTGCATCAGATGAGGGGATTAATTTCTTCTTAGTGAATAATGTCTGGTTGAACTTTGGGTTATGGATTGTCTGTGCTATTTGCCAGAGGTTTATGCGGGAGATGAATCTCTTATTGGATTTATTATGTTCTATGTATATTTTAGAAGTTGGTTGTTATCATTATGTCTCTATTCGAACCATTGAATGACATCTTTTGTTTTTGCCTAGACAACTTCTTCTGCCTGATATTTTCCCTCATTCTCGCACCTTTCTGCACTTATTGTGTATACACAAATGGCTGGAGTTCATTTCACGAGAAAAGAATTAAGTGCATCTGAACTAGGAGGATGTAATCATAGAATAGCTTGCTTGCTATTATTATTGAATTTCTTGCAAAATGAGGAAATGGCGACTTTTGCTCTGAAAATCAACTATCCAAATGGATGTAAAATGACACCGCAGGTCATGTTAGTTTAACTTGAATGAATTCTGTTACATTTTGTCAATTCAGTTTGGGAAAGTGAATCTTGTTGATAACGCGTATGTATGGCCATTAGCCTTTGATTGCTGTCACTTTTTTGATCCTGAAGTACAAAGCCGTTCGAATTTGATTGGATAAATCAATCTTAATTAATGCAAATCAGAATTCTGAGAAGTCAAACCCAGTCTGACCAGCCTCAAAAAATTATAGCTTGGAAAAAAAAAAAAATTTTAACGCATACATCAGTCTCACTTTTGTGAAATTAAAATCTCTATATTTTCAAATTTATTGTAATTTAGTTGAAAAAAAAACTCTATTTATTTTTTACCATTTCTGTAAAATATTAACCCATAAAAATTTGTAAAATTGGTACGAGCTAGTAAAAGAGAATTTTGTAAGATTTTAGGGAAATTAAAACCAAAAAGTAACAAAAGAGGCCACTAAGTCAACCCTGCCTTCGAGATTGGTTAGTCGTGTTAGCAGCAAAATTACACCTAAATATAAAAAAATGGAAATAAATTATCAAGAGCTAATAAATACAACTCAACACTTAAGTGACTTTCTAACACCTAAGCCACGTGACAAATATTAAACCATTTTTATCATCTGCTACTGCTATTCAACACTTCCCTAACTCGGCAACTTCCAACGGCTCCTCTTTTGATGTCTGAAAAAAATCATTGGCTTTTCTCCTTTGCTTCATGTGATTACGCTATAGGTGAGACCGAGAACTCGATTGCGGGTGAAGCCTTAGTTGTCGCTGGTGATAGAGGAAGGGCTTTGAGTGGCCCAGTGAAAGGTGAATCTTAAGAGATTGAAGATTGAGAAAGCTTTCTCGAGCAGGTAGAATTAGCTAGGACCTATTTTACTGACAGGATTTATCACCACTTTAACTACTTTAGCCGCTCGGCCAGGAAAACGAGGAAAGGGAACTGGGCTAGGCCATTAGCGTAAGAACGAACAGAGGAACTCGGGCAGGCCAGGCGATTGCTCTTGCTTTTTAGGCTACCTCTGCGTCCTTCTTTATATCATGTAGGTGTTTTAGTGTCAAGGATAATTTTGAAATTTGCATTTTTTTTAATAATGTTTCTGAGACTGTTAATTTTCTTGATTCTGTGTTTGTTTTTCAGGGAATTGGTTGATCAGAAGAAATTTTCTGAGGACTTTTGCGAGCCTGTAAACCCTTCAGAGGTGAAGCCTTTTTCTTTTTCTTTAAGGGTTGAAGCTTGCACATGTAATTTGTAAATGTTTGTGTGCGTATGTGGTATCAGGGTTTTCCATTTCAAAATTCGATATCTTGGGTCAATTATTCTCAGTTCAATTTGTAGCTTACATGTGTGCTTGAGAGAGAAGGTGATGACAACAGGAGCAAACTCGTGTGGGTATATATAATGTTGATACATGCTTGGTGAAAAATATTGATCAAAGGATTTTGTCTATATTGGTTGTTGCCTTGTTAGATTAGGAGTTGTGTTTGTCATTTTGGACTTTAGATCGCACTAAAACTCTTTCTAGAACTATTACATCGTTAGGAGGCTCTGTCATTTATGCTTTCATTTGCTAAAAGTCGATAATTTATTCTCTTTCTTGTAATGTTTAATTAAAGTTTTTTTTGGTGTTAATGAGAAGTATTTGTCTTTAATGAATCTGCTGTGCATTGGCGAGGCTTCTGGCAATGAACAGGAGCTAGAGCCTTCATCTCCATCACTTTCCTCGCTAGAAGAAATTCTAGCAAAAGAGGTGAGAGATATTTTTATGGCCCACCAATGTCCTGTGGAAGAGCCTTCGAGCAGCCAACCACTACTTGAAAGAGAGACTTCATCACCGCCACTGCCCTCACTTGAGATAAGTGAGGTGTGTTTGTCATTTTGGACTTTAGATTGCACTAAAACTCTTTCTAGAACTATTACATTGTTAGGAGGCTCTGTCATTTATGCTTTCATTTGCTAAAAGTCGATAATTTATTCTCTTTCTTGTAATGTTTAAATAAAGTTTTTTCGGGTGTTAATGAGAAGTGTTTGTCTTTAATGAATCCACTGTGCATTGCCACTTATTCTTTTTGCTTCCACAGGAGGCTTTTAGCAATGAACAGGAGCTAGAGCCTTCGCTTTCCTCGCTAGAAGAAATTCTAGCAAAAGAGATGAGAGATATTTTTATGGCCCACCAATGTCCCGTGGAAGAGCCTTCGAGCAGCCAACCACTACTTGAAAGAAAGACTTCATCACTGCCACTGCCCTCACTTGAGATTAGTGAGGTGTGTTTGTCATTTTGGACTTTAGATTGCACTAAAACTCTTTCTAGAACTATTACATCCTTAGGAGGCTCTATCATTTATGCTTTCATTTGCTAAAAGTCGATAATTTATTCTCTTTCTTGTAATGTTTAAATAAAGTTTTTTTTGGTGTTAATGAGAAGTGTTTGTCTTTAATGAATCCGCTGTGCATTGCCCCTTATTCTTTTTGCTTCCACAGGATGCTTCTGGCAATGAAGAGGAGCTAGAGCCTTCATCTCTGTCACTTTCCTCACTAGAAGAAATTCTAGCAAAAGAGGTGCGAGATATTTTTATGGCCCACCAATGTCCCGTGGAAGAGCCTTCAAGTAGCCAACCACTACTTGAAAGAGAGACTTCATCACTGCCACTGCCCTCACTTGAGATTAGTGAGGTGTGTTTGTCATTTTGGACTTTAGATTGCACTAAAACTCTTTCTAGAACTATTACATCCTTAGGAGGCTCTGTCATTTATGCTTTCATTTGCTAAAAGTTGATAATTTATTCTCTTTCTTGTAATGTTTAAATAAAGTTTTTTTTGGTTTTAATGAGAAGTGTTTGTCTTTAATGAATCCGCTGTGCATTGCCCCTTATTCTTTTTGCTTCCACAGGAGGCTTCTGGCAATGAACAAGAGCTAGAGCCTTCATCTCCATCGCTTTCCTTACTAGAAGAAATTCTAGTAAAAGAGTTGAGAGATATTTTTATGGCCCACCAATGTCCCATGGATGAGCCTTCGAGCAGCCAACCACTACTTGACAGAGAGACTTCATCACCGCCACTGCCCTCACTTGAGATTAGTGAGGTGTGTTTGTCATTTTGGACTTTAGATTGCACTAAAACTCTTTCTAGAACTATTACATTGATAGAAGGCTCAGTCATTTATGCTTTCATTTGCTAAAAGTCGATAATTTATTCTCTTTCTTACAATGTTTAAATAAAGTTTTTTTTGGTGTTAATGAGAAGGTTTTGTCTTTAATGAATTTGCTGTGCATTGCCCCTTATTCTTTTTGCTTCCACAGGAGGCTTTTGGCAATGAACAGGAGCTAAAGCCTTCATCTCCATCGCTTTCCTCACTAGAAGAAATTCTAGCAAAAGAGGTGAGAGATATTTTTGTGGCCCACCAATGTCCCATGGAAGAGCATTCGAGCAGCCAACCACTACTTGAAAGAGAGACTTCATCACCGCCACTGCCCTCACCTGAGATTAGTGAGGTGTGTTTGTCATTTTGGACTTTAGATTGCACTAAAACTCTTTCTAGAACTATTACATCGTTAGGAGCCTCTGTCATTTATGCTTTCATTTGCTAAAAGTTGATAATTTATTCTCTTTCTTGTAATGTTTAAATAAATTTTTTTTTTGGTGTTAATGAGAAGTGTTTGTCTTTACTGAATCCGCTGTGCATTGCCCCTTATTCTTTTTGCTTCCACAGGAGGCTTCTGGCAATGAACAGGAGCTAGAGCCTTCATTTCCATCGCTTTCCTCACTAGAAGAAATTCTAGCAAAAGAGGTGAGAGATATTTTTGTGGCCCACCAATGTCCCGTGGAAGAGCCTTCGACCAGCCAACCACTACTTGAAAGAGAGAATTCATCACCGCCACCGCCCTCGCTTGAGATTAGTGAGGTTTTTGAAATTGCTGAGATGGGAGAAATGCATCGATCATCTAGTTCACATATTCAAAATGAAAAAGTTGGTCAATCGAATATTTATAGGTATTACTAAATATTTTTGTATTATATTTTATATTTTCTTTAAAAAATTATTTTTTTCTTGAACTAACTAAAAACTTTGGTTTTTTGAATGTGTGCAGAGTGCTCCCTATTTTTCTCTACATTTTGGCAATAATTGGAGGAATAACCATTGGATATTCACTCAATGTTGCAGGTACAAACACAAATTATTTATTTCAATTTTTGATAACTCTTTATAACAATTTTAGCACTGGTGATAGCATTGTCAGCTTGAGAAATATAGAGAGCACTGCCATCCACAGACCTATTACCCATGTCTCCAACTTCCATTGGGCTAGCATTTCCATTTCCATCACCCAAAACGCATTACTCTATCACCATTCTCAATAGAGCCAATAGCAACAATATCATTAACCACAAAGCTATAGCATGATCATCACATTCATTGACGGACAGACCCAGGGAAAAACCTTTAAAAAGCTTCCCACAATCAAAAACCTTGTGTTCTTCTTCCTTCTTATGATTATTGGTTTGATCATGGTTTATTTCTAGGGAACTCTTCATAGTCTCTTATTAGGTTGCAATTGTTTTACTTGGTCATGCTACACAATTTATAGGCACGAGTCTTTTGCCTATTCAATTCACCCCCTCTTGGATGCTTTGGGACCAACAGTTATTACTCTTTGAATTGAGTTTGAAATTTTGATTGGCAATGCACCTCTCTTCCACTGTCTGGCCAACATCACATCATAATAAAATTCACCATCTTCTTGTAACTACCTGAGCCAAATCACTGCACTTTATCTTTTTGGGTGCCATTATGTCCCACCAAAAGGGATAGATAATTAACTCTTGGTTCAACCTCAAGCAGGCTGTCATTTGCTTATAGTTAAACACAATGTATTTATTAAATTTTATTTTATTTTATATCTTTCAGGAGGGGTACTTGGCATGAGAAAATTTGTCCATGAACTCTATAAGGAGGCCAGTGATGAGCAACGGCATACCAAGTTCAATAAATTTTGCATCTTCATAGATGTACGCATTCAACTTTATGTTGCATCCCTGTATTTGTTGACTGGTATATCAAGTCTCTTAGCTTTCATGTTTAGTCGTGCTTGGGGACGAAAGCTTACTTTAAGCTTGGGATGTATTTTGTCTCTTGTTGGGATGGCATTCACAACTGCAACTCCTCGTCTCTATTCTCAAATCATTGGCAGAATTATTGTTGGACTCGGGGTTGGAACTCTACGGCAGGTTAGCAAAGGCGTTAATTTCATGTTGCTAAGTCATTCATTGTTGATATATTAATATAGAGAGTCTTGAATGAGAAACCATTATTGCTAGTTCTTGAGCTATTTTTTATTGATTAACTTGCAGGTAATTCCCATGATTTGTTATGAACTTACACCAGCGAAAAGGAGTGGGCAACTGGACAATATATTTTTATACTCCATAAATGCGGGTTCAACATTGGCAGCTGGCATGACTTGGATTGCGTTTTATTTTAATATGTTAGGCTGGAAATTTTCTTTTGGAATAATTATTGTGGGCCCAATTATTTTGTTTTTAATTTCATTAGTCATCTGTGAGACACCAGTTTGGTTGTTAAAAAATGGAAAAGAAGAACAAGCAAGAAAAGTTATGGAGCAAATTGGAAGGGGTGGGGAATACAAGGAAATGAAGGAAGGAAGTTTGAATAATAAAAGTATGGATGAATGGAAAGAAGTAAGTAGAAATTCTAGCCATCCTGCCCTAGTTGTCAATGCTACTAGAACAACTTTTATCCAAGCCTTAAGTCCTGAGGTGTATATCCAATATGGCCCCTACTTACTTCGATCACTAGTAGCATCCAATAATTCAGCGGTTCATACGGGTTTTCTTATCAGATTAAGCAACTTCCTTTCACAAGCTGTGATGTCATGTTTCCAACCATTCTTGATGTCTAAGTTTGCAAGGAAAACTCCCCTTATTGTGTGTCTTGCAATGAAATTAGCATTGGTATGTTTCAATCTTCTTTATGTTTGTTTGCTAGATTACAATAATTATTTTTAAAATAAATTTGATTCATATTGTTTAATGCAGGGTAGCATTTGGGTCAAGTTAATGCTTCAAGACTATCAGAATTTTCAAATCCTATTTGTTGATGTGGGTTATTTAGTTCCGTGGGCTATCATATATATAGCTGTATATGCAATTTTTGCTGGACCATCAGGATGGGTTAATGAGCCATTCCCATCAAGGACCCGAGAATTAGGTTTAACATTGACTATTGTAATGCAAATGTTTCTTATGTTTATTATAAATGTATACTCTACGAGTTTATCATGCTCGTTACAAGAGCGTACTTTACTTTTTTATATTTCATGTACATTTGTTGCTTTACTATGTATTCAATTATTGATACCAAATGTAATTAAGTCTCAACAAAGTCCATGGAGCAAACACTGGTTGTGGGGAGATACATATAATGAAGATGAACAAGATCAGGTAGTGTGGGGTTCCTAACTGTTATTTTTTTTTTCTTTCTGGATTTGTTCTTTAAGGGTTATTGTTTCTTTTTAATGCATTTGAATTGTGTTTCTGTTTTACCTATCACAGTGGTCATTTATGGCCTTTTTTATCTTTTCTTTTAATTGTTTCTTCCCATTGAGAGATTTGAGACACAATTCGCATGCTCAATTTCTTGTGAGTTGGTGTTTTGGCTGATATTAAGAGACTGCCAACTAGTTAGTATCCTGCTTTTTAAGCTTTCTTGTCAACTTCCTAATTTGAGGTCATTGATGTGATTATTTGTTAAATGGAAATTCTCAAAGTCATTTTAAAATCTGGTTGTTGTAGCCATACATGAATGACATAAACAGTTGTACGTGGCTGTGATAATAATCTAAAATCAAACAGCTTTATAGAAGGCTCCATTTTCCCCCACATACTGCTGCCTATGTAACTTTGTCCTAGAAGTCTCAACCTTACCTCCTCTCATATTAGTCATTCATCAATTTTATACATTCTACACAATTGGTTTCTGTTCACTTGGCAGTGATTCAAAGTGGCTGGGGATTATCAGATGTCTTAATGGAACTTTTGTGCCAAGGTTTTGCATTAAATAACAACTTATGGCTCATTTTTGGCAGCATGATGATATTGCATAAGGAACCCCTGTTGTGTCAGAAAGGGAAGCAGCAACCCCAGCTGTGCTTCTGTTAATGGTAGCCGTGACAATGAGGAGTCAGTCGGTGTTGAGACACAATTCGCATGCTCAATTTCTTGTGAGTTGGTGTTTTGGCTGATATTAAGAGACTGCCAACCAGTTAGTATCCTGCTTTTTAAGCTTTCTTGTCAACTTCCTAATTTGAGGCCATTGATGTGATTATTTGTTAAATGGAAATTCTCAAAGTCATTTTAAAATCTGGTTGTTGTAGCCATACATGAATGGCATAAACAGCTGTACGTGGCTGTGATAATAATCTAAAATCAAACAGCTTTATAGAAGGCTCCATTTTCCCCCACATGCTGCTGCCTATGTAACTTTGTCCTAGAAGCCTCTTCTCATATTAGTCATTCATCAATTTTATACATTCTACACAATTGGTTTCTGTTCACTGGGCAGTGATTCAAAGTGGCTGGGGATTATCAGATGTCTTAATGGAACTTTTGTGCCAAGGTTTTGCATTAAATAACAACTTATGACTCATTTTTGGCAGCATGATGATATTGCATAAGGAACCCCTGTTGTGTCAGAAAGGGAAGCAGCAACCCCAGCTGTGCTTCTGTTAATGGTAGCCGTGACAATGAGGAGTCAGTCGGTGTGCTATGAATTTTCTGTGCAATTAGCCAGAGGTTTATTGGGAAGTGAATATCTTATTGGATTTACTATATTGTATCTATGTCTTAGAAATGGGCTGTATCATTTTGTCTCCGTTCGAACCATGGAATGACATTCTTTAGTTTTCCTTAGAAAATCTTTCCTACTTGATCTTTTACACCATTTTTGCTCATTTCTTTGTATATGATGTATGCACAAATGGATTGAGCTCATATCGTGTTGGAGAATGAAGAGCATCTGGACTAGATGTAATCCTAGAATAGTTAAGTAAATAATTATTATTTTTGAATTTATGGCAAAATGATAGAACATGAAAGGATTCTTGTACATTTACTTGCTCTAGTTCACAAGAGAAACATGTACATATATTTCATATATGTAGAAGAAGACGGTTCCAATGATAAAAGAGGTAGCCTACTAAAGTAAAGATATACCAAACAAAGGAAAGTTCAAACATTCTGGAGGGACTCTAATTAATGTGATGTAAATAACTAGAGTACTGATTTAGAGAACTTTATTCTTCATTGATCATGAATGGCTGCGATACCAAGATCAACTTGAGCTGCCCTCAGTCATTGGGCTCAATCAATGTTTCCTGGGGCTGATTATGGCACCTGTTATTCATTGTTCAAGTCTCTAGTGGGGGAATTGGGGTTCTTAACTCCAAATAATTAGACGGATTAGGTTGGTACCAAGTACCATGGTTTTTGCATTGATCAGCATTTTTTGTCTTCCTTTTTAATCAGCATCTATTAGCAACAATTCATCTCGTTAAATGAATAAGAAAGTGTACAACTACGCTAGCAATGTTAATGTCCACGATTCACAGACATATTTAATGGGTTGTGATGGTAACCATTTCTGTTATAAGTTGGGGGGACCTTCCTGTCCTGTTGGGTAACGATTTGCAATATGAGGCACCCCCGCCACTACTCAAGCTAATCATGTTTTTCATTCTGGTTATGGCCACGGGTAACGCTCGAAGCCTGGACCAAAAAATTATTACTTTCTATCGCTTCTGTCTTTTACCCTTTGGAAAATGCTTTGAAAAGGAGATATTTTTTGAACGAAAAGGGAAGAAACAGCTAAAGTCTAATCTTTTCCTTTTTGGGTGTCCCCTAAGGTGGTATCATCAGCCTTTTTTTTGGTCAAAAAGTTTGTTATATTTTTTTTTTTTTTATATATTTTTATACCTGTACTCTCAAAAATAAAATTTAAATTTTTAAATAAAAATTTAAATTCCTGACTAACAGTGGACTAAGTGGACATATAGTTGCACCAATGAACAATCCTAGAATCCACCGTAACTTAGAGTTTTAAAAATGTGGGCTATATGGACTTGTACCAATAAATACCATCTTTTAAGCTGTGTGGCTGTGGGTGTGTGAAACGCCTTTATGTAAAATGAGTGGGCTCAGACCATGGTTCCTCTGTCTTTAAGCCTAATCCAAAACAGATCCATGTTAGACCCAATTTATGTTCTATAAGTTTTTTTGGTGTCTCAACCCCCGGAAGCCATCCATGGAATCAGATTCCCACACTGTACCCACCCGGAGCTAACGACAAAGATCCTTAATTGACCCATTACCTAAGGTCAACCAACGAAAGGTCCCTGAAGCATAGAAATATTTCCCCGCCGCCTTTACCTTTGGTTATGTGGCCATCTCGTCCACATGCACTCCATCATTTCTAGCACCTCACAATCTTGTTAGCATATCCACTTCCAAATATGGATTTACTCAAAACAAAAAAATAAAAAGGGGAAAAAGAAAAATCACAGGCAGAAAGAAAGGAAAGGTTGAACCACAAAAAAAAAAAAAACAAAAAAAGAAGGCCCCGTAAAGCTCCAAAAACACATTCTTTTCTCTCTTTATGTTTTTTTTCTCGTCATCCTTTTAGACCTCCATTGACTGCAAAGTGTAAACTAAGAAGTCAACCAAGAGAGGCAGAGCAAGAGAGGGAAAGAGTAAAGAGTAAAGAGATGGCTATGAAGAGTTGTTTTCAAGTGAGCACAGTCAGCAGCAACAGAGCTACTGTTGCACAGTGTTGCCACCCAATTGCTTCCATAGACAAACTTCATTTTTCAACAACAAGAAGCAACAAAGGATTCAATGCATCCAACATTCCATCGTCTCCTTCCTCTTTATCCTTCGCTCGTTCCTCAAGAAGCAGATACCAAAAGTCCCGCACTGTTTGCAAAGCTCGGGAAGCTTTAGACCAAGGTCTGCCAAATTTCTACCGTTAAAAAAAATAATAATAATCTTTAGATTTTTTTTTTTTTTTCTTTTCTCTTTAATACCCTCTTCTTGTGGCTTAGGTAGGACTCAAAGCTTTAAATATATACTGATATACATATAAAACATATGCAGTGCAAGCAGTCACGGATTCAAGCTGGGACAGTCATGTCATAGCAAGCGAGACTCCTGTGCTGGTGGAGTTCTGGGCACCATGGTGCGGGCCATGTCGAATAATAGCACCTGTCATCGATGAATTGGCTAAAGAATATGCTGGAAAGATTGCCTGCTGCAAGGTTAATACCGACGAGTCACCAAATATTGCCAACAAGTATGGAATACGGAGCATACCAACCGTGCTCTTCTTCAACAAAGGAGAGAGGGTAGAAAGCGTTATTGGGGCAGTGCCTAAGACCACCCTGTCTGGTGCCATAGAGAAATATGTAGATGTTTGAAACAACAAAGCTAATCTTTGTGCTTTTGATTTCCCATGCTTAAAGCCAATCATGACATTCATATTGACTGCAAATCGAATCGAATTTCTTGTGTACGTACATTTTACCGTCAAATTCATTCCTTCGGATTATGTACACAGTATCCACCATTACCATTGTCTGTTCTTGTTGCACGAACCAGCACCCCAATTTCATTTTTATTTTTATTTTTTTTTTTTGGGGAAGGGGCTGGTGTTCAAGGATGAGAATTGGGCAATCGGAATCCGCCAGTCACATTTATTGGAGTACTTAATTATATAAACCTTTAACCACTCACTTGATGTAATCTCCATTGCTTTCTTAGCACGTTGAACCAAATTTCTCTCGTGCGCATCACGGCAAACCGTAGAATAAAGTGATTTTTCTTTTTGTTTTTAAATGACTTCAACTAATACTCAGATCTAGAGAGCTTCAATTCATTCGATTGTACAACTTTTAGTATGATTTATACAACGGTCCTGTTGCAATAGCCATTCTCGGACAAGCACCCAAATCCAAGGAAGATGCCCAGACGCAACCCATTCCCATCAGAGAACAATTCGTTCCTCCCTAAAATAAAATTCTGGAGAAACGAGGCTGTGCTGGATCATAAAATGAGAAAGAAAGTCAACATAAATGAAGCAAATCAAAGGGGAATTTAACATTTTATCGATAAAAAGCGCCATCCTATATGTTTCACTTTTCTTCTCAAATTACTACAAGGGGGGGAGGATCTCCGAAACGATTCTCTAGCACAGGCCCATCTCGATTGGCGACAGAAAGACTCGGCCCCTCCCCACAACTCATGCTGCAAGTGCAGCTACAATCAACAACCCAAACAACACTGTATCCCTTTAGAAACTTCAAGGGGTCGGTTTCCAATCAAACTGTAGATTACTGAATCCATTAACTGCACCCAGGCCATTGAGCAGCTGGTTCCCCAAATCTTGTTGGTGATTCATACTTTGATCTCGAACCATTGATGGGATACCTACCCGCCCATTTATGACAGGGTTGTTATCGATAGCAGCTCTAAAGCCATTAACCATCATAGACTGGCCAAGTCCACTGCCCATTGTACTGAATCCCGCACTAACAATTCCAGAGTTATAGCTCCCATTTCCCCTCAGGCCGTTTCCCCCGTTGAGAACTGTGTTGGTACCCACTGGCGAGATTCCGTTGACATTTTTCACGTCATTCCCCAAAGGACCAACTCCAGCCATACCACTTGTTCCATTAAGCTGGTTGGACATCATCATGTCATGTATGATTTTCTGGACAAAGCTTTGAGAATCAACATGGTCGATCTCACCAGAAAGAGCTGTCTGTTGCAAGGGAACATTGGCCAATGAATTTGTTGAACTGATAGGATTAGAGGCTGTTAAGGCACTGTGAGATGTTTGAGGGGGATTATTAGATGAGGAGGGTGTGGGTGATTGAAATGGAGAATGATTAGATTGCCCCTGTGGGATTGTACTGGAGGAAACTGGCGAAGAAATCTTTACAGAATTCGCTCCATAAGGACTGCTTGCATTATTTTTATAGAATTTTGTTGTCTTGAGTTCATAGAGTTTTGGTGGAGCAGCCCAACAATAGTGCTGGCAGAGGTAGCCGCAGATGCAGTATTGAGAGAGTTGGCTACAGTAGGTACACCATTTCCAGCAGCAATTTGCAGAGCTGTCGCCTGCAAAGAGCCCTGGTCACTGATTGAGTTCCGAGGCATTGTTTGCTGTTGCTGCTCCTCAGGCTGCTGTGCTTGACTATAGAACCCCATTAGAGCACCTGTTCTCCGAGGAAACTTGGCCAAACTCTCTGATTAACAAAGAAAAATCTAAGCTACTAATTCCTCAAACACAATAATATAAATCTAATATCAACATAAACAAAAGAGAATTCAGAACCAAAACTTGTACAGCTGACAGGATCATATGAAATGTACATCCATGCATGTCAGTATCATATTAGCAAGTGACCACATATAACAATCACTTCCCTCACATGTGGAACAATCAACTGAAAACTAATGATTTTCTATGTTTTCAATGGTAAACAAGTCATGAAAAAAGATGGAAAAGACAAATAGGCTGTTTGTGTGTGTATACATACATATACACTCAAATCCAGTCAATGTGTTTCTTCCATTAATGTTCCGCAATGCAAATAAATGACCTGTGGAATAAGTCAGCGGTAGAGATGTAAAGGGGTACCACACCAAAATAAGAAATTCCCTTTAAAAAGTAAATGCTACCATATATATTAAACAAACTGCCAAACAAATATGTAATGGCCAGCACGTAAGACATAGAGACACATTGACTGTAAAAGAAATGAAGGCATAACCTGAAGGCACCGCACATATCTCTTTGTATATCCTAAGTCATTTACCAAGGGCACTTCTAAAACCTTTGCCAGTTGCCGAGCTGATGCAACAAACCTAAGAAAAATTTAACAATAAATAATAGGAATAACCATGCATTAAGCACAAAATTGGAAATTTTCAAATGTCCCATTTGACTGATGTATTGCAACAGGAATCGAACGTGCAAAAGAACAAACCGCATACACCAAAGTGTAAACAAATATTAGGGAAAAAAGGTGGATTGTTTTTGATTTACATTTTTAGTATTTTTAGTTTTGAAATAATGAAAAGTAAACAGCATTTTGCAGATGGACTACAGTGTTAGAAATTAAAATCTGCTGTCCTTAAGTAATCAACAATAAATTTTAGGCCCTTTTAATTTAGTCAATTCCTTAAAACACTCATTTGGCAGAAACATCACAAAGCAACTTGGCGACTCATAAAGCTGTTACATTACAAGCTTTTGCAGGAAAAAAAAAACAAACCACACAAACAAACAACATGAAATACCAACTACTTACATGTTACAGTTATTTGCAGTTCTGGAACAGATACATTTGATGAGGCATTTTGGGTAGCAGCCTGATATTTTTGGGCTGCAAGACCAAGGTGACTCACCTGCAACAATGCATTTAAAGTAGAAAAGGTGACTAAAGCATAATAATAGACAGGACCAATATGTCAACTCTCATTTACAACATTGTGAAAGCCATAAGCTTCCATCTTGTCATCACTCAGCAACAATGTTCATGCTGCAGCAATGTGGATATCAACAACCGCCTTAGAGCCATTGGAGTTAAAATAGGCATATACCTACAGTGCATCTAGACAACAGCTACCATGATAAATTCCAATCATATGGCATGAGTCAACGTCGGTATCTAACATTAAACATTGATCAGCATAAAAGTCAACGTCAGTATCTCATTCATGCATATCACAAATTTATGAAAAGAAAACCATAAAAGGCACCATCATAGATGAATGAGATAAAAACAATACAAGATTAAAACTACCCTGATCAATGTCATTGCATATGCATTGAGAATTTAATAAACACATGAATAAGAAAAAGGAGATAGTATATAAGATTAAAACAATAAACATCTTTTAGCCACTGGAATTGATGTGAATACAGTTCAGTTACACAATCACAATCTCATAACAACAGGAAACCCATGTCATAGATTCCCTAGCTAATAAGAAGCATAATACAAGGTTGCCAGGCGAAAAGAACAAGAAGTATGAAGCAATAACAACCAAGTTGTCTATTTTCAACCAACAAAATTCAGCTGATGACATCATAATAACCAGTTTCCAGAAAAGCATTTTTCTAGAAGAAATGCATATATTGCCTTATGGCAAACAGATACAAACAAGTCATTGTCAACTCAGTTGGCCATGTCAGTGTGAGTAATGCTCAATAGAGTTCCCACAAGTCAATTTTTCAGACAAACTGTTCAGAAGATGACAGAAATCAAGAAATTGTGATATCATAGTGACATGTTTTGATGGGAACCTGAGGCATTAACAATCGTCTGGGGATAAGCTCTTCATGATGCCGAGCAAAAAACTCCCAAGAGCATATCTAGTAAAGAGAATAGAAGAACAAATGGCAGTTCAAATTTAGATGTTATAAATGGAAGAAACCTTTAGGTCATTAAAACCTAAAGCACATTTCTCAAACAAACTACCTTCAAATCAGGAGAAAAGACTATTCCCAGCTGACCATCATGGACAACTCGAAGTTGCTCAAAGACACTTTCCTGAATGGCTTTTGCATAATCCAGAACAATTTGACCCAATAAATTCTGATATTCTCGTGGCATATCAATATAAAGAAGTTCTTCCACAGTACCACTTTCATACTTGATTTAAAAAGCCTGGGAAGAACCTCATACGTTGCCTCTGCAAACATAGTAGATGTCTAAGACACCAAGTGATAAAGAACGAGAAAATTCAAAGCATAACATGCACTGACCAATCTGCTGACAGTCTTGTCTGCAGATGACAATAACATGCAGTGAATATATAAAGTTTTGGAAACGTAATAACTTACCAAGACCACAGCCTGGCTTGCGATTGCAAATTTCACAATGCCATACATCCTGCAAATTTTTCCAGCTAAGATTTCTCATCCCAGATAACAAATATTTCACACTAGAATAAGAAGGTACATCAAATAATTACCATCTTTAGAAGAATGATGATACTATTCAATTAAATATAGAGACATCCTCAAACTAACTTTCCTAGCTAATTTATCCAGACATTAGTTTATAAGTACTCAATAGCAATTACAAGATCCTAGCAATTGTTAGTCTGAGTTTTCTATGGCAAACAGACCTGAGGAAAAACTGATGTTTGCCGGCCACTCCCATACATTGAAACACACCACTTCTTTTTTGCATGGGGAGCAAAATATTCAGCAACAAATTTTCTCCAAAATTCAATGTTGTCCTACACAGAATTAAGTATGATATTTATCCAAATGGCCAAAACCAAGTCAGGATAGATTCTTTACCACAAGGAAATCTTACTTTGGGTCTGTGCTGTTGCTGATACATGTAACGCGTAAGGCGACGAGCACTCGTTCCAGGTTCATATACTTGCTTGACAGGAGGTCTCGAGGACGAATTCTGTTGCTGCAATGGCTGTGGCAATTGCGACCGTTGCTGTGGCATGGCTTTCAAAAGTTGCTGTTGATGTAGATGCAGATGAAAGAGATTAATCTGCATGGCAGCAGCCTGAGAAGACTCCCTTGACATGTTAACAAACTGCCGATGCTGTTGCTGTTGCTGCTGATTCAGAAACAATGAATGATCTGAATGTTGGGGTTCCGATTTGACCGGTGCCAAACTTCTCACAGTCTGCAGATGTTGTGGTTCCAATTTGACTGGACCAAGATTTCGTAGTGATTGCAGCTGCTGCTGTTGCTGTTGTGTTCCATGTTGATCATTAGTTGACTGTGGCTACAACTTGACAGGTCCAACACTGCCTAATCCTCCTCGAGGTGATTGAAATTGGTGTTGCTGCAGCGCCTGCGGTGTGTTGTGAGGAACAGCAAACTGTTGCACTGGTTGCTGACCATGCTGAAAACCTTGAGGTTCAAGCTGTGTGACTGCTGTTGATCTGACAAGATCTGGTTGCCAGGAGCGTTTGAAAATTGTTATCCCTGAATTTGAACATCTTGGGTGGCCCAAGAGGTTATTGCGTTTTCATGTTAAACCAAAACAGACATTTGGAAAGTACTTGCAGAGCATTGGGCAGACACAGAGAAAGAGAAGGGGAGAAGATGTCGAAGAAGCTGATCCAGCCGATAGGGCAAAAGAGGCTGACGAACGTGGCGGTGGTGCGGCTGAAGAAGCATGGCATCCGCTTCGAGATTGCCTGCTACAAGAACAAGGTCCTCTCTTGGCGCTCAGGCTTGTACGTCCTTCCCTCTCCGTTTCCCTTTTCCTTTTTTCTTCTTCTTCTTTTTTTTTTTTCTTTTTTTTTTTTTTAATTCTTTAAAATCAAGAAAGAAAGAAAGAAATTGCTACCAAGTTATTATCACATGTGCATATGGCTAAAGAAACATGAACGAACACCGCATGTCTTTGTTGTTTATTTATTCATTTAGTTTTTTAGATTGGAGGTGTTTCTGATTGTTTTATTAAATCACCAGAGAAAAAGATTTGGACGAAGTATTGCAATCACAAACTGTGTATTCGAATGTCTCCAAAGGTGTAGTTGCCAAGTCCAAGGATTTACTGTTGGCCTTCGGAAGTGACGATGAGTCCAAGATATGTCTGGAGGTATCCTCCCTTCCCATTTTCCTCGATATCTTAAATTAAATTCTTATTTCTTTGTAATTTCAGAGTTATTAGTGGAATCAAATTGGATTGGTTAGATACTGGAGAAAGGGGAGCTTCAAGTTGCCGGCAAGGAGAGGGAGTCTCAGCTGTCCAGCCAGTTTCTGGATATTGCAACCATTGTCATGCAAAAAGACCATCAATTCCAAAACCCAGCGCCCCTACACTACTTATGCACGATATTCACTTTGCCGTCGACCCCCATAGTAGCTCCAAGAAGCAGGTGACGTGTCCCTTCTCTCATTTCTTGCAACAATCATAAATTGATTAAAAATTTTGTAGCAAACTGTTTGTTGTCTTAGCTGTTTAGTTGCAAAGAATTTACATTGTGAACATATCATATGTTGACTCTCGTTTATTATCCTTCATGTTTGATGTTCCTGTCATGGTCTTTACTTTTTTTGTCTGCAGACAATGTGTTCTCATGTTATTTTTTGTACTTTGAACAGGCACTAGAGGTCATTCGTGAGCTTCAAAAGCACTTCCCAATCAAAAGGTCTCCAATGAGATTACGGATAACTGTTCTGGAACCCGGATTTTCTTCTCTTCTTGAAAATTTGAATACCTGGAATGTCACCATTGTGTCAAAGGATGAATCTGGAAGTCAGATATCTATTGTAAGCATCTTTCATGCCTTGTTAATGTGGTTTGCTTTTCATCTCTGTTTCTCAAAATTTTCATCTATCAAGTGCCTGTCCTCTGCAGCAAGTTGTAGTACTTAATTTTTTGTTTCCATTCCATTTTTTATGGTCATGTGCTCTTTGCTGGTTCTAGAATTTTTTAACTTGAAGTATCCTTTCTTGTGATTGTTTGCTATTGCACACAAGCATGTGAGATCAGTTATGGTTATTTGGTTGTAGATGTAGAAATGTGTCAGCAACTGTTTTTGTTTGGTTGGAATGCATCTTTTTTTCTTTTTAACTCTCTGGTTTTGTGGGTTGATTGTTTACACTCCTTGAAACACTTTATATTGATTCTTCTTTCTCTTATATTTCTCATGGCTGCTTAATATCTTCTCCTTTGCATGGCCGATCAGGTTTGTGAAATGGACCCAGGTTTCTTTCGAGACTGTGATACCTTGGTAAGGAATCTGCATGGAAGGTTGGAAATTCTTGCAGTTTCAGTGCATTTTGAGGGAGACACTCATGTGGATGGTTATGACGATCATGAAGATACGCCATTACCCAAGAATTCTGCTGATTCTGTGGTCCAAGTAAGTGAGAAATTCAAACAACAGGCAATTTTAATGGAAAAGAATGCTGAGGCAAGTGTTACTGATCAAAGAAAAAATGATGATGTGGCAGAGGTGAAGCAGAACAAATGTAGCACATGCAATGCATTTGTTGGGGATGCCAAGCAGTATAGGGATCACTTTAAGAGTGACTGGCATAAACATAATTTGAGGCGCAAGACCAAGCAACTCCCACCTCTCACTGCAGACGAGTGCTTGGTTGATATGGACCTGAATGACTCGAAAGAAGATTTAAAGGATTACTCATTCTGAAGTGGGTGAGCACTGTTTGATTACTGTCCAAACGTACCTCTATGTACAATCTTGGGCCATCTTCAACTCTTGGTTTAGCTTCTGTAGGTCAATGTAACAGGAATTCCACTCCTCTCCCCACCCCACCACCATCCCCCTCCAAAACAAAAAAAATTAAATGAGAGAGGGAAACAAAATTGAGAACAGCACATATTTTCAAGCATTTTGCTTTGAGTCACTTTGTGTCTCTGAGCTTTTTGTATGTATGTGATCTGTGTCATAATTCAGTTTTTGGTCGAATTGACTTGTAGAGATTGAATTAACTTGTTTTTGTCCGTGAATCCATTCGAATGCTAAGCTATTGAGCTGTTCTTGCGCCCATGGACACACAGGCAGCTACAAAAATTGAGTTGGGTTTTGCCTCAGAATTCACTTGTATGGTAGGTAAATAAATGTGTGGGCAAGTGACACAGCACCAAGAGGCAAGAGGCTTGGAGCCCCAAGATACCATCCACGTACTTGCAGTGCTTTCTTGAAACATAATCTATTCTTAATACAGCGGCAGTTCTTCAGATGTTTTTGGTGCGCATAAGAATTTGAGGCGAGTACAATTGTTGCAACAACCAACTTTAGAATAACTGAGTATTTGGGTCACTTATATTTCACTATGGATAATCGTTGATCGTAAAAAATTACACAATTTCTTCGGGCGTTATACCCAGGGTGACTTGCACGAATTTGCTCTTGTGGAAAATTTTGCAGATGGTTAGTATAGGATTGTGAAATAACATGGCATTATAAAACGTAATTTTTGAGCGATCCAACCCACAACAGAAAAGAGCAATAACAAAATGTTACACAACTCATCAAGAACATAATTAACGGTAAAATTCAACTGTTAAACTCATAATTAGGATTCAAGGGATTACATAAATAGTTGCTAAAACACTACTTCATTCATTCCGTAGAATTTGTGCCCAAGCAAAAACTCCCATCAGCCATATGATAGTGTTAGAAATAACGACTACAGTAACGACAGGAATCACTTTTGTCGTATGGGTTTTCAGTTCGGCCAACGTACTCGCCTTGCAAGACTCACAGTCAAAACACAGAATATTGGGTTCATCCTTCCATATTTTGCAATCTTTACCCGGCATGTCAGTACAATCCTGTGGCTGCAAGCAACAATTGTTCTGGATTGGGGATAAGAACACAGAATTTGATTCCCATATCGTCATACTGTTCTCATGAAAGTCACATGTTTTGGAATGTAGTAAACAAGTCTTGATCTTGCTCCATTTCTTGATCTTGCTCCTCATCCAAATTGAATAATCTGTGACGTTATACTCCATGTATTTTGCCTCTTTGTTTTCATCCAATTTCACAAATTCAGATTCAAGACCTCCGCGCGTCTCAATTAGGAGAAATAATAAAAACCCGAGAGTTACAATAATAAGAAAAATCATCCCAACGAAAAAGAAGAACAAGATCCATGCACGTCGAAAGTAACAGCCCGCCAGACCCACAACTGACGTTATCATCAATAAGGTACCAACTGCGATGCTAAAGCCATCTACACTCTCCACACACTTGGCCACACCAGTATTTCTTAATAACACGCCACTCAAAAATAACATATAAGAAAAAATCAACATCGAAGCAAATAATACTGCTAAAAATTCATAATCGAACATTTTCATCCACTTACTTCTTCGAGAAGCCATAGGTGCTTGATGGTATTGTTCCGGGTGATATAGACAATGGTAACAATGGCAATGACAGATCTGTGGACAACAATAATGATACGGACGTTGTTCTGGGAGAATCTGAAAGAAGATGGGAAATATTATTTTCTTGAGGTTCCTGTGGTTGGTTGACCGTATATTAGAAATGATCAGGTATGGATAAAAAATGAACAATGGGATGGATGCATGATTGAGGATTCGAAGAAAACAAGAAATTTTCCAGGAAGAGAGGGCCTAAGAGTGCTTTAAAGAAACACAGAATGGAGAGAGTGCTTTGAAGAAACAGAGAATGGAGAGAGTGCTTTGAAGGAACAGAGAATGGAAACTCACAGCCATTTGAGAGCTTGGGATGAAAACCCAAGGATCCATGTCATCGAATAAATAATCGTCTTTGGTTGTTATCCATCCCTGTCCAATTAATTGTAGTTCTTGTTACTGTCAGATTCTGCACCAAAAAAAGAGAAAAAACAGAGGGAAGAGGAGCAGACGAAGAGAGACCAAAATAGCGCGTTTTTTTTTTTTTTTTTTAAAACCATTGTGGCTGATGAGAATATTTTCCCAAAAAATTTAATGGGGCAGTTGGCCTCCTGATGCATTGCTCGTGACTCCCTCCTCCGATTGTCTTTTAGACCGGTTAATGGACCCCAATATTCCGAAATGGGGGTAAGGGTGTGCAAGCGTTTGCAATTGATCGAGCACATGGACTCTGGGCTTCCAATTTTTGGAAATGGGGGTGGTCCCTGCCATGTCCCGTGTAAGAAGATCTAATTGATTTAATTTGAAATTTATATTTAAAGAATTTAAAAATATTTAAAACTACAACTAATTAATATAAGTTTTAAATTAGTTATACTATCATTCATGACCTCATATCAGTTTGACAATTTAAAGTATGCTTGTTAAAATTAAAATTATTATTCACGTTTTTTATTTTTTTTTTATTTGTTTGACAAATAGATTTGTCGGTATTCAAGGAAATAAAAAAAATATATTGACTTCTCAAAAGATAAATAATTAAATATTATTATAAAAGATAAATAATTAAAAATTTAACAAAAAAAAATTACATGAAAAATATAAATTTGTTTCGATGCATTAATTGTGTATAAACTATAAAATATAACTGCATTTCTTATGAGATGAATTTCCTCGTAAAAGAGAAGGTCAGCTTGTTGATTTGGTTGATCTGTTTGATAGAATCACCGAATACGAGGTTTGCCCGAAAAGTGCACATTATGTCGTGAACCAATGGATGAAAAGTTTGAATAATGCAGATGCGTCAAAGCGCATTCCCCGATGCAATCTGTACGCTTTCTCCCAATTGGATGGTGCTCGATGGACCACAGTGCGATTCGATCTGAGAGTAGTTCATTAAAATAATTAAAGTTAATTGCGTTTAACAGTATCCATATAATTGTGTCAGAGAATTATCAGAATATTTATTTGTTTTGGATAGGGAAAGAATATGTGAGTATTACCGGAATAACTATAAGAGTTGTTACAAAAAGTCGCTGGGGTCACCTTCAACGAGGAGTCGCCGATTTCGCCACCATAACGCATCTCCCGCACCGTCATACGTTGCCTAGTTTGAATCCAAAAATTGCCCGAACGCAATAAACTTGGATAAAAATAAATAAATAAATAAACATTCAGCCGTTATCTTTCATCGCCGGAGTATTCTCTCCCATGATTAAGAAAGCCGGATGTTATAAGAAAGATTTTATATAATTAATTAACAGTAATACAAAAATTAAATGAGTTCTAATCGTAATAATATACACGTGGCGTGTCATATTGGACGATAAGTTCGTCTTCAGGTAAATTCATAGCTAATCGATGTGACAGGAGAAGAGAGGGGAGAGCGCAGGTGAAGATTAATTGGCGATATTAATAAGATGCAAAGATGTTAAAAACTTTTGAAGAAAAGGGAATAAAAATCATGAGGAACAGGTTGGCAAGTCCAAGGATTTACTGTTGGCCTTCGGAAGTGATGATGAGTCCAAGATATGTCTGGAGGTATCCTCCTTTCCCATTTTCCTTGATATCTTAAAATAAATTCTTATTTCTTTGTAATTTCAGAGTTATTAGTGGAATCAAATTGGATTGGTTAGATTCTGGAGAAAGGGGAGCTTCAAGTTGCCGGCAAGGAGAGGGAGTCTCAGCTGTCCAGTCAGTTTCTGGATATTGCAACCATTGTCATGCAAAAGACCATCAATTCCAAAACCCAGCGCCCCTACACTACTTATGCACGATATTCACTTTGCCGTCGACCCCCATAGTAGCTCCAAGAAGCAGGTGACGTGGCCCTTCTCTCATTTCTTGCAACAAATTTACACTTGTGAACATATCATATGTTCACTCTCGTTTATTATCCTTCATATTTGATGTTCCTGTCATAGATACGCCTACATGTAGACTTTACATATTAAAAAATATATTTAAAAAAATTTTAAATTTTTTCATAAAAAATTACATAATTTTTAAAATAATAATAACTTTTTATTTTGTAAAATTTATATGTTAATTTACTTTGATTTTCTTTAAGTTTATTGTCTCTATTTTGACAATTTGAGTAAATTTTATTGAAAATGTTGTACATTTTGAATTTTACAAAAACACGGCTACTACTGTAACCAGGGAATTTGATTTTATGTTAAAAAATGAAAAAGATGAGTATGACTGCTACACCTACCAAACCGTAGTGTTGTAAGATTTTCCTATTTAAATACATAAGATCTCTGAATTAAATGCTCCTTACTCTTCTAAGATTTTTAGATTAAATATCATTTAATCCTCTTGCGCAAACGCCAATACATTCATTATATTATTGTAATTGGTAGTAATATATTTTTATTTTTTTAATAAATTAATAAAAAATATAAATATATATTCAATAATTATAATAATACATATTAAATTAATATCTATATAATAATGTTATATTAAAATAAAAATAAAAATCATTCTGCCACGTGCAAAAGATTTTGTCGGTGCATAGGCTCGTTGTGCTTAAAACGATTTTAAGCCGAAAGGGTTATCGGGTGGGGTGGACGGTTCACGCACATGCCTCAAACAATTGACCCGGAAGCCATCTCTTGGAGGAGATATGTTATTCGGTTTGAAAACATAGGTCATTGCTAATTGTATTTTCTTTCCAAAGGGGTAAAATAATTTTTAAAAAGTTATTTAATTTTAAAAAATAAAATTATTTAATTTAAAATATTTTAAATTTAAATTTAAATTTTTTAATAATTATTTCAATAAATTTATATTTAATAATTATTTAATTAAATTTTAGTATTATTTAAAATTATTTTTTTACATAATATACTTAATTTAAGTAAAAAATTATTTAAAATTTAAAATTTTCTTTAAAAAGTAAAAATATACTAAATTTTAATAAAAAAATTTTATTTGATTAATTATTGAAATGAATTATAATATTATTTAAATTTAATTTTTTTATATAATTTAAATAAATAGTATTTAAATTTTAAAAAAATTAAAAATATATTAAAATTAAATTAAAAATATTTTATTTAAATGAATGTTTAAATGAATTATAATATTATTTAAATTTAATTTAATTATATATTTTTTTTGTAATTTAAATACATATTACGCGTGACAGAAAAATATAAAAAGGAAAAGAGTTCGGGGAATAGGTTAAAAGGAAAAGAAAGAGTAAGGATCAAAATAAAAAGTCTGGAAGATAGACAGAGAGAGTATTACGCGTGAAAGGGAAGGGACAATAAAATTTGTTAATTTAGTAATTATAAATGTGAGAAAGAAGAAAAAGAGAAAAAAAAAAGTTATATAATTTACATTGTAATAATAGTAAAGTAATTAATAGAAAAATGAAGAGTTAAATTTATAAAAATTTTAAAGAGTTAAATTAAAATTTAAAATTATAAATAAATAGTTAGGATATAAAGAGAATTGAGTTAATGAAATATATAAAAATATAAATATAAATATAAGTTTAGTTAAAAGTTTTTAAAAGACAAAATATAAAATTTTTGAATTTAAAAGTATAAAAGATTAAAAATTTATTAAATTAAAAATTAAAATTATTTTAATTTAATTTTTTATTTAAATAAAAAAATTAAAATATAAAATATTAAAATAATAATATTTTATAAATATTACGTATTATAAAAATAATAAATAATTAAATTTTATTATTAATGTTATATATTATATAATATATAAAAATTAAATTAAAAAATTATTAAATAAATTTTTAATAATTATATTATTAAAAATAAAAAAATTTATTATATAATTTAAAATTTTATTATTTATTATTTTATAATAGATATTTATATATATTTTTTTACTTTTAAAAATAAACGATAGTAAAATTTTTGTAATGTTATTTTTTTTAGCAAACTATGTTTTCCTACTAAAAGGTACTTCCGACCAAACATGACCGCATTTATCCTTCTTTAGTAGTCGTTGGTATGGACATTATTTAAATTTCTTTTGCTGCAATGTTGACAATATCTAAGTTTATTGTGTGATTGAATTTTTTATCAGTGAATGGTGCAGCTACATCCTGTGATATCTCATGGCAAACAAAAATCCGTGTGATAATGGATGTTGTTGGGTGTGGTGTTGCAAACTTTGGAAGTTATCTTTTCGAAAGGGATGTTCTTGCAATGTCATTGGCTCCCAAAGCTAAGCGTGAAGTTCAAATTCAATTTGTGAGTTCCTGCCAGATCACTATTTTAAGTTCATCGTTGTTTTTTCAAAAAATGTGAAGGTTAGTAATATTCTTTTATTGAAAAATTAGTACATCATTGACACATCTTTCAAAGACGACACTATGAACCAGTATAAAATGGTGATTAGGTCTCACATTAATTACTCCTGTCATTTATGCAATAGTTTTAGATTTGCAGGCACCAACGGACTAATTAAGATAATTTTATCAAAATTAGCTTCTCTTGTCCCATACATTTGTACGGTCAATGTTTTGGTCCACGCCTATAGCCATTTCAGTAGAGCATGTAGAAAAACTCTCTGGGACCCTCAAATGATAACGAAAATGGAGAGAAAAACAAGAAGAGAACAGTAGTACTCAGAGTGCCTTCCACTATTTTGCAGGAATTGGTCAGCAAAGCTTGTCCATGAAGGTGGTCGGCCAATGCCAGCAGGCCAAGCACTTTGTTTCGCCTTGAGCCCTTCTTTTTAGGTGCAGGTCAGGACTCATCTAAATTAGCTAATTTTTTCATGATCATCGAATGCATATTTCTGTCTAATTACAATCCTAAGAACATTCTTTAAAGTCAAACAAACACCATTGATCTTTTATTGCGTTTAACAAGAGACAAAGTTAGAGATCATAAGGCACATAAAACTGTATCAAAAACAATTGTCAGGTGTGCCACCATAACCGCCATACACAAAACTATAACCCAGAGTCTCCTTATACGACTGATCTCCTTCAAAGTAGCAACGAGATTCGGCTATTGCAGTGAAAGATCCATCAGGAATTTTTACATCAAAACTATCACCGACAACAGTTGCGTGTAGTACAGAAGCTGTCTCGTCATAAAAACCATTGTAAAAAGATCCGCTGCCCATTGGGGGACTGGAGTCATCATTTTCCGGAGTGAACACTTCGCCTCCCCATTTCACATAATCGGCATGTTTAAGACTTGTGAAGAGTTGAGCTGGCCAATATCCTATTGTGTTATTATTTTTGGTTACTAGCCACCAGTTTCGGTCTGTCGGGTCCTAATTAACATACAAAATTAAATAAATAAATAAACAGGGAAAAATAATATATATATATATATATATATATATATATATATATATATATATCTCTTTTTTCTTTTTTTTTTTTAAATACTTTTATCCATAGAGTCATCAATCATATAAAGTTAAATGCATTACCTGAATCACGTCCAATTCCAAAACTACTATAGGGTCTTGATTAAACTTATTGTAAGTTAAAACGGAATCAAGTGGTATGTCATGATTTTGTAATACAAAACCCGAACACAGGACATCATAGCAGCCTCTTCCTGCAGTGAGATCCTGTTGAAAAGCATCATAAGACACAGAAATATCAATTAAAGAATTTTTTTTTTTTTTTTTTTTAAAAGTGATCTTTATTTCCAGAAGAATAAGAAAAACGAATTTTCATTTCATAATCCTTTCTACTTCCAAAAAAAATTGATTGACAGAGGGATGGCCCTCTATTTTATTCACATATTTCATATATTTATACATCAAGTGTGTCTTAAAGTGAGATTAGCAAAGATGAGCGCGTCAAAATTACGCTCGTACCTCCCATTGGATGAACAAGCGAACCTGATTGTCATGATTTAATGCTGGATTTACCTGAAAATTAATCATTTTTTTTTTCAATAATAAGCCGACATCACAAAATTATGTTTTGAAAAGAATGAGCGGAAAATTAGACTCCTTAATAAGACTCACGGTCCATCCAACTCGTATTCTGTTCACATATTGTGGGTAGTTTCCACTTGCAATTTCAATCACGCCTGAACTATACTTTAGAGAATTGGAATCAATGTCAGGCCGATGTATGCTCAAATCTGCGGACGCTCCACGGTAACGTCCAGGAGTCGTATATATCCCTGCAAACTAAGTGAAGGATCTATTTTAATTATATATATATATATATATATATATATATCTAGGACATCTACGTTATTGTAATTAAGATTTTAAGATTTTAGACTTTAATTTAGAGGTTGCTAACAAGAATATATGAAATTTATGGGACAAAAGTATAATTATTTTGTTAGTGTGACAATAAAACTAGTATATTATAACATGCTGATATAGATTTAAAAATTGAGTTTTCGTGAAAACCTCAACATTTTACATCGAGATTGCATCTAAAAGTCCACAAATATAGGAACCTTGTAAACTCAGATTGCATCCTTCCATTATACGCTGTGATACTTAAACTTGAGACGATGACTTACCTCCTCCTTGCCATCACCATTGATATGATCTTCTAAGCCGACGTGGAGCCCTCGTTGCGCGCCAGTTTTAACCTGTGTCCCTTCTTGTTGAGTCATCCTGCGAATTGGCACTGTTCCTAGAGGGCATCCTTTCTTCAACCCTATTTTTAGGTGATTGGTGTAACCCAACGAAGATGTTGTTGCCCTGATGGACTCTCGTTGGGCTAAAATCTCTAAAACTGTTTTGCTAGGTTGCCTCTGTTTCCATTTTTTTTTTTTTTTTAAAAAAAAACAAAACAGGAAATGATATTATTATTTTTTTTCCAAAGAAACAATTTCAGTAAAGCGATACATGATAACAAAATATAAAAAGTTCCTACACAAAATAAATAAATTCAAGATTTTCAATCACAAACTCCTGGATTGTTATTATAACACCCAGTTATGACGACTCTCCGATACGTAAGAGGATACATATTTATACAATCTGGCATGAATTTGAAATAATGTATCTTACTCACATAATTTACTATTACATATACTAATTATAAGTAGTTATTAGACTTGTCGCCATCCTGGTCGGCTCTTAATATAGTTTTGCATGGATACATATTTATACAATCCAGGACGTTTAGGCCCAGAGACCACCGTAGGTCTGATTATACTTGGATTATACATAAATTTTTTTTCAAATGATCTAATAATTAAAAATTTAAATTTTTATTTAAAGTTTTTTTTTTATTTTTAATCTAAAGTATTAGATTCTAATTATATATATAATTTATAAAAATAAAAAAATATTTTTTAAATAACTTAAAATTTAATATTTTTTAATAAATAAAATTATTTGATTCATATGCAATATTGTATTTTATTTAGATTAACAAAGAAACTATCACAAGGCCTCCCTGCAAAGCTCTACTCATTATTGCCTCTGGATTCCGTATTTACAGTAGCAGGCATTGCGGCGGAGAGGAAAAAATAAAAACAAATATTTCCAAGTTAGCAGCATTCCATTATTTCAAATTTCGTCTACAATCGTGGGGAAACCAGAAGGAACGATAGATATATAGATATATATATATATATATAGAATCCAAATCATAAAATTTTGGAGATATTTATTTAAATCGTGTGATTCACAAGAGCAGGATGTTTGAGAGCTGGTCTATATATATATATAGAGAGAGTCTAAATCATAAAATTTTAAGGATATTTACCTGAATCGTGTGATTCACAAGAGCAGGATGCTTAAGAACTGGTTGCTTATATATATCAATGCAATCATAAATATCGCCATATTCAGTCTGCAAAATTGTATGTTATCCTATGAGAGATATTTGACGCAAAATAATCAAGAAATTGATGACAAATTTTACCACAAGTTAACAAACAATGGTAAGAAAACCTTAATGGTTGTGACGGGTTTTTGCCGTTGTTTCTTCTGCTTCCCGTCTCTAGTGCTCTCCCCCATGCTACAGTCAAAAGCGACGGCTAATGTGACGACGGCCAGGATCACTTTTGTGTAAGTCATTGAATCGATTTGAGTATTACCTCCAGAGGCGTCTCATTTGTGCAAATGAAATTCCAAAACATGACCAGTATTTATAATTCAACAATACCTCTTAAGATTTTCTTAAAAATAAAAGAAAATATCTTTTCCAAATATCATATGAAAATTAATAATTTTCTTTCATAGAAAACAAAATATAATTATAAGTTATGCAATAGATAAAAAAATTATACCTCTATATAAATCAAAAATTATTTTATCAAAATATTTAAATATTTTTTTAATTTAAATTAAAATTTTATTATTATAAAAAAATTAATTTGATTAAATTTATTTAAAATTTAATTATTTAAATAAATGTAATTATATATAATTATAAAAAATATATCATTTAAATTATTATATATATTATTTATTTATTATATAATATTTTTATTATATTAATAAAATTATAATATTTTTATAATTTTTTATTAATAATATTAAAATTAATATATTTTATTTATAATATAATAATAATAATATTTTATTATTTTAAATTATCAGTGATATCAAAATTATTATTCCCTTCTCTTAATTTTTTTTGTTATCGTAATTATCCTTTTAAACAGTACAAAATCCATGACTAGTCTATATCATGTATAATCAATCGACTAAACGTATCAGACGTATCAAAAATTAACATTATAAGTGGCAAAATAGATATAGTAATCAAAATAATAATTATTATTTAGACAACTCAAAATATTTTATACAGCAGAATAACAAAACAAAATCGAGAGCCACAAAAAATTTTATGCTTTTGCGAAATAACTGTAGCATGTAAATAACAACTGCCAGCCAGTCGGACTTCATTCCATCTGAATTCAATCTGCCTAATAATTGTTTTATGGGAAGATGAGATTGTTGATTTGCCAACCTGTTCCTCGTCATTTTTATCTCCTTTTATTAAAAAATTTTTTACATCTTTGCATCTTATTAATATGTGACGGATAATTACCTCAATTAATCTTCACCTGTGCACTCCCCATAAAAGCGTCTACATCTTCACCTGTCACATCTATTAGATGTGAATTCATTGGACGAACTTTTCCCTTGTTAAGGTAATACTCTGTAGACTATATTAAGGAAAGGAAAATCAACGCTTCAACGTGATACGCCACCTGTATATTATTAAAATTAAAATTTAATTATTTTTGTATTATTGTTAATTAATTATATAAAAACTTTCTGACAACATCCCGCTAACAATATCATTTGTCACATGACAAGTTTGGTGGTGTAGAGTAGACCGCCAAGGATGTCGCGGTGCCTTTCCTCAGGCTAGAAAGCAAAGCCCCGTGAACTCATTAAAATTGCATAGCAGATAGCCTGGCAATTTCTACACACACAACAAGGTCAAGGAATCCTCCTTGCCAAGGGAGATGTATGTCCCGAAAAGACCAAAACCAACTTAAATGACCCCAGAAGTAAGATGTAGACTAAATTTCCATGAAAAACCGCTGAAATGAACACAGGTATACAGTTGTGGAAAGCCAAATGAAAGAAGAAACCATCAGAATGACACTAACGGATAAAAATTTCAAAAGAGTAGCAGTTAGCAGGAGCAGCAGTGTTCTGAGGTGTTGGGGAGAATAATAGTAATGGATGATTAAATTGGTTACGCGTTTAGTAAGATTGGAAAGTTGTTCAGTGGTATTAATAGATTGTCACATGGCTTTGGTGTAAATAAATCATTTATCATTTATTACCTCCTGTTCCTTGATAATTTATTCTCAATTTTTCTTATATTCATGTGTAATTTTGCGACTAACAGGAACAATTAACTAACCAATCACTTAATTTTCCGTATTAGTAGTACACAAAATTTCCTCATTTCAATTTTACAAATTTTTATAAGTTAATGTTTTACAAAAATGGTAGAAAAGAAAAAAAAGTTGAGAGTCTTTTTTTTTACAACCAATTGTCACAAAGAGGCGACTGTTGCATGCATTAACTTGTCTTTTCGATTGCCCAGCTGTTATTGTCAGACTATATATATATATTTAAAATGTATAATATAAGTCAAAAACACTGTTTACACCTTGGCATTTTCTTTTGTAGCCGTTTGTCAACGTCATTGTAATTTTAACCATGGACCGTCTGATGCCCGTTCAATCTGACGCTGTTACTCAGGCCTCCATCCAGTTTGATGCAGTTTTTTTCTTTTTTATTTTTCTCACATCTATTTAAAATGATAAAAATTTCCAGTTATTTCTCCTTTTGGGTTGGTTCCATTGAAAGACAGAAGAGAAGAACAAAGAACAACGCACATAGGAAGCAGACGCAAAGAAAGGCAAAAGACCCATCTTTTTCCCCATCCCATTCACATCCAGGTAAACATAATCTTATGCAAGTTAAAAATGGGTATCTCCTTCTTTTCCCATTTTCTGTCCTTTTTTCTTTTTCGTCATAATTATATTCGGTTTTCTTCGGCAAAGGGACGATCTTTTTTAACTTTATTGGTTCTGTGTAGTTCCTAGGGAAATGAAAAATTTCAACAAGGTCAAGCATTTTCTTGCTGGTGAACCATTTTCGTGACTTTCTGTTTCTGGGTAGGTACTTACGAGCTTAAAGCCATGCCTTTTGGTGCCCAATACATCTCTGAATGTTCATTTGTTTTCGATAAATTTATTTTCTTTTACATTAAATTTGCATATATATGGACTGGTGGCTAAATGTTCTTAAATTTGTTTCGTATTCTGCTTCTCAGCACCGAAGTTCCAGTCATATAACCTTTTCTTTTTAACAAGTGAAAATTCAAATTCGCATTGCCCATCTTGTATTAGAAAAATGTGGTATCATTATCGGATCTTGTTCTCTTTCTTTGATTTAGAGTATAAAAAGGGTAAAGGGTGTTGGCTCTCTTTCAACTGAGTCCTTTCGTCTTTGAAGATCTTAGTGCCCAATCATATCGTTGGTATTCTAGCTTTTGTTACCATTTTTAATTGAAAGTTTATACCATTGAATGGTTGGTTTTAGTTTCAGGACTATTAGTGATCATTTTATATTTAATTCTATGCATTTTTTCCTCTCTTTTTTCATCCTTTCCCTCAAATAAAAGTTCATCTCAAGTTAAGTTGTAAGGGGATTGAAAGGGTGGCTAATTTATATCAGCTTCTTTTCAGGTATTTGTAGATAGGAGCATATTATCTGAATAAACATGGCTACTGGGAAGCATTCTCGTGTTGACAGGAGGAAGTCACCAAACTACTGTTCCACCATTATAGTGCTTGTTTTTGTTGCCTTTTGTCTAATTGGCATATGAATGTTAGCAACATCGTTCCTTGTTTCAGCTCAGAATGACATATTGTCCCAACAGACTGCAAATGAAGTAAACACAAATGGTTGGTGAAATAAATTCTAGGCAATTTGAAGACACCTCTTCACTGGGGGATTCAACAACAGAAAATAGAAATAGCATTGATTCTTGAAATGAAAACCAAAATGATTTCTAGGATGACCAAAATGAAACTGAAAATGAGATGAAGAATACAGCAGAGGACAACAAGGAAGATAAGGTTGAGATAGATAATACTGACAAGATGACTGAGTTAAATAGTGTAGTAGACGGAATTCAGTACAAGAAAGCTGAGTCTCAGGATGAACTGATGATAAGGGCAGGAGATGACTGGGCTACAAAAATTGAAGACCTAGAACCAAATTCAGATGCTGGAGAGTTGCAAGCAGGTCAAACAAATAAAAGTGAGTGGAGGAGAGAATCAGTGGAGTGCTCAAATGAAAATACATCTGAGTTGAATGGGGGAAGGTGAATAGAGGCACAGGGCAAAATGTGAATGAAAATACTGAAATTAATATTCTAAATTGGGCTTGGTCAACTCAAGCGATGGAGTTGCAGAATGAGGAGAAATCTCAGCTGTCATAAAAAACAAAGGACGATATGAACATGGCTGGAAACTCCGGAATACAAGTGCTGGGTCAGACTGCATCCCTTGTCTCAATAATTGGCAAGCTATCGGGAGACTTCCAAGCACAAAGCACTATGAGCACTGAGAAAGGCACTGTCCTGAAGAAGCTCCCACTTGTCTGGTTCCAGCACCTGATGGTTACAGACGCTCAGTCAAGTGGCTAGAAAGCAGAGAAAAGGTAAAACGTTGACACCTTTTATTGGGTGAAAACCTCATTCTAGCATGGTTTGGTTGATTTGTGTACGTTGGCAGGTACAGGTGTGGTACTACAGTGTTCCTCACACAAAGCTTGCAGAGTTTAAGAGGCACCAGAATTTGGTTAAAGTTACTGGTGAATATCTAGCAGTTGTGAATATCTAGAATTTCCTGGTGGTGGAACACAGTTTAAGAGTGGTGCACATCACTATATTAATTTCATTGAAACTGCAAATACTTTTTTATCTTGGTTCTTGTTTGCATTGCCTCCTTGTATTATATATTGTATGAACAATTCCTAGTCTTACAAAGTTGTCTGGTAATTCTGGATTCCTTAGGAAAAAGAATACATCATCTTCCCCACTCCATTTGGTGTCAATGTCTATACAGCGGGTGCACGTGTGCTATATACTTTTATCCATGGTGGAATGGCATTTTGTATTTGTCATGCTACGTTTCCCTACTAAGCGGTACTCCTGACCAAACATGACCGCAATTATGCTTTTTCACCTGTACGCAGAGTGGTTGTTGGTATGGACATGATTTAAGTTTCTTTTGCTGCAGTGTTGACAATATCCCAGTTTATTGTGTGACCGAATTTTTTATCAATGGTGCGGTTACATCCTGATATCTCATGGGAAACAAAAATCCGTGTGATGTTGGATGTTGGTTGTGGTGTTGCAAGCTTTGATGGTCATCTTTTCGAAAGGGATGTTCTAGCAATGTCATTGGCTGCCAAAGATAACCTTGAAGTTCAAGTTCAATTTGTACTTGAACGAGGAGATGACCCCAAGAACCAGTATAAAATGGTGATTATGTCTCACGTGAATTACTTGAGTTGTTTTTCCGAGATTTTTAGACTTGTAGGCACTAACGGACAAATTAGGATAATTTTATCAAAATTAGCTTCTTCTATTGTACGTTCAATGTTTTGGTTCATGCATATAGCCATTTCGGTAAAACTCTCTGAGACCCTGTAACGATAACGAAAATAGAGAGAAAAACAAGAACGAGCAGGAATAGGCTAGAAAAGCTAGTTCATGAATATAGAGTTACAAGGTGGTCGGTCGATGCCAACAGGCCCAAGCACTTTGTTTCGCCTTGAGCCTTCTTTTTAGGTGCAGGTCAGGACTCATCTAAATTAGCTAATTTTTCATGATCATCGAATGCATATTTCGATCTAAAACAATCCTAAGAACATTCTTTGAAGTCAAACAAACACCATTGATCTTTTATCGCGTTTAACAAGAGACAAAGTAAGAGATCATAAGGCACATAAAACTGCATCAAAAACAATTGTCAGGTGTGCCACCTTCACCGCCATACACAAAACTATAACCCAGATCATCCTTGTACGACTCATCTCCTTCGTTATAGCAACGAGATTCGGCTATTCTAGTGAAAGATCCATCAGGAGTTTTTGTATCAAAACTATCATCGACGACTGTTGCTTGTTGTACAGAAGCTGTCTCGTCATAAAAACCATTGTAAAAAGCTCCGCTGCCCATTTCGGGGCTGGAGTCATCATTAGCAGGAGTGAACACTTCGCCTCCCCATTTCACATAATCAGCATGTTTAAGACTTGTGAAGAGTTCAGCTGGCCAATATCCTATTGTGTCATTAAAATGGCTTACTAGCCACCAGTTTCGGTCTGTCGGATCCTAATTAACATACAAATTAAATAAATAAATAAACAGGAAAAAAAATAATAAAATATATTTTTTTTTTTTTTTTTTCTTTTCTTTTTTTTTTTTTAAATACTTTTATCCCATAGTGTCATCAGTCGTATAAAGTTAAATGCATTACCTGAATCACGGCCAATACCAAAAGTATAGGCTCTTGATTAAACCTACGGTAAGGTAAAACGAAATCAAGTGGTATGTCATGATTTTGTAATACAAAACCCGAACACAAGACATCATAGCAGCCTCTTCCTGCAGTGAGATCCTGTTTAAAAGACACAGAAATATCAATAAAAGAAAATTAAGAAAACAAAAGTGATCTTTATTTTAGAAGAATAAGAAAAACGAATTTTCATTTCATAATCCTTTCTACTTCCAAAAAAATTGATTGACAGAGGGATGGCCCTCTATTTTATTCACATATTTCATATATTATACATCAAGTGTGTCTTAAAGTGAGATTAGCAAAGATGAGCACGTCGAAATTATGCTCGTACCTCCCATTGGATGAACATGCGAACCTGATTGTCATGATTTAATGCTGGATTTACCTGAAAATTAATATTTCTTTTTTTCAATAATAAGTCGACATCACAAAATTATGTTTTTGAAAATAATGAGCAGAAAATTAGACTCCTTAATAAGACTCACGGTCCATCCAACTCGTATTCTGTTCACATATTGTGGGTAGTTTCCACTTGCAATTTCAATCACGCCTGAACTATACTTTAGAGAATTGGAATCAATGTCAGGCCGATGTATGCTCAAATCTGCGGAAGCTCCACGGTAACGTCCAGGAGTCGTATATACCCTGCAAACTAAGTGAAGGATCTATTTTAATTATATATATATTTATCTAGGACATCTACGTTATTGTAATTAAGATTTTAGACTTTAATTTAGAGGTTGCTAACAAGAATATATGAAATTTATGGGACAAAAGTATAATTATTATGTTAGTGTGACAATAAAACTAGTATATTATAACATGCTGACATAGATTTAAAAATTGAGTTTTCGTGAAAATCTCAACATTTTATTGCATCTAAAAGTCCACAAATATGGGAACCCTGTAAACTCAGATTGCATCCTTCCATTATACGCTGCGATACTTAAACTTGAGACGATGACTTACCTCCTCCTTGCCATCACCATTGATATGATCTTCTAAGCCGAAGTGGAGCCCTCGTTGCGCGCCAGTTTTAATCTGTGTCCCTTCTTGTTGAGTCATCCTGCGAATTGGCACTGTTCCTAGAGGGCACCCTTTCTTCAACCCTATTTTTAGGTGATTGGTGTGACCCAATGAAGATGTTGCCCTGATGGACTTTCGTTGAGCTAAAATCTCTAAAACTGTTTTGCTAGGTTGCCTCTGTTCCCATTTTTTTTTTTTTTTTTTGAAAACGAAAAAGGAAATGATATTATTATTTTTTCCAAAGAAACTATTTCAGTAAAGCGATACATGATAACAAAACATAAAAAGTTCTTACACAAAATAAATAAATTCAAGATTTTCAATCACAAACTCCTGGATTGTTATTATAACACCCAATTATGACGACTCTCCGTTAAAATGCACATAAGAGGATACATATTTATACAATCTGGCATAAATTTGAAATAATGTGTCTTACTCACATAATTTTTAATTCGTCTTTACTATTGCATATACTAATTATGAGTAGTTATTAGACTTGTGGCCATCCTGGTCGGCTCGGCTCTTAATATAGTTTTGCATGGATACATATTTATACAATCCAGGACGTTTAGGCCCAGACCACCATCAGTCTGATTATACTTGGATTGTACTCAAATTTCCCAATTCTTGTAGAAGTCCAGCCCGTAAAAATCTCAGACCAAATTGATTTTTCTATTACATAAATTTTTTTTGAATGATCTAATAATTTAAATTTTAAATTTTTATTTAATTTTTTTTATTTTTAATCTAAAATATTAGATTCTAACTTTATATATATATATATATATTATTTTTATTATATAACTTAAAATTTAATATTTTTTTAAAAATAAATAAAAAATACTTAATTTATGTGCAATGTTATATTTTATTTAAATTAAAAAAAAAAAAAAACTACAACAACGCCTATAATATAAGTCAAAACTCCTGCCTGCAAATCTCTACTCATTATTGCCTCTGGATTCCGTCTTTACAGTAACAGGCATTGCGGCCGTTATGAAAAGATAAAATCGAATATTTCCAAGTTAGCATTTCATTATTTCAAATTTCGTCTACAACTATGGGGAAACCAGTTTCTTGAATCGTGTGATTCGAGAGCTGGTCTATATATATATATAGAGTCTAAATCATAAAATTTTCGGAATATTTACCTGAATCGTGTGATTCACAAGAGCAAGATGTTTGAGAGCTGGTCTATATATCTAGAGTCTAAATCATAAAATTTTAGGGATATTTACCTGAATCGTGTGATTTACAAGAGCAAGATGTTTGAGAGCTGGTCTATATATATATAGAGTCTAAATCATAAAATTTTAGGGATATTTACCTGAATCGTGTGATTCACAAGAGCAAGATGTTTGAGAGCTGGTTTATATATCTAGAGTCTAAATCATAAAATTTTAGGGATATTTACCTGAATCGTGTGATTCACAAGAGCAAGATGTTTGAGAGCTGGTCTATATATCTAGAGTCTAAATCATAAAATTTTAGGGATATTTACCTGAATCGTGTGATTCACAAGAGCAGGATGTTTGAGAGCTGGTTGCTTATATATATCAATACAATCATAAATATCGCCATATTCAGTCTGCAAAATTGTATGTTATCCTATGAGAGATATTTGACGCAAAATAATCAAGAAATTGATGACAAATTTTGATATATCCACGACAAGTTAACAAACGATGGTCGGAATAAACTAAGAAAACCTTAATGGTTGTGACGGGCTTTTCACGTTGTTTCTTCTGTTTCCCGTCTCTAATGCTCCCCACCATGCTACAGTGAAAAGCGACGGCTAATGTGACGACGGCCAGGATCACTTTTGTGTAAGCCATTGAATCGATTTGAGTATTACCTTCAGAGGCGTCTCATTTATGCAAATGAAATTCCAAAACATGACCAGTATTTATAATTCAACAATACCTCCTAAGATTTTCTTAAAAAATAAGAAAATTATATATTTTCCAACACATCATAATTAATAATTTCCTTTCATAAAAAACAAAATATAATTATAAAAATCGTACAATAAATAAAAAATTACACTTCTATATAAATTAAAATATTATTTTATCAAAATATTTAAACATGCTTCCTAATTTAAATTAAAAATTTATTATAATAAAAAAATAAAATAAAATAAAATAAAATTAATTTAAATTATTTCCTCTCATAAGAAAAAAAATATAATTATAAGTTATAAAAAAAATATAAAATTATTTCTTTATATAAATCAAAGTATTATTTTAACAAAATATTTAAATATTTGTTCTAATTAAAATTAAAAATTTATTATGATAAAAAATTAATTTAATTTAATTTAATTTATTTTTTCATAAAAATATAATATAATTATAAATTATATAATAAATAAAAAAAATTATATTTTTTTATATAAATCAAAATATCATTTTATCAAAATATTTAAATATTTTTTCTAATTAAAATTAAAAATTTATTATGATAAAAAAAAAATTTAATTAATTATTTAATAAATTTAATTATCTATAATTATAAAAAAATTATTTATATCATTATATATATATTTATTATATAATATTTTTTTGAGATTAATAAAATTAAAATTTTTTTATTAATAATATAAAAATTATTATATTTTATAAATAATATTAAAATTATTATTTTTTTATATTATTTTAAATTATTAATCATATTAAAATTATTATTATCTTCTCTTGTTTTTAATCGAATAATTTCTTCTTTTATGTTGTGATTATCTTTTGAGACAGTACAAAGTCCTTAGATGGACCATATCTTGTATAATAAGCTAAACGTATCGTAAATTACCATTATAAGTGAGAAAATAGATATAATAATTAAAATTGCAATTGTTATTTATACAATTCAAAATACTTTATACAGCAGAATAATAAAACAAAATTGAGACCCACAAAAATTTTTATGCCTTCATGAAATAATTGTAGCATGTAAATAACAACTGCCAGTCGGACTTCATTCCATTTAAATTCAATCTACCTAATAATTGTTTTATGGGAAGATGAGATGGTTGATTTGCCAACCGTCATTTTTATTTCCTTTTATTCAAAGGTTTTTTACATCTTTGCATTACCTCAATTAATCTTCACCTGTGCACTCCCCCGAAAAGCAGCCGCATCTTCACCTGTCACATCTATTAGATGTGGATTCATTGGACGAACTTCTCCCTTGTTAAGGTAATACTCTGTGGACTATACTAAATCAACGTTCAACATGATACGCCACGTGTATATTATTAAAATTAAATTTTAATTAATTTTTACATCCCGCTAACAATATCATTTGTCACATAACAACTTTCTTAATCGTTAGAGATAACACCCCTGGCGATAGAAGATAATGGTTGAGTGTTTGATTTTTTTCAGATTTGATGCGTCCTGGCAACTTTTGAATTTAAACTACTCGACGTATGGCAGTGATGAGTTTTGGTGACGAAATAGGTGACTTCTGGTAGCACGTGATCGTAGGCGGCGACTCCATAACAACCCCAGTGACTCTTGTAATTACTCCGATAATACTTACGTATTTTCTCCATGTCCAAAACAGATACCCATTCTGACAACTCTCTTGAACTGAATGGTGGGACTCAATTGAACACCACGCAATTGTATGAATACTGTTAAAGCGCAATGAACTTTGGTTATTTTGATGCTGAGTAGTGACTGCACAGTTATATTTTATACCTCAGGCGCATTCAATGCACTGAACAAATTCATGTTATTCAAGTAATTTTTCTTGTTAAATCTTTAATTATTTATCTTTTATCTTAAAATTTATTTTTTTTTTCGATATTTGAGAAGTCAACGTCATTTTTTTTTTTCCTCCAACACCAACAAATCTATTTGTCAAACAAATAAACAAAATAAGAACTGTAAATAAAAATTTTACTTTTGACAAGCAACTTTAAATTGTCAAACTGATATATAGTCGTGAATGAAAGCGTTAGATTGTCCCTCACAGTTGTTCTGTCACCCAGCTATATTTTTTTTAAGGGTTGGTCAGACGGTATAAATTTAAAAACACTTTTCCCGCGCGATTTATGTCAAAAAAAAAAAAAAAAAAAGGTGATTCTGAAATTTTGAATTGTGAATTATATTTTTTGTGAAACTGGTAAACAAATTCGAAATATTTCTGACACACACAAACATTCAATTAGTTCGTCCATGTTTAATGTTGAATTACCAAAGACAACAGAAATCCTTCGGTTAAAGAGGCTCACGCTTCTTTTGTTGGAGCAAAAATGACATGATACGTGATTCTTAAGAATCCACTTATCAAAATCCCATTTTCCATATTTTAGCAGAAAAAGGAGTGATCCGGCAGTAAGCTCTAGTCACGGGCTCGACTGATGGAATGGTCGAAGACTGAAGCAATGAATGCGAGAGGTTAAAAATTTTAATTGATTTAATTTGGATGTAAGTATCCAATTAAATTCGAACCGATCGGCTTTGTGCACCAATATTAAGGACTGTTATCACGAGTTAGTTTTGATTTTTCCATTCTCTTTAACCTAAGCCTATATATATATATATATATAATGTGCAATATTAGTCTAAAACACTTTTTTTCGTAGCCGTTTGCCAATGTCATTGCAATTTCAACCATGGACCGTCTGATGCACCTCTATTCTGATGCTGCAATTTAGGCCTCCCTCTAGGTTGATGAACCTGACTGTTTCAATTATTCAATTTCAAGTAATTGTAAAACAAATACGATATATTATAGCAATAATCTCTGCCAAAAAGTGCTTCTCATCTCTCCTGGCGAAAATTGCTACGAACCCGATAGCATGATTCCATTGTCTAGTTAAAATGTTCTATTTATTTATTCTCTGAAAATGCACAAAAAATCTTAAATTTATATGCCCATGCTTTGAATAGATTATGAGCTTTTAACTTTTTTTTTTTTTTTTTTTTTTTCAGCTAATTAGTAAAGTTCATCGCTTTTTTGTTTTTCAAAAAATGTGAAGGCTGGTAATAATCATTTATTAAAAGAGAAAATGTGTAAATCTTTGCAAGAGTTTTAGACTTATAGGCACCAGCGGGCTAATTAAGATAATTTTATCAACTGTGACTTAAATTAAAAGAATATAAAGTTAATTTTTTTTTTATTAGAAAATACGCCAAGATTTTAAATTGGTGGATCTTATCCTGTTTGTATTGATTTTATTTTGATGCACCATGTAAACCCCTCCTGCAGACAGATTTGAATGTGAGGGAAAAGATATTAATTTTGATAGATCCATGGCAAGAAGCTTTTGGAGGTCCAAGGGGGGAGTAATCCCAATATCATGCTGCCTATAATGTGCATAGAGCAAACCACCAGACCAGCAGAAGTTGATCTTTGCCGGAAAGCAGCTTGAAGATGGCCGTACCTGGTGCTTCGTCTTCATGGTAGAATGCCGACTTTTGTGAAGACGCTCGCTGGCAAGACAATTACCTCGACAGATCTGACACCATTGACAATGTCAAGGCCAAGATCCAGGACAGAGAGGGCAAACCACCAGACCAGTAGAGGTTGATCTTTGCCGGAAAGCAGCTTGAAGATGGCCGTACCTGGTGCTTCGTCTTCTTTGTAGAACAAAAAAAAATTACGATATCCCATTTTAAAACTGTTATTGTCCTTCTTCCAAAGCCTTAGGGTTACTAAGTTCCTTGAGTCAGGGTTAGGGCCAGCTAATCAGCAAGGATTGAGTGCTCAACGGCCAAATGAGCTTCATCTGGAAGTTAATTGGTGGCTCTTAGGACACCCACTTGCAGCTTTGTTCTTGCAAGCGCAGCTGCCCAAGACCATGAGGTTTTATTAGCCATACTTAATTATGATTGTCTTTTTTTCTTTTTTCCCGTTCTCTCTATTTTTGTTTTTGTTTTTTTGGGGTGCGATGACGCGGTGGTGAAACTCTTATTCTATTTCAGATTTTGAGCACAAGATTTTGCCAAATCTCTGTGAAAATTGTGATCAAACAACACCAGATTTCTGCATGGCTGGACAAAAAACAATTGTAAGTTGAAACATTTTCTTCTGGATATGAATGTAAGTGGAGCATGCTGCAGAGCATAGTTCTCTAAAGTTGAGGAGCTGCATAAAATTGTGAAATAGTAATTAAGATATCTCTCTTTTAGAGCTCTTAAGGCATTCAGATTGACTGCATGAGTGCTGCTTATTGTTGATGATTTAGGCTTAAGCAAAGGGGCTCATATAAGGGAATCTTAATTTCTGCTTGCTACAAAAATGGTTCTTGTTGATTTATGATGGAAAAAGACTAATTCAGTGTGAGATTAGGACTTAACTTTGTGTTTTAGATTTCGTAATCAATCTATGAGACATCAAATTGCCTGGGCTGGATTATCCTTGGGCTTTAATGAGCTCTTGGGATCTGAGCTGGCTGTGTCGTTAGTTGTTTGAAACTCTTATCTTAAGTCATGTAAATCAATCCCTTATTTTCTTAATTTCTGTCTCTTGTCATGCATGGAAACCCATTATGCGTCCTTCCATAGATCTTTGTAAGTATAATTGATTTCACAGTGACACATTGGAAGCTTGTGCTCTTTCACTTGTGTTATTATGCCTCTTTTATGTTGTGACAGTCTCGAAGGAAATAAAAAGTTGAAGGGAAATGATTAATTGAAAGCTAAAACCTTCTTTTGGAAGTTCCTCTAATAGATGCAACGTTTTTTGATTATGCAATCAATATATGACCTTGGCTACCCTCGTAAGTGTTGCTGATAATCTGTTTTTATTCTTTTTTTGTAATTTTCTTTTTCTTGAATGTATGAGAAGCGTAGAGAGCCACCCAAGCTCCCTTATGAGATTGAGACTGACTTGGACAGAATCAGCAACTTACCTGGGCATATTTTAGACCAAATTTTATCTCAATTGTCACTTAAGGATGCAGCAAGAACAAGTGTTTTATCGTGGCAGTGGAGGTATAGATGGGCAAAAGTACCGGATCTTGTTTTTGATACTCAATGTGTAACCATACCTTCCCAGGATCAAAATCTCATCAAGTCTAAGCTTGTCAGCATTGTTGACCATGTTCTCTTACTGCACCTTGGCCCAATACGCAAGTTCAAACTCTCTCATCGTGACCTTCTTGGGGTTCCTGACATTGATCGATGGATACTTCATCTGTCAAGAAGTTCTACTAAAGAGTTCATACTTGAGATCTGGAAGGGACAACGTTATAAGCTACCTTCTTGTTTATTCTATTTTGAAAATTTGTCTCATTTGGAGCTATTTAATTGTTTGCTGAAGCCACCTTCGATGTTCAAGGGCTTCCGAGACTTGAAGAGCCTTGACCTGCAGCACATTACCTTGACCCAGGATGCATTTGAAAATCTAATTTCTAGCTGCCCGCTGCTGGAGAGATTGACATTGATGAATTTTGATGGTTTCAGTCATCTCAAGATTAATGCTCCAAACCTTCAATTCTTTGATGTTGGAGGTGTTTTTGATGATCTTATTTTTGAGAATACCTTTCAATTGACTCTAGTTTCCATCGGTCTATATGTGAATGCAAAAAATGACCGAAGAGTGGCTCAAGGGAGTAGCAGTAAATTGCTCAGCTTCTTTGTTAATTTGCCTCATATTCGAAGGCTTGAGATTCAAAGTTACTTTCTGCAGGTAACAGTTCTATTACGATAATCTATGAGACATTGGTTGTGTTGCTTGAAGTTTGCCTGATTCATTGGCTTATGTGTTCATTGCCTTTTTATTCCAATGTTATGCATAGCTGTGTTTGTAATGCTTTTTCTGTCATACAAAGGGCTCATTTACTTGTCTTCTTTCTTTGTTTAGTGTATTCATCACTTTATTATTTCTATGACTGTCATTTACTCCAATATTTTATATCTCAGTGGAGTTAGAGGTCTTAGATGACTTTTGTATCATAACATATGATTTTTGTTAGAGATTTAGATTTATGCAATACTTCTGTCTTTCATTTGCTTCAGTATTTGGCCATGGGAAACATGCCAAGCAAATTGGCAAAACCATGCATTGATCTGAATTACATTTCCTTACGCATAAATTTCAATGACATGGAGGAGAATTCAGCTGCATTGTGCCTCTTAAGGAGTGCACCTAATCTGCAAGAGCTTGAGATGCTGGTAAGCTTCTTTTCTATCAACATTTATGTGGATTGATAATTTTGGTACCACAGCTTTTTTGGTTGTTTACTCCCCTAGTTTGCTGTCTATCTATCAATTATTACGTTGTGAATTTTCATGTGTTTGTAGGCTCGCCCAGAGGAACAGAGTACTACAGGAAAGCTAAATGACTTCTGGGAAGATGACCATGGGAACTCTCTGTTTGGCCAACTGCGAATTGTGAGAATAGTTGGCATATCTGGTGTCAAATCTGAGCTTGATTTCATCAACTTTCTGCTGCTGAATTCCCCAGTGCTGGAAAGAATGACTGTTAAGCCAGCTTCTGTCAATGGAGGATGGGAGTTTATAAAACAACTGCTGCGCTTTCGGCGAGCCTCAGTGCAAGCAGAAATCATTTACCTGGACCCATAAATGTGGTTGTGGTGGTCCTTGGAAAACACCCAAGAATGAAAGTCTTTTATGGTTATTCACTATGTTTATCACAGCATGGGAACATTTAGTCATTCTGTATAGAAGAATTTGATCATGAAATGGCCTTGTTATGGTACAGGCAAATGTGAAGATGGGAATTGGCTGAATTCATTTGCTTGGATACATAATTAAGCCCTTGCCTTTTGCACCCATCCTAATGCCTTCGCTCTGGATGTGTACAAAATACCCTTGGAAATAACCTCTAATGTTGTGTTAAACGGGCATAAATTGTTTTCTATATTCGTTTAATTTTGGTTGGCGATTGGTTTACATCAGGAGTTCTCTCCCTAGGAATGGATTCTCTCTTTTGTAATAGAGCTCAAACGAGTGCTGCAGGAATGCTTGGATGGATGCGTGGTTATTTTAAGAAGTGAATAAGAAATGAGGATATTCCAAGATACTTAAGGTCTCTCTTATATATTACGTATGAATACAACTAAATTTTTCTACCGAGGAAAGAAATATTAATTTATTTTTATAGTACAAATTGGAACGAGAAAATTTAACTAAAAATATTGAAGATTTTCAAAAATTTTATACATTTTTTTATTAAATTTTACATTTAAGATTTCAAAATTTGAGTATAAATTCTTAATCATTGCAATATCTTTTGCAGAACAAGACATTAAATCTATTAAAAACTAAATGCTCATAAGGTAATACTATTTTTTTTTTATTTACTAAAAAGCTTGTCGATTGCAAATTATATAATAAGAGCAACTCTTTTTTTTTTTTTTTTTTTTTCTCAATTTTCATAAATCTTGTATAACAATGATCTCTCGTTACCCTCTCTTCCAAGAAAATCCACGCACTTCATATGAATGCATAGAATAGTAGAACATACATTTGACTCAGGTGCTCCTTTTCATCTCTCATGTCATACAGAGTCCAATTTCATATTATTCTATCAAAGTAAACTAATTTGAGAGACTTATGAAAACTACACAATAGAATTGCATTGGTTTTAATCAAAAACATGTGTGATCAAGTTTTTCACTTTGATTTAATGATGAAATCAGTAATCAGGATCTCTTTGTAATGTTCACAGTTTATATGAATGTAATTCAATCAAAAAACAAGGGAAACTACTCTTTTTATGCATGTACTTGAAAAACAATGAAGCGCGTAACAAAACTTTATCACTTTCTCTCTCCTGTAACATTAAGTCGCAGACACAAATCTAGTTTTCTTTCTATAACAGCACAAAAGCAGCTTGTCTAGCCAAACATACAGAGAAAACCTGCTTGTACCAGATAACCAAGTCAAATTAGCACATACAAACATAAAAGGAATTTCAGTGGAAAATAGCAAATGGAGAAATAGCAACCAAAACAGCCGAATTATTAGGAAAAAATATTAGAGGAAGAGAAATGTTGCATATTTGACTTGGTAAGATAGGTAAACAAGCTTTGGTTAGGTTTGACCAACCCGGTCAATCCATTCACACAATTAGCAAATAAGGACAAGATCACAGGATTGAATACAAAAAAATTGCTCAAACCAACGTAGGACCAAACACACACCTAGTTCATCCATTTTGGTATGAAGAGATGCAGAGATTAGTAACAGCTTGAATCAACTTCTTAAGGGTACCAAATTCAGTCCTCAGATTGTGGTCTAAGCCTAGTTGACTTGTGAAAAATGAGCCATGATTTGACCACAACACAATTCCATCATTCCATGCAACATATACACAATGTCCATGCAAAGATCCAGTCCAAAATGGGACAGATCTTCCAATAACAGAAATTAACTCAGGCTGTCAGGCATAAGGAATGCTTTTGAAAGGAACAACAATATCAAAATCCAGCATATAAGATGGTAAACTTGATCAAGAGGATAAAAGGAAAAGCACATGTTTGTGAACACAGAACAAAATAACTGACTAGGTTGTTAAAACTGAATCAATGTAGAGCCACACTAAGCCAACTTGCTCCAGATATCATTCATAACATGATGTCCTGCAAATCACAAATTTGAAAAGACAGCAAAAAGCTTTGTGCCCGACCAGAGCAATGCTTGCTGCAGTCTATAGAAATCAGAAAACAGTCATAGGTCTGGAGCTTACATGGCCAAAAGAAAAGACCTGAAGGCTGACTCTAATAGCATCCCCAGCCAATCTGATTAAGTACAATTTCTTTTCTGAACCAACATCCAAGCCAGAACATTTCTACAATATGCACTGAAAGAGACATACCCACAAAGGCCAACAACAAAAAGGTGTACAAGTAAGAATTCCAACACTTCAACGTTTAGAATACTGAGGAGCCTTGCGAGCTTTCTTGAGACCAACCTTCTTCCTCTCAACTATCCTTGAGTCCCTTGTCAGTAAACCTTCCTTCTTCAAAGGAGCTCTATGGGCCTCACTCACCTTCAGCAATGCACCGAGCAACACCAAGGGAGATTGCTTGAGCCTGACCAGAGAGGCCACCCCCGTGAGCTTTAACAAACACATCATAGCTGTTTTCATATCCAAGGGTTACCAGTGGGACTTTCACATATTGAAGCCACAATGGATTGCCTTGAAGATATTCCTGCAAGGAATAGACAATTCTTGTATCAAATGATCAACAAATATGGAGAAGAACGGGAACAAAAAGCCTCTTTATGAAAACATGGCAATCCAAAAAATTCATGGTATTACACACAAAAGAAAAAATATAGAAAAAAAAAAGAAATAGTCAAATATCACCGAAGTCTGAAAGAAATGCATCATGGGTGCAAAATGAAAAATCCTTGCTTCAAGGATTCATCTGAATCTACCATCTCAAAAGACCTCGATCCACCTCTCATAAGCAACAGAAACACCGAATTCAAAGCATAGTCAAAGTGAAATGAGGGCCTTCATATCTAAGGCCAATAGCCACAAAAAGGAATTAAGCTTCTGATTCAAAATCAAAAAGAAAATTGGGAGTGAACCCAAATGAAAGCAAATGATCAACAAATTGAAGGATATCAAAGTGGTTGGAACATAACAAAGGAAAGGAATACGCAAGATAGTTTGGCCCTCACTACCAAGAAGTTGTTTGGGTAAGGTTGACAATAGGAATTATTATCAAATAAATACATGGTCCATCATTCTATAAATTTCAGCAAGCAAAGGAAACTTTAAATATCCTTAAAAGCTGAACCACATTGCTGATGAGACCACGCTGTACGGTATGTTTTAGTTAAAAGTGTAAAAACCCAGTCCTACCAACTTACAAATGAAACATGCATCACTGGAAAGTGCAATCAATGTCGAAGGGGAGGTAAATGATCCGTACACTAATAGAGGTAAATTTTAGTAAGAAAAGTATCTACATAGCACAGCTTAATTCACCGACACACGCATACATACGCGCATTTCAGTCATCTATTGAAAGATAAGCCCATGAGATTAGGAAGTGAACCCTGGCATCACGGTAGTTGATGACAACGTTGCCGTTGCCCTCCTGAAGGACGACCCGAGCAATGGCGCATTTGCGGCGGCCGGTGCCGATGATAGGCTGGGCGGCGAAAAACCACCGGGAAGCCTCGATTTCACCAGTTTCTTGAGGTCTACAGTCTCAGTCGAGACAACCGTGGCGGTCACATAGAGAGTAGGGGGTTTGTGAGAGGAGGGAGGGAGGGAGAGGGATTTGGAGCGGGGAAATGAAAGGGTGTTTGGCTTCTGAGAAACTTGGGAGGAAAACGAAAGAAAAGAAAGCGATGAGGTGAGCGATGGAATTGAAACTGACATTTTTTTTTTATCTTTTTCAATTCCTCACCGGAAGGGGAAAAATAGGTATTACGAGTGCTGCTATTCTTGTACAGTGAGTTGACTACTGGGAAGGCCGGGGCTGGGTTTGAGTGGATTAGGTGGAAGGGGATAACGCACGTCTAATTGACGGCGGCAAAGCCTTCGCATTCGTTGGCTGACAAAAATAAGATTAAATTTTGACTTGCAATTCATAAAATACGACGGGTCGTTTTGGTTGATTCCTCGAGATTTCACCTGTTGCCTAGATTTTTTTATTTTTGGGCATGCACCTAGAAGTGCGGTTGCAACAAATAAATCAAAGTTGAATTGAAATGTGTTTGGGATTAAAGTTGTGATTTGAAGGTTTATTTTTTGAGTTAAATATAATTTTATTAATATTTAAAAAATTATAAGATTTATATTTTGACATATTAGTGTTTTAAAAATATAAAATTTTTGTGCAGTAAAAAAAAAAAAAAATGCAAGTTCTACATTGTATTTTAATAAATTTTTAAGATAATAATCTTTATAATTATATAAAATAATTAAAATTTAATTACATTACTTTTTATAATTATTTTTATTTTATTTCTTTCTTTCAAAATATTATAAAGAATTATCAAACAAGTTAGGTTTTATTATCACGGTTTGTCAACTAAATAATAAAACTTACATACAATTCCAAACAGATCCTTATTCTCTGATCTCCTAGAAAGAATAAAGTTTTGCCAAACAGTTGGCGCTGTGTTAAAGCGTTTATGTCTCGTTCTCGCCCTTTGTTTTGATGAAATGGTAGTTCAGTCAAGTCATCGGTGGAGTCGTTATCTTTTGTAATTTCTTTGTACATATTACAAAAGTAGGTTAGTAATGGTAATGGATTTCAAATCAAAAGTGGATTAGTTGGCCAAAACAATTTGCTAGAAAAAGCAGACAAACTCTTACCCAATGAGAAATGCATTAAACAGAACCTCTTAAGCAGCAAAGTACAACGCAAAAACGTACATGTTGACATTGCAATAGCCTTATTGGTACATGATGCTTTGCAGAATCATATTCTACACCGCGGTTTCTCTAGCAATAGTGGCAGTCATTCTTTTAGCTCTGGTCTCCCCAATACCTTACAAACATCCATCAAAGAACCACTCAAGCCCTTGGCTAGCCTTATCATTGTACATTCAACAACCTGTCATTCCAAGCTCTGATAAGCAGCAGCCAGTCGCCCGATCAGATGTCGAAGCATTCATCTTCCGTCGGACACTCACGGAGGGACCGGACAACACTTCCCGGGTTGTTGGAAAAGCTCAAGGCTTCATACTTCCAGTTGAACAATTTGTCCATTCAGCTTTCAACATTATCTACCTTACATTTGATACACCTGAATACTCGGGCAGTCTCAGTGTGCAGGCTAAACATGTGGCACAGAACCATCATAAAGAGCTTACTGTGGTTGGTGGGACGGGCTCGTTTGCCTTTGCTAGAGGCCTCGCTGTTTTTGTACAAACTGATCAACAACCATCGGAATCCGAAGCGGACGCAATATACCATGTGCAACTTCAGTTAAGATTTCCAAACCGATCTCAGACAATTCCAGGATGACGAACATATCAATTTTAATTTATAATAATTTTTTCCTTTTTTTTTTTTTTTTTCTAAAATAGAGAGTTTAGTTCTATTAAAACGGGTTGTAATCATCTTGTTATTTTTATTTTTTTTTCATTAAAAGACCTATTAGGTCATAAATAATAAAATAAGTAGCTCTTTATGTTTTATAAATTCTATACTTTGTTCTAAAATTAAAATTTGAAATTTTAAAAATAAATGTGTAAAAACGTCTCCTGTAATCATAATTTTATAAATGACAGATAAGAAATTTCATTTAATTGGGCTTATGGTGATGTCCATGATTGGTTTTGATCAAACCAATAAGAAAGCAATTTATCGGAGCCCAGTCTGCAACAAAAGGTTTATGGGCTCCGTGATCCAGTTGAAATGGGCCCAAAATCGAAAAGGGTCAAAATGGGAAATGGAAACGATCCGTTTTAGCACCACCTATCATCAATAATGGAATACAGCGCACGTGCACTTATAGATGCCGGGACTGTGTGAAAGCAGCCACCGTCGTATCCAAACACAAATAATTCTGAAAAGATAAAAGGTGGGTAACAAAATTTAAAGAGCGACGTGTGAGTGTTGCTCATTGAAAAACAATCAAAGATTAAGAAAAGATAAAAGGAGATAAAGAAATAAAGATAAGCAACATAAATTAATAAAATAAAATAAAAAGAATGCAAAATTCGACGCGTTTGCTGGTCGCCTGTTGCTCACTTCTCTCTCTACGAATCTGAAATTTCCTCTCGTCTGGGCTTGGCTAAGCTGATTAACGCAAAAGCAGAACGACGCAAAAGAGAGAAAAATGGCGAAATCGAGCGCCGACGATGAGGAGCTGCGGAAAGTTTGCGAGGCGGCTATCGAAGGCACCAAGCAGAAGATCGTGCTATCGATCCGAGTGGCCAAGAGCCGCGGTGTCTGGGGCAAATCAGGCAAATTGGGCCGCCAAATGGCCAAGCCTAGGGTTCTTGCTATATCCAGTGCGCACTTCCTTTCTTTTCAACTTAATTTCTCTTCATTGATT